>JARQOC010000003.1:201613211-202213211 GCA_033576535.1 Allobates femoralis | reverse complement strand
AAGCCAACTTCACCCCTGGCTATTCCAAATGAACCAGCGGCAGTGGCAGGGAGAGAAAAGAAGAAGAAAGAGGAAGAAGAAAGAAGAAGAAGAAAGAAGAAGAAAGAAGAAGAGAACTGCAGGACAGGATTCACCTGCAGATGACCTCAGAGGAGGTCATCTTCCGCTGCGTCTGTGCGCTTGCCAGCAGATGGCAATGCGCACAAATGCACTTTAATTCATTGTTTGTGCGCACAGCAGCACACAGCTACGCACAAAAAATCCAACATTTTGCATTCGGCTGCGCATCCGAATGCAAACGCACCTGAACGCAGCCACAAACAGGCACTATGCATTCCCATGTTAAACATAGGAGCGCATAGTGCCTGTGCACAGGGACGCTGCGCATCATGCACAAATGTGAAGCTAGCCTAAGGTCTGTGCAGCAAGAGTGGACGGATCTGTATCTATTTCTCATTTGCTAGATGGTTTAACCACTTCGTTGTCTCTGAATGTAATACCAGTGACCAGTGCCTTCATTCACTGACAGCAAGCAAACATTGTAAACATAATTTAGACATCTCTTATAATGCAAACATTAGGAATCAGAACTATTGGGAGACTTTCTAATATGAAGCAGAAGTCATCAAGCAGAAGATTCCCAGAAGGAAGAGTTGGGCTGTTGCCATTCTTCTCCCATAATCCATTTTAGGTGAAATTCTTTGAAATACTCCAGACGATGACTATAAAAGTAAGCACAAAGATACATATATATATTTAACTATATGCAGATAAGCATACAAAAGTTATATAAAAACCTAACCCCGCTTGTAAAACTCAGTTACTGTTTGGGATTTACCCTTCATATTCTTCCTTTTACCTATTCTCTTGCTTCCTTCCCTCAAGCATTGCATTGTTTCCAGTATCAGTGATCAGACAGTATATGAACATGGTAAACTTATGGTTATTCATTATGGCGGAAAGTAATAAGTCAGCTATCAAGGATAAGGAGATGATGCACAAAACATGGCCTCATACGTTTGAACAATGTGGCTGGAGCAGGGGCGGACCGTCACCCCCGGGGGCCCTGGTGCAGGAGAGGACCGGGGGGGCGGGGCTACTGGCCGTCGGCGCGGCCCGGGGGCGGGGCTACTGGCCGTCGGCGCAGCCCGGGAGGGAGGGGTTCCGCTGGCCGTCGGCGCGGCCCGGAAAGGGGGGGGAGGGTGCTGCTGGGAGCCGCACTGAACCGCAGGGAGCCGCAGGCGCGATGCTCTCCTACCTGGGAGCCGCGCGGAAGTATTCTAGGAGCCGGAGGAGCAGAGGAGAGGAGGGGCGGGATCAGGCAGGGAAGCAGGAAGCTCTCTGCTTCCCTTGCCTGACCCTCCTCTCCTCTGGCGGCGGCTTGCGGGGATCGGCTGGGGGCCCCCCTCCAGGCTTGAAGGGGCCCCCAGCCGGTCGGGGCCCTGGTGCAGCTGCACCAGCTGCACCAGTGTAGTTCCGCCCCTGGGCTGGAGCTATAACAAGGCTTCTAAGAAAATGCAATGGGGTATTTACTGTGTCTTTGTAACCTCCAATTTAAATTAAATGGACCTTTTTATGTTACAAACTGGTCCAGCATAGTCTAATAATAATTAAAACCTTCCATTCGTATATCAATACCCCCGGTTGTTTTCTCTCATCATTTTTTGTTTACTGCAGGTAATCAGTATACTTTTTTATTCTTTTCTATATTCTTTTTAGTAGCCTTTGTTGGGCTCATTTGTAATATAGAAAATCTCCCTCTAGGGCCGGCTTCACACCATGGTTTTCAGCTGTCAGGTTCTGTCCGGTTTGAACCGGACAGAACCTGATCAGGTTTTGCCCACATGTGTCCCTATGGTGCCAGATTGTTCCCATTTGGCCCTCCGGTTTTGTGGTTTTTGCTCCTGTTCCGATTTTGTCCGGTTTTTCACTTGGCACAAAATCAGAGTCTGCATAATTTTTTTGCTTCAATGCCAATATCCGACAAAATCGAATCCAGGGCGATCCAGCGCTAATAGCATGGAAGTCTATGGCCGCCGGATCCCTTAAAAAAATCGAATTGTTTCCCGGATCCGATGTAAATCACAGCGCAGTCTCTGAAATGCTGCCACACCCATCAGCACCATGGACAGCAGCATTTCAGAGACACGGCTGACATTTCAGCACCATGGACAGCAGCACTGCACACACAGGCAGACTTCAGCACTGTAGACAGCAGCAGAAAAATGAATCCTGCAAGAAAGGGCATATTTGCCCACACTTTCTGCTCATCCTGTGTTGTCAGGTTCTCTCAGGTGAATCCTGCAAAAAACTGGCCAGAACCTGACAGTTGAAAACCGTGGTGTGAAGCCGGTCTAAGCTGTGTGATCTGGATAGGACAGAGTTAAAACAACATTCTATTGAGGGTAAGTAGTTAGTTCTACCTGTCTCCAGGGTTTCAGGGTTTTTATCTTTTTTTAACCTTTTTTTCATCGTTTGCAGAGCTCACAGCTTAGAGGTAACACAATTTACCAATTTTAAAGAGGATTTCTATCAAATATAATGAATTAGGATATAAAGGTAATATTGAGAATGTGTTTTGGATTTGTTTTGTTCTCTATTTTGTTGTGGTACTCATTTTGGCAAAAGTGACTACAGGAAGTGCAGCCATATTGATTGTCACGTTTTAGTGAACTTCTCAGCAAGCAATGGTTTATTCTATCTTTGCTAATGAGGGAACAAGCTGAGAAAGTGACAAGTAGCCATTAGTTTCCAAGAATTACTTAAAAGCTCTTTACTGCACATTGAAGATATAAAAAACCTTTTCCACTACTTTATTTTTGAATATTTATTATTAATAGGCGTTATATTGATAAGGCTCCTTTACTTCATGTTCCCAGTACCTGAGTAATGTGCACATACATCTACAGGAATGGTGTTAGTTATTAAGATTGACATTAGTATTGTAATAGTTTACAGATGTAAGCTACTTGCTCTGTGTTACCCTTTTTTATAGTCTTCTTAGTAGAGGAAAGGAATAAGTGACTGGCGTGTGTAATATTGCCTTAAACCTCAGGCCAATTTCTTTATCTGTTGCGGTGCTGTGTTTACACCGAATAGCATTTACAGTACTGCACAACTGACACACAGCCAGCACCGCTGTCTTGTGTGGGGACCGGCGTGTGCAATATCACCTTAAATCTCAGGACAATTTGTTTGGTGCTATTGCGGTGCTGTGTTCACACTGAATAGCATGCATGGTACTGCACAGCTGACAAGCAGCCAGCACCGCTGTCTTGTGTGGGGACTGGCGCGCATAATTATATCACCTTAAACCTCAGGGCAGTTTTTTGTGAAGTTGCGGTGTTGTGTTCATACTGAATAGAATGCATGGTACTGCACAGCTGACACGCAGCCAGCACCGCTGTCTTTTGTGGGGACTGGCGCGCATAATCTCGCCTTAAACCTCAGGGCAATTTTTTGGGTGCCGTTGCAGTGCTGTGTTCATACCGAATAGCACGTACGGTACTGCACAACTGACACGCAATCAGCACCAATTTGCTGTGTGGTGACTGTCAAGTGTAATCTCGCCTTAAACCTCAGGGCAACTTTTTAGTGCCATTGCAGTGCTGTTTGTAAAACACAAAGCAGTACTAGACTGTAGTGCTACCTTCCACAAAGCACAAACTGCTCCTTGTTCCCCAATATCTGCATCTGAACATCTGCAGCTATGTCAGAAATACCCCAAATTCCTAAAAAGGCTGTTGGAAAAATATTAGAATCTGAGAGTCCTCAGTGGTTGATACCTTTTCATGGTTAACTGAAAGGATGGTAAACATAGCAAGCTTTCGGACACTGTTGCCCCTTTGTCAGGCAGATAATGACACAGATTCTGAAAACACATATACTGTGAACCTTTTGCAAACAGTCCTTTGTAAACATTGCAGTAAATTGGGGTTTTTATTGTAGCTAAGGAAAAGCAACTATATTTAAAGCATCTGAAATAGCGTGCGAATGACCTAGGGAGTACCATGTGTTACGGCCTGCAACAGTCTATGTCTATTAGGCTGGGTTAACATTTGTGTTCGGAACGCAGTGTAACAGAATGCAGCCAAGCGCATATGCACTGCGTTCCAATGTTTAACATGGGAACACATAGTAGCTTCGTTTGGCTGCGTTCGGTTGCAGCCTGTTGCATTTTTTGTGCGTTCACAGGCGCTTGTTTTATCAGCAAGTGCCCTGAAGCACACAAAAAAATGCATGGATCTCAATGGATCCGCAGTGTCATCCACATGACAGTGCAGAAGAATGCTGCGGATCACATTGAAATTTCTCCCGGTGGCCAATCAGCGATCTCAGCGGCGGCCGGGAGGATGAGATCTCTGCCACTGATCTCCGTCCTCCCGGCCACCATCGAGACAGCTGATTGGCTAGCCGGGCACCATACTGATGTGAATGCATGCGCAGAATCTCTGCTGCGTTCACATCAGTATGGCAGCGTTTGCCCTGAGTTTGCGTCTGTATGCCCTCAGCATGCAGACACAAACGCAAATGTGAACCCGGCCTTAGAAAGACGGTTTTATCAATCACAGATGCGGATTCCTTACTGTAGGAGCAATGAGATTACAAAACTCTCGGCAACATGATGTATTGGTTGATAAACTACTAAAGTTCAAGGAGGGTTTGAATGCCTTTCTTGAAAAATATAATACTACAGTTAATGGGTGCTAGATTCTGTGATGGGACGTTGATCCTGGGAGCTAGTCTGATTACTGTATATGGCATCATGAAGGTTTCTTTCCCCATGATATTGCTCATTTACCATCTGCCTCATGAGGGTATTCCCTTTAATTTGTATCAACATGTTAGGTTACGAGTTGAACTCGAAGGATTTTTGTCCACCTTCAATCTTAAAAACTATAAAACCCTAGAAGGAAATAAAATAATCACAAAGTGTCTCTAGTAGTAAAGTGTGGGGTACATCTGACAGTGAGCATTAAAATGGAACCTGTCACCCATTTTTTAGTGTGTGAGCCAATGCAACCACCTTTCTGAGCACCTGTACTGTGTGAGGTAGGCCCCTGGGGAACCCACTTGGCAACATAATTAACACCAACTACAATGTTTAACTTAACATAAACAGCGGGTTTATTAATTTTTCGTCATAAACCCCTTATTACTTCACATAACAATACCGTATTTACATCTCACATGACATAACCTTCACATCATTACATTACAGGACATTCCATTATTACATATACCATAAAACACATATTACATTTAGAATTACACTATACACTTTACCATCAACACTTATCAACGGGACCGTATTTGACCTAATAGTCAGTCCCAATGGCGGGTTTGGCCGCCTAGCCATCTGACAGGGATCATTCCCCATCCTAATATAAGGATCCTCAACCTACCCCTAGGGAGTCTACCTACATTACACCCGTAACGCTTATCACCGGGACCCTGCTCTTCACAATAGTCAGTCCCATGTTACATCACACATATCATACAGGATAATTATACATACACCCTTGTGATTACACATAAACCTTCACACATAGTCAACGGGATCATATCACAACTACCTAGTCAGTCCCATTGGTGGCTATGACCGCCTGGCCCTTGAGCCATCCTCAGTCTCCACATAACACATACGACCACCTGGCCCTTGAGCCGTCCTCTGTCTCCATACTTTGGGGAAAGAAAGGTGTGCCACAGTCCGCGCTGCCAAAGTGTTCCGCTTTAAAGAATGCAAGTAGACGATGTCCGAGTCAAACCTTAAAAGAAGGTTTGACTTGGACATCGTCTACTTGCATTCTTTAAAGTGGAACACTTTGGCAGCGCGGACTGTGGCACACCTTTCTTTCCCCAAAGCATCTGATTTCGTCTCCACGTGTGGAGACCGGTGGAAGTCCAGCAGCAGCCATCAGGATATCTATCCTACCAGGTCTACTAACCAGTTGTGGGTATCACAACCGGTATAGGTGAGTGGCCCTTCCTTTCTCACCACTTTAGAATTAGTGTCTAGTGATAAGGGCACTATTGCGCCTCTTGTCCCCTCCCCTCCCCCTCTTTTTTCTGTCTCCATACGACACACACAACTGCCTGGCCCTTGAGCCATCCTCAGTCTCCATACCACACACTGCATGTGGTCCATCATAACACATCCATGGACCGCTACCTTACCGGGCACCAAACTGGGCTTAGCAACCTGAGCCACTGGGTACACTAGGCGTCCCCCAAGGTCTCCTCCAGCACATGTTTCGCCCCATGCCTGAACAAGCCCCCTCCAGGGTCAGCCATGGTTTCCCCAACTCCAGGAGCCATCACAACCCGTTCATGTCTACCGGCACGCAAACAAGCAACAGAGGGACAGGAGGCTCTGCATGGAAAAGGGCCGGCTCCCCTAACGTCCCAAAGGGAAGGATCGCCTCTCACACGTCCTTACATCTCAGTGGTCTGGACTACACTGAGTTCCCATCGCCAGTCTGACTCTCACACAGACACCTGGCAAGTTAAATCCTGCTCGCCACACCCACCTGACACACCCACACCTAGGCTGTTTGCAATCAGCACACGTTGCTTTCTCTTGGCCAATCCTTGGTCTCCTGAAACCTCCTAGACCTTAACCCACTGTGTACTGCTCAGGTCTTACAGCACCCACATTCAGATAAACAGGCTTGTGTGAACAGACACCTAAGCTGTAATCCCATGTGATGCACCCCGGCCATGGGCCACATGCCGGACACATCACCACAACTGCATCACCCAAATGTCTCCATTATCCTCTAACTCCCCCTGTATACCGCTTATACCGCTAAAAATATCTTTCTATTCTCTCCCGCACTGTATGTAAATACCTTTGATCCGGTCCAATGGGCATCAATACCTCAGGATTTGTGCCACCTATTTGACCCTAAAAGCCATCCTATGGCAAGATTGATGGTGTCCTGTGTCATCCACAAAAAAAGTAATAAATTCAGCTCACCTGTCCCTTTGATGCACAGATAATAAGTCCAAATCTCAGGTTATGATTAAGAGACAAACAGCCTTGAAATGCGTAAACTGCCATCATGGTTATGGTCTGTCTTTTTATATGCTATCCATTACCAAGTTTTTAAAATTGATGGAATAAATAAAGGATGTTTTTCACATTTCTGGAGTTAAGGATTTCCCTTCCTTCTCTACATCACCTACATAGCTAAAATAAATATTGCGCCTGTGTATGAAGATCATCAGCTTGTGCAGTCACACAAGCTGATGATGCCCTACCACAGACAGAGCACAAACATAAATGCGTATGTGCCCTGAACATGTTATTCTGGCTCCTTTTTTACCATAACCAATTTTGGAATGATGAGTCCTGGATGCATGTGCGGTTATGTTGCATGGTCTGTCTACAGTACGGAAGAGCAAAGTGCGATTGTGCAAGACAACATTGCTAATGTGCATGCGCAAAGTTTATTTCGGCTATGTGGATGACCCTGGACATGTCAATCACATATAAGCCAAAAGATGTCTTTCAGGACAAACAGATGACAGTGCAAAAGAATATAAAAAATAATTTGTGGTGGTATACAGGGGGGTTATAGGATGATGTGCACATTTCTATAATGCAGTACAGGCAATCAGAAAGGTGAAGGCATTGGTTCACACACTAAAAACTAGTGATACTTTGTTCATTGACACCACTCTCTGCATTGGCCAATATATGATGCTCCTGAATGAGTCTTATCTGATGATACCTAAGAATTATTGAAAATGCTATTTAAAATAGGTTTCCTGATTATCAATCAATAAATGTCTCATATATAATGACAGTGACTTAAAACCAAGTCATAAGACCTGAACTATACTATTTGAAGAATAAGTTACTAAAGTTGGCACACACATTTGATACAATTATTACACTGGTTTGTTAAATCATTTACATATAATAGATGATTTTATTAAAAAAAAAAAGGTAAAAAATTAGCATAAAACAGTAATCTACTAAAGCCAACTCCTACAGCTTGCTCTATGCTGTTTGACTTCAGGCAAAGGAGCTGTCAGTCAAGCAAGAAGAGGCGGAGCTGTGCAGGAAACGGAGTGACAGGGGTTTCAGATCTACAGCCATATTTTCATGTCAATTCAAACTCTGATTTCTCAGTAATGGAGGAATGGACTAGCCATATAAAGGTATTATTAGACTTGTCTTTGAAAGAGTTACATGTGCAGATATGTAATTGAGGGGGGTGAAATCCTGCTGACAGACTCACTTTTAGAGCTGAGACCCCTACCAATTGATCAAATGACTGCTTGACTGCTCAATAGCACACAGCCCAACATGCAAAAGTACTCACTCCCTCCATCAGCGCACACACAGAGAGGTGCATGGGTGCAAAAGAAGGTCTATGGGGCCAGACAACATTCTGTATGTGATATCGCAAGAGTGTAACACTTCTACAAACTGAAATCAAAGATTTACGTTTATTTGACTCATGACTGCATGTGTAACCTAGTAAATTATCTACAAACTGACATGTGAATGATAATTACACTTTAGCTTTATATTTTATTTCTATTTTTCAAAGTTTTCTTTGTTTAAAATCTGTTTTTATAGAGAATAAGGCAGCAGGATCTAGCATTCAATATATCTTGCTTATGTTATATCCTTGACAAATCTATAAAGGAAACAAAAAGCAAGCACAAAAGGAAAAGAAAAAGTAAAGTAAAAAAAGATACAAGGAAAATGAGTGGATGAAGAGACAGCAATCTGACAAAAAGATGACTGACAAGGCTGAAAAACACATATACGGGAAGAGGCAGAAAAAACAAAGAGAAGAAGACATTATAATTTGTGAAAAAGATGAACAAAGGCAAAAGAGAAGAAGGAGAAAAACATAATATTAGAAGTAACAAGGGAGGGAAGATAGCATGGAAGGTGCCAAGGAGATAAAGAATATGGCTAAGCACAGGGGATTGGCGATCATCTTGTATTTCCCAGTGTTCAGGATCAGGCCTGCCCTGTTAAAGCAACAAAATAGTTAAGGCTGGTTTCACACTACGATTTTGTGAAATCCGATGCTGTCTGATAGAAATTGGACAGCATTGGATCCGAATTTGCCCCCATGTAACCCTATGGGGATCGGACTGATTCGGATGTGCACTAATTGCCATCCGAATCGTGTCCGATCCGATTTTGTCCGATTTCTTTTCGGTGCAAAAATCGGAGACTGCTCCGATTTTTGCATCCGAATCAAAAACCGGATAGAATCGGATGGCAATTATGCCAAATACGATACGATCCGATTCCATTAATATGGGGCTCTATGGAGCAGGGTCCGAGGAAACATCTGATGTCTCCTCGGCCCCTATTTTAGTGTACTGAGCATGCTCAGTACACTAAAATTGCTCCAACCCTTCTAATTACACTTCTGCAATGTATAATATACAATACAGAAGTGTAATTAAGTAAAAGAAAGAGTTAAAAATAAAAAAAATCAATATGCTCACCTATCCTCTATCCACCGCTGCCTCCCAGCAAGGTCTGTGTGCTTACAGGACCTGTGATGATGTCAGAGAGCATCATCGGGTCACATGACCGTAGTTACTGTGGTACCTGCGGTCTTGTGACCCGATGATGCTCTCTGACATCATCACAGGTCCTGTAAGCATATGGACCTTGCTGGGAGGCAGCGGTGGATAGAGGATAGGTGAGCATATTGATTTTTTTTATTTTTAAATCTTTCTTATATTTCACTTCTGCAATGTATATTATACATTGCAGAAGTGAAAGTGCCCCGCTGTGTCCGGATGCGTGATAATCACGGACCCGGACACAGAAAAAGTGTCTGGAAGTCACCTCCGATGCTTTCCTTTCCTGTCCGTGGGATCCTACAAAATGTAGGATCCCACAGACAGGGAAAAAATCGTTATGTGAAAGTAGCCTAATACAGCTGATATACTTACCGAGTCCGAGTTCTGTCCTGGTGTGATGCGTGCTGCGTCACTTATTGGCCGCCCCTCATGTATTGCCTGAATGTGATTGGCTGTTGGAGCCGGTCACATGTCTAATCCCCAGAAGTACCGCGGCACAGCTGGACCGTATAACACAGACCCGGTAAGTATAATGAGGATGATTAGCAACACTTCCATTGCTTTAACAGGGCGGCCCCGATCCCGAACACGGGGACATACGAGATGTTCGCCCATCCCAAAACGTTTAAAACAAAAAAAAAGCTAAAGGAGAAGAGAATATAGCAACAACGAAGGAACAAAAAATAACAAGAAAAATAAATAGAAGAAAAGTAAAGAGAAGAGGGAAATGAAGACGGAACAAAAGATAAAAATAGATGGGAAAAAAAAAGTAAGGGAAAAATCAATTAAATTTCTTGCCTTGGCTGTGCTACAAAGATGATTGTGAGGCTGATTACATTGTGCTGTTTGCAATAACTGAACAAGCAGATCAAAATGCATAGCAGACTATGTATAGCCATACGAGGTCACGTAGCTCCATCCAAACCTATATCATACCATTTGCCATGCAGTCAATTTAATATCACAATAACAAATCTTCATAAAAGTGTATCATTTATGCAATCATTCCATGTTGAGGTTTTTACCAATATGTATAAATGTATTACATTAATTGTACCCTTCAATACACATGTCACACTATGAACAGTTCTTTGAAAAGAAATAACAAGCCCATGCCCGCCTTTCCGCATAATAATTGTATATGAATCTGGAAAGTCTTTAAATAATAGCACTACATTAAAACAAAATGTATTCTATTGATTCTACAAGAATAAAGTGGAAAAATAGCAAATGGAAATCTGCATGAACTTAACACATTTTCAGTTCCATCTTTCTACATGGAATACTTATGATAGCTCTCGTGAATGCGGACCTTGGACACTAGATCTCAGTAGCCAACAGTAAATATAAAAAAGAATTTTCTTATAAACTGGATATGGATGTTGGTGATTGTAAGTTGCGGACAATCATCATGAGGATGACAATACTCTACGGCGTTACAATGAGGAAAATTGACATTGGGAAGAGTTTCTAAAATACAAATGTCAGCGTGAACATCATGCCTAATGGCAAAACCTGATAAGTGACACTTCTGTGCTTGTATTAGAGCAATAAAAGTATTTTCTGTCACTGAATGGAATGATGTTGCTGAGTTTTGGAAGCTAGCAATTGATTACAATCTTTTCATGCACCCAAGATGTGATATATTCATCTGTCTGGTGTCACTCCTTTCTGCATGATGGTCCACATTTGTTAATCAGATTACTCCTGATTTTTTACCATAAACTAAGCCCGTAAAGGTCACAATTTGCTAAATGTGTGCCTTTTTATAACTTTATTAGACAACACATTTTAGCTTCTTTTTTTTACCACATTTGCAGAAGTTTAACTTGGGACAACTTTTAGCCTAAAGTCAGAAAATGGCTCTACTGCTGGCTCGAATCTGCAAATCTATAATAATCATAATACCGTAATCTTTATTTATATAGTAACAACATATTCCGCAGCACTTCACAATTCAGAGGTTCATATTCAAACAATCATAAGTAACAGTTATCAGAAAATACAATAATTAAAGCAAAATAATGACGGCCCTGCTCATAAGAGCTTACAATCTAACAATGAAGTGGGGGTGACACAAAGTACAGGTGTTAATTTACATTGATGGTATAGTCAGCTTAAGGAAGTGGGGAATAGATAAGAGCAGCATAAGTGGCCATCAACCATTATTTGTGATGCATTTGAGACTGGTGGAGCTGATAGGCTATGTCTAATTGACTTTGACTAGGGATCATGATGGGCCGCCCTAAAAAGATGTGTTTTTAGGGAGCGCCTGAAACTATGTAACTAGTGGATAAACCTAATTTCCTTGGGGTAGAGCATTCCAGAGAATTTGTGCAGCTCAGGAGAAGACTTGGAGCCAACAGTGGGAGTCGGAGTTGACGGGTCTCATGTGTCATGGATTGATTATATTTTCAAATTCTAACAAGCCAACAAATTACTTTAACAACTTTTACATAAAGGCAAAAAATGCTTGTCCTAATAAGGTGAAGGGCTTCTTCTATATTAAAAATTGATATTATAAGAAGGCATACTCATCTGTAAATTGTTAGTCCCATACTTTACAATGATGTGCAACTGAAAGGAGTATTCTCGGGGAGAGGTATTCTGCTTTATTTTGTAAAAGCAGACCAACATTTGTAAGTCATGCATGATTTACAGTATGATGTAGAGTTAGAGACTCTGATTCCAGCAAAGTGTCACCAGGTTACTTGATGTAGTTTTCATAAAATCACTGTTTTATCTGCAGCAGATATATAGTATTTCTCTGTAACTTGAGCTCTGTATAACTCCGCCCACACCACTGATGGGCAACTTTCTATGTACACTGTGTACATGCAGAAAGCTGGCACTCAGTGGTGGGGACAGATGGAAGATGGAATCATCATGAAGAGAAGATATGTGTCACAGAGGTGGTATTCTGTATGGTAAGCCTCAAAGCAAGCTTCAGTACGTGTAGTACAAGGCCCAGGTTAAAGTGCCGTCAGAGATATGGGTGAGACTGGCTGCTCACATATTCCCACACTGGCGCATGGGATGGTGGACATAAGGAAGTCCAGATGGATTCATTTCTGTCTATGTGTGTAGTTCAGAAGACCTCTCATGTGAAAACTTTATGCTTGGACTTGTATTGTTGTGCCTTTCATCACATTCTCAGCTATGTGAATTTCAGCATACAGCTTAACCGTCTCGGTATTCCAAGTAAACAGACTGTTGGATCTGTAGTCTATTGTTTATTGTTCAGCAGTGAGTGAATGATGATGATTCAATATGTGGTAAAATTATAAGAATGCAAATGATACAAATCAGCACTGAGGATATCACATAAATCAATAGTAGTAATAATATAGTACAGAGATGAACGAAGCACTGGACACATACATCACAAAACAGCTATGACAGTATTCAGTGCAGGACATTCTTAACTAAAATGGAAGCTGAAGAGAAACACATCATTCCCTGCAGACCTAATCCCTATGTAAAAATTATTGCTGTACAATCCTAAAAGCAGACTCTAATGTAACAAACATATACACAGGAGTATAACTCTCATCAGATTAAATTATCAAGGAGGATAGGAGATCACAAGAGGGGACCAGGATGCAAGAAAACACACTTCCCTGCATGTGGGGTCTGTCTGGAACTGATCTAAAATGGCTGCTCCATCTCCCAGAGAAGCAGAGGGCTGATGCACAATTCACTATGTCCTTAAAGAAAAACAGACCTAGATATGCAGGAATACTGCCAGATTGTGCTAAACATATTGAAATGTCATAACAAGATAACATCTCACATCTCAAAGGTTATACCAAGTGTCAAACTGGAATTGCTTTCTTCTGCTACTGAGCCTAAATGGGCAGAACATGTATACTGTTGTAATACTGAAGTGTCTTGGTTAGGGCAGTTTATTCCATTTTTCTGCAAAGAAAAGCCATTTATTTCCCATGTTTGTGGCTTGCTTTACTACGTTTTAATAAAGCAACCTGGTCTTTTTGTGTAAATCACCTACCTTAAATGCCACCAAGTGAGCAGTACCCCTTCCCAGGATTAAACAGAGGTTGTGCATATTGAGGGCCACATAGCACCAGGTTTACTTGTTCTCTTGTGATAATCTCATAGAGTTTTGATTTTAGTAATACTAAAGCAAACATCCAAGTGAATGACACATTGGTAGAATCAGAGTCTCTACCCCTACATTAAGCTGCTCTCAGATTAGGTGGTAGAAAGTGGTGACAGATTCCCTTTAAAGCCCACATGTACATTAGATAAATCTACCAATTTGGCCACGATCAGCTGATCAGCTAATGTCTATTTGGGCCTTAGTTTGTGTCTACAGCTTCCAGGGTGGATACGCCTATACTATCCATATTTATCTTTTTTGTGAGAACAACTTCTAGTCTATTTGTATCAGCAATTTGGGGTGTTCATCCTACAGACATTTCACAGAATGTAGACAAATTAGACTTATAGTGAACAACTATACAGGGTGGGCCTTTTATATGGATGCACCTAAATAAAATGGGAATGGTTGGTGATATCAACTTCCTGTTTGTGGCACATTAGTATGTGGGAGGGAGAAAACTTTCCCAGACTGGTGGTGACTAAGGCAGCCACTTTGGCCATTTTGGATGGGAACTGGGTCATGTGACCCATCAAACTTATTGATAATTTCATAAGAAATTGGTGTGCTTGGTTTTAATGTAACTGTATTCTTTCATGAGTTATTTACAAGTTTATGACCACTTATAAAATGTGTTCAAAGTCCTGCCCATTGTGTTGGATTGTCAATGCAACCCTCTTCTCTCACTCTTGACACACTGATAGCAACACCACAGAAGAAATGCTAGCACAGGCTTCCAGTATCCATCGTTTCAGATGCTGCACATCTCGTATCTTATATAGACAATAGCCTTCAGATGAGTGATGAGGCAAACTTTTTTGTGAATGGTGAAGCTAACAAACAAAACCACCGCTATCGGTCTGACCCTAACCCACAGTGGATAGATCTATCCAAGACTGTTGAAACACAAAAATTGATGGTATGGTGTGGTATATGGAGTAGAAGGGTAGTGTGGCCATTCTTCATCAATGGAAACCTCAATGCCACTGGATATCTGAATCATGTAGCAATTTCAGATATCCAGTGGCATTGAGGTTTCCATTGATGAAGAATTGCCCCACTATCTTTGTACCCCATATACCACACCATACTATCAATTTTTGTGTTCCAACAGTCTTAGAGAGATCTATCCACTGTGGGTTAGTATCAGACTAATAGCGGTGGTTTTGTTTGTTAACTTCACCATTCACAAAAAGTTTGCCTCATCACCCATCTGAAGGCAACTGTCTATGCTGTGAAGATACAAGATGTGCAGCATCTGAAACAACAGATACTGGAAGCCTGTGCTAGCATTTCTTCTGCGGTGTTGCTATCAGTGTGTCAAGCATGGCAGAAGAGGGTTGCACTGACAATCCAACACAATGGGCAGCACTTTGAACACATTTTATAAGTGGTCATAAACTTGTAAAGAACTCATGAAAGAATAAAGTTACATTAAATCTAAGCACCCCATTGTTTTTCTTATGAAATGCTGAATAGGTTTGATGTGTCACATGACCCTCTTCTCACTGAAAAAAATAAAGTTGAATCCAAATTGGCCGACTTGAAAATGGCCACCATGGTCACCACCCATCTAGAAAAGTTTTCCCCCTCCCATATACTAATGTGCCACAAACAGGAAGTTGATATCACGAACCATTCCCATTTTATTTAGGTGCATCCATATAAAAGGCCCAGCCTGTATACTTTCTGTGCTTATAAAGTTAGTGGTAATCAGTATTAAATAGTAAATGCAACTACTAAAACCTGTATTACAGTTTTGTCTTAAATGATAGTAAAGAGATACATAAACACGATCATACTTACAAATTGGGGCCTTGCCCTTCAGCTATTTCCTGTGAGGGAATTGGGTATAAGGACTCGTAAACTCGCCCAATCCCAGTGCCATGAATAGCATAGGAATTCATCATGTTAACACCAGGAGGGAAATAGGACCAGGGGATTAGAGCAGTGCCATGCCATTTGCCCGAATCTGATGTGGTATCTGCTGCGTATTCCAGTGGTAGCTCTGTCTAAGAAAGTGTTACAATAAAGCTATTATTACAATGATCATCACTGACACATTTCAATACATACTATATACATGTTCTGGTGATTTTATCCTGGAAGCAATTTGTTGCTAAAGGGAACATGTCAGCTCATTTTTACCCCCAAACCTATCACTACCTGTCTCTGCAGCTTCCTACCACATCCCTAACCATCCCTGTCTGACCTAAAACTGTCCTATAATGGTTGTAAAGAATGTAATTGATACTTAGATTTCTGTACGGTAATTAGTCTTCGTCACTACAGACTGCATGTGGCCCTGGATGTTCTCCACAGCTGCATTCTCCCTCCTCACTGCTGCTATCATGCCTCAGTGGGTGTCCTTCATAGCTCCACACTTTCCCACTTGATGCTGGGATCACACCCCAGTGGGAAAGATCATTCAGTCAGGAGCATACTCCCGATTCAACATTCTTGTTCCTCCTTCTGGGTATGATGCGCTGCTGGCATATCGTTATTGCCTGTCCTGCACAGTGTGGGGGATGTATTGGCATACAGGCAGGCTCCAGAGCATACACAGTGCTGAAGTTCTGAAGCCGGCGTGTACACCCAATCAGGGGCGTAACTACAACAGGTGCAGGGGTTGCGATCGCACCCGGGCCCTGCAGCCTAGGGGGGCCCCATAAGTCCCTTTGGCCTATAGAAAAAGACTAATACTATTGAAGATTTCCAATAATTGGGGGCCCCATTGGAGCTTTCGCATCGGGGCCCCTGGGCCTGAAGTTACGCCACTGCACCCAATATTGCCACACAATGCATCAAACCGGAAATGATGCACAGCCAGAAGCACCTTATACCCAGAAGGAGGTACAAGAATTTTTAATCAGGAGAACGCTCCTGACTGAATGATCATGCCCACCAGGACGTGATACATACCAACATCGAGGTGAGGGAGAATGCAGCCATGGAGGACACCCACCAGGGTGTGATACCAGCAGTGAGAGGAGAAAATGCAGCTGTGGACAATGCCCAGGGTGACTAATTACCATACGGAAATTTAAGTATCAAACTCATTTTGTGCAACCATTATAGGACAGTTTTAGGCCAGACAGGGATGGTTAGGGATGTGCTAGGAAGGTGCAGGGACAGGTAGTGATAGGTTAGGTGGTAAAAACGAGCTGACATGTTCCATTTATCATGTTCCCTAATGCATTCTTATTATACTAACTATAAGATGTTTTCTGAAAGATGCCTTAACAAAGTAAGGGGGTTTTGATAATATTTCTTACTTATGGTTTTCAAGAACTATTACAAAGAAATTAATGCAGCAAACAGGAGATAGCTGGCAAGGCTAACTGCAAGTGCCATTAAACATATAGGGTCAAGTATGAGAACAGTTAATGCGGATTATGGTACTTTGATAAGGAGTTGGAATTTCAATGTTATGTGAATGTAACAGGGGCATAACCAATAAGGGAATATAACTGTTACATGCTAAGGTTTATAAAGTACATCTACATATATACTGCAATCTAAAAGCAAAATCTCCAAGGGCCCTGCAAGGTATACCTAAAGTGTATTTTGGGCTGTACAATATCCTAAATCTATCACAAAGGATACTAATAACATGAACCGTACAACTTAAAAGATTAGCATGGAACTCGTAAATATTTTAATTGCATTCATAATAATTTATTTATCATACTTATTATGAGGGCAAATGTAGGATATGCTTGTAAACAATATGATGGAAAAAGCATGCTAAGTCGTCATCCTCCAGAAGGAAGAAAACTGCCCCTTTATGTTTTACACAAAAGAACAATAAGCCCATATGCAAAGGTATCCGCTAAAATAAAAATGTATGGTATCAATGAATATGGCTTACTCACACATAAAATGTGTGTATTTACATGTTAACTGGTTACTTTATAGTGATGGTCTATTAGAAGGGGAATTCTAAGAGAGAAGTGTAATAAAAGACGAACTCTAGCTATACATGACTTACGGCCTGGTCTACTTGGTAAAAAAGTACTTATAGTTCTTCACTTAAAGGGCTTCTTTTTTACACTGCATAAACTCTCCCATGATGTGTTTTTCCATGCTGCCGCATGTCACTTTCCTATACACTGAATTTTCACTCTTGAATTGTAATGCTAGGGTAGTGGTGGAATGACCGGACTGCAGACCAGCAAGCGCAGTGTATCAGTCATACCTTGTTCTAGCCACCACACTACTATGCACCCATAAGATCCAGGGGACTATTCACCTGTCTTCACGTCCTGGAAGGGGGGGGACTTTGGCAGAGCCATTCCCAGGTGGAAAATAGTATGGTGGCAGCTGACTGGGCACACAGACTGCAATTGAATCAGATCAAACACTAGCAAACAAAATAAATCAGAGCAGTACAAAACCAAGTAAGGAAAGCTAGGGACAGAGTCTGGACCTAACTGTCTAAGCAAAAGAGCAAACCAAGAGAAGCATACCACCTACAAACATTTATTACCCAAATAAAACTGAAATAATCAGCACAACACAGGGGATGTGGTGAGTTTAAAACTTCCTGTCAGAGATCACCTGACATCACCCAATCTCCATCCCTCCTCAGCTCAGAGAAGCAAAGGAAGGGGCGAGTCAGGTGGAATGAAAGGAACCTCCCATCACTTAGTTAAACCAGCAAACATAGTGCAAGCACCTGCACTAGCTCTGCACTCCGGCAGCAACACCACATGTCAGTGAGGGGTGACGGGTGACTCAATGTAGAGCAGGAGTACACCCAGAAGTGCTAGGGACCCACTTGGGCACATAACCACTAAACCTGACATGAATATCACCATAGACTTGCATTGGATGTTTAACATTCACAGGTAAAAGAACATATATGCATTTTAAGGTCATGTACGCAGCATAAAACCCAAAAAAAAACTTGTTAACAAAACATATCAGGTATAAACAAAGTTGGTTGAAACACAGACAGCAGAATAAACAGATAGTTGCCCAAAGCAAAGAGTTCAATGCCCTAATTCAAACAAACACATACAGACACAAGAAAATATAAACATAAAGCTAAACAGATGCTAGAAATATATTAGCAGACACATAGATGAAATGAACGGCACTCACCCTGGACGATTTTCAGTCTCTGACTTTTATTTCAGAATTTCACTTGTACAGGTATAGTGAGGGGAGGGACAAGCGAAATTCTGGAATAAAAGTCTGAAATTGAAAATCATCCGGGGAGAGTGCCGTTCATTTACGCTATATGTCTGCTGATTTACATGTGCCACTGAACTGAGCAACACCCGAGCCTTGGGACACCCATTTCTTGCATTGCTGATCTGTGCCGATGTCATGGGCGTCTTGGGCAAAAAGCTGTAGTGCCCAGCACTCTGTTTTTTGGAATAGAAATATATTAGATACAGTAGATAGAAATCCTTCAGATATCTAATTGGTTTTGGGGCTCTTCCCAGCCTAAAAATGCAAGTCATTAACCACCCCAGAACTGCTGCATCACATATAATACCCCAATTCTGGTACTTCACCTCAGCTGATACTGATAGCCCAGGTGCTGTGGCAATCAGGGTAATAGCAGCATGGGTGATGTTAGCTGTGTAGTGTCAGCTCACATCAAGCCATGTTGTTAGTAATTGAGAGGTGTCTATCAGACATCCCCATTATTAACCCAGTTTAAAAAAACACACAAAAACAGTTTATTTAAAAAAAATCTTCAAAACCCCCCTGGGGAATCTGACATAGTCCTCAATTGGAAACCTGAAAGATATAAAAAGAAATAAATTAAAGCAAGAGTCTGTCTCTTGTTCACCAATTTATTAGAAAGCAAGGTTCCTGGGTGTTACATAGTCCAGAGATACCCATGATGTTCCTCCATTATATAGATCAAAGGATATGGAGCATCAGAACGAGGCTCCATAGACTTTGAGCAGCACCCACTCATGACTTACAACGTCAAAAATTTGATCAATGCTCATCAATGTCTCAGGTGTCACAGAGCGTAGAGATTGACTGCTGATCAAAGTCTATTGAGCATCCTTCTGATACTCCACAGTCTTTGATCTATGTAATAAATATATTAAAATAAACTTGTGAATGAGGGACAGTCATTTGTTTTTATTTTTCTCTTTTTTGTCTTTTAGTTTTCCATTGTGGACTATGTTGGATTCCCTGGTCTACGGCATCACTGGACTACATCTGATCTGCATGACCTTTTTTTAATATATAAATTGGTGAACCAAGGAAAGAGTTGGGCAGTGTACAGTATTTTAATATAAAATATTTTTTGTATTTGTGTTTTATGTTTTTTACTTACTGGGTTAATAATGGGGGTGTCTGATAGACACCTCTCCATTACTAGCACCAGGGCTTGATGCCAACTGACAATACACAGCTGACATAAACCCCCACAAATTACCCCAATTTCCACTTCATCAGGGCAATTGGGAAGACCTGTGGAGAAGCGCAAGAATTGACGCATCTAACGTGACACGCTACTTCTAGGGTGGATGCCGGCTGGGGTATTTAGGCTAGGAAGGGCCCAATGACCATGGACTTCTCAGGCTGACAATATCAGCCCTCAGCTGTCTGCTTCACCTTTGCTGGCTATCAAAAATAAGCGGGGCACATTGTCTTATTTAATAGGTTAAACCAGGCTAAACACCCCTTTAGTGCTATATGAAGGCCAGTAAAGGGTGCAAGTGTATAATATGCAGGGGTAATGGGAAATCAAATATTGGCAGGATATCTACCTATCTGTTCTAATACATTTCTATTATCCATCTAGCTATATATTTATATTTTCTTGTGCATGTATATGTATGTTTGTGAGTATTGAGGCATGGGCAGTTAAAGTATTTCTTATTAGATGTGAAGGTTATAGTTAAGTATTATTTGAAACCACTATAATTTGTAATAATAAACTTGTTTCTTTTTTTGCTTCTTTTTTTTGCCACCTGCATAAAAAAAACATCAAAAACACATGTAATAAAAAAATGCATTCAAACGGAAAGAAAAAACACAAGTAAACTAAGGTGCGGAATTGGTGCAGAGAACCTGCAGTGTGAAAAATTCAACAATCATTGACTGTAGGAACGCAACCTTACAAAAAAAGCATTTGCACACCCTAAAGGCCCCGTTACACGGTATGAGATCGTGAACGATATCACTGAAACATCACGGGTCTGGAGTCGTTCAAACGACATCATTAGTACGTCGTTGTGTGGAACACTGAGATACGACTACGATAAATCGTTGGATCGTTGATCGCAGATTTGAGAACATGTTCTCAAATCAAATGAACCTCGATCAGCCAACCTGCTGCGTCGTTGGGTGTGACACCGCAATAATGATGTTGTTAACGACAGCAGTGAACAAGGATCGTTTGCTGGGTTGTGCAAACAATAGCTGCTCGGCACATCATTGGTGCGTCATCCACGATATCTAGACGTGTGACATCTCACCAATGATGTCAAAAATATGTCCTAACGACCGTGCTCCCGTGAAAACATTGGTGATATCTTAACGACCTTGACGCATGTAACGGTACCTTTAGGCATATCTTTCTTCATACCTGTTACTTGTAGTGAGTACCTAAAGTTTTACAGAAAACTTTGCAAGTTAGAGAGGATAATTTCCATCACTGCAGCTGAAAATAAAAGAATACACCTAGGTCTGTATTCAAAGTCCAATCATCAATAAAAGATACAGCTCAGGTCAGAAAGTGACTACAGCTTCAGTTTTGCATTAAAGACGAAAGATTTCAATTGGGCTTTCAGACTATGCTTCTCCGGGAGTTGATGACAGTCGTACTACTAAGCTTATAATAAAAGATACAATGGTCGGACATTATTTCTCAAAATGCAGATCACTTTAAAATTATATCAGCAGTCAGATCCTCAAAGGAATGTTGAAATCTGTTCAAGAACACAAAATGATAATGTATTTTAGCCCCAGATGATAAGAACTTATAAAAGTGATTGGATTTTTAAGAAACCGAGGGAAAAACTCTGCTCTTGAAAGCTTGTATTTAAAATATATTCTATTAGCAGGGAAATGTATCACCTGCTATTGAAGTGCATGACTTCTTCATTGCTTCATGCAGGGTATGGGCCTGAAACATCTACAGTCACAGATGGTATTTTGTGACACTTCCATTTTCCTTGCATTATTCTCAGAACATATTATTTTTTTTTATTAATACCTTTCTGCTATCTACATGGGAATATTTTCTGTCTAACTTTTTTTGCACCTAAATCCAGCTCATATTTTATTAATAAACTTTGCTAGCCCTGAAGCTGGTTTTGTTAAGCTATCAGAACAGAGGCACACAGCTCCCGAAATGGTTTGCATTCATGCAGGACCTCGTTGATATTGGCAGTTTTTTTTCTTTAGTGTTTGCTATGAATCATAACACAGGTTAATATTCCGTACTGAAATAAAGCTACTCATTGCTTTCCACATACTCAGAGGAAATTTAAATTACCATTCGATTTCAAATATAATGTATCCTACAGAACGGAATGGTATAGTAATCATAATCCTTTAACATTGATGTATCTGCTATAAAGCAGGCATTGAACTCTAGTGTTCTGAAATTAAAGAGGACTTGTTGCCAGGTCAATGATGAACAGTTCCCACTGCTCCCCTGAGTTATACATTTTTCTTTTAATCTACTGTACCATTGCAGAGATATGGGGCATTTTATTTTATGCTAATAATTATGGTCTTTACTAAGGGAGCAGTGCTCACAGGATTCCCAGGGGTGTATATTTAGGCCACTCTGCAGAATGACCTTGAGAGTGACACCCCTTTGATAAAACATAGTAGAAAATACTAAGGCCCTGGTCTATGCATCCATATAGTGGATTTAAAAACAACAAATACAGAATACTCAGAGGGGGAATAGAAAAACTGGCAACTAGTGAGAGATCCCTACCCCTTCACGAACAATAACACATATATACATCATTGATCGTGTTCCTGCCTTTGATGCGAGCTCACACGCTGAGCTCGCATCTTTATGTGCACATGTTGGCTGATCTGATCCACCAACATGTGCAGCTAACAGGCATAGGTGAATTGGAGAACTAGTTTAATCCTGTTGTCAATCTCTGACAGCGCAATCTAAGACATGACGGCAAGGATAATGCCATTAATTGTTCCCATTAGTGGTCCCATAGCATCATTTTGGGTTGCCGATTGGTTCTCACGAGAGCCAGGGGTCAGCTGATGACCCCTGCATTTGTCATGACTCACTTCCTGTGAATGTTGGCTGAGCGCTGGTGTTCACATGAGATGATCATTTGTGCTGCACAAAGCCTTGCTGATGCATCTCTCTGTACAGTACAAGCAAATGAATAGTGGAAGCTTCAAGTCCCCTTAGAGGACATGTAAAAACAATACATTAAAAAAGTTTCTAAAAATATGCGAAAAATAAATAAAAACTAAAGTTCAGATTACACCCTTCGCCTTTGAAAATAAAACAGTAAAAAAATACACATATTTGGTATTTCAACAAGCCCTCATTGGTTACATTGATGGAAAAATAAAAAAGTTATGGCTCTTGGAAGAAAAAGAGGATAAAAAAAAACAGAATTGCCCAGTGGTGCAAGGGTAAGTATCTTGAAATATTACATTCATGAGGGGTTTTCATTAAAGAGCAACAACCAGCAGGTTTTAGGCTATAAAGTGAAGCCAGTCCCTTACAGGCTACAGGATACTGGGTGCAATCATACCTTTACTTCAATGATTACATGTATGATTGCTGAAATAAATGTTATAGAAGTCCTTAGAATGTGTGCAACAAGGGAATGGAGTGTGCAGCAATTAGCATAAGAGGGACTGGGTTTCTCTTTATTACTCCACAGTTTGCTCTAAGCCAAACCTTCACCCCTCCCTCCCTCTCCCTCCCCTCTTACTCCCTCCCTGTCACTATATAGAGTAGCATGCACATTAGGACTGACATTGTCCTTGCAGATCGCACAGTGTCAGGCTTCTATGTGCCCCAGATCATCACTCCTTCCTGTGTCTTTGGCTTCTAGTTCTCAGCTGTCTCCTCACAGTCACAGGTCTGTAAGAGCAGAGAGATTGGGAATCACAGACTGGAGGAGGCGGAATCTTCACTGGAGGGAGCGGGGCCTCCTCCTGCATTGTGACACTGCAATTATACTCAGCCAGAGAAGAACCCTGAGAAGCCGAAGACACAAACAGAAGGTTGGGAGTGATGATCTGGGGCACATAGGAGCCTAACACTGTGCGATCTGCATACACAATGTCAGACCCAATGTGCCTGCTTCTCTCTATATATATATATGCTGATGTATATATAGTTTTCAGATCTGTACCTTGCTGGTCATTGTTTATGGTGGTATACCTGAGGAAGGGGCTGGGACAGCCCCAAAACGTAGAAGAAATAAAGCACCATTCTTATATACCAAGATTGTGGTTCTTCCTTATACTCAGTAGTGCGGATCGTTGTACAACCTGGTCCTTTGGATTTATGCATATGTTGTTCCTGATGGAACGGCGGATCCTGCAGCAGCTGTTTTGAGTGTTTAAACCGGTTGTGGGGCACACAACCGGATAAGGTGAGAAGTACCTCATTTTTGAACTATCTGGTATCTAAGCGATAAGACCCTACTGCACCCTTGTCTACCCTTTAATAGGTTTTGCTTCTCTATGTACAGTGAGGGAGTGAGAGGGGAGGGGGAGGGACTGAAAGGGGAGGGGTAGAGAGAGAGAGGTAAGGGGAGAAGGTTTGGCTTAGAGCAAACTGTGGAGTAATAAAGAGAAACTAAGCCCTTCTTATGCTAATGTGCTGCACACTCCCTCCCCTGGTGCACACTTTCTAAGGACTTATATAACATTTATCTCAGCAATCATACATGTAATCATTGAAGTAAAGGTATGATTGCACTCAGTATCCCAGAGTTTGTAAGGAATAAGGAACTGGCTTCACTTTATAGCCCTAAAATCTGCTGACTGGTCCTCTTTAAAGATTACTTCTGACCCAATTCTATTCATAACAGGACACTGAAACTGCACATGTGAAATGATAAAAGTTTCTATAGGTTACATTCCAAATTGCAACTCTAAACTGATAATGGTCTTTCTTTTTCAGGTGCTGAAGTGGTGCAAGGTGTGAGAATGAACCTGTTATGTCCCCTGGCACCGCTCCCCAGCTTACCTCTCCCAAGTCGGCATCCTCTGCTCCTCTGCCGACCGGGGATCCAGCGTCCAGGCGTACTGTGTCTTGTTCCCTTCCTGTCAGCTGACCACCGGGCTCACACATGAGCACATTACAAGGGTCGTATTCATGTGACCAGTCAGCGGTGCACTAGGTGCACTCCTCCCCTGTGACTCTAGGGGCCGGCATGGTTCAACCTGACACTCCCCTTGACCAATAGCTGCTCTTCCTCTTGTATATCAGGCCACCTCCACTGATAGGAGGTGCCCGATTATTAAATTAGTTTGCTTCTGCCTTGCTCACTGTTGGTCAGGCCTTCCTTGTACTCTCCTCCGGTAGAGCCATTCCAGAGCAGGCTCTGAATTCAGCACCCTGGACAGCAGCAGAGCAGACACAGGAACACTTCAGGACCATGGACAGCAGCAGAAAACGAATCCTGCAAAAAACAGGATCAGAGGCCATATATGCCCACACTTTCTGCACATCCTGTCCTCTCAGGTTCTGTCCGGTGGATCCTGTAAAAAGTCAGGATCCACACTGACAGACAGAAACCGTGGTGTGAAGCCTGCCTTACTGGCTGTGTCCGTTAGACCTAAATGTGTAAGCACTGAACCTTGGAACCACATTAAAAATAATGGAAAAAAATCTTTTAGCACTTGGCAAATAAGTTCATGTTTTTCACGTACAGTCTTGGGATTTTTCTAAGGGGATTGTTGACCTTCTAAAAAGGCTTCATCCACTCCCATCTATCAATCAGACAAATGTAGTTAGAATTCCATATAAACTGCTTAACATTATTGCACATTCTGAGCGCTTTATCATCAATTTTCATCTTAGGAAAAACAGAAAAATGTTTGTCCTGCAGACAAATAATAAATAAAAAAAAATATTAATTGATTTTTCATTGTTTTTCTTTTTTTTTGTCTGAGTTAAAATCGAAAACACACCTGTAAAAAGTCACATAAAGGAAAGTGACATTGATTGCTTGAAGTCATTCAGAGCTGGGCACCTGCTTTCCCTCCTGAAGCCATAATATCAATGAGACACTTGGGATGAATTCAATGCCTCTGATAGGGAAATCTAATTCCACTGATCTAATCCTTTAACACTGCAATCAATCCTGAGGTTTGGTGGCCCTTATGTATTGAAGGATGAAGACAGCTTCAAATGAAAGTTTATTCATATTTTAATATCAAAGAAGACTCCCGTGATGGCTGCAATATGTCACCACACTTTCAATATAAACCTCATCACTGCATAAAATCTTTGACATAAAAAATAGATGTTAAGAAGACAGGCTGGCGTGGAATGAAAATCCGAGACTCTTTGCTGGTTCATTTTCTATTTTACTTTGCTTTCCAGGGCAAAAATTACTAATTCATGCATACATTTGGAAAGAAAACCACAGAAAGTAGAATAGCCTCCTTATTATCTACTAATATCTAGTGGATCTTTTAGCCAGGTTTTCATACTGTCATTTAAGGAAAATTACCTACTGTCTAAAAAAATATTTTTATGCTCAATGTATTCTTTTTCAACATTTCTTTTTTTTAATTTTCATATTTTGATATTTAAAAAAATAGAAATCTTGCAATTCATACTCAGACCATTGTAGCCATTTAATACTTATTTTCTGAATAATGTTCATATGCATTAGCATTAATAGACTCAGGGCCGGCCGGGACCCAGGCATGACTGAGGGGCCCACCTCCACCTGCATCGCGCCAGTATTATTATTCTTACTGGTGCAGTGCTTAGTCAGAAGCCGGCCGCAGCCCCCGCATCCGGGCCGTCACTATGTGGAACACATAGAAGAGGCACCCCCACTCCTTCACTTCCTCTTCCTTTGCGGTCCACAGTGTGGAACGCATAGAAGAGAAGGAAGATGCCAGACCCAAACTGTAAGTGAGTATGGCTGGGGTCCGGGGGAGGACCCCCTCAGCAACCAGGGCCCTCGTCGGGTGGGTAGAACAGAATCTCCCGCAGGCCCCAGACTCGCTCACACCGGGGGCCACACACACAGCACTGCTGACATGAGCACCGGAGCATGGAGGTCACCAGCCCCCTGCAGGGGGTGAGTGTCCCCGGCACTACAAGTCCCATCATGCCATGTGGCAGTAGTAGAAGCAGAGGAGCCACCGGAGCAGTGTGGGACCCCTATGTCAGAACCGAGAACTGCTGGGAGTTATAGTCCAACACGTTCTCAGTCTCCATATGCTCCTTTATATAATATCATCATCCCCCCAGGAAGCTGTGTGATGGGGCAGATGTGAGCCCTGCACCCCCCATAGTGTCTGTGCCACCTGTATGATCAAAGCAATCACTGCAGCTATACCTGGGCACTGTATGGCGCTGCCTTGGTTTTTGCCTCTATATTATCTGGGAGGTGCCTGATTATTAAGTCAGTTTGCTTCTGCCTTGCTGACTGTTGGTCAGGCCTTCCTTGTACTCTGTTTACTGGAACCCTTGTTGTGCTCTTCCCCGGTAGCACCATTCCTGTTCTCCTAGCTTTGTACCCTGTTATCCCGGAATCCTTAGCTGTGCCATAGCATAGGCTAACCTTACGAGCCGCCCCCCTGGTACTAGCAGCTGTGGTATTTAGACCCCCTGGGCTTGCCCCTGACAATCCTTGTATAGGGGTTGGTTAAACTAGGACCAGCTCACCCAGGAAAGTTCGGTACCACGGCCCAGTAGGTCCACTCTAGGGTGCCTTCACCCGGAAGCGTGACACTAATTATCCATGCTTCCCTTAGAGGCTGACTTCCTGCTCATTATATGCAGCAGATGAGTATAGCAGTCCCTCCTTTCCCCTTTCTAAATTCTGCATCTGGAGATTGAGCATTTCTACAAAAAAAGAGGCCAACATCCCCGCATCCATCAATGAGAACATGGCACCTATGGAGACCAGAGCTACAATCAGAATGATAATTTTAAGAAAAGTCAAAGCCGTAGATCAGTCCCATTCTGGACCTTCTGCTGTGCCGTAGGCTGTGCAGTAGGCCGGATACGAACAGCCAGAGGGCCTGATGAGACCTGCCCTACGGTGTACATGTAAAAAAAAATAAAATGAAACAGTTAATATTAAACTTCCTTTTAATCAATAGATTTTGGGATAATATTTTCCTTAACTGGATGTTATATAAAATATTCCTGTGCATAGATAATCCTACAACCCCTGCAAAAATTATGGAATCACTTAGCTCATTTGTTTAATTTTGAAGGAAAAAAGCAGATCACAGACATGGCGCAAGACTATAGTCATTTCAAATGGCAACTCTCTGCCTTGAAGAAACACTAAAAGAAATCTTGAAAAAAAAAATGCTAGCCAGTAATGGTTACTTTTGTAGACCAAGCAGGGGGAAAAATTAAGGAATCACTCAATTCTGAGGAAAAAATTATGGAATCACCCTGTAAATTTTCATTCCCAAACTAACACCTGCATCAAATAAGATCTGCTCGTTAGTTTGCATCTAAAAAGGAGTAATCACACCTTAGAGAGCTGTTGCACCAAGTGGACTGAAATAAATCATGGCTCCAACTCGAGAGATGTCAATTCAAACAAAAGAGAGGATTATCAAACTCTTAAAGGACGGTAAATCAACACGCAATATTGCAAAAGATGTTGGTTGCTCACAGTCAGCTGTGTCTAAAATCTGGACCAAATACAAACAACATGGGAAGGTAGTTAAAGGGAAACACACTGCTAGACCAAGGAAGACATCAAAGCGTCAAGAAACCCAAAGCAATATGTCTCCAAAACAGGAAATGCACAACAAAACAAATGAGGAACCAATGGGAGGAAACTGGAGTCAATGTCTGTGACCAAACTGTAAGAAACCACCTAAAGGAAATCTGTAGTTAGGAAAAGGTGTACCACGGTCCGCTCTGCTGTGACATGAAAGGATCTCTCCAACGTGTTTGGGAGCCTCATCCGAGCTCCTTCCTCAGGGATATCCCTGAGGAAGGAGCTTGGATGTGGCTCCGAAATGCGTAGGAGAGAAAGAATAAAGGAGGTTTTATTGAAGCATTGCCTTCCTTGGGATCCTTTTTTGTCACAGCAGCGCAGACCGTGGTACACCTTTTCCTAACTACAGATTATCGATTTACACGTGCAGTGGCGGTGGAGGTCCAGCGGCAGCTGTATTAATGCACTCAAGCCTGGTTGTGGGTATACACAACCAAACAAGGTGAGTGGACACTACATATCACCGTGTCTAATAGTGTCATCATTGATAGGGAACTATTCTGCGCCTCCCTTGTCTCCTTTGTTTTTTATACACCTAAAGGAAATGAAATTTGCATACAGAAAAGCTAAACAAAAGCCATCATTAACACCTAAACAGAAAAAAACAAGGTTACAAAGGGCTAAGGAAAAGCAATTGTGGACTGTGGATAACTGGAAGAAAGTCATATTCAGCGATGAATCGCGAATCTGCATTGGGCAAGGTGATGATGCTGGAACGTTTGTTTGGTGTCGTTGCCATGAGATTTATAAAGATGACAGCATGAAGGGAACATGCAAATTTCCAAAGTCATTGATGTCATTACATCTTCAATAAATGCCCAAGTTTTCATTGATATTTTGGACACTTTTCTTATCCCATTATTTGAAAGGATGTTTGGGGATGATGAAATAATTTATCAAGATGATAATGCATCCTGCCATAGAGCAAAGACTGTGAAAACATTCCTTGAAAGAAGACCCATAGGACACATTGTCATGGCCTGCAAATAGTCCAGATCTCAATCCAATTAAAAATCTTTGGTAGAAGTTGAAGAAAATGGTACTTGACAAGGCTCCAACCTGCAAAGCT
Organism: Allobates femoralis; assembly: GCA_033576535.1. Lineage (NCBI taxonomy): Eukaryota > Metazoa > Chordata > Amphibia > Anura > Aromobatidae > Allobates > Allobates femoralis. The sequence continues at coordinate 202,183,525 of JARQOC010000003.1, read as the reverse complement.
GATCTGGCAACAGCAATCAGAGAAAGTTAGAGCCAGATTGATGAAGAGTACTGTTTGTCACTCATTATGTCCATGCTCAGAGACTGAGGGGCCCGTCACACCAGGTGATGTCGCCAGTGATGTCGGCGGCGAGGGGCAGGAGCGCACACGTTTTTTGCGCTCCGTCAGCGTCGCCGTCACATGTTTACATGCGGCGACACCTCCGGCAACGCACCACCGATCTTACAGGCGGCGCCGCTTGGGTGTCTAAAAACATGGGAGCCTATGGCCATTGCCTGCGAGATCACCATCCCCCATTTACATGGGGCGATGTGTATACATCGCCCCAGAGTGGTCACCTGGTTTCAGAGCGCTGCTGTGAAACCAGGCAACCACTGAAATGCGTCGCCCTCGCCCATTCACATTAGGCAACGCATTGGCGATGTCTGCGGCAATAGGCCACGCCCCAGCGTCACCTATAAAATCGCCGCCGACATCGCCAGGTGTGACAGTACCCTGAAAGCTGTTATAAAAGCCAGAGGTGGTGCAACAAAATACTAATAATTTATTAGAGTGTTGTTTGTTTGTTTGTTTGTTTGTTTGTTTGTCATGATTCCATAATCTTTTCCTCAGAATTGAGTGATTCCATAATTTTTTCCCCCTGCTTGGTCTACAAAAGTAACCGTTACTGGCTAGCATATTTTTTTGTCAAGATTTCTTTTAGTGTTTCTTCAAGATAGAGAGTTGCCATTTGAAATGACTTTAGTTTTGTGCCATGTCTGTGATCTGCTTTTTTTCTACAAAATTAAACAACTGAATGGACATCCTCCGGGCCAGATGATTCCATCATTTTTACCAGGGGTTGTATACACATTAGAGATAAAAATTAGAGAACATAACACAATTTCCATAATGCTAAGATCATTGTTTTGTCCCATGTGAAAATATCCTAACATGGGTAAATTGCAGTATTTTAAGCTTATTTCATAAATTAAATACATTCTAAAGCACAGAATAAAATTATAAATGAGATACATGAAAACCTGCAAGTTATTGGTGTTAATCTGGCAACTAGTGCTAATTTCCTTAATTATCTGACACCACTCCATTTAACTGGCACGTCTAACTTTCCAGGTTGCACTCACATCGTACAAATTGTGTGCCGTTCCAAAGGGACTTGAAATCCTTCGGCAGCAGGTTGTCCAGATGAAGCCCAAAGGGTCACTCTATCAACCATAGCAGCAGAAGTTGGACTTCCAAGTCTTTTGATTTCTAGAAAATTGAACATCTCAAACTCTTTCAAGTCCCCCATGAAGTCTGGTCGTCTCGAAAAACAAATGTAAAAGAGGACAGAATAATGATGAGAATCTCCATGGGTAATCGTTTCAACACTACAGCTGGAATAGTTCACCAGTTCAGCACTGACCAGGGTAAGCATCTGTCTCATCATGCAGTGTCATGACACTTAAGAGCATTTGGAATGAAAGTCCACTCTGCAGTGAACAAACCTCTCATTAGTAGAAAGAATCAAAAGGCTAGACTCACCTTTGGTGAGGAGTATGTTATATGGATAGAGGAGAGGTGGTCCACAGGTCATTTTAGTGATGAAAACCAGTTTACTTTATTTGGTCTGATGGGAAACATTATGTTCATCAACAAACTGGGGAAAAACTGAACCCAAAGTGTGTAAACAAATCAGTGAAAGGTGGTGGAGTAAGTCATGTGTTGGGGAATGTTTTCTTCTGCAGGGTTTGGACCTCTCATACAGCTACATGGCAGAGTGAGTGCAAGTGTGTATCAGAACCTTCTTCAACAACATGTGGTTCCTTACTTGCGTTCAGCACCCAATCAGCCAGCAATTTTGCATGCAGGACAATGCCCCTGTCATACAGCAAAACAGGTAAAGGAGTCCCTTGAAACAGAAATCACTGAACCAATTAAATGGCCAGCCCAGAGTCCTGATCTAAACCCAATAGAAAACCTCTGGAAGATCCTAACAGTCACAGAACTGTAGATAATAGTCTGGAAGAGGAGTGAACCAAAATCACACCAGAGCATTGCGAGAAACTAGTGATGTCCTGTGACTGCAGATATGCTGAAGTCATCAAAGCAAAGGCCTGTACAAAGCAAAGGCCCGTACACTTCCTACTGATTGGTGACTGTGGTAACCTTCACAAAATTTAGTTTTAATCTTTCTCTTTTCTACAGTCATTGCTGTTCTCTAATTATGATCATCTCATTTTGTGTAAAATAAAGGTTTTAAGTTAATAAATGGCATGGTGTACCCCTTACACAAAAACCTTTAAATGTTGATCAATGTAGATTACATTCTGTCTGAAAAATCAAGTGATCATATTTTGTTCTCTAATTTTGATCGCCAGTGTATGTGTCCCAGCTATGTACAGTTTAAAGGCCATGTCTGACAGTACAGAATATAGTCTGACCGCGTCAGGAAGAAAGTAAAAGAGTATACAAACATTACAATATGGGATCACAGCTGATTATGTTTTGGAGGTAAAACAATTCCCTGCCTGCTTTTAAAAAATGTTTTACCTTAAAAAAATAATTATTTGCGATCCCAGACTGTAATGTTGCTATACTTTTTTACTTCCTCCCCAGCCCAGGAGCTGTGGTATGATCAGATCATGTCCCTGTATGGTCAGGCACAGACATAGAACAGTACATGGCAGGGACACATATATAAGATTATCTCAGTGCAAGAGATGTGGTATGATCAGATCATGTGCCTGTATGGTCAGACACATTCATTACACAGAACATAGCAGGACACATATATAAGATTATCTCAGCCCAGGAGATGTGTTATGATCAGACTATGTCCCTGTACAGTCAGACACATCCATTACACAGTACATAGCAGGGACACATATATAAGATTATCTCAGACAGGAGAATGTGGTATGATCAGGCCTTTGTGCTGATACGGTCAGACACATCCCTGTACACAGACATAGACAGGGACACATATATAAGATTATCTCAGCACAGGAGATGTGGTATGATCAGAACATTTCCCTGTACAGTCAGACACAACCATTACACAGTACATGGCAGGGACACATATATAAGATTATCTCAGCACAGGAGATGGGGTATGATCAGAACATGTCCCTGTACAGTCAGACACATCCATTACACAGTACATAGCAGGGACACATATATAAGATTATCTCAGCACCAGAACATTGTTTTAAACACATCCAATAATGTAAGGTATTATTAATACAAGATCTATTGATTAAAATTAAGTTTAAAATTCACTTTGTTCATGGGAAAACCCCTTTAACGTCAATGAAACGGACAAAAACAGTGCAGTATAGCACTTAGCTATTTATATCAGTGCCATTAAAAAAAGTGGTAGGGTATGTGCTTAATTGCAGCACACAGCGGTGGGAGCAGTGGAGAGGATTAGGGGGCTCGAACCCCCTTAGTTGTCATTGGTGAGAATTCCAGTGATGGGGCTCCCTATGGATAGGGTAGGTAAGAAATCAGCCAAGTTGAGGTTATGACATGGTACATGTATTTCTAAAAACTCAAGAAGTTCTCTTATCCATCTGTTCTAAGTCTACCTTAGAATCTACTTTTGCCCATATAACACATTTTAATGCTAAAACAGCATTAAGGAATTAACTTTGAACTTAAAATTCCGTAGTTGTATCTGCAAATACCCAAAGGCTGTTTTTTTTACCACTTTTCCATCATTTGAAGTGCTTGGACAGGATATTCAAGCTCGGCGCATCTTTACTTCAGATCTTGAGAAACGATAGAAAGTGTTTCTCTATCGGAAAGTTATTTCATCTTAGTTTACTGAAAAATAACATTAACACAAGTGCAGCATTCCCTGTGCTCTGAATCAAGCCCGAACTGTAAGAACTCCAGGACTATTCAAAGCCGAGCTCTAGACTCGTGTCTACTGCAGGGTTCTAAGGAAGGCCGGAGCTCCCCGCCAATATAAAAGACTCACCACAGTTACGCTATTTCAACACCAGTCAAACCTAATAGTAGTTTTTGTTAACCAGTGTGACATTTTAAGTGATTTCACAAACTCTCATTCTTTTCTTTTTTAGCAAACAGATTCCATTCTAATTTCTGTGTTTGATTGCATGCTACGAGCTAAATTCATCTTACTGCCAACGCTAAACAATCACATCTACTCTAATGCTTAACGTTGGATGTTTGTCAGCATCTGCAATGCATATTGATCAGATATTTGCCCTAACCCTTACGTCTAATCAAAAAATGAAGTATTAATATTCTTCTGGGCTACGGGAAACATTATTGCCATATATTAAAGGAATACTTTAGTTTGAGACAAGCTCCATTACATATTCTATAATATCTTATGCAGAATAAATTACTCCATTATTCAAAACATGATGTGGCCTGGGGGGGAGGAATGGGGAGTTCAGATGCTTAAAACCGGTTCTTGCTCTATGGAAGAAAATCTATATGACGTGTCTCGGGTTCGCTATTCAGGTGGCTTGTTGATTAATTTGATTGAAGAAACCAATTTACAAAGGATTTGAAGACTTTGTGGTGTTATTCTAACAAATGGTCCACTATTAACAAGATATATGTTTCAGGCAGCGGCATAAATGATCAGAGAAATTTACTGTCCTCGGCAGCAAACAAAATGAGAATAAAGAGCTGATATGCAATACGCCAACTGCCGGCAGTCCACAAATGACAGGAAGTGATAATGAAAATTACTCAGAGTAACGTTATCAACGCAATTAAAATGATGACCTTGAGAAATTAGACAACGTATCAATGATATCACCTTCCCCATTCGTTTTTTTCCTCCACTGTAGAGCGCTCTCATTCTCTATCAAGCCCCAAAGCTCAATAACATTGTCTTAATATCTATTTCAGCTTGCTACCTTTCGCTGTAAGGCAGAAGAGATAGCTCTTCTGAGTTTAATTGGCTCTGAAAAACATTAAGCAATGTCTCCGAAAAAATAATAATTATACTGGAGAATCAGATGATTTGCAAATGATTGTTATTACATTTTTATGCTGAAAGATTGTTCACTCTTTACAACGATGGCATTTACTACATTAGTCGGAAATATCCATTAACATAAATTAAAATAATTTCAAAAGATTATGGAATCGCTTACATTCTGATGCTCATATTCAAAAACTTGGTAGCCACTGGAGGCTGTCATTATGGTGTTAGAACAGACGAGAGATTATTGAATATCAGTATGAAGATATTTGTATAAAACAACTGGTATACAGTTTGAAAAAATGAGGTTGATCCCAGAAAGAGAGGGCTCACCTGTCTGATTTTGCAGCAGGGTAAAGAGGAAGAAGGGGGAAAAGGAGAATATAAAGAAAAGGAGATGGAGAATGAAGAGGAGGCGGAGAAGAAAACTAAGAAAAAGGCTGTTTCACATGGCGTTCTCCGCACGTGCAGTGTTCCCGTCGGGTCTTACGTCGAAAGCCCCACGGGGCCATTGACTTTAATGGTGCGGACAGAGTCAACATGTGCTCTGACCTGCACTATTTTGGGGAGTATACGTTTTCTGCAGGCAAACACCCGTACGTATCAGACAGCATTCGGGTGTCCACCTTCATAAAACGTATACTCCCGAAAATAGTGCAGGACAGAGCACACGTTGACTCCGTCTGCACCATTAAAGTGCTGTCCTGTAGGCACATACGTCCGAAGCTCATTTTTAGATTTAAGCCCGACGGAAACACTGAACGTGCATCAGAACGCAATGTGAAAGTAGCCAAAGACGAAGAAAAAGGAGTTTGGGAAAAAGGAGAAGAAGGAGAAAAAAATGAAGAAAAAGGATCAGGTGAAGGAGGTGGAGGAAGAAGAGGAAAAGTGTAAAAAAAAAAAAAGGAGGAATAAAAAAAGAAAAATAAACAAAAAAGAGAAAAAAGAACGAGAAGAAGAAAAATAAATTAGAAAAACAATAAAGAATAAGAAGATGAAGAGGAGAAAAAGAGGAAAAAAAGAAACAGAAGGAAAAAAAAGATGAGAAAAATAAGGCAAAAGACAAGGAGGAGAAAAAGAAAGAAAGAATGAAAAAGGATGAGGAAAAGAGGAATATAAGGCTACTGTCACACACAGAGATATATTGCATACAACTCGCTGGTTGCAGTGAAATCATGGACACATTATTACATTTGTACACAGCCACAAAATAGAACAATGTGTTCATGATTTCACTGCAACCAGTGAGTTGCACGCAATATATCTCTGTGTGTGACGGTACCCTTAGGTTTTAGGTCTCCAGTAAATTGTAGTTTTTCAGAGTATCCCCACTTTCAATCTGAGTAGTATGGTTAATCTATTCCCTTCATTAGTTCAGCTGTCCAACAGTCAATCAGTTCCAGATTTGCTAACTTTTTTTACACCAATAGTTGTACACAATACACTATCTATAACTAATTATTTTTAGAGATAAAGATATGTTCCTACCACCATGGTTCAGCTACAATTGTGGTAATTGATAAGGTCTTGGATAGCTATAGTGCATCCTCTGTGACTTCAGAAAAGTACCTGCATGGTACCGCTCTGAATATCTGTGTCACTGTCGCCTTCTAGTCAACTTGAGCCAATGTCTCCTCTGATGTTTATCAACTAAAAGGTATTTTCGCCCACAGAAGTGATGCACACTGGAGTTGTATTATTCTCTTTGAACTCTGGCTTCCTTCAGCCACCCTATCTGGCAGCATCATTCTCTACCAGTCAAACTCACTCACATCACTTTTCCTCATAGTTCTGAGGTTTAGGCTGAGAAATGACTGAGTATCTTGGCCAAGTTTAGAATCTCTACACATTCATGGCTGCTTATATGTTTGCATTATAATTCAACACTAAAATCTAAACATGCTATATAATATTTAACCCTGCCTGATTCACAGATTCCCCATTCCATAGCATACAATGGGTGCGCTTGTTTTTTTCTTTTTTAATTCGAACAATGCAATCTTATAGCCAGTGAATCGCATAACCATTTCACAAAATTTGTCATCTCCAGTTGTCATTTATGAATTAGCTTCTCAGAAACTGATGACCCGCTGTCACATTGTCATTAGCAATACATGCTGAAAAATGCCCGTTGAGAAGCTAATCTAAAAGTGACAACCAATAAAGCATCAGATATTATTGTCATTTTTGCATATATGACAGGTGACATGGAAAACAAGTCCCAATATATCCCAGTAAGAAATAATATTATTAAAAAAATTCAGCTTTTCTATATTACAGGCTCATGCGTTATTCCACAAGCATTTTACCTGTGCAACTACTAGTGGGTTTCAGTTATTATACTGTACATGCTAAAACTGCAATAAATAGCAATGACATCAGTCCAAGCTGTTTGTTCCATTATCTCATTTCTAACTATTGAAGGTCAATCAATTAGTTCTATGTACCCCAAATAGTGGCAAGGAAAATTACAATATGTCTCGCAAAAAAACAAAACTACACCAATAAAAATGTAAAAAAAAAAATTTTAAGAAGCCATCCAATAAACAATCTTATTTACAGTGCCTGGAATAGTATTCATACCTAGTGAACTTTTCCACATTTTTTATCGTTATACCCACGTTATACCCACATACTTAAATGTATTTACCGTATATACTCGCGTATAAGCCGAGTTTTTCAGCCCAGTTTTTCGGCTCCTGTATACTACCACTGGGGCTGCTGGGGCTCCTGTATACTACCACTGGGGCTGCTGGGGCTCCTGTATACTACCACTGGGGCTGCTGGGGCTCCTGTGTACTACCACTGGGGCTGCTGGGGCTGCTGTATACTACCACTGGGGAGGCCTGTATACCACTGGGGGGGCCTGTATACCACTGGGGGGGGCCTGTATACCACACTGCTGGGGGCTGTATACCTGTGCTGGGGTCCACCCTCGGCTTATACACGAGTCAATAGGTTTTCCCAAATTTTGGGGGCAAAAGTAGGGGGTCGGCTTATACACGGGTCGGCTTATACACGAGTATATACGGTAATTGCAATTTTTATGTGACATACCAACACAAAGTAGCAAGTACTTCATGATTTTTTACATTTAAAAAAAAAAACATAAATCTGAAAATTATTACTTGTATTTGTATACAGCCCCCTGTAGTCTTATACTTTAACATAACATCTTAGTTGACCATTTGTCTCCATAAGTCACCTGATTAGTAAATTGAGTCCACCTGTGTGTAATTTATTCTCAACATAACTACAGCTGTTCTGTTAAACTGTCCGAGGTTTGTTTGAGAACATTAAGGATGACATAGCACCATGAAGGCCAAAGAACATACTAGACAGGACAGGGATAAAGTTGTGGAGAAGAGTAAGTCAGGGTTAGGTAATAAAAAAAAATTGCCAAAGCTCTAAACATCTCACAGAGCACTGTTCAATCCATTATCCGAAAATAGAATGAGTATGGCACAACTTTAAACCTAAAAACACTGATTAGAGTAGTAGCCAAGAGGTCCACGGTCACTCTGAAAGAGCTGTAGAGAACCACAGATCAGGTGGGAGAGTCTGTTCACAACTATTACTATTTACTATGTCACAACTGACAACTATTGTGGCTCACTTAAACCACCATATAACATAGACAATTGCTGTATGTATGTATAAGGAGGTATACTAAGGAATCCATAACTAGAAAGAGAAACTGCCTTGGAATAGCCATGTATCTAACCATATAACATAGACAAGTCCTGTCTGATGTTTTACCAGATAGCACTCACTCCAACATTATACTATGGGGCAATGACAATCAGCATTTTTTTCTCATGCCGATTCAGCGTGACAAAAAATTTGTTGCATGCTGTGACTGGTAGTGTATCTTAGGCCACGCACACACTCATACAAATCTAAGGGTACGTTTGACACTTCGAACTGCGGTTAGATGTCTTCTGTGACACAATCTCCACTTTGCCCTTATTTGTTACTATTGTTGTGGAAGCTGTTACTCTGTGCTCCAATCATCTGTCTTCACTTCCCTTAATTAGGCCTCTACTTAAGCATGCTAGCTCCTCCAGTCAGTGTCAATCGTACACTTGCTTTTGCATGTGTAGGTCTGATCCCTATGTGCCCTGTGCCTGACCCAGCCTGACCTTATTCCCTTACCTGTACTTTGACCATTTGCCTGTGACCTGACTATTCTTTTGCCTGGTCCCTGTATTCTATTTTGTCTCTCTGGTTTTCCTGACTTCGGCTAGAATTGAACTTCATCTCTGACTACCCCTTGCTGTTACTGCGCCATTTCCTGGACCTGACCTCGAATCGTTTGACCTCCCTTTACTTCCAGTAAGTAGTATTATTATTATATTTACTTTCTGTTATTGCTGTCTATTTCTTCACTTCTGAGACTAGTTATTACTGTAGTGACTCGTGTCACATTCTAAGTGCAGCTCAATATACACTGAGACAGGCACTGAAGAAGATGGAGGGATTCATCTCTCCATCTTCTCCACACCTGTGATCCAATTCTCGCATGCAAGAGAATCAGACCACAGTAAAATTAAACCTGGTTCACACTTTTAGCAGAGTTTGGGCTGAGTGTCATTAGCATATAGCCTTATGACTCTCTAGTATCAGAAGCTATATGCCAGTGTGACCGTGGCCATATTTGTTTAATCCGCAAATATGACCTTTATAAAAAAGTGGCCAAAAAAAGCTATTTTTGAAAGCAAGCCACTAAAAAGTTCTGTTTTCAGTTTACAAAAAGCTATATAGGGTCACAGATAGCATTGGAAGAAGGTGCTCTGGTCAGATAAAACCAAAGTAAAACATTTTTGGATAAGTGCAAAAACTAACACTGCACATCACCCTGGGCATTTCCTCCATCAAACATGGTGACAGCAGCATGCTGTGGGAATGCTTTACCTCATCAGGGACAGGGAAAATGGGCAGATGGATATGGCTAAATATAGGGTAATCCTGGAGGGAAACCTGTTGGGGGCTGCAATACTTGAGACTTGGGTGTAGGTTCACCTTCCAGCAGGACACTGCAGCCATAGACAAATACATTAAGAAATACAATTTCTACAATGGAGTAACTATTGGGAGTTTTCTACCCTAAACCTACTGCCAGAGTTACATAGGAATTGTTTAGATTTAAGCATATTCATGTGTTTGAATGGCCCAGTCAAAGTCCATACCTAAATCCCATTGAGAATCTGTGGAAAGACTTGAAAATTGCTGTTCAAGGACGCTCTCTATCCAATCTTAACTAGAGCTAATTTGCCATGAATGGACAAAAATGTCAGTTTCTAGATGTTCAAATCTGGTAGAGACATACCGCCAAAGACTTGCCGCAGTAATTGCAGTGAAAGGTGATGCTACAAAGTATTGACTCATAGGATCTGAATATAAATGCACATCACAATTTTCAGTGTTATTTGTTTTAAATATTTAAAACTTGAAAAAGTAAAGGTATGGTAAGTAGCAGTAGCATCCTAGTAATAATAATAATTAGGGAATAACCTCCACATGTACCTCCAAAAATTAATAAAAAGTTGATCAACAAGTTTTATGTTTTATGGCTTAAAACTACAATCCATCTGGATTAAAAATATGAACAAACACCTAGTTGCATTTTTCCATGCCCAATGTCAGGACACATGGAAGCACATGATTTTAGAGGCATTCGTAGAGCATGTTCCCGCATGTGCAGAAAATAGCTCTTTTTTTTCACTGGGGTTTTTCTGACGGTGCTATACAAAAGCATGCAATCTCAATCTCCTCCAATTAGTGCATGTTTGCTTTGGTATTTTTTTTATGCATTTCTCCCTTTTTTATATTTTTGATGCAGATTTCATTGTAAGGATGGAAACACAAATGGGAGCGTTTTGCTGCATAGAAACACAAGCAGCTGACATGCTCCTGATCAGAGAGGCAGGGGCCGTTCCGGGTGAGTCTTGTGAGATTCTTGTGAGGGTCTCGAATGCATCTCGCATACTGTGTTTGCACTCTAATTCTGAACTTGAAAATGCAACTAAGGGTTTACAAGTATTTTGTTCAGGCTCCCCAAGTAGTAGAAAACACACAGTTCATCTGCATTTATAAACGCACAATGGGTTTTCATGAAATCACAATCACTTTGCTTCTTGAGCTATTAAATGCAGCTGATTTTCTACGTAAAAAAATGCACTGGAAAAAACACAGACATGTGAACATGGCCTTAGGGACAGATCAGCAAACACATTCCTTATAAAGAGGTCATTACCCTCAATAGCTCCGAAATAATAACCCATGTGCGCGTTTCTACGGTGAATGCAACGTCTTTCTGATTATGCAGACACCAATTTGGCTGCTGTTAAGCAGTGCCACACTGAACAAAAGCCAGACATTTAACCCGCAGGGCAAAGCAGATGCATCAATTCTGCCAACAATGATTGGTGTGAATGCCCACACAAAGACCGACAGGTGCTACTGGAAGGTTACATGTGAACTTGAATTTCATCTGTCCAGTTACTTTATATCCTGTATATACTGGGCAGCCTGAAAAAGTAATAGACTTCATAACTGCAGCAAACAGCAACAGAAGAGTTTCCTGAAGGAAATGTATGTGTCTATAGTCTTGGCAAAAAACAGCCATTTGAGAAAAAAAGTACATGTGGTGACTGTACCAAACATGTACAGTATAGTATAGAGGGTAACACTGAGGTCATTGAGTGGATCACTAAATAAATGGATAAGAGAAGACACATGCCTCATTGTGGCTCTTTTAATGTGACACTGAATGCTGAAATTTCTCCATCCCCAGAAGAACCAGCCATAGACCACTCCAGTAGGGTAGAGAGCACCTAGCTGCTGTGATAGCAACCAATGTGAAGACCATTTGACCTCTGTTAGGCTGGGTTCACACCACGGTTTTGCTCCTGTCCATGGGGATCCTGTTTTTTACAGGACCACATGGACAGGAATGGACAAGACCAGATTGGTAACTCCAGATGCCATTTCTGTGTCCGGATCCGGGATTTTGGGGGATCCAGACACAGAAAAAGCTGGGAGGAGCAAAGCCTGTAAAGCACAGGCAAGTGGTGTCAGGTTGTTACTTTCGCTTTCACAATGTATCTACATACCCTGTGAAAGCGAAATTAAAGAAAGCAATGGTTAAAAATAAAAAATAATGCTCACCTCTCCACCGAGTGTTCCGCGATGCGTGGGGTCCACGTCCGATGGCTGCAGGACCTTAATCAGCTGACTGGGCGGCAATTGATCAGCTGATGTGTCACATGACAGCATCAGTTGAGCGACTGAAATCGTTCCTCGATCGGTTTTGGCGGGCAATTTAAACCGCTCGGCTGATGCTGTCATGTGACAGATCAGCTGACCGGTTGCCGCCCGGTCAGCTGATTAAGGTCCTACAGCCATGCATCGGACGTGGACGCCTTGCATCGCGGGACACTTGGCGGAGAGGTGAGCATTTTGTTATTTTTAACTATTGCTTTCTTTAATTTAACTTTAGCAGTGTATGTAGTGTGAGGCACCACCGGCATGGTCCCCATGGCCAGGGCGCATCACATGCAGGATCAGTATATGATCCTTTCCACACTGGCTGGTTTTACTGTGATGATGCTGTGTGAACCTACCCGGAAAACAATGAGTTAAATGTGAGTGTGAGTGCTGTAAATCTGACACATTGATGAGCCTAATGAGTGGCTGTATGGGAACTGTGTGTCCTAATTGGTAGCAGCCCAGGTGGGTGTGTCCTGAGTAATAGCAGCCCTGGTGGATGTGTCAGTGGCAGGCACGATAAAGAGCCTGCCAGCTGAGTGAATGAGATATCAGATCAGCTCAGACCAGAGAGCCAGGCAGACAACTGAGATGGAAGGGTGCTTGTTCAGGCGTGGGGCGAAACATGTCCTGGAGGAGACCGGCCCTTCTCCATAAGGGAGGCTCCTGACCCTCGAATGCTTGTCTGCGAACCGGCGGCCAGGAAAGGGTCGTGACAGCTCCTGGAGTGGGGAAGCCGTGGCTGAACCAGAAGGACGCTGGCCCGGATGTGGGGCAAAACACGTCCGGGAAGGAGCCCTTGGGGATGCTTGGTCTACCTGTTACTCAGGTAGCGAGGCCCGGATCCGTGCCTGGTAGGAAGGCAGTTCCTGTATGCTAGTGTGAACTGTTTATTCTGCACATAAAATGTGCCAGGCGGGCATAGCCGCCATTAGGTCCGACTAAGTAGTCAGTGAGAGACCTGTTGAAGTATATGTGTATTCTATGGCTTAGGTAAAAGACCAAGCAAGTGTATGTAGCCCTTCGGGAGACAGATGTATGAATTGTGCCAGGTGGGCATAGCAGCCACTGGGTGCGACTAAGTAGTCAGTGAAGGGACCCATTGAAGTGTATGTAGCCCTTCTGGAGGCAGATGTATGATTTATGCCAGGCGGGCATAGCCACCATTGGGTTCGACTAAAACAGTCAGTGAAGGGACCTGTTAAAGTGTATGTAGCGATGGTGAGAAGCAGGGGTTAGAAGGGCTCCTAGAGTGGGGAAACCGTGGTTGAACCAGGCGGGCACTGATCCAGACGTGGGGCGAAACACGTCCGGAAAGGAGCCCCTTGGGGATGCATGGCGTACCCGTGACTCAGTTTGCTCAATCCCTGTTCTGAACCCAGAGGAGCCACAGTCAATGGAGGATTATATGATGGGCTGTGAGCGTGTGAAAGGACGTATGTGATCCATGGATGCTTATGCGATGGATCACATGCGGTGTGTAAGTAGCCCGATCAGGCTGAAGCCTGTACTCTGGGGTAGTGTTGAGCTGGGTAAATAAAGCCAGGCAGCTGGTATCGCCATTGGGATCCACAAGGCCTGATGATGCATATGGTTATTTATGTACTGCTAATGTATGGGGAATGTGTAGAGCAGTTGTTAGCGCTCCAATGGGGAAAGAGAGGTGGTGACAGGTCCCGGGTAACTATAGGACGTTATGTGCAATATATGCATGGTTAAATATCTACTATATAATTGTCTGTCGGTCACAGAAATCGCGCACCAGACAGAGGCCGCTCATTGGCGGATTGCGCGCCAATTTGCAGCCCGACGACAGTGGTGCGTTACCACCGCTGTCGCTGAAGCCCGGCGACAGGTGCTAACGCACCACTGTTGCTGGGATACACAGAGCCTGCCGCCCCCACCTCGCCTCCCGCTGTTCTCACCCATCTGTACACAGGGCGGGCTGTGTGATATCACATCAGCCCACCCTGTGTACAGACGGGTGAGAGCAGCGGGAGGCGAAGGGGGATACTGCCCACCGCCTCCCACCTCACCCGCATCCATACTGTCCCCTCCCTCACCTCACTGTTCTCACCCGTCTTCTCTGTCACTGCGGTCATGGGACAGGACGGGCTGATGTGACATCACACAGCCCGCCCTGTCACATGACAACTACAGAAGACGCGTGAGAACAGAGGAGGGCAAGGGGGATCCTGCCCCCCGCCTCCATCGTGCCCCCTCCCCGCATCCATCGTGCCCCCCCCTGCATCCATCCTTCCCCCCTTCCCCCCTCGGATCCATGTTGCCCCCTCGGCTCCATCCTGCCCACCCCCGCATCCATCCTGCCTCCCCGGCTCCATCCTAACCCTGCCCCCCCGGCTCCATCCTGCCCCCCCCACCGACTCCATCCTGCCCCCCTCGGCTCCATCCTTTTCCCCCTGTCTCCATCCTGCCCTTCCCCTGGCTCCATCCTGCCCCCCCCCGGCTCCATCCTGCCTCGCTCGCTCCATCCTGCCCCCCCGACTCCATCCTGCCCTCCCTGGCTCCACCCTGCTACGCTTGCTCCATCCTGCCCCCTTCCCCGGCTCCATCCTGCCCCCTTCCCTCGGCTCCATCCTGCCCCCTTCCCCCGGCTCCATCCTGCCCCACTCGCTCCATCCTGCCCCGCTCGCTCCATCCTGCCCCGCTCGCTCCATCCTGCCCCGCTCGCTCCATCCTGCCCTGCTCGCTCCAATCTGCCCCGCTTGCTCCAGCCTGCCCCGCCGGCTCCATCCTGCCCCCCCCCACCATCATCCTGCCCTGCCCCCCCCGCCACCATCCTGCTCCTCCGGCTCTATTTTGCTCCTCCGGCTCCATCCTGCCCCGCTCGCTCCATCCTGCCCTTCGCCACTATCCTGCCTCGCTCACCACCATCCTGCCCCGCTCTCTCCATCCTGCCCTGCTCGCTCTATCCTGCCCCCCCCGCCACCATCTTGCCCCCCACCACCATCCTGCCCCGCTCGCTCCATCCTGCCCCCACCTCCCTGGCTCCATCCTCCCCGCTCACTCCATCCTGCCCCGCTCGCTCCATCCTGCCCTGCCGGCTCCATCCTGCCCTGCTGGCTCTATCCTGCCCCGCTCGCTCGGTCCTGCCGCCCGCCGGCTCCATCCTGCCCCCCCCACCACCGTCCTGCCCCCCACCACCACCATCCTGCCCCCCCCCCCCTGCCACTATCCTGCTCCTCCGGCTCCATCCTGCTCCTCCGGCTCCATCCTGCCCCCCGCTCGCTCCATCCTGCCCCCCGCCACCATCCTGCCCCGTTAGCTCCACCTGCCCCACGGCTCCATCCTGCCCCGCTTGCTCCATCCTGCCCCCCCGGCTCCATCCTGCCCCGCTCACTCTATCCTGCCCTGCTCGCTCCATCCTGCCCCCCTGGCTCCATCCTTCCCCGCCCACCACCTTCCTGCTCCTCCGGCTCCATCCTGCCCCACGCACTCCATCCTGACCTGCTCGCTCCATCCTGATCCCCGCCACCATCCTGCCCCGCTCTCTCCATCCTGCCCCCCACCACCATCCTGCTCCGCCAACTCCACCCTGCCCAGCTCGCTCCATCCTGCCCCCCCACCACCATCCTGCTCCGCCAACTCCACCCTGCCCCACTCGCTCCATCCTGCCCCGCTTGCTCCATCCTGCCCGCTCACCACCATCCTGCCCCGCTCACTCCATCCTGCCCGCTCACTCCATCCTGCCACCATCCTGCCCCACTCGCTCCATCCTGCCCCGCTCGCTCCATCTTGCCCCGCCGGCTCCATCCTTCCCCGCCAGCTCTATCCTGCCTCACTCACTCCATCCTGCCCCCCCAAAACCACCCTGCCCCCCCCCGCCACCATCCTGCCCCACTCGCTCCATCCTGCCCCCCCCAACTCCATCCTGTCCTGCTTGCTCCATCCTGCCCCCCTGGCTCCATCCTGCCCCGCCGGCTCCATCCTGCCCCGCTTGCTCTGCTCCATCCTGCCCTCCCCGGCTCCATCCTGCCCCACTCACTCCATCCTGTCCCGCTTGCTCCATCCTGCCCCCCTGGCTCCATTCTGCCCCCCGGGCTCCATCCTGCCCCGCCCACCACCATCCTGCTCCTCCGGCTTCATCCTGCCCCCCTGGCTCCATCCTGCCCCCTGACTCCATCCTGCCCCCCTCACCACCATCCTGCCCCCCTCACCACCATCCTGCCCCGCTCGCTCCATCCTGCCCCGCTCGCTCCATCCTGCCTCCCCGCCACCATCCTGCACCCCCGCCACCATCCTGCCCCGCTCGCTCCATCCTGCCCTCCTCACTCCATCCTGCCCCGCTCACTCCATCCTGCCCCCACCCCTCCGGCTCCATCCTGCCCCGCTCGCTCCATCCTGCCCCGCTCGCTCCATCCTGCCCCACTCACTCCATCCTGCCCCACCGGCTCCATCCTGCCCCGCCGGCTCCATCCTGCCCCGCCGACTCCATCTTGCCCCGCCGGCTCCATCCTGCCCCCCCCACCATCCTGCCCCCCCGCCACCATCCTGCCTCGCTCACTCCATCCTGCCCCGCTCGCTACATCTTGCCCCGCCGGCTCCATCCTGCCCCCCCCCACCATCCTGCCCCCCCCGCCACCATTCTACCCCGTTCACTCTATCCTGCCCCGCTCACTCCATCTTGCCCCTCCGGCTCCATCCTGCTCCGCTCGCACCATCCTGCCCCGCTCGCACCATCCTGCCCTGCCGCCCACCATCCGGCCCCGCTCGCTCCATCCTGCCCCGCTCGCCACCATCCTGCCCCGCTCGCTCCATTCTGCCCCGCTCGCTCCATTCTGCCCCGCTCGCTCCATCCTGCCCGCTCGCTCCATCCTGCCCACCACCACCATCCTGCCCCACTCGCTCCATTCTGCCTCACTCGCTCCATTCTGCCCTGCTCGCTCCATTTTGCCCCTTTCGCCACCATGCTGCCCCCCGCCACCCTGCCCCCCGCTACCATCCTGCCCCGCTCGCTCCATTCTGCCTCGCTCTATCCTGCCCTGCTCGCTCCATCTTGCCCCCCCCCCGGCTCCATCCTGCCTCCCCCACCATCCTGCTCCCCCGCCACCATCCTGCCCTGCTCACTCCATCCTGCCCTGCTCTCTACATCCTGCCCCGCTGGCTCCATCCTGACCCCCTACCACCATCCTGCACCCCCCGCCACCATCCTACCCCGCTCACTCTATCCTGCCCCGCTCACTCCATCTTGCCCCTCCGGCTCCATCCTGCCCTGCTCGCACCATCCTGCCCCGCTCGCACCATCCTGCCCCACTCGCACCATCCTGCCCCGCTCGCACCATCCTGCCCCGCTCGCTCCATCCTGCCCCGCTCGCTCCATTCTGCCCTGCTCGCTCCATCCTGCCCCGCTCGCTCCATCCTGACCCCCGCCACCATCCTGCCCCGCTCGCTCCATTCTGCCCTGCTCGCTCCATTCTGCCCCTTTCGCCACCATGCTGCCCCCCGCCATCCTGCCCCCGCTACCATCCTGCCCCGCTCGCTCCATTCTGCCTCGCTCGCTCTATCCTGCCCTGCTCGCTCCATCTTGCCCCCCCCAACACCATCCTACCCCGCTTGCTCCATCTAGCCCCGCTCGCTCCATCCTGCCCCGCTCGCTCCATCCTGCCCCGCTTGCTCCATCCTGCCCCGCTCACACCATGCTGCCCCGCCGGCTCCATCCTGCCACCCCACCACCATCCTGCCCCCTGCCACCATCCTGCCCTGCTCACTCCATCCTGCCCCGCTCGCTACATCCTGCCCCCCCCCCATCCTGCTCCTCCGGCTCCATCCTGCTCCTCCGGTTCCATCCTGCTCCTCCGGCTCCATCCTGCCTCGCTTGCTCCAACCTGCCCCGCTCGCTCCAACCGGCCCCGCTCGCTCCAACTGGCCCCGCTCGCTCCAACCTGCCCCGCCAGCTCCATACTGCCCCCATCACCATCCTGCCCTGCCCCCTGCCACCATCCTGCTCCTCCGGCTCCATTTTGCTCCTTGGCTCCATCCTGCCCCGCTTGCTCCATCCTGCCCCGCTCGCTCCATCCTGCCCCCCCGCCACCATCCTGCCCCGCTTGCTCCATCCTGCCCCCCCGCCACCATCCTGCCCCGCTCGCTCCATCCTGCCCTCCTCACTCCATCCTGTCCTCCTCACTCCATCCTGCCTTCCTCACTCCATCCTGCCCCCACCCCTCCGGCTCCATCCTGCCCCGCTCGCTCCATCCTGCCCCACTCTCTCCATCCTGCCACGTTCGCTCCATCTTGCCCTGCTCGCTTCATCTTGCCCCGCTCGCACCATCCTGCCCCGCTCACAACATCCTGCCCTGCTCGCTCCATCCTGCCCCGCCGGCTCCATCCTGCCCTGCCGACTCCATCCTGCCCTGCTGGCTCCATCCTGCCCCGCTCACTCCATCCTGTCCCACTCACTACATCCTGCCCCGCTGACTCCATCCTGCCCCGCCGGCTCGATCCTGCCCCCCACCACCATCCTGCCCCCCGCCACCATCCTACCCCGCTCACTCCATCCTGCCCCACTCGCTACATCCTGCCTCCCCATCCTGCTCCACCCTGCCACCATCCTGCTCCTCCGGTTGCACCCTGCTCCTGCGGTTCCATCCTGCTCCTCCAGCTCCATCCTGCCCCGCTCGCTCCAACAGGCCCCACTCGCTCCAACAGGCCCCGCTCACTCCAACAGGCCCCGCTCGCTCCAACCGGCCCCGCTCACTCCAACCGGCACTGCCGGCTCCATCCTGCCCCCCATCACCATCCTGCATCACCAGCATGCTCAGTACACTAAAACCAGATCTGGGAAATGATCCTGTTTTTTCCGGGATCCGGCGCCCATAGACTCCCATGTTATAGGCACTGAATTGCCCGGATTCATTTCTGTCTGGTTTGGTCTGTTTTTTTCAGAGCAGTCTCTGATTTTGGGACAGGAAGAAAACAGGACAGAAACGAATCCGGGAGTGAATTTGCAGAATCGAATGGCTATTTATGACCAATCCAGCACTATAGGTATACATAGGAGGCTAAAACGATCCTGTTCTGTCCTTTTCAAAACGGACAGAACAGAATGGCAAAAACCGTGGTGTGAAGCCAGCCTTAAAGGAAATCTGTCAGCAGGTTTTTGCCATGTAAGGTGTGACTGTCCATGCTGTAGGGATTAAAAACAAAAATCAAATATGCCTCTTAATAAGCTGTGTGCTATTCTGTGGCTAAACTCTTTATCATCTGGTAATTACCATAACTGGACTCCATGTATAATCTCTACTGAAAGCCTGGTGTGGCAGGGGCAGATCTCCCAGCTCTTTTTCATGGCTAAAACTAAGTGCTTTGATTGTGTCAGAACTGCTGCACCCAGTAACCTAAGTTAAACATTGTTGGATTCGGAATCTCTATGCCTACAACACGCTGCTCTAAGATGAAGTAACAAAATCCTGGTGACAGATTCCCTTTAACCCAGACTAATGGGCAAAATTTAATCTGCATGCAACAATTGGGAACTGTGTTGTGCATATTACAGGAATAAGAGGATGAGGACCACAATGGAAGTGGGGAGGGAGGCCCATTAGGTTAATGCATTAATGGTATGGCTTTGAGTAATGAAAGGAGCATATTGCTGTAAATATTGGCAGAATATAAAGTGTGGATGGGGGGCACTACTGACGCCAATCTTTGAATAATGCAAGAAAAGGCTTCAGTGCAGAGAAACCTTAAAAACGAGTTTTTTTTTGTGAATTAACTTTAAATGAACTAATAAATCAACCTTTGTAGACAGTAGTAGAAGAATCCACTATGAAATTGATTTGATTTGACTTTGCTATTTGGAATCCAGGTTGCAATGAGATCCCTTAATGTACTGGATAAATAACTCATACCATATTTGCCTATCCTACATGTTTAATAACATTACTTTAACTTATTAATTTTCCTTTCTTTAATGAGGCCCCACTTTGCTGAATAAACAGTAGTAATCAGACTATTGCTTATTATCTTCCCTAGTCCATAGATATCTCTTTATGCTACATGATAACAAAGAACAATAAGAGTGATGCTTGGCATGTGCCCACGATGCGTCAGGTCACCTTTACCTATTGGACATAACAAAATATTGGAATTTAATGATTTTTATGACTTTGGTGATTACAATAATCACAGGCCTTTCACTGCCTTAGGTGACAAAATATTATACCTAACATAGCTGAGACATTCTTCACACTTCTGACTTGGCTAGATATTATTCAATGAAAGATTAATCAAACACCCTTATATTCAGATATTTTTCAAAGCAGAAATTCTATGGAGACTGGATCTGTGGATACTCCATTTTGTACTCATATAAAAAGGTACTTTAATATAAAAGAAAAAACATTTCAAAGCAAATATAGATCTATTCACACACTTTTCTAAAACCCACACAAACTTTTATCATATACATTATTAAGTTCTCCACACTCACAGACTGAGCTGCAAGAGATATTTGACGTTCTAGTCACCAAACTACTCAGACACTAAGCTCCGTATGAGGGGATAAATTTCTCCACATATGGCAATCATACTGGTTCCCTGGATCAACGTCCAATCACAGAATCTAGAATATATAAGCTGTAATATTATATTTTTCAAGAAAGGCATCCAGGCCCTTGTTATATGTTAGTAGTGAATCAAACATCATGTGGCAGAGACTTCCATAGTCTCACTGCTCTTACAGTAAAGAATCCGCGTCTGTGATTATGATTAAACCTTTCCTCAAGATGTAGACGATGACCCCTTGTCCCCGTCTTAGGCCTAGATGTAAAAAGATCATGAGAAAGGTCTCTGTACTGTTCCCTCATACATTTATACACTGTAATAAGATCACCCCTAAGCCTTCGCTTTTCCAAATTAAATAAACCCAAGTTTAATAACCTGTCTTGGTATTGTAGACCCCTCAGTCCTCTAATAACCTTGGTCGTTCTTCTCTGCAGCCGCTCCAGTTCAGCTATGTCTTTCTTATACACCTGAGACCAGAATTGTACACAATATTCTAAGTGCTGTTGCACCAGAGTTGTATAGAGGTAACATTATGTTCTCCTCATGAGCATCTATGCCTCTTTTAATGCATCCCATTATTTTATTTGCCTTTGTAGCAGCTGCCTGACACTGGTCAGAAAAGTTGAGTTGTTCATCCACCCAAACACCCAGGTCTTTTTCAGTGACAGTTTTGCCCAATGTTTTACTATTAATCACATAATTATACATTTTATTTCCTCTGCCCAAGTGCATGACCTTACATTTATCCCCATTAAAGCTCATTTGCCATTTATCAGCCAAGCTTCTAGTTTACATAAATCCTCCTGTAATATAAAATTGTCCTCCTCTGTATTGATTACCCTGCAGAGTTTAATGTCATCTGCAAATATTGAAATTTAACTCTGAATGCCCTTTACAGGATCGGCAGGCGCATAACTACAGTAGGTGCAGGGTTGCAATTGCACCTGGGCCCTGGAGTCTAGGTGGGCCCAAAAGTCCCTTTGGCCTATAGTAAAAGACTTTTTCTAATAAAGATTTGCAATAATTAGGGGCCCGGTTGGAGCTTTCGCATCAGAGCCCATGAACTTCAAATTGCTGTGGAATCAAATATTTGAAAATATTCCAAGACTTACTAAGATGCATGTGCTGCCTATTATGTATTGAATATTGTTATTGCTAGATCATTGCTATTAGCTATTGCAGAATATAGTTGTATTTGCAGAAATGATATATTTCCTTAAGATGTCTATAAAGGCCACTTCACACGCTAGGATATCATCAACAATATCTAGAACGATCACGTGACAGTGATCATTCCGACATCGTTAGTGTGTTGTCACACACAAGGATATCGTTAACGATATCCCATTCGGCAACGCACCAGTTAGCTAGAAGAGCAAGGACTGAACGATCTTTTACAGCGGCAGGAATAGGAGATTTTTGAACGACATCGGTCAAAAAGGTGTCACACTGAACAATGTGGCTTCTTCAAGCAGCGTTAATTGGACGAAGAACGATAGATTTGAGGTCAGGATCCCATTTTTGTGATGACCATTCCAACGATTTTTTATCCTACATCGTTCGTTTACACGCAAGGACGCACTAATGATATCGTTAGAACGGTCACAAATGATGTTTCAATGATATCCTTAACGATATTCTTGCGTGTGAAGCGGCCTTAAGAATAATAAACCTGCACAGACAAGATTAAGTATTTCTCAAGTTTGGACAATGTCTGAGAAAGAAGAGGAAATGCCTGACCACAAACTGTAAGGACATTGCGATACAGACATAAGCGATGTCCCTAAGTTTCCAATATGTATCTTATAATAAATAATATGAATTAGATTAATAATATTGTGTGATTCTATGTGATGCTTGTCCAATCATGAGTGACTTTTGGGACAGGAAATGCTGCCCCATTAATGTCCATAAAAACCCATGTAAGGGTGCTTTCACACTGGGGTTTTTTAAAAAATGCGGCAGTTACGGCAAAAAAATGCCTCTGCTGCATTTACCGCATAACGGCCACACTTGCGGCACACTTGCGGCATGTCCCGTGCATTGTCTGTAGGGCTTGCGGTAAGTGTGTGGCTGTCACGGCAAGTGCAGTTTCGGCGATTGCGGCAGCAAAAAAAAACGCCGCTGACCGTGTTTTTTTTTTCGTGGCCGCATCTGCCGCAACTGCAGAACCGCACTTGTCGCAGCTGCCGCACACTTAGCGCAAGCCCCATAGACAATGTATGGGGCTTGCCGCAAGTGTTTTTTACTGTAACTGACACATTTTTGAAAAAACCCCAGTGTGAAAGCACCCTAACAAGGAAATAAACCAGAATTCTGCTTTGATCCCATTTAACTCTGAATGGTGAATTCCTGTGCACAATGTTAATTGTCTTTAGTTGGGTACAGTCTGTCTCTACGCACTGCTATTAAGTTCTCAGACTGAGAAGGGAGGATAAGCCTAGAGATTTTCTTATCCAGTACAGCGTGGGTTAACGCATATCTCTCCAAATACCAGAGCCCTGTGGTACTCACTGAATGAGATGTGTGATACAGCTCTTGTCAGTTAAAACACAGGTCTCAGGAGTTGTATGTCTTCAGTCTGCAGCCTAAGGACCCCTTTACACACTGAGACTTTCCAGCAATCCCACCAGCGATCTGACATGGCCGGGATCGCTGAAAAGTCTCTCTGCAGTCGCTGGCGAGCTGTCAAACAGGCAGACTCACCAGTGACCAGTCACCAGTGACATCGCTGGTAACCAGGGTAAAACCGGGTAACTAAGCAGCGCGCACTGCTTACGGTAGTTAGCCTGTGTTTACCCTGCTTAGCAGCATCCTCCCGCTTACAGGCTGGGCTAAGCGAGAGAATGCTGGTAACCAGGGTAAACACCGGGTAACTACGCAGCGCACTTACCCTGGTTACCAGTGCCCAGCATCTAATGTGCGGCGCTGAGCACTGGCTGTGAGGTCACTGATCGTTGGTCTCTTGCTGTCACACGCAGCGATGCATGCTGACCAGCGGGAGACCAAGGAGCAAAAAATGGTCCTGAACGATGTGCAGCGATCAGTGACCTCACAGCAGGGGCCAGGTCGCTGGTGCATGTCACACACTGCAACATCGCTAGAGAGGTCACTGTTACGTCACAAAACCTGTGACATTCGAGCGACATCGCTAGCAAAGTTGCAGTGTGTGAAGTACCCCTTAAAATCTATAAGAAGCAGCAATCCAAAGAAATGAAGGAAGGTTATTTTTTATACTTTTTTTTTAGAGTTTTTTGTGTTTTAATTTTGTATATTGCCTGTCTATATTGTTAATGTACATCCATCTAAATACATTATTCACTTCGAAGTTCTTGCTTTAGTTTTATGTTTACCATACACATTCAAAGAAGACACCTGCAATATTTTAAGAGTAAAAGTTGCAAAACAATCCAGCAACAAACATTTCAATTCTACTTAGTCATAACAAAAACTTTGTACAATCCACCACAAGATTAATAATAACAAAATCTGTATTGCGATTTCATTAAAATATGTGATGCATTTCAAGTCTAGTTGTCTGTGATCTAGTTGACTAAAAGTCAACTAGACTCGAAACGCATCATTTAATATTTCTTATGTCATGTCTCCATAACATATATTAATGGACTTGCAATAAAGATTTTTTATTTTTAATCTCATGCTAGGTGGGATAAAGTTGTTATGACTTTATTCAGAGTCGATTGAAGCTTCACCACCTTTAGCTATGCACAATTGACCATATACCAGAACAAGCAACTTATAAATTGGAGAGAGTGAGTTGGATCAACAATATTTTATGAGCGATTCTCTATTCTACCACTTGGACGTATCTTCAATATAACAATAAATTGGGGCCTTGCTCCTTGAATCTGACATTTGACAATGATTTGGCATCACATCATTAGTAATAGACGGCTCTGATAAACATCAAAGGAAATATGGTGCATTACCCAGTACCAGAATAACTGTGTATTGTGACAATACGTGCGGATCCTAGCTCATGGACTCTCACAGATGTTATCTTCTAACGTCTCATTCCCCTTTAAGCCTTGTGACAAGAGCTGATCTGTAAGAACAACTGTCTTCCCAGCACTGCTCCTTTGGTTTTGATCTCCCAGTTTGATATCTTTCAACCAAACTGACCAACTATTGCACAGTATGAGTCCTGTTTTATGTGATCAAAAGACTGTTTGATCAAGCTGGATTTGGTTGGATAAACTCCAGGTTCTTCTACATACTGAAACTATTTGTGAATGTAACTTTTGGCTCTTTTATCTGAGACAACTGCAATTTTAGGCTTAGCAGTCCTTTAAAAGGCTCTTGGTGAGCCATTTGTATACATTAACAGTTCAGACATCCTTATCTATTTTTCAAGTCCAAGAGGGATGGCAACTGCATACTATTGACCATGGCGTAATAGTACATCTAATGCAAGCAGAAAACACCATCATATATAAGCAAAATATTTTTTGCAACTATTAAATTCCTGAACAAGTATCATTTATTTATAATTACCAATTATTTATCATTAAATAAGTAGAAAAGCTGAAGTTTGCTCATATATTTCCCACATTTTAAGGGAATTTTATCTTAATTTTAAAAATACACAGATCTGAAGTAATTCTCCTCTCATTTTCCAGCAGTAATGTATCATGAAGTCCTCCTGCTCTGTGTAACCCTGCGTCTTCCACAGATTGGCAGTTATCTGCTGACTATGCACAGTGTACACAATAGGTTGCCAATCAGTGGTGTGTGTGGGGTTATACAGAGCTCAGCTTGCATAGAACTGTGTGACTAGTGATGAGCGAGTAGTAATATATTTGTAAACTTAATGAGTACTTTGTTGTACTCGCATACTCGTCCGATGGCGAGTCCAGTGTTAGTCAATTAGTGATTGGCTCTGCCCACACATATCCGGCCATAAAAGGTGCATTTCCGAGACAGGGAAGAGGGTGGGATTTTTGAGTTTGCAATGCATGAAACACCTTGCTGTTCCCCCAAGAGAGAGCCTATCATTCAATCTATTCTCACAGGGGGTACCGACTCCCTTTTGTGTACTGAGGGAGCTGGCAATTTGTATCAGATCGTTCACGAGCAACACATCACTCATGACCACCAGCGAGTATTGAGAATACTATACTATACGTGCGAGTATAGGGGTATAATCTGGCCTAGGTCAATTTAACCTCGGTATATTCTGGGTGGGTGGGGGTTAATCTGGCCTTTTACACCAGGTCAATGATGTCCTGAGGCTCCTCGAGGGAATTGATCACACCAAAGAATCAAGACAGGGCTGTAACATTTGACTTTAACATGCTTCTCAGCAGGACAGATGTGTAATTAAAAGTTAAAATGAGTGCCCACCTGACCTGATGAGGATTCACCTACTGGATGAACTGTAATAAGGTGAAATTATTTTGGTCAGTGCAAATTTTTAGTGGAGAGCTGGTGCCCTCTAGTAGATGTCGCACATAGTTGACAATCAGAAGCTCATGGTGCCCAATCGAGTAGTTTTACTCGGTTAGCCAGTACTGTTGGAGAAAAATGCAAGTAACAACCTTCCCCAAGAGGTTATTTATAGGAGAGGTGCCCAGCTCCGATAGAGGAGGTATCCACTTCCAGTAGGAACTGCCTGTTAGGATTTGGTTGTTGCAACACCAGAGTTCTCGTGAAGGCCTAATTCAAGTGTTGAAAGGAAAACTTGGCAGACTCTGGCTAGAGTTTGGAATTAGCTATCCTCTTGGTTAGGGCATAAATGGGTGTCGAGAAATGTGTAATATATTGCCTTCATAAGTTGGCAAAACTCAAAGCACTGGATCGCACACAAACCCTGAGGACAAGGCCAGGAGAAAAGAAACTTTCTCTGGATGCATCTTAAAACTTTAGTTAGAGATGATAGAGCTGAGGACGGACAAGAGGTTTTCTCAAAGCACATTTGGACAACTTGGCAAACAAATTGCTCTTCCATAGACATTACAGATCTTGACAGATGTGTCTTCTATGGATAGGAGCATAAGCAGAGAATTAGGATATCGTCTGAGTACATGACCACAGAAACATAGAGGTGGTCCCAAAAGATGCTATTGATGAACTCCTGAAACACGGCAGGTGCATTATACAAAACAAAGGGCATAACGAGATACTTGTAGTGATCATCACAGGTATTGAAGGCCATCTTTCATTTGTCACCTTTGCGGATTTGAACCAAGTTGTAAGCCCCATGGATTCTGCCAAATAACTCAGAGATCAATGGTAAAGGGTACTTGTTCTTTATAGAGATTTTTTTGTAAGACCTCAATAATCGATTGTGTGCAGAGCTTGAATCCAGATGGGAAGCAGCGGTGAGATACCTCTCCTTCAAGGTAAGGATTACTTTGGTCAATAACTTTGGAGAGCAATTACTCTAACCTAGAACCGCCTCTCCAGCCAACTCTAGGTTCTGGAGTTTTATGGTCTCATCAGACATTGGCAAATAAAATGTCCATTTCCTGGTTTGGCTCTAGGTGAAGGATAGGTGAGGATAGGCTGGTCCATATTCAATCACCAGTTACAACTCACTGGGCAGTCCCTGGGCTTACAGCAGGTGGCCAACAGGTCAAGACAAGTATGCAAAATACAGGAGTACAGGCTGAGACGTAGTCGAGGAAGCCAAAGTTGGGGCAGGCAGCATGGGCTGAGGAAACGAGGCTGGGGTCAGAAGAGCAGAGATCAGGAAAATTGAGAGGTAAGCCGGGTCAGTAGCAGTAGAGTCAAAACAAAGAAGTTTTGTTATCAGAGCATATCAGGAACTAACAAAACCTATACTCAGGCAATGAGTGGAGGAAGGAGCTGTTTAATATTGCACCAATAAACCAGTGATTGGTCAGGGAAGCAGAACTCTGGAGGACATAATGGATACAAATTCCTGCAGAGTCTGGCAACACCCTACCATAGGAAGAGGAAAGTCACCAAGCACAAATATGTGCAGCAGAGCTGGGTGAGTTGCATGAGGCCACTCAGAATAAAGGTCTGGCTCAGAGAGGAACTGCATGACAACAGCAGTGATTAAGGCAATGCCCACAAACCATGCAAGTCATGGGCATGACAAACTGCTAGATCTACAACACAGAAAACCACTATTTTTATAAAAATTACAGCAAGCAGCTCAGTAACTGATACCGGAAGCAGGTTCTACGCTCTTTGTGCCTACATAATGCTGATCTCAGATTCAGGGGTGAATAGGTACAACCTGTGCAGCCGCACAGGGGCACCAAAGAGGTAAGGTGGTCTATATTTACCTCCAAATCTGGTAGAATTATGTATTATGATGATTGCCAATGGTCTATATATTGTTTTTGCACAGGGGTTCTCTGCAGTCTGTGTCTGTCCCTGCTCACATTACACAGCAAAAACCTGTTGACAGATTGCAGTCTTGAAGCGCTGGGGTCCTTGGTTCAAATCCCACCAAGGATGACATCTGCAAGGAGTTTGTATGTTCTCCACGATTTTTGTGACCCATCCCAGGGCTGTGGGGTACACGGTTCCAGGTGTTAATTAACGGGGGATGTCACGGAGGGCCTGTGGCCGGTCCCGTGGCCCTGGCGGTCACTGAAAAAGGGGTTAAGAATAAAAGAATTTGTGACGCCACCTATGATATCCGGTAACGACACCGGCGCTGCTTGCACACCTCCGGGGTGATGATGAGGCAACTGGGTTGGTAACGCTACCCGTAGGTGGAGCGGGGTCCCCAGGGCAGTGATGGATGGTAGGGATTTCACACAGGGAGACAGCTCGAAAGGTAGAGATGCTGGCACACAGTCTATGTTAAGGGCATGATCAGGGGCTGTAATAAGAGACACACATGCTGGAAGATGCTTCTGTACCTTTAACTGATGTTGAAGTTAAGGTTATATCCAGGGTACAGTCCAGGTGGTCGGGTGGCAGTTCAGGATTTCCACTCCCGATGAGTTGTGAGGCCTCCTTGTTCTGTGTATGTGTGCTAATGTCCTGGCCTATCTGAAACCTGGCCCTGACCTCTCCTGTGTTCACTTGTATAGCAGGCTGTGAGAACCATCTGAGGGGCACCACTGCTCCTCCGCGGTCCCTGGCTCTGTTAGTAGCTGTGCTCCAAATGTCACCAGGAGACTGAAGTCTCCCAGGTCGTCCGGCATTCTTTGCTGGGCTAACTGGACCCTTACAGACTTGGAGTCTGGTGTCCGCGTTGCTTTGGGTGCTTTCCTGGGGTTAACCGGTATGGTTCCTCTGCCCCCACTTTGTCTCTGGTATGCCTTGCCTCCAACCCTCACTCTTGGGTCCCTTACACTGGCTAGGCTTCCCTCTGGTACGGGCCTAGCGTTCACCAGGATGTCTTCCTCAGTACTGCTCTGTACTGAACTGCCCAACTCCTCCTTCGGGCCTGAATTTATAGGGAACCTTGCCTGAAGGCAGCAAGTAAGCTCCCCCTTCAGGTCTGGGGTGGAAAGTGTTGCACGTGTAAGTTTACCTGATGTGAAAATCCCTCCATGCACCAGGTGTTCCTTCTGTGGCAACCTACCCCTGGGGTGCCACATTTGCGTGGGTTTCCTCCCACACTTCAAAGACATACTGATAGGATGTTTAGATTGTGAGCCTCAATGGGGACTGTGTTGCAAATGTATGCAAAAGCGCTATAGAATTATTAGCGTTATATAAATAAATAAATATTATATTATTTTTATTTGGCAAAAGATGTATAAGAAAGTCATTTTTTCCCTTTTAAAATAGCTAATGTATAAAAAAAGTCATGAATGTTAATGAATTACTGACATGATCATATGCATATTAAAGAAATGTACAATTATCACTCTCCCATGTGTATCTGCCCTTTCTAGCACCGAGGATTAGTATATTTAAAACTCATGTCCCATATATCTAACGTTGACTGCTCTATGAATTGCATATGAGTTTTCTAGTTTCTAAATATGTGTGACCTGAATACATCTCATGTTTTTTTGCCAGTGGCAAAGAGGTGTTAAAAGGGAACGTGGCTGATCAGTGTTTCACCCCATGAAGGAGCAATACACGGTGCTAATGTCCCTTTGAATCACCTCTCTACAAGTAACGCTTATTCGGAGATGGCAGATTCCAGTTTTAGGGAACTGGTAATTCATAAGCGATTATGAATCAGACTCTCCTATGACATTCACAGTGTGATAATGCCAGGTTGAGATGTCAGTGCCAATGCACGCCTCTGTTTACTAAACATGATTCCTTCTGAGATGATTTATTTTCATCTGTAATCATTGCAAATACTTGCATGCTTCTGCATTGTCGTACTCACCTTAAAAGCATTGCCAACTCCAGAGAGCAGTAGAACCAGATGCTGCCCGTGCCTAGAAGAATAAAAATGTACAACCGTGAACAAAAGATTAAAAATAGTCTGAAATCTTTATTGTATTGAATGGAAATGGACTCGAGTGCCACAATCATTAATGCACATCGTAAAATTACTAAAGAACACTCCAGTCTTCATTCATTCAGCAAGTACCCAGCAAGGGGCATCCATTAGTGATAAAACACATACCCTACTAAATTGGCTATAAAATCATAAACGTTATTATCATTCACATGTAAGGCATCTACATTGCCATGTTCCAACATCATCCACCATTTGTGATGCATTAGCAAGGACAGGTATCAAAGTAATAGTAAGTTCTACATAAATGTTACATAAATTATGACCATGAACTAAAGAGATAATTCATGCTGTAGGTACATAAAAAATACTGTTGAAAAATAGACAAATGTCTACCAAAGTTAACTAACAGAGGGGTTGGGAATGGGTGAAAGGAAGGAATCACGTTGCATGATCAGTCTGCCTAAAAAAGCTATTTTTCCCTCCTAATCCCAATTGTCAATTTAGTGGACCAAATATTCGGAGGAGAAATTTGCACATTTACATTATCTTTTATTTTCCTAACTCTTTTGTGAAACCAGCACCAGTCCCTGTTGTGACCAGCTCCTGAGGTAGACTATTCCACAGATCAATAGTGCTTAAGGCAAAAAAGCTTTGTCTACTCTGGAGATTGAACCTATTTTCTCCATGTAGGTGGGGTCTCCTTGATTTTTGAGAGGATTTTACAGGATATAGGTATCTGCTAGAGCAGGGGTCTCAAACACGCGGCCCACGGGCCGCTTGCGGCCCCCAGGGCTTCTCAGTGTGACCCCGACACCGTGCACAGTGAATCATGCCAGTGGCGGACTGGATTATACTGCAGGGGAGGTGATAGGGCTCTGGAGCCTTTCCGGGGGCTGGGGGAGGCTGCAAGAGGCAGCGGGAGATTTCCTGCTCCCACTCATATAATATGCACTGCCGCTGTCCATCACCATGGTGCTGAAACCGCACCGCGGTGATTGGCTGGGGGAGCAGCATATTATATTTGCTTGCACACCCTCCCCCCCCAGTGATGACACATGCCCCCCCTGTGTTCCATATGGCCTCCCATGCTGCTGCCCAGAGTAAAATAAAAAAGCTTTACTCACCTTCCTCCAGCGCTGATCTCCCGCTGTCTCCCCGCTCTCCCTCCTGCCACTGTGATCGGGCACGCAGAGATAATGTGTCTCTGCTGATCACATGACCGCCACTGAGAAGCAGGAAGTGGAGGCGTACAGAGGCAGGAGAAAGACCCGGAGGAGGGTGAGAAAAGAGCATGGGGGCGATAGCCAGGGCAGGGGGATGTGTTCTAGCCATAGGGGACATGTGCAAGCCACAGGGGACGTGTGCCAGCCACAGGGGACATGTGTCAGCCATGGGGGACATGTGCAAGCCATGGAGGATGTGTGCCAGCCATGAGGGATGTGTGCCAGCCATGGGGGATATGTGCCAGCCATGGGGGACGTGTGCAATCTACAGGGGACGTGTTCCAGCCATGGGGACGTGTGCCAGCCACAGGGGACATGTGCAAACCAAAGGGGACGTGTGCCAGCCAAAGGGGACGTGTGCCAGCCAAAGGGGACATGTGCCAGCCATGGGGAACATGTGCCAGCCATGGGGAACGTGTGCCAGCCATGGGGGACATGTGCCAGCCACAGGAGACATGTGACAGCCATGGGGGACATGTAAAAGCCACAGGGGACTTGTGCCAGCCATGGGGGATGTGTGCCAGCCATGGGAGATGTGTGCCAGCCACGGGGGATGTGTGCAAGCCACAGGGGATGTGTTTCAGCTATGGGGACATGTGCCAGCCACAGGGGTCATGTGCAATCCAAAGGGGACGTGTGCCAGCCAAAGGGGACATGTGCCAGCCATGGGAAGGTGTGCCAGCCATGGAGAACGCGGACGTGTTCCAGCCACAGGGGACGTGTGCCAGCCACAGGGGACATGTACCAGCCACAGGGGACGTGTACCAGCCATGGAGGACGTGTGCCAGCCACGGGGGATGTGTGCAAGCCACAGGGGACATGTGCAAGCCAAAGGGGACGTGTGCCAGCCAAAGGGGACGTGTTCCAGCCATGGGAACGTGTGCCAGCCACAGGGAACATGTGCAAGCCACAGGGGGGGTGTGCCAGTCACAGGGGACGTGTGCCAGCCACAGGGGATGTGTACCAGCAAAAGGTGACGTGTGCCAGCCAAAGGGGATGTGTTCCAGCCACGGGTACGTGTGCCAGCCACAGGGGACGTGTGCAAGCCACAGGGGACGTGTGCAAGTCACAGGGGACATGTACCAGCCATGGGGGACATGTGCAAGCCACGGGGGACGTGTGCCAGCCATGGGGGACGTGTGCCAGCCATGGGGGACGTGTGCCAGCCATGGGGGATGTGTGCAAGCCACAGGGGACGTGTGCCAGCCATAGAGGATGAGTGCCAGCCACAGGGGACATGTGCCAGCCACAGGGGATATGTGCCAGCCACAGGGGACGTGTGCCAGCCAAAGGGGACGTGTGCCAGCCAAAGGGGACGTGTGCCAGCCATGGGGAACGTGTGCCAGCCATGGGGAACGTGTGCCAGCCATGGGGGACGTGTGCCAGCCATGGGGGACATGTGCAAGCCACAGGGGACATCTTCCAGCCATGGGGGACGTGTGCCAGCCATGGGGAACGTGTGCCAGCCATGGGGGACATGTGCCAGCCACAGGAGACATGTGACAGCCATGGGGAACGTGTTCCAGCCACAGGGGACATGTGCAAGCCAAAGGGGACGTGTGCCAGCCAAAGGGGACGTGTTCTAGCCATGGGAATGTGTGCCAGCCACAGGGGACATGTGCAAGCCACAGGGGGGGGTGTGCCAGTCACAGGGGACGTGTGCCAGCCACAGGGGATGTGTACCAGCAAAAGGTGACGTGTGCCAGCCACAGGGGACTGTGTACCAGCCACAGGGGACGTGTGCCAGCCACAGGGGACGTGTGCCAAGCCACAGGGGAGTGTGCCAGCCACTAGGGGTGTTGCCAGCCATAAGGGGACGTGTGCCAGCCACAGGGGACGTGTGCAGCCACGGGGGACAGTGTACCAGCCAAGGGGATGTGTGCCAGCCACAGGGGACGTGTGCCAGCCCACAGGGGACACATGTGCCAGCCACAGGGGACATGTTCCAGCCAAGGGGACGTGTGCCAGCCACAGGGACGTGTGCCAGCCACAGGGGACGTGTACCAGCCAAAGGGGACGTGTACCAGCCAAAGGGGACGTGTGCCAGCCACAGGGGACATGTGCCAGCCACAGGGGACGTGTGCCAGCCACAGGGGACATGTGCCAGCCATAGGGGACATGTGCCAGCCATAGGGGACATGTGCCAGCCACAGGGGATGTGTGCCAGCCACAGGGGACATGTGCCAGCCACAGGGGACATGTCCAGCCACGGGGATGTGTGCCAGCCACAGGGGACGTGTGCCTAGCCACAGGGGACGTGTACCAGCCACAGGGGACGTGTACCAGCCACAGGGGACATGTGCCAGCCACAGGGAACGTGTGCCAGCCACAGGGGACGTGTGCCAGCCAAGGGGACGTGTTCAGCCACAGGGGACGTTGTACCAGCCACAGGGGACATGTGCCAGCCACAGGGGACATGTGCCAGCCATAGGGGACATGTGCCAGCCATAGGGGACATGTGCCCGCCACAGGGGACGTGTGCCAGCCATGGGGGACATGTGCAAGCCACAGGGGACATCTTCCAGCCATGGGGGATGTGTGCCAGCCATGGGGAACGTGTGCCAGCCATGGGGGACATGTGCCAGCCACAGGAGACATGTGACAGCCATGGGGAACGTGTTCCAGCCACAGGGGACATGTGCAAGCCAAAGGGGACGTGTGCCAGCCAAAGGGGACGTGTTCTAGCCATGGGAATGTGTGCCAGCCACAGGGGACATGTGCAAGCCACAGGGGGGGTGTGCCAGTCACAGGGGACGTGTGCCAGCCACAGGGGATGTGTACCAGCAAAAGGTGACGTGTTGCCAGCCACAGGGGATGTATACCAGCCACAGGGGACATGTGCCAGCCACAGGGGACGTGTGCCAGCCATAGGGGACATGTGCCAGCCATAGGGGTGTATGCCAGCCATAGGGGACGTGTGCCAGCCACAGGGGACGTGTGCAGCCACAGGGGACATGTACCAGCCACAGGGGATGTGTGCCAGCCACAGGGGACGTGTGCCAGCCACAATGGACATGTGCCAGCCACAGGGGACATGTTCCAGCCAAGGGGGACGTGTGCCAGCCACAGGGGACGTGTGCCAGCCACAGGGGACGTGTACCAGCCAAAGGGGACGTGTACCAGCCAAAGGGGATGTGTGCCAGCCACAGGGGACATGTGCCAGCCACAGGGGACGTGTGCCAGCCACAGGGGACATGTGCCAGCCATAGGGGACATGTGCCAGCCATAGGGGACATGTGCCAGCCACAGGGGATGTGTGCCAGCCACAGGGGACATGTGCCAGCCACAGTGGACATGTTCCAGCCACGGGGGATGTGTGCCAGCCACAGGGGACGTGTGCTAGCCACAGGGGACGTGTACCAGCCACAGGGGACGTGTACCAGCCACAGGGGACATGTGCCAGCCACAGGGAACGCGTGCCAGCCACAGGGTACGTGTGCCAGCCAAAGGGGACGTGTTCCAGCCATAGAGGACGTATGCCAGCCATAGGGGATGTGTGCCAGCCACAGGGGACGTGTGCCAGCCACGGGGGACGTGTGCCAGCCACAGGGAATGTGTGCCAGCCACAAGGGACATGTGCCAGCCACAGGGGACATGTGCCAGCCACGGGGGACGTGTGCCAGCCACAGGGAAAGTGTGCCAGCCATGGGGGATGAGTGCCATCATTAGGGGACGTGTGCCAGCACAGGAGGAAGTGTGCCAGCACAGGAGGAAGTGTGCCAGCCATGGGGGACTTGTGCCACCCATGGGGGACGTGTGCCAGCCATGGGAGACGTGTGCCAGCCATGGGGGACGTGTGCCAGCAATAGGGGACATGTGTGTGTGTCAGATGTGTGTGTGTGTGTGTGTGTGTCAGAGTGTGTGTGTGAGAGTCAGAGAGCATGAGTGTCAGAGAGCGTGAGTGTCAGAGATCGTGTGTGTGTGTCTGAGAGCTTGTGTGTCTGAGAGCATGTGTGTGTGTGTCTGAGAGCATGCATGTGTGTCTGAGAGCGTGTGTGTGTCTGAGAGCATGTGTGTGTGTGTCTGAGAGAGTGTGTGTGTGTAAAAAGAAGGTAGACCAGGTTGGGGACATCAGTACAAAAGGGGTCCAGCATGGGGGACATTACTACACTATGGGGGTCAGGATGTGGACATCACTACAAAAGGGGATCAGCATGGGGATGTCCACATCCTGGCCCCCATAGTGTAGTAATGCCCCCCACATTACTACACTATGGGGGCCAGGAATGTGGACATCCCCATGCTGATCCCCTTTTGTAGTGGACATTACTACACTATGGGGGCCAGGATGTGGACATCACTACAAAAGGGGATATTAGTACAAGAGGGGGACCAGGATGGGGACATTACAACAAGAAAGGGACTAAGATGGCGACATTACTACAAGAAGGGGATAAGGATTTGGACAGTACTACATTGAGCAAAAAATGTTGGTATTACTAAAAATGTCACTTAATCCTACAAGCAATGTGGCCCCCCGATAAAAAAAAAATTTCTATGTGTGGCCCACCAACCCAGCCGAGTTTGAGACCCCTGTGCTAGAGGATAAAACATCAATGTAATCCAAATGCTTGGCCCATTGCCTATTATGTAAGTAAAAGGACTGAATCCATACTTGGATTGGATACTTCAGATTTTTAGAGGGTAACCCATGACTTGGGGATTCAAACAACCCCAAAGAAATAATCCCATCACCTGTCAAGTTGTACACTAGATACACTTACATTTATCACAGGATGTGACAACTACACATGTGTAATGATGTAAGTCTCGATAGGTTATGTGTCAATTTGCATTTCTGAACTGATAACGTAATTATCTTTCTTTTACAGGTACTGAAGTGAGGTGTGGTAATGGACCCAGTGGAATACACAGCAGTCATTAAGTTCCTTTACTTGAAAAGCCGCGAACCAAGGGAAACGTTCGATGAGATAAAAGGTTTGTGGTCACAATTCCCCATTATATGATGTAATCAAAAACTGGCATCGTCATTTAAAACGTGGTCGAACACGGGTGAAGACGGCTCCAATTCTAGGGCAAACCCATTGCACTATGGATGAACACACCTTTCAAGTAAGGGAACTTGATGACTACTCTGTATTCCACTGGGTCCATTATCACACCTCAGACCACTTCAGCATCTGTAAAAGAAAGACCGTTATCAGTTCAGAGTTTCAATTTGCCACATAACCTATAGAGACTTATACTAGTGCATCTCAAAGAATTAGAATATCATCAAAAATCAATGTAATATTGCCATGTCTCAGGGTGTTTCTGGGAGCCCTGAAACACGTTGACTAAGAAATCAATATTATATTCACACTTTGATGTCTTGTGGAATACGGCAGCACAATTTTTAACCCTTCATCCTTCCTAATCTATATGCACCATGCTGGGGACTGCAGAAGATGTGATATGCTTTTATAGTGGTTGTATAAAAGGATAAATAGGGAGCGCACATAGGGCGTTATCTTCTTAATAAATAGTCCAGTCCCCCCGATCGGTGTGACTCACCTGCGGTGGTTGTGAGAGCCACAACAAACTGAGAGAGCCTGGTAATGGTCGCTGCAGGAGCCCACTGAAGATAAATTATTTCCACCGAAGAAAGAGCTGGGCTTTGTAGTCCGCGCTGACCTCAAGAAACTTCCAGTCCAGTAAAGGGTTAATCAGGTTCTGGTTTATTTGCCTACGCGTTTCGTGGCTTTAAATCTGCCACTTCATCAGGGCTATATATATATATATTTATAGTGGTTGTGGCTCTCACAACCACACAAAGTGAAACCTCTGATACATACTTAGGTAATATTTTATCTCTCAGACCTTTCATCCTCCCTACTTTAATTTTCTGAGATAACGACCTGTTGGGTTTTCATTGTCTGTAAGCCATAATCATCAACAATTGCCCCTGCAATTGCCCCTGCATGACGCACTTCCGCTCAGTCACGTCCGGTTGCGGCTCTCGGATGCTTCCGAACAGCAAACGCCGCAGGAACACATCCTCATGCACAGGTGAATATCATTATTAACTATTGGATAAGTATATATATGTGGGTTAAGCCACATAACATTGGACAACCCCCTGAAGAAGTCACCCCCATGACGGAACGTATGGGTTCTGGTCTGGGTGCCCCCTGAGACAGCTACCTTGTCCCCTTCACCCTTCTATAATGGTTTAACTTTAAATAATTCTTCCTTTTAGGCCAGCTTCACACTGCGGCACGATCCGGTCTGGGGCTGTCCGGAATGACAACCGGATCAGCACACAGGACTGGAGGGCTACTATGCCTTCCGGTCCAGTGTGCAGCGCACGCAGCTACAGCCACTGACAGGTCAGGACCGCGCGCCCACGGTCCTGACTTCTCAGCAGCGGGAACTACGTGCGGCTGCACACCGGACCGGAAGGCATAATAGCCCTCCAGTCCTGTGTGCTGATCCGGTCCAAGGCTGTCAGGGTCCTCCCGGACAGCCCCGGACCGGATCGTGCCGCAGTGTGAAGCTGGCCTTACAAGGCAAATTGTGCTTATATGCACACAGGCATCTACCTGGCTAGTAATAGACACTTGATTGCAGCCATAGCATTTTGTGCACATTGATGCCCTGAATCTAGGGATTATAGAGGTCTTCATACACCGATCTATCTGGGTAAAAGGGCTTTGATTCATTAGGGGTATTACGCATAATTACAGATGTGGCTGCTTGAACTAGTGAATAATATTGGAATATTGTCACTTTAATGCAAGGCTGTCTTGGTTGCTCTGTTATACATTTGCAGATGTGACTACTTGAACTAGTGAGTGATGCTGGAATCTGTTACCCCATTGTATTAATGCTCTAGTTGTTCTCTATAGCAACTTGTGGGGACCCACACACGTGGGCTGTGTCGCCCCTTTTAATTGATTTTAACCTTGCTTGTTCTCTGTTGCTTAACCCCAATAATAAAATTGTGTGGTATTTTTCCTTAATATGTGATCACCCTGTTTTTCATGTCTGCTGTTATCTTCAATTGGCCCATAATCATCAACATTACCAGATATAAATACTTGAAATATATCACTCTGTTTGTAATGACTCTATATAATTTATGTGTTTCACTGTTTGTATTGAATTACTGAAATAAATGAACTTTTTGATGATATCCTAATTCATTGAGGTGCACTAGTATCATTACACGAGCAGTTTCAGTGTCCTGCAATGAACAGAAGTGGGTCAGGGGAAATCTTTAATGAATGCAGACAACGTAGCAGGTACTGTAGCTACACGGTATCTATTTCTTAGATACCGATAATGTAATAATACTATTAGACAATGTTGACTTTTCTATATATAAAATTAACCATTAAACAGACATCATCTTAACAAAAATAATTCATCACTGACAAGGATTTATTACAAAGCTGCTCTTTCATGGCTTAATGTATCCACATATCATTTTAATGCTTGTAGGTGTACTTGCAGCTATGTCCACATTGAGATTTATTTTTTCTTAACCTGTGCAGTCATTTTACATTTTACACAAATTACAGTCGCTCCACTTTCAAACAGAGATGACAATCTATTCATGTCACTAGCATCAACAAGGATCTGTATTATCTTTCCTATTGCTTGTTATCCTATAGAGCAAGACATTGGTATAGAAATATGGTAATCTGGCTATTTTATTATGCTCGGTTTGTTACACTTTTTTGTTGAGCTTTTTTAATATTTGCCAATTCCAAATATCATGACACGTTCCCTTATTCCCATATTGCCGTCGTACTTCTTCATATTAGTTATTAAAATGTACAAATGCATTATTTAAATGGATGCTAAAGCCCAGGCTTTAAAATGAGTCCAGACATGTACAACTGTGAGCATCAGAGTCTGCTCATTACTGTCTACGAATATTGCGGTAGGATGCCATGAGCAAACTGTACAGTAAATCCAACTGCTTCAGAAAAAATCACAGGTTTCTCTACATTTTCCATAGTAAATCAGTTATTTAGCATGGCAAAAGTGTCAGGGCTTATTCAACAACGAAGATAAAAAGCTGTTTTTGTGCAACTTCTGAATGTGTCCCAAAATTTGGGATTGAAATGTTGAGAAGTATGCACATAACAGCTCCCGTAATGTATTTATCTGTCTTGAATATGCTCGGCGCTACTCGTTACTCGCACGAGTATCCCGGTGTCGATCTGACACAAATACACAGCTCCCTTCAGTGCACACAGTGAGCTGGCACCTCACAGAGAGCAGATTGATTGTTAGGGTCCCTCTGGGGGGCACAGAGCAAGGTGTTGTATGCTGCAACGATTTGAAAAAGAAATTCCCAGAAAAACTCGTTTTATAGCTGGAAGTCTGTGGGCGGAGCCTGTCACTCATTGACTTACATTGGGCTCGGTGCTCTTTCGAGCACCCAAGCATCTCGAGATGCTCAACCCGAGCATCGAGCACCCGAGCATTTTACTGCTCGCTCATCACTAGTCTTGAACTATATTTGGAAAGGGTGCCTTGTTTTCTTTTGTAATCATATAAAACGCAGTTTTTCAGTACACAAACAATTCATAGAATAGGAATCATCTCCAAACAAGCTCTCTAAACAATGAAAAGAAGGGTATGTTGGGATGTTAAGATATTTGAGCTCAGCTACCTACAAGAATAGTACTTAAAAGTAAAGTCCTTGTAAAGTTAGGGTACCGTCACACTTGGCAAAGCACCAGTGATCCCAACAGCGATATGACCTGGTAGGGATCGCTGGTGCGTCGCTATGTGGTCGCTGGTGAGATGTCAAACAGTCAGATCTCACCAGCGACGCAACAACGATCCGGAGTTTGTTGGGACCCTGTTTCTCATACCTGTAGAATTGACGTTGTTGGTCATTGTCCCTGTCAAACACACTGATGCATGCTGCCCAGCGGGACCCCAACGATCAAAAAATGGTCCAGGTGACTCTGACACAACCAGCGATCTCACAGCAGGGGCCTGGTCACTGCTAAGTGTCAAACATAGCGAGATCGCTGGCGAGGTCGCTGTTGTGTCACCAAACTTGTGACTTAGCAGCGACCTCACTAGCGTTCTCGCTTAGTGTGACAGGGGCTTAACTCTAAGGGCTCAGGCACATGGGCGTTATAATCGGATGAGTGCGATGCGAGAAAATCTCACGTTGTACTCTGAACAATGTTAATGAATGAGTGAAAGCAGATGAACATTTGTCTACAGCTTTTTTGTCACCCAGGTTTCTCAGCAACATGGACTGGATGTGAGTCTTATGCAAGACTCACCAATGCAAGTCAATGGGTGCGATAAAAAGTAGCACAGCACACTGACAGCAATTTTAGCATGATCCTTCCTATGCTGGAAAAAGTTAGTTATGACACAAAGCTGCATTTATTGAGTTTAATGTGTTCATCTGCATCTGGCAGAAAAACGTGCCAAAACCACATGGCGGTTTTGGTGCGTATATCCGCTAGGGGATGCAGATGAATGCACTGAAATCAATGCATGCAGTTTTGTTATAAAATTGCACTAAAAACGTTTCAAAACTGCATCAAAACGTTGTGATTTTGGTGCAAATTTCTGCCAGGAGATGCAGAAGAACACATTGACCTCAGTGCATGCAGTGTTGTGACAAAACCACATCAAAACTGTGCATCATGCAGTATCATGCCGACTAGACTAATTCAGCTTCTCTCAATAACAGTGAATTGAAAGAAGCCAGGAGTCTAGTTGGCATAAGTCTGGGGTTAAGAGATACGCCATGACATTTGGTTCCTGGGCTTAAAGAAAACTGGCCTGTTTATATGCTAAGTATCTCAATTTCTTCAAGTATTTCCTTAGCAGTAATGCATGTTCATTTTTATAAATTCATTGTTTGCAATCCCTTAGGATTTCAGAGTGCAAATGTCTTATTATTTTAGTGTATGTTATTTTATGTTCAGTATGCACCTGTTCAGATTTGCAGGTTAGGAAGTGCAGTTGGTTTTCCTATTGAGATTATGGGGTCATGCCTTCTGTCTGTGCATTCTTCCCCAATTAGGTTTAGGTGGTTTTGTGGCGCCCCGCAACGAGTGCGTCACAAGGGAGTACTGCAGCCGCAATATTCTCTGACTCAGCAATGATATAGTTAACTTTGAGATCCAACCCAACATGCAACACCTAGAACAGAGGGCCAATCCTAGGTCCTGGTGAGTGGAGTGTTAGGGAAGTGTAGGAGAACACACAATAATCTAGACAGAAGGAGAATAGTCTAGAACTCGGAGAAGAAGGGTCTAGGACTAGAACTTGGAGAGGAGCGGGGGCTCCGCACCCCATGCGGGCCCCTGGGCCGTCACCGGTCGGGTGTCAGCACCTGAGGCCTTAACTACCGGGATTGGGCATTATCTACACGGGTTCACAAAAGACTCCCGTGCCCACAACTCACAGCCGGTTCACTGGTACCGAAGCTGGCAGCAGTTCACCTCTGCTACGCGAACCAGAAAGCGTGGAGGAGCAGCTTCACAGGAGCACCCCACCACCAGCCAACTTCCAGTCGTCTAACCAGCGGTGTACCCACTGAGGGATCCAAGGCTCCCCAAAGCATCCAGAACGTACATCATGGATAGGGCATTGAAGCAGCCTCCCCGTACCCGATCTGGTATTCCTGGGCGACACTGGCAACAAGGTAGGTAGAATGGAGGAACACTTGCGGATCTCTGAGGGACACTATCACTGCTGAGTCCACCCGGTCTACTACTCAACCACTGTATGCCATGTATTGCCTACTGGTTACAGTAAAGACTCGTTATAGAGACTTCTGTGTCTGTGCTTCCTTATGAACTGTCCGTCCGCACAACAAGGTAACCGCAGCTGCCGCACAACATCTTGAGCAGCTCCAGCCTCCGGGGATCACCGCTCAGCCTGTGGGGAGCGTAACATCTTGCTGCTGTCCATCCCCGGAGGTTCCGCAGCGTCGGTAGCCCTTACCGAATCTACTCATAGGTGGCGTCACGAATAAATTAAAAACCCCTTTAATCTGTTCCACCAAGACGTCTTCACTTTTGATCTGCACTACACCGGGCCCCACTACCGGCAGGCGCGGTCCACCCGTGACAAGGAGGAAGGAAGCATCGCCTGTCTAAACCGGAGTCCCCGGCCTCGGTGAGTCAGTTTTAATTTTCTATTAGCAGGTCCCTGTCTACCCATACATAGGGGAGGTTTTTATAAATTAGAATATCATCAAAAAGTTAATTTAGTTCCGTAATTCAATACATAAAGTGAAACACGTATATTATATAG
Source organism: Allobates femoralis (assembly GCA_033576535.1). Lineage (NCBI taxonomy): Eukaryota > Metazoa > Chordata > Amphibia > Anura > Aromobatidae > Allobates > Allobates femoralis. The sequence goes on along the minus strand of JARQOC010000003.1, from coordinate 202,140,936 downwards.
AGTCTTTACACACAGAGTGATCTATTTCAAGTGTTTATTTCTGTTAGTTAAGGATTATGGTTTACAGCCAATGAAAACCCAAAATTCTTTATCTCAGAAAATTAGAACAACTAATACAAAACATCTGCAAAGGCTTACTAAGCATTTACAATGGTCCCTTTGTCTGGTTCAGTAGGCTACACAATCATGGGGAAAACTCCTGATTTGACAGCTGTCCAGATGGCAGTCATTGACACAATCCACAAGGAGGGTAAGCAACAAAAGGTCATTGCTAAAGAAGCTGGCTGTTCACTGATTGCTGTATCCAAGCATATTATTGGAAACTTGAGTGGAAGAACAAGTGTGGTAAAAAAAGGTGCACAAGCAACCAGGATAACCGCAGCCTTGAAAGAATTGTTAAGAAAAGGACATTCAAAAATTTGGGGGAGATTTAGAAGGAGTGCACTGCTGCTGAAGCCAATGCTTCAAGAGCCATCACACACGTATACAGGACATGGGCTAAAACTGTCACATTCCTTGTGTCAAGCCACTCATGACCAATACACACCACAGGAAGCGTCTTAGCTGGGCCAAAGGAGTAAAAGAACTGGACTTTTTCTCAGTGGTCCAAGGTGTTGTTTTCAGATGAAAGTAAATTTTGCATTTAATTTGGAAATCAAGGTCCCAGAGTCTGGAGGGTGAGTGGAGAGGCTCACAATAAAAGCTGCTGTGGCGCCCCGCATATGCAGGTGTCACAGATGGGTATTACACCCGTAAAAGAAGTGTAAATGTTCCAGCTGCAGGTGGACCATTGTGGGTGGGGCCCATTCCAACACTCCCACATTAGTTTAGGGTGGGAGGTTACCCCGGGAGGGGATATAGTCACCTCGAGGGGGATCAAGGAGGTCTTTTGTCTTTGCTTTTTGGTCTCTTGGCTGAGGGACCAGGAGAAGATGGAGGAAGAGAAAAGGTTCTAGGAAGAGTAGCTAAATGAAACGAGGCGGAAAGTGACACCGGGTCGGTTTCAAGCTGAACTGAAGGAGAGAAGGAGGTCCTGAAAAGGGGTGCCTGACGGGGGAGTCCGGGCCCTAGAAAGAAAGGGAGATCCTCAGAGTGGAGCATCCATACTCAAGGGGATACTGCAGTCCACCAGGGGAACGTCGGTCCCTGGGATCCGGCCAAAGTCCAGCTTTGCAGTCAGCAACCGGCTGCTGCGGCTTGTTCATCAGCCGCAGCACCTTGCCATCAGAGAGGTCTGCCTGCTTCTTCACCAATGAGAGAGGGGATTCCCGATACTACCTACATGGAGCTACTGGGTATAGATCAATCCAAAGCGGGGAAGAACGGACACGGGTTAGTTAACAAGGGTACACCAAGGGTTCCACCATACCACCTGGGATCCACTTGCAGCCATCCGTTAAGCTACCTGTTCTTGCAACATCTAAATGCTGAACTATGAACTGTAACTGTTGCTGCTACGAGTTAACAGTGAAGTACCCGGAAGAAAGTGACTTTGTTTCTGCCTGTGTTCTTCTGCATCAATCTGTCCCCTTTGCAGGAACACTGCCCGGAGAAATAGCCCTACCTGTAGGGGGCTCAGTCATCCTAGCCGCATTACCAGCTACCTCCGGCGGACTGTGGCGTCGCTGGTGACCCATCACCAGAAACTAAAGGTGGTGTCACGTGAACTGTGTATATAGAAATCCCCTGTAAATACATCCCATTTTGAAGTGTCATCCACGACACGGGATCAGGCGCAGCCACCACTCCCCGTGACACAGCAGATGCTACCTACAGAGCCTGATAACCGAGTACCCCAAAGCCTGGGGCTCAACACTGCATGAGGTCTAGTGTGAAGTTTTCACAACCAGTGATGGTTTGGGGAGCCATGTCATCTGTTGGTGTAGGTCAACTATGTTTTATCAATACCAAAGTCAGTGCTGCTGTACACCAGGAAATGTTAGAGCACTTCATGCTTCCCTCTGCCGACAAGCTTTTTGGAGATGGAGATTTCATTTTCCAGTAGTATGTGGCACCTGTCCACACTGCCAAAAGTACCAATGCCTGGTTTAATATCCACAGTATCGCTGAGCTTGATTGGCCAGCAAACTCTCCTGACCTAAACCCCACAGAGAGTCTATGGGGTATTGTCAAGAGGAAGATAAGAGACACCAGACCCAACAATGCAGACGAGCTGAAGGCTGCTCTCAAAGCAACCTGGACTTCCATAACACCTCAGCAGTGGCACAGGCTGATCGCTTCCATGCCACGCCACATTGATGCAGTAATTCATGTAAAAGGAGTCCCAACAAGGTATTGCATGCATTTACTGTACATGTTTGGTAGGCCAACATTTATGTTTTCAAAATTATTTTTCCAGTTGGTTTTATATAATATTCTAATTTTCTGAGATAATGACTTTTGAGGTTTTCATTGGCTCTAAGCCATAATCATCAACATTAACATAAATAAACACTTGAAAAAGATCATTCTGTAATTAATCTACACAATATATGCATTTCACTTTATGTATTGAATTACTGAAATAAATTAACTTTTTGATGATATTCAAATTTATTGAGATGCATTTGTAATAGGGACCCAGTAAAGAGATACTCTTTGATGTTTGGCTACTGGGGTCAAACAAAACTGACTTTTTATATGCTAATTACCTACATTTTTTTCAAATGTTTTCATGTTTTTCCTTAGCAGTAATGCAATATCCCTATATTCATTGTATGCATCCCTTAGCATTTCAGAGTGCAACTGTCTCATTGTGATAGCATATGTTATGATCAGTATGCACCTGTTCAGACTTGAAGATTCGGAAATGCAGTCTTCTTTTTAAGATTATGGGGTCATGAATTCTGTCTGTGCAGTCTTCTCCCATTAGCTGTATATGTTTTTTAATCCTGTACTAGGATGTCCCTGTCTGCCATATATAGGGGGGTGGCTATTAACCCAGAGAGAGGCATTTACTTAAGGTAGGGACTTAATAAAAATATTCATCTTGATGTTTGGCTACTGGGCTCAAATAAAACTGGCCTTTTTAATATTCTTAGTATCTAAATTTTTTCATATTTTTCCTTAAAGGGAATCAACCATCAAAAAATCACTATCTAACCTCTAAATATCTGTCCCTGAAGCCCTAAATGACTATTCTAACCATCCCTGACTGACTAAATCTAACTAACTACAGGCACATTAAATCACTTTTTATACTTACCAAATCCTTGTCGGATGGGCGTTCCTCCAGGCTCTTTGTCAGCGAGGCGGGTCTCCTCACTGCTGTCCATCTTCTTCCCAGGGCGGCATCTTCTTCCCAGGATTCAAATTACCCACCCATCGCGTCCTCACAATGAGCGGGTCACGTGCTGCAGGCCCCGCGTCACTTCCGCCGCGTCACTGGTACACCCAGGCCGGCTTCTGAGCATGTGCAGATGGCATGGTGAAGCCGGCCTGGGCGCGTCATAGACCCAGCGACGCGGCGGCCGGAAGTGACGCGGGGCCTGCAGCACGTGACCCCCTCATTGCGAGGACGCGATGGGCGGGTAATTTCAATCCTGGAAAGAAGATGGACAGCAGCGAGGAGACCCGCCTTGCTGACAAAGAGCCTGGAGGAACGCCCATCCGACAAGGATTTGGTAAGTATAAAAAGTGATTTAATGTGCCTGTAGTTAGTTATATTTAGTCAGTCAGGGATGGTTAGAATAGTCATTTAGGGCTCCAGGGACAGATATTTAGAGGTTAGATAGTGATTTTTTGATGGTTGGTTCCCTTTAACAGTAATGCATGTTCATATTCCTATATTCATTGTTTGCATCCCTGAGCATTTTAAAATGCAAGTGTCTTTTCGTTATAGTACATGTTATGTTCAGTTTGTATGTGTTCAGACTTGCAGGTTAGCAAGTGTCATCAGTTTTCTTATTTACCTGGACAGAATAGTTACATCCTTCAAACTATTGAATCAGGGAAAATTGGAAATATGATATATATAGTAGACATATGAAAAATACTCCACAAAAAGTCCTGCCTGCAAACAATTTCTACAACATATATTGGACTTACCTCTTCATTCTCATTTGGGCTTTGTCTTAAATGCTAAAATATACAAGAAAATGAGCATACATGAGTGGGCATTAACAGCTTTTTCAACCTGATGGCTTAAGGAAGAAAATGGTTAACTTTCAAAATGCACTGTCTTAGGCCATTTAGGCCATGTGCCCATATTGAGTATTTGGTCAGTTTTTTACCTCAGTAAGCCAAAACCAGGAGTGGAACAATCAGAGGTACAGTAGAGTAGAAACACATCACCACTCCTACATTTTGTAGCCACTCCTGGATTTTACTTACAAATACTTAGGTAAAAACTCACCAAATGCTCAACTTGTCAAGATATCACAACCTCCATATTCCAATTTATCTACAAGCTGAACAAAGCTCCTAGTGCCCAGTTGCCCATGCTGGTTTCCTTGTATATATTAGGCTGCTTTCACATCAGCGTTTCTCGGCATTCCCGGCAGATCCGGCATTTTGCCGCATCTTCCGCCTATTGGAACATTTGCGGCAAGACTGCGTTCGGCCTAACTCATTCTCTATGGGACTTGCAGACGTGTGTGGCACTTGAGGTTTTGCACTTGCGGCGAGTCAAAAAAACACTGCTAGCAGCGGTTTTTGTCTGTTGACGCAAGTGCTGGATTGGCCAGATCGTGGCAAAACTGCAAGTGCCGCACAAGTACGCAAGTCCCATTGGGAATGCATTAGGCCGAACGCTGTCTTTCTGCAAGTCTTCCGGCATCTGGCAAAACTGCCGATTCTGCCGCAAATGCTAAGAAATGCTGACTCTGAAGGAAAGGTGCACTATTTCAACACTCCTTTGTCAGGGAAAAAACTGTTAAAGTTACTATGGAGCAAAATATTAATATTACAAGTTATCCCAAATTTCAAATATCATGTATTCTCAGTATGACAATAAATTATAGATGCGGCAGGTCCTGAAACTAGTACAAGTGTCACTAGGGGGGAATGTGACGGCACTGGAAGCGTCTAGGCCTTGACATTATTTAGACAAGTAAATATGCGTTTGGGTGTCGGTAAAATGATAACCGTCCAGCAACAGATTGCCAAACATGTTTAGATAACTCTCCAGAGGTAGAAAATGTCTTTTTTTTGCTTCAGGTTTTGTTATGCATATTAGCCTGGAGATTTGCCAGAGGCTGCTGCTAAATAAATGAACAGAAGCCAACCTTTTCATACCACATATCCCACATCGTACATGCACTAGAAAACTGATATGAATGGACTAAGTGTTAACAATAAAGAGTATAGAAACCAACAATGTTCTCTGGGGTCATAACAGAGTGTGGGAAGCTGCCGTATTACAACTAACAGTTAATAACAATGTACACAAATGAAAAGCACATAAGAAAATGCGTATTACATCAAGACAACAACAATCAGTGGTGTATAATACAGAGATTAAAGCAGATCTGTCTAATATGTTTTCATTTGTAAATCCATGATGATTTGTATGATATGTGCAATGTTTGACGGATGTTTCAATGCACCACCCATTTTATATCACCCAAAATATTTCAATATTTCCAACATTTTTTTATTTAGCTAATGAAGAAACCTTAGTGGACTTACAGGCATGTTTAGGGCCATTTTTGTCTTGTAAGGGTCATAATTAGTTGAGTTTCACGCTTTTGATAAATGGTCTCACATTATCTTTATGGGGACGTCACACACATCAATGTAGCCAGCGATCTCATCGCTGGCGACATTGAAGGCTGATCGCTGGAGAGCTGTCACACAGGCAGACTCACCAGCGATCAGCACCAGCGAGATCGCTGTTAACCATGTAAACAAGCGGGTAACTAAGCACCATGCGGCACTTAGTTACCTGCTGTTTACCATGGATACCAGATCCCAGCGCTTGCTGAGAGGCGCTGGGAGCTGGCTTCTCGCTCGTCTCCCGGTGTCACACGCAGCGATGCTGTGTGTTCACCGGGCAACCATCGCCAGATTTTAGAGCAGGTTCTAAAACCTGGCGACCATCAACCAGCGATTCATCGCTGGTTGATGTGCCCTGTCACACACGTCAATATCGCTGCAACGTCATGTGCAGCAGCGATATTGCAAGCGATATTGATACGGGTGACGTCCCCATAAGGCTTATTTTGTTACAATGAGGAATTCATTGTGGCTTCTATAGGACTACTCAGGCCTCAATTAGCACTGCAGATCTAAACAACGAAACCTTCACTTTCAAACTTTACTGGATGAAACTGATATCAATGGTAAAGTGTTCTCCTTGTTTTAACTGAATATGTCTCTCTTCCTACTGTCATATACAGGTGCATGTCAATAATTTAGAATAAAAAATCATCAAAAAGTTCATTTATTTCAGTAATTCAATACATAAAGTGAAACGCATATATTAGGGTGCTTTCACATCAGCGTTTTTTGCCGATCGTGGCAGATGCGTTTTTTTTTTACCGCATAACCGCTGCACTTGCGGCACAGTTGCGGCAAGCCCCATAGAATGTCTATGCGGGCTTGTGGCAGGTGCGGTATCGGCACTTGCCGCAGGTGCGGCCGCAAAAAAACCGCGGCTGACCGCGTTTTTTTTTGCGGCCGCACCTGCCGCAAGTGCCGAAGCCGCACTTGCCGCACCTGCCACACACTTACCGCAAGCCCCATAGACATTGCATGGGGCTTGCCGCAACTGTGCCGCAAGTGCAGTGGTTATGCGGTAATCGCGGCAGATGCGTTTTTTTCACCGTATCTGCCACGAACGGCAAAAACCGCTGATGTGAAAGGGGCCTAAACAGAGTGATCTGTTTCACGGGTTTATTTCTGTTAATGTTGATGAATATGGCTTACAGCCAATAAAAATCCAATGGTCATTATCTCTGAAAATTAAAGTAGGGAGGATCAAGGGGTCTGAGAGATAAAATATTACCTAAATAGGTATCAGAGGCTTCACCTTGTGTGGTTGTGAGAGTCACAACCATTATAAATTCAGGAGTTAGTTTGCAGAATCCGGGATTATAAACCGCGCTGACCAGAAGAACGATGACGAACTCCGACCACTTCCGCTCTATGTGCGCTCCCCTCCCCTCCCTTCTTGACAACCACTATAAAAGCATATCACGACTGCTGGAGGATGAAGGGTTAAAAACCACACTGCCGTATTCCACGAGACATCAAAGACTGAATATAACATTGATTTATTAGTCAATGCGTTTCAGGGCACCCTGGCCCTTTCTTCAGGACAAATCAATATCATATTGTCATGTTTGAGGGCGTTTCAGGGAGCCCTGAAAAGCGTTGACTAATAAATCAATGTTATATTCAGCCTTTGATGTCTCATGGAATATGACAGCGTGGTTTTTAACCTTTTAGCCCCTTACTTCATTTTCAGAAACAATATTCTTTGGATTTTCATCGGCTAGAAATAAACACTTGAAATAGATCACTCTGTTTGTAATGACTCTATATAATACATGTGTTTCACTTTTTGTATTGAAGTACTGAAATAAATTCACTTTTTGATGATATTCGAATTCATTTAGTTGCACCTGTATCTTTACTTCGGTCAAATGCACAAGAGATCATAGTTCCTAATTTCATGGGTATCCCATGCACATTTTTTGTCTAGCCTTTGTTTTTGATGCCTGTTGATTTGCACCAAATTTTTCTTTTAATTTCTGCCTTTTATAGAAACTATTTTATATATGACCAACTGTGGGAATTTTTTATGTTCATCATTGAGTGTGGTTTTTATTTTTCAGATGTTTGCGCGATGATTTATTTATTTTACTCACCTATAGAGTGCTAACAATTCCACAGCACTTTACACATGTCATCCATCAATTGCAACTTTTAAAAAACGTGGGAATTTTTGACCAAATGTGCATCAGTTCCTTTCGGGATTTAATTTTTCGAATAGCAGAAACTTTCTGCAAACTGTAGAGCTGCTCGCAATATGTTAACTTATTGTGACATAAAAATGGGTAAAATGACTAAGATAAGTGGACCCGTGGAAGTTCAGGTTCTCAGAGATCAGTTGGGCTTTAGATAAAGTTCTGTTTAGTTAAAGTTCTGACTCAAACTTAAAACAAACATCACTGGAAGTCACTGATTGGGCAGATGGGCTTTCTGCCCACATACAGCCAGCCATAAACAAAGCAGGGGTAATGTCATTTTTTGGTACAGACTACATCCATATTACTGATTTTACCCCAATATGAGCTATTCAACATGTGAAAGCGGCTCACACTGGGCCGAGCATCAAGCATACCCCCAGCACAGCGATGCTCACTCAAGTGGTTTACATATGTATTAAAGGGATCCTGTCACCTCCAAAACGCCTCCTAAGCTACCAAAACATGTCCCTGCAGCATCCCATCACTAATCTCACACTTCTTTTGTCTCCTAAAAGCATCCTGTGAAAATGCATAAAAATGTTTTAATACTTACTCATTAGGGATTATAATTAGCAGGGGCTATATTCTTTAGCCCCTAGGGCGTGTTGTTTTGCAGCCTGAATGATCCAGCCCTCTCTGTCTGTGCTGCTGTGATTTGGAGCTGAAGACAGAACTAATTATTTGCATTCTGTGAGTGACAGAGAGGGGGAGGGTAAAGCCTGCACAAGCAGAGCAAACAGACAGAGAGAGTGTGGATCCTGGAGCCTGCAAAACAACACGCCCTAAGGGCTAAAGAATATAGCCCCTGCTAATTATAGGCCATGTTCACACACACATGCGTTTTTTTTTACCTTCTCTGCGTTTTTTGATGTGTTAAAAAAAAACTGCAGGTGCGTTAACGCAGGGTGCAGTTGAGTGTACATGCGTTTTTCAACAGCACTTGCGTTTTTTTTCCCCAGTCCAAAAAACGCTGCCCCCTCCCCTTGGTCGACAAGAAAATACAAAAAAAAATTCAACAGCACCCCCCCACCTTGGTCGACAGGAAAACAAAAAAAAAATTCCACCTGGTCAACCAAAATTTTTTTTCCATGCGCTTCTGGTTATTTGGTGAAAAAGTGACTAAGTACAAAAATGTTTTTGGAGCTTTCAGACACACAAGGGACATTTTTTGGCACTCTTAAAAAACGCTGCCCCCCCTTGGTCGACAAGAAAATACAAAAAAATCAGATAACGCATAAAAAATACATAAATATTTAAAATATTTTCAAACTAAGTGGCTTGGTTCAACATGATAAATTAATACTTGAATAAATTAATTTCTTCCGTTTTTTCCTTCCAAGATGAGTATGTAAACACAGGATGGGGGCTTGATTCTATTGCGTTGAGAGGGCGGTGCCATCACGATGGGGGCTGTAGAGCTGAGAACCGCAGTCGACTTTCCTCCCTATCCGTTCTCTTTCTCCCCCTGTGCTGTTTTCTTCCCTCCGTGCTCTCTCCTTTGACCTGGCAGCCCCCGTGCACTGTTTTTATCTCCCATGTATGCTTTCTTTTCCCCCTGTGTTGTCTTCTTTCCTCAAGTGCTCTCTCCTTTGAGCTGTCTTCACCTGTGGGCTTTTCCCCCTTTATGCAGTTTCTCTTCCTCTTGTGCTGTATTTTTCCATCTGTGCTCTGTTCTTTGAGTTGTCTACCCCTGTGTACTCTCTCTCCTGTGTGCTGTCTCTCTACCCCTGTACTGTCTTCTCTCCTCATATGCTTTCTCTTTTGAACTGTCTCTCTCTGTGTACTCTTTCTTCCCCATGCACTCTCTGTTCCCCTGTGTGCACACCCTCTTCCTCCTGTGCACTCTCTCTTTCCCCAGTGCATTCTGTCTTCCCATTGTGCTGTCTCTGCCCTTCATACACTGTCTCTACCCCCTATGTGCTGTCTCTGACCCCTGTGTGCTGTCTCTGCCTCGTGCGCTGTGTCTGCCCCCTGTGCGCTGTCTCTGCCCCGTGCACTGTCTCTTTCCCCCTTGTGCACTGTCTCTTTCCTCCTTGTGTGCTGTCTCTTTTCCCCTTGTGGTGTCTCTTTCTTGCTTGTGCTTTTTCTCTTTCCCATTTGTGTTGTCTCTCTTTGCCCTTGTGCTGTCTCTCTGCCCCCTTGTGCTGTCTCTTTACCCCCTTGTCCTGTGTCTCTTCTGCCTTGTGCTGCCTATTTTTCCCTCTTGTGCTGTCTCTCTGCCCTCCCTTGTGCTGTGTCTCTGCCCCCTTGTGCTGTTTATCTTTCCCTCCTGTGCTGTCTCTCTACGCTCCTTGTGCTGACTCTCTGCCCCCTGTGCTGTCTCTGCCCCCCTTGTGCTGTCTCTCTGCCTTCTGCTGTCTCTGCCGCCCTTGCGCTGTCTCTGCTTTCTGCACCATGCTCTGTATCTGGCCCCCATTCTGTATGCGTTAAACTGTGGAATGCATAGAGGATAAACAGTTCCTCCTCAATGCGTTCCATAAATGGGATAAAGTAGTGAAGGTCGCAATGAGGTGAGATGGGGCCGGGCTTACTCCTTACGGATGTGGGCACCATGTTTAGAAACCCGGTCATGTGCAGTAGTGGTGTGAGTGTCCAAAATGGTGATGTTATGTGTATTGAGTAAGGTGGGCTCTGAGGTGGTGTGGCAACGGCGATGGAGGCGGCGACGGTGGACTAAGAATCTGGACACGGACCTGGAGGACAGCAGCAGCATGCGGCCGAGAATATTGGCACACCACCTGGGTGTGCCAACATGGTGGCCACTTTTTTTTCTCTTTTTTAGGTGGGCCAATCAGGTGCCAGTCACGTGGACCTATCAGGTGGCAAATAAAGGTTACCTCCAGACACTTCCAGTTCGATAAGGCAATTATGTAAGTAGATTGCTCAATATGCGTACTGTATATGTCCTGACGAAGGCTCTGGTACATGGTTGAAAACTGAATTGTGATTGGGAAGACTACAAATAAATGTATCCTTATTCATCTGCTATGTTTACACATTGTTGACAGTGCATCAATATCCTCTTGTTATATGTTTTAAAACCATAGGCAGAAGGCAGTAAAGCAACTTTGTGAGTCAATGTGATATGTGTAGGCAGCATTTTCAATTATCTTATTAAGTTGCCTACGTATAGCCCCACAAAGCCTATACACACCTACACTCCTACATCTGCCCTTTACAGGACTTTTTTTCAGATTTCCTCTTTTCCTGCCACTTCCATTTTCTGTTCCCTCAGCCCTCTTCTCATCAATAACAGAGCCCAGTCACCTAGTCTATATTATGACCATAGAGGTGTATGGCCCAATTCACTAAGGTAAAATTGAAGTTACTTTTGGAGCGTTCAAACCTGTCCTGAATGGATTCCTCAAAATGAGCACAGCATGGGTGGAACAGAGACTGGCTGAGCCACATGTCGAATTCATGAAAATGTACACCACTTCAGTGTTCAAAATTTCACCAGAAATTACTACAGTCCCTGATTTGAGTACATCCATGATGGACTTTAAATGTGTAACTGCCATTATAGTTTTCATTGAATAATAATGTAGACCAAGTGATTATAATACACTTTCAAATATACTTCATAAGTGAAATCTGGAAGAAAACCTTTCTAAAACCTTCCAGAAGATATCCACACTAGACAGTTTCTAAACCTGACATATGCTGGTTGTCGGGGAGATCTGTCTTCAGCTCCACAAACAGAATACAGCCATATAAGGGTGGGGGGCAGGGCCTACACAGTGTTCACAAGACAGCTGATCAGACTCTCAGGTTACATCAGGCTGGGACAATGCTGAGCTCAGGCTGTATTCAGTGTGTGGAGCTGAAGACTGATTTCCCTGACCACTAGCCTTTTTCAGGCTTAGAAACAGCCTAGTAGGGACATCTTCTGGAAGTTTTCTTCCAGATTTCATTTAAGAAGTATATTTGAAAGTTAATTATAATCACTTGCTCTACACTATTATTAGATAAAAATTTAAATGGTAGTTACGCTTTAATTCTTTAAGTGCCAAGCACCCCTTAATGATTCAGGCGAACCTTACACCAGCACGTCCCTTCGTTAAGCCTGGCGTGTACAACACCGGTTTTAATGAATTATATGTAAAGTCTTCTTCATAGATAGATAGATATAGCAAAAAAAATTAAGAGCAGCACAGAAACAAGGAAAAAACAGGTGCAAATCCACCCAGGCAATCCTTAGTTCATCCAGTACACATGCGGACAAAAAATGGAAAGCAGCACCCTTTTTGATTATATAAATTCAGCCTTTATTAAGCCATTTGATGTGCAAAGGCAACGTTTCGGTCTGGGCTAGAAAAAGGTCAGCCCAGACCGAAATGTCACCTTGGCACATCAAATGGATTAATAAAGGCTGAATTCATATGATCAAAAAGGAGTGCTGTTCCTGATGCATGGCAATCTAAATGCACAACTGAATGCAGCATGCCTGCTGCATTCAGGGAAGGGGTCCCCCATGGCTCTAGCCACCCTGTGCGCTGAGAATAGACTTTATAAATCTTACATATAGTGAGTCCGGAGGGCATTCCTTCTTATTGAGTCAGCACTGGTGATGAGGTTTTTCCCTGCCTCCGGCCGCTCTGCGCAACGCCTCCTTCTGCTCTGTTCCTCCTAGTGGACACAATAAGGAGGAGGAACAGAGCAGCAGGAGGCGGCGCAGAGCAGCCGGAGGCAGGGAAAAACATCAGCGCCAGTGCTGACTCTATAAGAAGGAATGCCCTCCGGACTCACTGTATGTAAGATTTCTAAAGTCTACTTCTCAGTGCACAGGGGGGTAGAGCCATGAGGGACCCCTTCCCTGAATGCAGAAGGCATCCTGCATTCCGTGTTGCAGTTAGATTGCAATGCACCAGGGGGAGGAGACAGGTCTTCTTTAAAGGTAATTAAATATATAAATGTGATTAAAAGAAAGAACCTACAAAGGGGGAACTGAAAATGATACTAAAGTCATTCTAGGGATAGTATGTCTTACTCACATTCACTATCCTATTCCGTAAAACATCAACATTTACAACGGTTGGCTGCCACAGACATTGCTGCGTGTGGATAAAGGAGTGTGTATATGTCATTCAGTCTTTCTCGGTAGCAAGATTTAAAGACTTCACGCTCGCTTGTACATCAGCCAACTAAAACATGTCTTCATCCAAAATACTTCCCTCTTGGCTGAGTTTCCCTGACAGGATAAAATAGAGCCATTTTTTTCTGACTTACATTGACAAAGGGTCAGGGCTGTCAAAGCTTAACAGTTTATAGAAACTCTGTACATTTACAGTCAATGTTGTACCTGCTCCATTGCTAAATGTCTATAGCATTCACAGTTCAGTGCTGTCGGCTTTAAGTCATTGTTTTCATCACTTAAAAATGATTTTGTACAAAGGCAGAAATGTACTTACGGGCACAGCTCTACTTCCAGATATTGAGTGGTCTTGCTGTTCAGAAAAAAAGATTCAACCACTGAAAGTAAAGGGAAGAGAAATGAAGATTTATTAGTTTGATGGAGCTTAAGTGACACATAGGAAGAAGCCATTTTAGTAAAAATCCTTTGTTTTCATAGCACGAAGAATAAGAAATGCCTCTCAGAGATGCCCACAGTTCTTAGACTGACATATTCTGAGCCTGCTGTTCTTTAGATATGTTCCTTATGAGGATAAAGGGATATTATGCTCCACTGCCAAGCAATGATCCGGACAGTAAAGGTGACATCTTAGGCCATTGGAGTTATTGACTTTCTCATCAGTCTTTGCCAGTGGCGTCCATCAATAATATCTGGAAGATAACTATGTCCCTAAGCAAGATGTAGCTAATATAAATGATGCCTTTAAAATGACACAATAAAGCTTAGGCATGATTAAAAGTGTGGTCAACCACAAGACCATGATAAGTTCACTATATGTTACGCCAGAAATATCAGATTAAAATTCATTATCCAATAAGGCCTGATACAAAGAACAATGCATAATAGCTCCTCAGGTATCTGCATTATTATCTACAAATGTGATATTAGACCAGAAAATCCTACAAAACATGATTTGACAGAGAAATACCAATTTGAGTGAAAAAATATTCCACATGAGCTTGCATTCGCAAATATAAATGTATCCAATCTATGAAAAAAATATATTTCTGCCGGTTTTTAATCTGGTCTTTTCTGGTAAGAAGTTACCTATTATATGTTTCAATAGAAGACAGTGCAGCCAAGAAAATTAGATTACGAAAAGGAAAAAAGCAATGGTATTAGTATTTGCATGGCATTATGCATGGTAATTTATTTTAATATGCCATAGTATACAACAAAGAATCTTGCTCAAGTATTAAAAGAATACAATCATATATTTTTTAAGCTTTTATGTTCAGTATTTTTGTATAAAACATTATCCACTCCCTGGGGGCAATGCTCAGTGCCAACCGCCTCTCACACTCCCTTTAAATAAGATGTATACTTTACATCAGACTATGTTTTTGCCGATAGAAGCTAGGATAAAAACAAAAAGAGCATATCCCCTGCAGTAATTAAATAAAGTACGGTACGTGCAATAATATAATAGCACGTGTAAATAACTTGGGATGCTTAGTTGACATTATTGTGCTAACAAGAGAGTAAAAGTCAAGGTTTACCCATCAGGGTTTACCCATCCCTAAAGTCAGGGTTTACCCATCCCTAACTTTTGTGGTTCACATTGCAAAGTGCTAGCAGACCTCAAAATTGATGGGGCAAAGCAGAACAACAGACCTGACTGCTTCAACATGTGCCGGGGACAGCGAAGTAGACAAAATGCCAAACAAGGGGGAGCCACAACCCTGTATGTACAAAAAAATAAAGGTATTTTCACCGATGCGGAAAAATGTAAAGAAAATTAAGAAAAAGAAGTGTCTAGTTTTCAAGTTTTTACTTTGTTTTGTTTTTCAGGACCACTAAGAACATTTAAAAATGTTCCCTTCCTTTAAAACCCCTTCACACCTGGGTGATTTTCATTTTTGTTTTGTCATTTTCCTTTATGCAGTTTACAGATCTGATCAGATTTAAAAAAATTTTCAATAGCTTTTATTTCAATGGGGTAAAAGGGGGTGATTTGAACTTTTGCGGGGTTTTTCAGATTTTTTAAAACTTTTTTATATTTTCTTTATATTACACTGCCCCTAGGAGTCCTCAGTGCTGCACAGTTCGATCGCTTCTGCTATGGAGAGACATGCTGTAGCATCTCTCTACATAACAGAAATCATCACTTTTTGTGGATCCCAGCGCTCGCCAGCCAGCCACAGGAAGTGATTGCAGACAGCATCCGGGGTCATCACAGGACACTGGGCTGGCAGGGTAACAGATGGAGGTCTTGTAATTGCATCACGGGACCTCCAATCATGGCAGGGAACGGCACAATCCCCGCCACAGTGCTTTAGATTGCACTGTGCTTTGGATTGCTTGATTCAAAGGTTTACAGAACTGATCAGATTGCTGATCTGATTGGTTCTGTTAGCTACACATCTCAGCTCAGCTGAGATATGTGGGAGATGATGCAAGCTCAGCGCACGAGCTAGCATCTGAGGGAGGAAGGCGACCTATCTAATATATAATTACCCTAAGGCCACTTCCGTGGCAGTGTTTCCGTCCTCGTGTGCGTGGCTGCCACACTCGCAATGCCTTTGCGAGTCCTTGCTGACTCTCTCTCTCCTGCCACACTCGCAATGCCTTTGCGAGTCCTTCCAGAGTCTCTCCTCACTCACAATACCTTTGGCAATGCCTTTGCGAGTCCATGCACAGTCTCTCACTCTCAGGATCTGAGATGATGTCACTGGTATGGGCGGGGCTATATCACATGACTGTGACATCATCACAGGCACTTTCATTGCTGCAGTGTCAGCACAGGAGACATCATGCCGCTGTCTCACATCAGACGTGTCCTCATCACTGATTCTCTGCCTCTGACATCCTGCGATCACAAGGGAACATAGAGCTGACAGAGGACCCCGGACTGAGCCCCCAAGAGCTGATCTCCAGGATACAGGTGAGAGGAGGCTGCACAGGAGCAACGCTCTGCAGTGAGCAGCCTGCACAGGAGCAATGCTCTGCAGAGGGGAGGCTGCACAGGAGTAATGCTCTGCAGAGAGCAGGCTGCACAGGAGCATTGCTCTGCAGAGGGGAGGCTGCAGAGGAGCAGTGCTCTGCAGAGATGAGGCTGCTCAGGAGCAATGTTCTGCAGAGAGGAGGCTGCACAGGAGCAATGTTCTGCAGAAAGGAGGCTGCACAGGAGCATTGCTCTGCAGAGAGGAGGCTACACAGGAGCAATGTTCTGCAGAGAGGAGACTGCACAGGAGCAATGTTCTGCTGAGAGGAGGCTGCACGGGAGCATTGCTCTGCAGAGAGGAGGCTGCACAGGAGCAATGTTCTGCAGAGAGGAGGCTGCACAGGAGCATTGCTCTGCAGAGAGGAGGCTACACAGGAGCAATGCTCTGCAGAGAGGAGGCTGCACAGGAGCGATGCTCTGCAGGGAGGAGGCTGCACAGGAGCAATGCTCTGCAGAGAGGAGGCTGCACAGGAGCGATGCTCTGCAGGGAGGAGGCTGCACAGGAGGGATGCTCTGCAGGGAGGAGGCTGCACAGGAGCGATGCTCTGCAGTGGGGAGGCTGCACAGGAGCAATGTTCTGCAGAGAGGAGGCTGCACAGGAGCATTGCTCTGCAGAGAGGAGGCTACACAGGAGCAATGCTCTGCAGAGAGGAGGCTACACAGGAGCAATGCTCTGCAGAGAGGAGGCTGCACAGGAGCGATGCTCTACAGGGAGGAGGCTGCACAGGAGCAATACTCTGCAGAGAGGAGGCTGCACAGGAGCATTGCTCTGCAGAGAGGAGGCTGCACAGGAGCATTGCTCTGCAGAGAGGAGGCTACACAGGAGCAATGCTCTGCAGAGAGGAGGCTGCACAGGAGCAATGTTCTGCAGGGAGGAGGCTGCACAGGAGCGATGCTCTGCAGGGAGGAGGCTGCACAAGAGCAATGCTCTGCAGAGAGGAGGCTGCACAGGAGCAATACTCAGCAGAGAGGAGCCTGCACAAGAGCAATGCTCTGCATGAGTGGAGCCAACATGCTGGCGACGGCGGAGTAAAAATGCCGTGGCGGGGAACACAATGACCCGCTGGTAAGTATGACAGTCAGAGTGCCTCTGCAATACTCTGCAGAGAGGAGGCTGCACAGGAGCAATGCTCTACAGTAAGGAGGCTCCACAGTAGCACTGCTCTGCAGAGAGGAGGCTGCACAGGAGCAATACTCAGCAGAGAGGAGCCTGCACAGGAGCAATGCTCTGCATGAGTGGAGCCAACATGCTGGCGACGGCGGAGTGAAAATGCCGTGGTGGGGAAGATGATGACCCGCTGGTAAGTATGACAGGCAGAGTGCCTCTGTCCTCTGCTGACCACTCTGCCCGCCGCACTGCACTGACCACTCTGCCCGCCGCACTGCGCTGACCACTCTGCCCACCCCACTCACTGCTAACCACTGAGCCACCATACTCCTGCTAACCACTGAGCCACCGCGCACTACTAACCACTGAGCCACCGTGCAGTGCTAAAGTGCTAATCACTGAGCCACCGCGCAGTGCTAACCACTGAGCCACCACCCAGTGCTAACCACTGAGCCACCGCCCAGTGCTAACCACTGAGCCACCGCGCAGTGCTAACCACTGAGCCACCGCACAGTGCTAACCACTGAGCCACCACGCAGTGCTAACCACTGAGCCACCGCACAGTGCTAACCACTGAGCCACCATATACAGTGCTAACCACTGAGCCACCGTATACAGTGCTAACCACTGAGCCACCGTATACACTGCTAACCACTGAGCCACCATATACAGTGCTAACCACTGAGCCACCGTATACAATGCTAACCACTGAGCCACCGTATACAGTGCTAACCACTGAGCCACCGTATACAGTGCTAACCACTGAGCCACCGTATACAGTGCTAACCACTGAGCCACCGTATACACTGCTAACCACTGAGCCACCATATACAGTGCTAACCACTGAGCCACCATATACAATGCTAACCACTGAGCCACCGTATACAGTGCTAACCACTGAGCCGCCATATACAGTGCTAACCACTGAGCCACCATATACAGTGCTAACCACTGAGCCACCTGTATACACACAATTAATTTCACCGCACTCCCCTAAATATTAGTAAATAAACTATATATGCATTCTAGACTACCCGATTCTTTAGAATCGGGCTCACAGCTAGTGATATACATATATGCCATAGGTCATGAAGGGATTGAAATTTATTTTTATACATTGAACATTTTTTATTCTTCAGTTCTTTGGCCGCAGCAACATTGCAACTAAACGCAATTAGAGGCAATTAAAACATTGTATCCTCATCAAAATGGAATCAATGAAAACATGAGCTCAGGTCTCAAAAAATAAACCCTCAGGCAGCCCAGTATGCCAAACATTGAAAACATACAAGTCTTATGCCCACGTCACATGCGTCAATCTTGTGAACGATATCGCTTGAGCGATCTACAGCATCGTGACGCCGCACTAACGATCTAGTGGACGATTTCGCCTATTCCTGACAATGGCATTTGTAGATCGCTGGGTTGTGCGCTTGATCGCTGGCGCGTTGCCAAATTTGAAATCACAATTGAGATCTATGTGACACCGCACAAGCGATATTGCAAAATTGTTCACACAATCTCAATCACGTGACTTTTCTGACGATATTGTGATTGAAATTGAACCGTGTGACGTGGCCATTAGAAAATGGCAGCACAATTTTTTTTTTTTTAATTTCCAAATTTTTACAATTGTGAAATTGCACTTATTTTGCAATTTAGCTGCACTTGGAATTTTTTCACACTTTTCATTATTCATGATAAAATAAATGGTGTTATTCAAAATTGTGACTCGTTCTGCAAACAACAAGCCCTCATAGGTTTATATGGATGGGAATAAAATGATGGTTCTTGGAAAATGGTGAGAAAAAAACGGAAAAAAAAAGCAGAAATTGGCCTTGGTAGGAAGGGGTTAAAAGACCTTATTACTTACCGTATTACTGATGATTTCCCAGGTAAATGGGACTAATACTAGAATATTAGCCCCAGTTAGAAGGGAAATTCAATATAGGTAACTGAGTCTTCAAAGACCCAGCAGCTCCTGTTCTCTCCAAACACACAGCAATCACATTATCACTGGGTCTGGAGGAGGAAGTACTGTCAGCGCTTCCTAATCAAGCATTATGTACACACTGATCAAGAAAGCAAATTTGATAATAAATCATGTCAGCTTTCTCTGTGGAGAGTCCGGCTGTGTCTGACAGCTGCTTTCGCACTACTGCACCTGCTTAATCTCCAGCAAGCTCCTTTCTCTGCAATGACATCTTAGAACATCAGTGCAAAGTAAAGTGTGGATTGGCTGGACATTTAAAGTCTATGGGCTGTCCAGAAGAAGCTAAATTAACAGAAAAAGTTGATAACCCTTCTGTACAAGACCCTGCAAAAGCTCCTATCTCCAATACAGAGAGGCATTTTCCACCTTCCAGTGGATGTCTATGACTATTATGTGGGGTTTCTCAGTAAACTAATTAGTGGAGCTCTGGATAAGTTATTTCTCACCCTGGATATTCATGGAGTGGCAGGTAATAATAATAATAATAATAATAAAACTTTATTTGTATAGCGCCAACATATTCCGCAGCGCTTTACAGTACAATGGTACATGTAAGAAAAATATACGGTACAGAAAGGTAATGCAGAACAGTAGTTACATACAATAAACATAGAATCAACTCAGGAAATACAATAAAAAGGCAAAAAATGAAGGTGACCCTGCTCGAAGGAGCTTACAATCTAAGACGGGATGGGAACACAAAGTACAGGGGCTTATAACAATGAATATCTTATGTTTAGGTGACTACTGTTAGGGAGAAGGATAGGCCGCCCTGAAGAGGTGTGTTTTTAGGGAGCGTCTGAAGCTATGCAAGTTGTGGATGGTCCTAATTTCTTGGGGTAGAGCATTCCAGAGGTTTGGTGCAGCTCGAGAAGTCTTGGAGTCGGGAATGGGAGGTTCGGATTAATGCTGATGTTAGTCTGAGGTCACATTCAGAACGAAGGGGACGGGTGGGGTGGTAGACAGAGATGAGGGTGGAGAGGTAAGGAGGTGCTGCACCATGAATAGCTTTGTGGGTGACAACGAGCAATTTGAATTTGATCCTATAGTGAACGGGTAGCCAATGTAGTGACTGGCACAGAGCAGAAACATCTGAGTAACGGTTTGCTAGATAGGTGATCCTGGCTGCTGCATTGAGGATAGACTGGAGAGGGGAAAGCTTACTGTGGGGGAGGCCAGCTAATAAAGAATTACAGTAGTCAAGGCGGGAATGAATCAGGGCCACGGTGAGGGTTTTAGTTGTTTCGATGGTGAGAAAGGGGCGGATTCTAGAGATATTTTTCAGATGCAAGCGACAGGAGCGGGTGAGAGATTGTATATATGGGGTGAAAGAGAGATCAGTGTCCATCAAAACTCCGAGACAGCGAGCCTGCTGACTGGGCATTATCGTGGTGCCGCACACCGAGAGAGAGATGTCAGGTTTAGGGAGGTTGGCAGAGGGTGGGAGCAGAAGAAGTTCAGTTTTGGAAAGGTTGAGTTTCAGATAGAGAGCGGACATGATATTGGAGACTGCGGTTAGACAGTCATTGGTGTTCTTTATTAGAGCGGGAGTAAGGTCAGGGGCTGAAGTGTATAATTGTATGTCATCAGCATAGAGATGGTACTGAAAGCCAAATCTGCTTATGGTCTGTCCAATCGGGGCTGTGTAGAGAGAGAGAAGAGGAGAGGGCCAAGGACTGAGCCCTGAGGGACCCCAATAGTGAGAGGAAGAGGGGAGGAAGTGGAGCCAGAGAATGATACACTGAAAGAGCGGTCAGAAAGATAGGAAGAGAACCAGGAGAGAGCCGTGTCCTTGATGCCAATGGAGTGCAGCATAGAGAGTAGGAGATGGTGGTCAACAGTGTCAAAAGCCGCAGAGAGGTCAAGAAGGATAAGCAGAGAGTGGTCACCATTACGTTTTGCTGACAGAAGGTCATTGGTCACTTTGATGAGGGCAGTTTCTGTAGAATGTAAGGGGCGGAAGCCAGACTGCAATGGATCTAAAAGGGAATGAGTGGCGAGGTAATGGGTGAGGCGGGTGTAGACCAGGCGCTCCAGGAGTTTTGAGATGAAGGGGAGGTTGGAGACAGGTCTGTAGTTATTTGTGCAGGATGGGTCAAGGGATGTTTTCTTTAGTAGTGGAGTAATAATAGAGTGTTTGAAGGAGGAGGGGAAGATGCCAGTGGAGAGGGAGAGATTGAAGATTGTGGTTAGGTGAGTGGTGACCACTGGAGAGAGGGTCTGGAGTAGGTGTGAGGGAATGGGGTCAGAGGTGCATGTAGTGGGACGTGAGGACGAGAGGAGCCTGGAGACTTCTTCTTCTGTGGCTGGGTCAAAAATGGAGAGTGAGCCAGAGGGAATGTGGGGACAGATGGAAGTAGAAACACTTGAAGGTTGGGAGCTGATTTCCTGACGGATGTTTTCTATTTTCTCTGTGAAGTAAGAGGCCAGATCATCAGCACAGAGGTCAGTGATAGGAGCCTGCACTTTCGGACTGAGGAGAGAGTGAAAGGTGTCAAAAAGTTTCTTTGAGTTGTTGGCTAGTGAGGAGATCAGGGTGGTGAAGTAGGTCTGTTTGGCGAGGTGAAGGGCAGAGTTGTAGGTTTTTAGCATGAATTTATAATGGATAAAGTCTCCTGGTGAGCGAGTTTTCCTCCATAGGCGTTCGGCACTCCTCGAGCATCGCTGGAGGAATCGAGTTTGTGATGTGAGCCAAGGCTGTTTTACTCTGTGTTTGGAAGTTCCGAGGGTGAGGGGCGCTACTTGGTCCAGGGTACTTTTGAGAGTCTCATTATAGTAATTCACAGCCAGATTGGGGCAGTAGAAGGAGGAGATAGGGGACAGTGATGAGAGAAGAGAGTCTGTGAGTGTATGAGGGTTGATGGCCTGTAGATTTCAGAATGTGTGATAGGTCGGACTATGCTGTGATGGACGAGGGTTTGTGAGTGTGAAGGAGAGAATGTTGTGATCAGAGAGAGAAGGAGATGAGTTGTCTAAGGAGGATGTAGAGCAGAGTCGGGTAAAGACCAGGTCAAGGGTGTTACCATCCTTATGTGTCTTAGAGGTTGAGAGTTGCGAGAGGCCAAGAGAAGTGGTTAGAGATAGGAGCTGGAATGCAGATGTGGAGTTGGGGCTGTTTTTGGGGATGTTAAAGTCTCCCAGGATGAGGGTTGGTAATTCTGAGGACATGAAGTGCGGCAGCCACGCGGAGAAGTGGTCGAGGAAGTTGGTGGGTGAACCTGGGGAGCGATATACCACCGCTACTCTTAGGGGGAGGGGAGGTAGTGTCACGCTGGACTAAAGGGGAGTCTAACTTCCGTGCGTGACAGTGGTGCATGGACCAACGATGCACTACCCACAAAACAACAGATGGAGAGACACCGGGGGGGGACAAATACAGCAGAGGGCCATGCTCATAGGGAACAGGGAAGAGGTGGCCTCCTGCACTCACCTGCAGCTGTGCCCTGCTCTCCCTACCATCCCTATATGGGTTCTTTCTTCCCATCACCGAGCAAGATACCTAGTCCCTCGCTGGCCCTCATGTTAGCCCTCAATCAGGAATGGCCGACGGGAGCACTAGCCCCAACCACTGCAATAATAACAACAACAGGGAAAGGGAAACAACACAGGCAACTTCACACCTGCTGCCACGCTCCTTGACAGCAGACAGCTTAGTAGTAGTCAGCTCTCAAGAGAATTTCCTTCTCCACAGGAAGCTTGGTCAGGATTGAGTTCAACCACCAACAAAGCATGCTGGAACAATGTGTCGATATAAAGGGAATGAGAGTAATCACAGAGTAGCCACACATGGACAACAACTAGCTAGCATGCAAGAAAACAGAAACTGACATTAACTCTTCAACAGCCAAAAGAAAGAAACATGTTTAATATGAAATCGCAACACAGAAATGAGACAGAGGTCCCAAACCAGTCACAAGTCTCCCAGGTAAGGGAGATCATCGAAACCGGTTTCTTAGTGGGCTCTGTCATTCCTTCTTCATCTACACTTCTATGTGGTCCTCAGCTTACAGTATCAGTCTTAACCATGAACGTAACATGGATGAGGTGTACAAAATATGACCTATCGACATGCTGTAGTTTTGTATAAGTGAAGTAGCTTTAGTTTTGTTTTTGTCTAGTGTCATTTATTTATTTTGCTCAGTGTAATAAAAATGTATCTGCTGAAAAGCCTCTATTTCGTTACACTATTACAAAAAAGCCAAGTTTGGACTTTTATAACTGGATTGTTTCTTAAATTTGTCATTGTCAAACTCCCCCAACACTAGATCCAGACAATGCTTTATGGTTAAAGATTACTTGTATTTATATGTTCCCTTAATCTCTATTTTTCCTTATTTCAGGTAGACATTGAGGGGGCGTTAGAACCAATTACTGGAGTATCAAAGATTTGGTCTATAATACAATCTTACAGTGATCATAATGGAACAAATAAATATTATAAATTGAGGGTCTAATGTATTTTGACACAAATAACAAACAGCCTGGTATCCGGTTAAGATGGACTTGTTGCTTCTTTCAAACTATCAAACTATTAAAAATGTTACAACTCAAGATGCAGCTTACCTTCGAAATCCCAAAGACCATTAAAGGGTTCACCGGGTTTTCCACTTGGTGCTGCTGGGTCATTGAAGAAAAGAGCATACACTTCCATGAGCAGTCCATCTTGATGAGGCTTAAAGGTTATTGTCACTGGCTCATGTAATACTGGTTTGCTATCCCACGTTGTAGTTATTCTGTAGGTAAACTATACAAAAACCAATAAAACAAATCATTGTTTTCAGGAAAAATGTATTAGATAAAAATGTGGTTAGAACAAAACTCATTACACATACTGTGCATGAATCAATAAGATCTCAAGGCACAATTTTCCTATATTAACAATATAATGTATACAAAGTATAATAAGAAACGTCCTGGGAACTGCTTAGGAAGTCAAAACCTTTTACCTCAGCATCCTCCGGTTTCCTCCCATCTTCAAAGTATTTTGGTATTTTCTCCATGTCTCTTTGCTGTTCGGTTAATTACAACCACTACATCTTTTTTTCATATCCCATCTTACCGATTGTAGGCTGCTTTTTTAAAACATTTTTCACCGTACTTTAAGAAAACTCAGGCTAAATAACGGCTACACAATGCAAATAGTCTTACTCAGTGCTGATCACCATTATTGGCACCCCTTCATTTTTATAGACTGTACAATATCATCATAAATATATAGAAATTTCTCAAAGTTATATCCTCAGGAATTTATAAGTGGTCAAAAGTAATGAAACAATAAAACATTGTTTAACAACATACATATTGCAATTTCAAAGATGAAACAGAATAAACAGCAATAAAGGCCCCTAATCAATACCTACGGTAGTTGCACACGCTTTGGCATTCATGACAGCCTCCAAATGTTTCTTGTAGCCATCTATACCTTTCTTGCACTTCTCAGCTGGTATTTTCTCCCACTCTTCCTTTGTAGCTTGTTCAAGCTCTTGAATGATTGCAGGATCTTTTTCCCAACAGCAGATTTCAGCTCACCCCAAAAATTTTGAATGGAATTAAGGTCAGGAATCATTGCCGGTCATTCTACAACAGACCTTTTTTATTCAACCATTCCTGTGTACTTTTGGATGTGTGCTTTGGGTCATTGTCTTGCAGATTGACCCATATAGTGCTCAGTAGCAGAAAGTTGGTTTTGCATCCTAGGTCATGAGTCTTCCAGCAGGACAATGACCCCAAACATACTTCAAGAAGCACCCAAAAGTGGATGGAAACAAAGTGCTGGTTCTGAAGCGGCCAGTAATGAGTCCAGATCTAAATCCCATTGAATATCTGTGGAGAGATCTTAAAATTGCTGTTGGGAGAAGGCATCCTTCAATATGGGAGACGTGGAGCAGTTTCCAAAGGAAAAGTGATCCACAAATCTTGAGAAGCTTGTTGTTCATTGTAGGACGTGATTGATTGTTATTTACTCCTAAGAGTGTGCAACCAAATATTAAGTTGAAGGTCAAAAACAAGGGATTTTGGGTGAAATTATGTCCAGCTTCCCTTTTTTCCCCTCTGTTTTTTTGTTTTCTTCCAATACACATAAAGGAAATGAACATATGTATCACAAAATTTGTGTAATTGCAATATTTTTATGGGAGAAATACCTCATTTTCTGGAATAATTTCAAGGGTAACATTACTTTTGGCTGTGAAATATATGTTATATATATATATATATATATATATACATATATATATATATATATATATATATACAGAGGGGAGGACCCTGCCCTTGTAACATTCTCAGGAAATGGGGAGGAGACAGTAGGTCAGGGGTGCAGCAGCTCCGGTGGTGGTAAGGTGGCAGTGCAGTCATTGCAGGCTGTAAGCTTTCCTGAAGAGATGGGTTTTCAGGCTCCACCTGAAGTATCTGAGAGTGGTGGATAATCATATGTGTTGGGGCGCAGAATTCCAGAGGATGGGGGATATTCAGGTAAAATCTTGGAGGTGATTGGGTGAATCAGGCTGCCATAGTCGTGGTCACTGGTTCGAATCTCCACCCGGTCTGGTAAGCAACCCATGTTCATCCAGGGCTTTGAGTCAGACGGCCGCACTGTCCAATCCCTGTGGTGGCTGTAAGTGGAAACATTGACCCGAGTGCCACTGGGAGCAATGGAGAGGAGACTAGCCCAGGCTGAACCGCGCAGCCTTGATCACGGCGCCAGCATGCGATCGTACGGAGCTCCGATCCAAGGGAGCGCTGCCCGCAAGGGCGGCGCTATAGCTCAGGCCGTAGCGCATCAGGCTGCCATAGTCGTGGTCACTGGTTCGAATCTCCACCTGGTCGGGTAAGCAACCCATGTTCATCCAGGGCTTTTAGTCAGGTGATTGGGTGAAGAATGAATAAGTGTGGAGGAGGGGAGGAGGTCTTGAGAAGACTGAAGATTACGTTAGGGAAGATATTGGGATATTAGTTTGGAGGTATAGGAAGGAGACAGGTTATCGTTTTTTACATAATTTGCTCCCCAAGAGATCATAAAAGAACATGATTTTCCTCTGTAGGTTAGACATCCATATGAACCCCAGTTAGAGATAAAAAACAACCCAATATAGAGACAGAAGTTGCTGGTAGACACCCTGCGATCATGTAATGAGTTGGTCTTGTAGAAGGATTGTTGATGCTGATGTTTATCTACACTAAATATCAGTCATTGAACTGTCGAAATAAAGGACCGAAGCCACTCTTGTCTTCTCAAGGTTCTCAGGTTTATTTGATAACCAGAACTGTAAATGTTCCTGATACCCTCCCAGAGCCTAAGCTTTAATCCAGCATCACACATTTTCCATAGCATAGGGTTAAAGCCCAGGACCAAGCATCCTAAATTCAAGGCAGTGTCAGTATGAGGTTAAAAGATTATTTACCTGAAGATGACCACAATTGCTCCAAGTAAATTCCATTTTGTTTGCTGACAGATTAGTTTTAATTCTGTCAGTTGTTTTGTCTGTACTCACCATCTTTAATATGGTACCCAGGCTCTGCAGATTACACACAATATTACAGGGACACACATATCATAGGCGCAGCCACACTAGGGCCCATTAGGCACGTGGGGCCCATTTGTAACTCCAAAGCAGGTGGAATTGTGCATTATGATGAGTTATTGGACTGATAAGGGCCCATCTATTATATTTGCAATGGGACCTTTTTCTGTCTGTGTCTGCCAGTGGAATATTCCATTATAATAATAAATAATTATTTATATGGAAGAAAAACTGTTTGTGTCTATGCCCCTTGTGATGTGTCTTATGATGTTATATGATCTTGCGATAATTCAGCTTTCACTCCATTAATAGGTCCAATTCCTTCTCCACGTCAGTCTTACCATTCAGTCTGCAGTAATGATATTTAGTCTGATAAACTTTGTTTTTATTTAATAAAATGCATTAAATCAGTTGTATTGCTATTTTGAGAGAATTCC
This sequence comes from Allobates femoralis, assembly GCA_033576535.1. Taxonomy (NCBI): domain Eukaryota; kingdom Metazoa; phylum Chordata; class Amphibia; order Anura; family Aromobatidae; genus Allobates; species Allobates femoralis. Next base: position 202,113,884 of record JARQOC010000003.1, on the reverse strand, counting down.
GTTTTTTTGAATGTTTTCTTTTTATTACATCATATGCTCTAGGCCCTAGATGCCAAGAGGGTAAAATGGCCCACAAGTATACTATTCTGCATTGGTCTGGGCAAATAGATACAGTAATAAGCAAATAGAATTATTGCTCTAGTTGACAAAACGTGTGACTGATACTATAGGTTTATTCACCTTCAAGTTTGTTCTGGTGAAACATCTTATAGTAGCATTCATAGCATGCTGGGTTAATCAGATCACAGCATGCAGTTTAATACCGTCAAACAAAGAAAAACAACTTCAATTCCCAAAAAGTTGAGACGCTGTGTAAAATTGTACTGAGAACAAGAATACAATGAATTGAAAATCTCTCACTGCTGTATTTTATTCACAACAGAACATAGAAAACAGATCAGAAGTTGAAAGTTAGACATTTTGTCAATTTAATTTGAAAAAAAGGTCTGGGAACTTGCTATCTACCTTATGGAGAGAAGTTTTCCATAAGAAGACAGTTAAGTAGGTGAGGAGATTGTAGCCACATCCCTCCTCTAGGAAATATGCAAATTTGCACTTCAGTAAGGAAGTGGAAGAACTCCAATGCCAAAGTAGTTCCTCAAAGTCATAATCTCTTTCCAACAAGCTTTTAAATATGACTAGGGGATTTGTGCCAGATCAGAACCCCAAACTACAGATGCTGTGTTCATATTTAACCCCTTCAGGACCCAGCCAATTTTGACCCTAAAGACCTTGGCCTTTTTTGCAATTCTGACCAGTGTCCCTTTATGAGGTTATAACTCGGGAACGCTTCAACCGATCCTAGCGATTCTGAGATTGTTTTTTCGTGACATATTGGGCTTCATGCTAGTATTAAATTTAAGTAGATAATTTTTGCGTTTATTTGTGAAAAAATCAAAAATATGGCAAAAATTTTGAAAATTTCACAATTTTCACATTTTTAATTTTTTTTTCTGATAAACAAGATAGATATGTGACAGAAAAAAGTTATTAAATAATATTTCCCACATGTCTACTTCACATCAGCACAATTTTGGAAAAAAAAAATTTTTTTGTTAGGACGTTATAAGGGTTCAAAGTTCATGAGCAATTTTTCATTTTTCAACCAAAATTTACAAAACCATTTTTTTTAGTGACCACATCACATTTGAAGTCCTTTTGAGGGGTGTACATGACAGAAAACACCCAAAAGTGACACCATTCCAAAAACTGCACCCCTCAAACTACTCAAAACTACATTCAAGAAGATTATTAACCCTTCAGGTGCTTCACAGGAACTAAAGCAAAGTGGAAACAAAAAATGGATATTTTAATTTTTTTATCAAAATTGTTCTTTTAGCCTCAATTCTTTCATTTTCACATGGGCAACAGGATAAAATGGATCTTAAAATGTGTTGTGCAAATTCTCCCGAGTACATCGATACCTCATATGTGGTCATAAACCATTGTTTGGGCGCACGGCAGGGCTCAGAAGTGAAGGAGCGCAATTTGACTTTTAGAGCTAATTTTACATTCAAAAAGTGAAATTGCGCTCCTTCCCTTCTGACCCCTGCCGTGCGCCCAAACAGTGGTTTATGACCACATATGAGGTATCGGTGTACTCAGGAGAAATTGCCCAACAAATTTTAGGATGAATTTTATGCTGTTGCCATGTGAAAACGAAAAAATTTAGGCTAAAAGAAAATTTTTGTGAAAAAAAAAGTACTATTTCATTTTCACAGATCAATTTGTAAAGCACCTGGGGGTTCAATATGCTCACTACCCATCTAGATATGTTCCCTGGGGGGTCTAGTTTCCAAAATGGGGTCACTTGTGGGGGAGCTCCAATGTTTAGGCACACAGGGGACTCTCCAAACGCGACATGGTGTCCGCTAACAATTTGAATAAAAATCAGCTCAAATTGTTAGCTGTAACCATGTTGTGTTTAGGGAGCCCCTGTGTGCCTAAACATTGGGGCTCCCCCACAAGTGACCCCATTTTGGAAACTAGACCCCCAAGGAACATATCTAGATGCATAGTGAGCACTTTGAACCCCCAGGTGCTTCACAAATTCATTCATAAAAATGAAAAAGCACTTTTTTTTCCACAAAAATTTTCTTTTTTCATTATTATGGATCAATTTGTGAAGCACCTGGGGGTTGAAAGTGCTCGCTATGCATCTAGATACGTTCCTTTGGGGGTCTAGTTTCCAAAATGGGGTCACTTGTGGGGGAGCTCCAATGTGGAGACGCACAGGGGCTCTCCAAACATGACATGGTGTCCGCTAACAATTTGAATAAAAATCAGCTCAAATTGTTAGCTGTAACCATGTTGTGTTTAGGGAGCCCCTGTGTGCCTAAACATTGGGGCTCCCCCACAAGTGACCCCATTTTGGAAACTAGACCCCCCAAGGAACATATCTAGATGCATAGTGAGCACTTTGAACCCCAGGTGCTTCACAAATTCATTCATAAAAATGAAAAAGCACTTTTTTTTCCACAAAAATTTTCTTTTTTCATTATTATGGATCAATTTGTGAAGCACCTGGGGGTTGAAAGTGCTCACTATGCATCTAGATACGTTCCTTTGGGGGTCTAGTTTCCAAAATGGGGTCACTTGTGGGGGAGCTCTAATGTTTAGGCACACAGGGGCTCTCCAAACGTGACAATTTGAGCTGATTTTTATTCAAATTGTTAGCGGACACCATGTCGCGTTTGGAGAGCCCCTGTGTGTCTCCACATTGGAGCTCCCCCACAAGTGACCCCATTTTGGAAACTAGACCCCCAAAGGAACGTATCTAGATGCATAGTGAGCACTTTCAACCCCCAGGTGCTTCACAAATTGATCCATAATAATGAAAAAAGAAAATTTTTGTGGAAAACAAAGTGCTTTTTCATTTTTATGGATGAATTTGTGAAGCACCTGGGGGTTCAAAGTGCTCACTATGCATCTAGATACGTTCCTTGGGGGGTCTAGTTTCCAAAATGGGGTCACTTGTGGGGGAGCCCCAATGTTTAGGCACACAGGGGCTCACTAAACACAACATGGTTACAGCTAACAATTTGAGCTGATTTTTATTCAAATTGTTAGCAGACACCATGTCGCGTTTGGAGAGCCCCTGTGTGCCTAAACATTGGAGCTCCCCCACAAGTGACCCCATTTTGGAAACTAGACCCCCCAAGGAACTTATTTAGATGCATAGTGAGCACTTTGAACCCCCAAGTGCTTCACAAATTGATCCATAAAATTAAAAAAGTACTTTTTTTTTCCACAAAAAATTTATTTTTTCATTTTTACGGATCAATTTGTGAAGCACTTGGGGGTTCAAAGTGCTCACTATGCATCTAGATACGTTCCTTGGGGGGTGTAGTTTCCAAAATGGGGTCACTTGTGGGGGAGCTCCAATGTTTAGGCACACAGGGGCTCTCCATACGCGACATGGTGTCCGCTAACAATTGGAATTGTTAGCGGACACCATGTTGCGTATGGAGAGCCGCTGTGTGACTAAACCAGGGCCGGCGTCAGCACCCGGCGTACCCGGGCAAGTGCCGAGGCCCGACTGCTTGGAGGGGGCCCACCGGGCCCCTGAGGGCTAGGGTCACACTTGTGTTGTGACCCTAGCCTGACGCAAGTATTGTCTGCTGCAGCGCAGAACGTTTAACGCTATGCGCTGCCAGCAACTGAGCCCATAGAAACCCGACGTTTACATTGACAACCAGTGGTTGTCAAGGTAAACGTCGGGTTTCTATGGGCTGCCTCCAGCGCATAGCGTTAAACGCTATGCGCTGCAACATACAATACTTGCATAAGGCTAGGGCCAAAATGCAAGTGTGACCCTAGCCTCAGGGGCCCCTGAGCACTGCCCCCACACCCAGAGCCATATCCAGGGGGCAGCTGGGGGGTCATTTTCAGGCTCCTGCAGCACCGAGATTTCCCTCCTCCCCCTTCCACGGGAGCCGACAGAGCTGCACACACTCTGTGCTTACAGGACCTGTGATGATGTCACATGGAGGGGAGGAGTCAGGGATCACATGATCAGCTCCTTAGTGTATCCAGGACTGTGCTGGCCACCATGAATGATGCTCAAATAAGGTGAAGTTTGTGTGTGGTCAGGAGGCATTTACAGTGTGAATGTAGCAGAGGTGAGTGTGTACTAGGTGCATGGAGCGGAGCCGTGTGTGTACCAGGTGTATGGCAATTAGGTGAAGGTTATGTGTGGGGTCAGGAGGGATTTACAGTGTGAATGTAGCAGAGGCGAGTGTGTACTAGGTGCATGGAGCAGAGCCGCGTGTGTACGAGGTGTACGGAGCAGAGCCGCGTGTGTACGAGGTGTACGGAGCAGAGCCGCGTGTTTACGAGGTGTACGGAGCAGATCCGCGTGTGTACGAGGTGTACGGAGCAGAGCCGCGTGTGTACGAGGTGTACGGAGCAGAGCCGCGTGTGTACGAGGTGTACGGAGCAGAGCCGCGTGTGTACGAGGTGTACGGAGCAGAGCCGCGTGTGTACGAGGTGTACGGAGCAGAGCTGCGTGTGTACGAGGTGTACGGAGCAGGGCCGCGTGTGTACGAGGTGTACGGAGCAGAGCCGCGTGTGTACGAGGTGTACGGAGCAGAGCCGCGTGTGTACGAGGTGTACGGAGCAGAGCCGCGTGTGTACGAGGTGTATGGAGCAGAGCCGAGTGTGTAAGAGGTGTACGAAGCAGAGCCGCATGTGTACGAAGTATGTGTACCAGTGGTAGCCCCCCGCTGATTCCGCTCCTATAGTCCCAGCCGCCATTGCCAGCAGCATTCTTCTCCAGAGTCTCTTCTGCCGCTGTCTGCATTCTGCAGCTCAGCATGGAGGGGCACGATGTAGTCATCACTGTGCTGATATGTGCAGAGCGACCGGAGGAGACCGGAGCGGCAAGAAGAAAGGTGAGGAGAAAGAGAGATCTGGACGGCTAGACACTACGCTTGGCTGCGGTGCCACCATATGGCAGTGCGGCTCCATTGAGCTGCTTGCATTATTTGTGTGCTTGAGGATGCTTGTGTATATACCAAGCATCCTCAGACGCACAAAAATGCAACATTTTGCATTTGAAGGGTATTTTTAAAAAGCGCAAGGGAACGCAATCGCATTTTAGCCCGCTCCTAACAATGTGTAATATACTCACTGTCAGAAACAGCTCTTGCTGGTTTCAGCAGTCACTGTTTCTGTAAGGGCCCTTTCACATCAGCGGTATTTTCAAATCGCGGCAGATGCGGTGAAAAAACCGCATCTGCCGTGATTACCGCATAACCGCGACACTTGCGGCACACTTGCGGCAAGCCCCATGCAATGTCTATGGGGCTTGCGGTAAGGGTGCGGCAAGTGCGGTTTCGGCACTTGCGACAGGTGCGGCCGCGAAAAAAAACGCTGCTTGCAGCGTTTTTTTTCGCGGCCGCACCTGCCGCAAGTGCCGAAACCGCACTTGCCGCACCTGCCGCACCCTTACCGCAAGCCCCATAGACATTGCATGGGGCTTGCCGCAAGTGTGCCGCAAGTGTTGCGGTTATGCGGTAATCGCGGCAGATGCGGTTTTTTCACCGCATCTGCCGCGATTTGAAAATACCGCTGATGTGAAAGGGCCCTAAGGCTGCCTTCACATAGGAGTTTTTTTAAAAATGTGGCAGTTGCGGTAAAAAAAAAACCCGCATCTGCCGCATTTTCCGTCTAGCGGCTGCACTTGCTGCATGTTTGCGGCAAGCCCCATGCATTGTCTATGGGGCTTGCGGTAAGTGTGCGGCAATATATATATATACATATATATATTATATATATAATAACAAGAAAAGACTAGTGTGAACTGGTGCAAGCAAAGACGCAGGGTCAAATAATTTGAAAAAAATTCTTGCAGCACACAGCTACTACCAATGATGTACAAATGCTATAAGCTATATGTATATGAGGAAAAAGTTTAAAAACTTACGTTTTTTTCAAAAAACTCAAAAATTCTAATTTTTTATTTCTGAAGTTCTTAGTACAAACATTGGCCAATGTCTGCTTGCTCATCAACTGCGACAAAGTGACTTCAGGTCTGATGAGTCCTACTCTGATATCCCTATCCTCCTTGTCCACCCCCCACTTCTCAGTGGGCAGACTCCATCTAGACCCTCGATCACCTGTAGGTTAATGAGGGTGCACATTGCAGCAAGGAGCCTGCAACTCCATATATTAAATAACATATTTAATATATGGAGTTGCAGGCTCCTTGCTGCAATGTGCACCCTCATTAACCTACAGGTGATCGAGGGTCTAGATGGAGTCTGCCCACTGAGAAGTGGGGGGTGGACAAGGAGGATAGGGATATCAGAGTAGGACTCATCAGACCTGAAGTCACTTTGTCGCAGTTGATGAGCAAGCAGACATTGGCCAATGTTTGTACTAAGAACTTCAGAAATAAAAAATTAGAATTTTTGAGTTTTTTGAAAAAAACGTAAGTTTTTAAACTTTTTCCTCATATACATATAGCTTATAGCATTTGTACATCATTGGTAGTAGCTGTGTGCTGCAAGAATTTTTTTCAAATTATATATATATATATATATATATATATATATATATATATATATATATATATATATAGTCCGCGATATGTACTTAAAGGGGGCCCACTGAGACCTTTTCGCCCGGGGCCCACAGAAACCTGGAGCCGGCCCTGGACTAAACATTATAGCTCCCCAAAAGTGACCCCATTTTGGAAACTAGACCCCCCAAGGAACGTATCTAGATGCATAGTGAGCACTTTGAACCCCCAGGTGCTTCACAAATTGATCCGTAAAAAATGAAAAAATAATTTTTTTGTGGGAAAAAAAAGTACTTTTTTAATTTTATGGATCAATTTGTGAACCACTTGGGGGTTCAAGTGCTCACTATGCATCTAGATACATTCCTTGGGGGGTGTAGTTTCCAAAATGGGGTCACTTGTGGGGGAGCTCCAATGTTTAGGCACACAGGGGCTCTCCATACACGACATAGTGTCCGCTAATAATTGGAGCTAATTTTCCATTCAACTTGTTAGCGGACACCATGTCACGTATGGAGTGCTCCTGTGTGCCACCAGCACAAGGGCAACTGGAAGAGTTGGGGTACAGCACCAGAAAATGGCACCTCTAATGTGCTATTTTCTGGGGTGGCTGTGAGTTGCAATTTGCAGTGTGGGGGGCCACAACATTTGGGTCTCTCCACGATGGGGATTGCAGCCCCCCAACTGCCAAGTTGTACCTGGCTGGCATCCAAAAATAAGGCAAAGCTCCTTGTCATTTTATTGGTAGACGTAAAAAAAAAAAATGGCGTGGGGCTCCGCCATATTTTTGGTCCAGCCAGGTACAACTTGGCAGCTACGGACTGCCAGCAACCCCAGCTGCCTCGTTGTACCTGGCTGGTACCCAAAAATACAGCAAAGCCCTTTTTTTTTTTCTTTCTAGAACTAATTCTAGAAAAAAAAATGACGTAGGGCTCCGCCATATTTTTGGTCCAGCCAGGTACAACTTGGCAGCTACGGACTGCCAGCAACCCCCAGCTGCCTCGTTGTACCTGGCTGGTACCCAAAAATACAGCAAAGCCCTTTTTTTTTTCTTTCTAGAACTAATTCTAGAAAAAAAAATGACGTAGGGCTCCGCCATATTTTTGGTCCAGCCAGGTACAACTAGGCAGCTGGGGGCTGGATTCCACAGCATGGAGAGGCCCAAGCGTTCTGGGCCCCCCATGCTGCGAATTGCAGCCTGCAGCCGCCCCAAAAAATGGCGCATTCATTGAAGCGCCATTTTCCTGCGCTGTACCCAGACTCTTCCAGTTGCCCTGGTGCCGGTGGCAAACTGGGTAATAAAGGGGTTAATGCCAGCTTGTTATTGGCAGCTGGCACTAAGCCCCGAGATTCATAATTTAGGGCCAATGGTAGACCTGCCATTAGGAATCTCTGGTAAATAGTCAGAAAATACACACAGAGAAAAATCTTTTTATTTGAAAAAAAAACAAACAAAATTTGGACTCCATCTTTATTATAAAGATCCGACGTAGTCCACAACGAAGGTCCCACGGCGCTCGACCGCCTCCGACGTAGTCCACAACGAAGGTCCCACGACGCTCGATCGCCTCTGCTCAATCCAGAGATTGCAGCAAGGGATCAAGTGTCCTTTTCCTACAGCCTATGGGGTCAGAGTTATGTTGCACTGTATGACAATGATCTGTCATACAGTGCACCATGACTATGATCCCAGAGACTACAACAAGAGGATACTTGATTCCTTGTTGCACCCATCCATTCACCTATGCACCCATCAGCCATGCACACACACATCCACGCCCGCTCGCTGACATCCACGCACGCAGACAGCCACGCACGCAGACAGCCACGCACGCAGACAGCCACGCACGCAGACAGCCACGCACGCAGTCAGCCACGCACGCAGTCAGCCACGCACGCAGACAGCCACGCACGCAGACAGTGACGCACGCAGTCAGCCACGCACGCAGACAGCCACGCACGCAGACAGCGACGCACGCAGTCAGCCACGCACGCAGACATCCATTCATTCATTGATACATACAAACATACATGCATACTACATACATACATGCATACATACTACATACATACATACTACATACATACTACATACATAGATACATTCATTCATACACACATACTACATACACACATACTACATACATACTACATACATAGATACATTCATTCATACACACATACTACATACATACATACTACATACATACTACATACATAGATACATTCATTCATTCACACATACTACATACATACATACTACATACATACATTCATTCATTCACACATACTTACCTGATCCAGGAGGAGGAGCCCGGAAGAGGAGGAGCCCACACCGGAGCTGGACCGCGGCTGCACCGGCGGGCCCGCCGGTAGGTGAGAGAGGGATGGGGGGGTGGATACGGGGCATGGGGGTGTTAGCTTCATCAGTCCCCTCCGTGATCGCACGGAGGGGGCTGTGGAAGCTGACAGGCGGCGGCGGTGATTGTCATTTACCGCCGGCGGGCATTCCGCCGGAGTGATGACTGTTACCGCCGCCGTGGGAGGGGGTAGGACGGCGATCGGGGGGACCAGGAGGCCGATCGGGGGGCCCTGGAGTGAGGGGGGGCTAGGAGGGAGACGGCACATGCCATCCCGCCCCTCCAGATCTGATTGGAGAGCTCCAATCGGATCTGGAGGGGATTACTAGCACTGATTGGCAGTCTGAATTTCAACTGCCAATCAGAGGGGCCCTGGGCACGGGGGGGTTAATCCACCCCCTGTGGGGTGTACTACAGGTTGTCACTGTGCATTATGTACAGTGACACCTGAGTCACCCCCCTCACACGGGCCGCAGGAGCCCGATCATTCCATGGCCCACCGTTTGGGCCAAAGGTCGGGAACAAACTTGTTTTTATGGCCCAAAGGGTGGGCCAAGGGTCGTGAAGGGGTTAAAAGCTTGGGCCAGATGGATGGGCCAGAGGCTGGATCAGTAAAGGGCAGAGAGCTCCACTCCGACTCAGACGCCAGCAAGGTGGAGGTGGGGTACTGGTATGGGCTGGAATCATCAAAGATGAACTTGTGGGACCTTTTCAGGTTGAGGATGGAGTGAAGCTCAACTCCCGGACCTACTGCCAGTTTCTGGAAGACAAATTCTTCAAGCAATGATACGGGAAGAAGTCTGTATTGTTCACAAAAAAGTTGATTTTCATGAAGGACAATGCTCCATCACATGCATCCAACTACTCCACCCTGTGGCTGGCCAGTAAAGGTCTAAAAGAAGAAAAAATAATGACATGGCCCCCTTGTTCACCTGATCTGAACCCCATAGAGAACCTGTGCTCCCTCCTAAAATGTGAGATCTACAGGGAGGGAAAACAGTACACCTCTCAGAACAGTGTCTGGGAGGCTGTTGTGCCTGCTGCATGCAATGTTGGTTGTAAACAGATCAAGCAACTGACAGAATCTATGGATGTTGAGTGTCATCATAAAGAAAGGTGGCTATATTGGTCACTAATTTTGGGGGGGGGTTATTTTTGCATGTCAGAAATGTTTTATTCTAAATTTTGTGCAGATATATTAGATTACCTCGTGAAAAATAAACAAGTGAGATGGGAATATATTTGGTTTTTATTAAGTTGCCTAATAATTCTGCTCAGTAATAGTTACCTGCACAAACAGATATCCTCCTAAGATAGCCAAATGTAAAAAGACTCCAACTTCCAAAAATATTAAGCTTTGATATTTATGAGTCTTTTGGGTTGATTGAGAACATAGTTGTTGATCAATAATAAAAATAATCCTCTAAAATACAACTTACCTAATAATTCTGCACACAGTATACTTTTATTGCTACATTGGATATGCTTTTTTTTGGGGGTTGTGCAATGCTGGTCAGAGTCCTACTGGATAATTATCCATGCCTCTGGCATCATTCCTGGTAATTAACCTGCAGCTTTGTTAGTGCCCGGCTTCATTTCTTCAGTGTACTAAAAAAATAAAATACCTCTCCGCTGGCTGTCCAGAGTCCCGAGGGGAAGACATCCGATCACTGCAATGACCTTAATGATGTGATTGGCAGGTAGCGATCAGCTGATGTGTCACATGACATCATTAGCTGATTGTGACGTGACATCATCAGCTGATCGGTTTAAAATGCCCGGCTGGCGATTTAAACTGCTCAGCTGATGCTGTCACGTTACTATCAGTTGATGATGTCACGTGACAAATCAGCTGATCGGTTTTGGCAGGCGGTTTAAACCTCTCAGCTGATGCTGTCAGGTGACACATCAGCTGATTGGTTTGCTGCCAGTCAGCTGATTAAGGTCCTGCGGCAATCAGACGTGGATGCCTTGCATCCTGGGACACTCGGCGGCGAGGTGAACATTTATTATTTTTAATACCATTGCTTTCTTGTAGTTTGCTTTCACAGTGTATGTAGATACACTGCGAAAGTGAAAGTACATAGATGTCACACGGGAACAGGATTATTCCTGCCCCCGTGTGACATCACTTTCCCCTCCACTCTTGGGAGAAAAATGCCGCCATAAAAAAATGCGGTGTGTGAATACTAGATTCTTTAACTGGGCATTGATCCAGGGAACTAGTCTGATTGCTGTATGTGGAGTCGGGAAGGAATTTTTTCCCCAATGTGGAGCTTAGTGTTGGCCACATGGGATCTTTCCCTTCCTCTGTATCAGCATGTCGGGTTGAACTCGATGGACTTAAATCTATCTTCAATCTTAAAAACTATGAAACTATAATGAAAAAAGGTAAAAGGTCACACCAATCAATCATGTGAAAAAAGAGCATGTCATAGAGGCAGAGTTTCTCAGAAAGCTTGTCAGAGATTCACTGACATGTGAACAATTGGTTCTAAAATTGTGAAGCAATTTTAGGAAAATTTTCCTCAACATAAAATTTACAAATTCTTTTAATATCCCACCATCTACAGTACATATCATCATCACAATATTCAGAGATTCTGGAGAAATCAATGTACACCAGGGATAAGGCCAAGAGTTAATATTAGATCTTCGAGCGCCCAGGTGGCACTATATTTTAAACTGGCATGATTTGATCATGCAAATGGATTCAGGAATATTTCCAAAAATAATATTCTGTGAACACAGTTGCAATGCAATCCACAAATGCAAGTTAAAGCTGTATTAGTCAAAAAATAAGCCATATACTCTATCAACACAGTCTAGAAACGCTTCTGTCTTCTCTGGACCAAATCTAATTTAAAATGGCCGGAGGCAAAATGGAAAATCATTCTGTGGTCAGAAGAAGCAAAATCGGAAATTCTTTATGTAAACCATTGACTTGTCTGGCGGACTCAACAGAAGAAGCATTTTGTTAATGCATAGTTCCTGCATCTCTAATGGTCTGATATTTCATTACTGCCTACAGCAGGGGTCACAAACACGCGGCCTGAGGGCCACATGTGGCCCCTGGGGCTTTGCTGTGTGGCCCGCAGCACCTTGGACAACTTAATGATTCATCACTCCAGTGCAGGGGGCCACTGTAGTCCCCGCTGTGTGATGACTTCCATCCGTGGCACTAAGAAACTCTGCCACTCAGCAAGATCAATGTAAGCTGCCAGCCAATGACAGGCCCACAGCTGATGGCGGAATATGACGTCACATGCCAGCCTCCGGATGGCAGATTGCATTGATCTTGCTGAGCAACAGAGTTTGTCTGAGCGGCGGCTGGAGGAAGTCATAGCACAGCGAAGGCCAGAAGTCAGCACAGCAGGGACCACGGCGGCCTCCTGCACTGGAGCGATGCATCATTAAAGTGCCAAAAGTGTGAGTGTGTGACAGGGTGTGTGTGTGAGGGTGAGTTTGTGAGGGTGTGAGTATGTGAGTGAGGATGTGTGTATAAGAAAGTGTGTGAGGTGTGTGTGAGTTTCAGTGTGTGTATGAGAGTGTGTGTTTATGAGGATGTGTGAGAATGTGTGTGTGTGTGTGTGTGGACCTCACTACAAAAGGGGTCCAGGATGGGGGACATCACTACTAACAGGGATCGAGATGGGGACATCATACTACAGAGGATCTGATGGGGGACATTACTAGAAAAGGAGATCAGGATGGGGACATCACTAGACATGGAGAGTAGGAAGGGGACATGACTATAAAAGGGGATCAGGATGGGGGACATGACTACAAAAGGAGATCAGTATGGGGACATCAATACAAAAGGGGACCAGGATGGATGGGGGACATCACTAGAAAAGGGATCAAGATGGAGCCATTACTAGCAAAGGGGATCAGGATGGAGACATTACTAGCAAAGGGATCAGGATGGGAGACATCACCACAAAAGGGAATCAGGATGGGGGACATCACAAAAAAATGGGATCAGGATGGGGGACATCACTAGAAAAGGGATCAGGATGGGGAACATCACTAGAAAAGGGGATCAGTATGGGGGACATCATTAGAAAAGGGGATCAAGATGGGGGACATCAGTAGAAAAGGGGAACAGGATGGGGACATTACTAGAAAATGGATCAGGATGGGGGGTCATCACTAGAAAAAGGTATCAGGATGGGGGACATCAGTAGAAAAGAGGATCAGGATGGGGGTCATCACTAGAAAAAGGCATCAGGATGGGGGTCATCACTAGAAAAAGTGATCAGGATGGGGGACATCAGTAGAAAAGGGGATCAGAAGGGGGGACATCAGTAGAAAAGGACATTACTACAATATGGAGACTTTACTACAAGAAGGGGATCAGGATTTGTACTTTACTACATGAGCAAAAAATTGTGGTATTGCTAAAAATATCACTAAAGGTACCGTTACACACAGAGATATATTGCTTGCAATACACTGGTTGCAGTGAAATCATGGACATATTGTTCCATGTTGTTACGTGTACAAAATGGAACAATGTGTCCATGATTTCACTGCAACCAGTGAATTGCAAGCAATATATCTCTGTGTGTAACGGTACCTTTAGGCTGGTTTCACATTGCGATTTTCGGTCATCTGATTGTATCCGTTTCAAAACGGATACACTCGGATCCGAAATCGAATCCCATGGCCCCCTATGGGAATTGGATGGGATGTGCCACTATTGGTATCCGCTTTTGGCACCATCCGATGCTGTCCGATTTAATCACGGGCACAGAATTGTAGCCTGCTGCGATTTTGTGTCCGTGACCCAAATTGGACAGCATCGGATCAGTGCTGATCCGAGTGCACACAAAATGGGAGCCTATGGACATCGGATCCGAGTTCACCTCAGATCCGATGTTGTCTCCGTGGTCTCTGCCTCTCCCCGTCTCTCCCTGCATCTTCCTTTCCCCATCTCCTCTATTCTGCCCCCCCCACTATTCTATTCTGTCCCCCGCACCACTATCCTGATCTAATCCCTATCCTGCCCCCTGTTCTCTTCCCTGTGTGTTTAGAATAAGAAAAACTCCTCCCGGAGGTTCCATCACCTTGTCACCGGCTCCCAGGATGCAACACCATCAGGGCATTAGGGCTTGTGGTGATGTCACAGAGCCAGTCAGCTGACGTGTCATGTGATCGGCTCTCTGACATCACCACAGGCCCTTCTACCCCGATGGTGTCGCATCCTGGGAGCGGTGACAAGGTGATGGAACATCCGGGAGGAGTTTTTCTCTTGTTAAACACACAGGGAAGAGAACAGGGGATAGGATAAGGATTAGATCAGGATAGAGGAGCGGGCGGACAGAATAGAATAGCGGAGGGAAGAAGATGGAGGAGACAGGAGCAGGGAGAGACAGGGGACCACAGGATCCACACAGATCCTGCATAGAATCGAATCGGATGGCTATTTGCCATCCAATTACAGGGATCCGTGTGGATCCGTGGCTGTCCGGGGGATCCTGCAAAACCTCAGATCCCACGGACAGCCACAAAATCGCAATATAAACCGACCTTAGTCTACAAGGGATGCAGCCCCACCCGCTATAAATGTTTTTCTATGTGCGGCCAACCAACCCAGCCAAGTTTGAGACCCCTGGCCTACAGCATATCCAGCTTACACATGGTGAGGTACTGTCAATGCTGACCATTATATAGAGGTTTTAGACTCGAGCAACATACACTCCAGTCCAGACAACTTCTATGTCAGGTAATATGTTGCATATTCCTGCAAATGGAGGATATAGGACTTGTATTCCAGACCTGCGCTGCTCATAGAGGAGACAGCCAAGGAGTTGATAGTAGCAAGTCACTTTTTATTACAGCCGACTGCTTCGTTAGGGAGCACACAATCATATTCCAGCAAGGCAATATTAAACCACATACTGTATCTATCACTATAGCATGGCTTAACAGAAGAAGAATTTGGATGATATACTGCTCCACCTGTAGACCAGGCCTTTCACCAACAGAAAACATTTGCTGCATTATGAAATGAAAAATCAAGCAAAGAAGACCCAGGATTATCGATCAGCTAGAATATTACATAAGACAAAATGGAACATTTCTCTCCAAAACTCCAGCAATTGATGTCATCACTTCCCAGACATCTACAGACTGTTGTAAAAGGAAGAGGGGATGATATAGAATGGTGGACACGGCACTGTCCCAACTTTTTGGAGACATGTTGCTGCCAACAATTTCTAAATGAGTACATTTTTCAAAATGAATTGGAAAAATGCCTGACCTTTACATTCACATGTTCTGTTGTGTATAAAATATAGTGATTAGAGATTGTCATGGGGTGGTATACTGGAAAGTGAATTAGGAGGCAAGATGGTACGATGGGATAGGCAAAGTGGGGAAGTAGTCTTACCCTTACACTGTGGGTCCCTGGCTCACCCTAATCCTGATATTACCTCTGAATGTAAGGATGTTCAGGCTGCCACCCTCGCCCTTCACTCCTGATCAGCCCTAGGCTAAAAGCCCCTACCTACAGTCCCTGACAAATGTTATGTTCCTTATCCATGTTATGTAAATAAAAGCTTATAACCTGATGTTAAATTCATCCATTGGTTGTATAAATTATTCTTTTGAAAGCTGAAACCCTCCGAAATGTGGTTTAGGTTAAGAAAATAAATTGGCATCAATGCTGAAATTTTGATCATTTAATGAACACAGAATGGTCAGATTTTGGCAAGACAAAGGTTTTGTCGCCTGGTCATATAATCACCCATCCTAGTTTACATCCTCACCTGTGCTCAGTAAATAATCGGTTAATTAGTGGGTGTGTCTAAAAAAAAAACAGCACCCCAGACCTTCACTTGAACTTGCAACTTGAGCTCTGACAACATGCCAGAAATCCACCCTGCGACCAAAGCCTTGATTATCAAGAGGCTGAAGACCAGATCCACTGCAGAGGTGGCTTGCACCTTTAATGTGTCTCAGCATCAAGTACAAAGAATTAAAAAAAGATTTGAAGAGACTGGAGATGTGTTTGAGTCCAGGTTTGGCACACCCCGCAAGACAACTGCTCAGGAGGAAGGTTTGTTGGTTAGAAAATCCGCACTAAACAAAAGGCAAATAAAAAATTGTGTGGCATTTTCAAAGTCCCACAGCCTGCTAAACAGATAGTTGCTGGAAAAGTGGCAGAAGGTGGATTTCTGATGAGTCTTCAGTACAATTACACCACAGCCACCGCAAATACTGCAGGAGAACTACTGGAGCCTGTATGGATCCAAAATACACCCAGAAAAGTTAAAGCTGGTGGTGGAAAGATCATGGTCTGGGGTTACATTCAGTATGGGGGTGTACTAAACATTTGCAAGGTGGAAGGCAATATCAATGACCTAAAATATCAAGAAGTGTTAGCTACCTCTTACATTGCAAATCATAAAAGGGGTCAAATTCTGCAGCAGGATGGTGCTCCATCTCATACATCCATCTCCACAACTAAGTTCCTCCAGGCAAAAAAGATCAAGGTGCTCAAGGACTGGCCAGCTCAGTCACCAGACATGAACATCATTGAGCATGTTAGGGGTAAGATGAAAGAGGAAGCTTGGAAGACAAAACCAAAGAATCTAGATGAACTCTGGGAGCCATGTAAGACTGCATTGTTTGCAATTCCTGATGACTTCATTAATAAATTGTATGAATCATTGCTGAACCGCATAGATGCAGTCCTTCAAGCTCATGGAAGTCACACAAAATATTAAATATGACTCTAATAGCACCACAACTTCATTCACCAATGTTATGCAACATATATTTGTATTTTAAGTTAATTATTTGTTTGAATATCACATTACTTTCTGTGGGCGACAAAACATTTGTCTTGCCAAAATCTGACCAGTCTGGGATCATTAAATGATCAATATTTCAGGATTGATGACAATTTATTTCCTTAACCTAAATCAATTTGGGAGGGTTTCAGCTTTCAAAAGAGTGATTTATAAAACCAATGGATAAATTTAACGTCAGGTTATAAGCTTTTATTTACTAACATGGATAAGCAACATAACTTCTGTCAGGGATTGTACCACAGACCAGGAAAAGACTACCACTCCTGTAGAAGGGAACAGCATCAGCTCCAGCTAACACAACTGCACCACACAGGTCCTAGAAGAGGAATGGACTCTACCTGTGACATCTGGTGGAAGGAAGCTGAACTATTTAAGGCTGAGGGGGTGGAGAGAAGAAAGCTCAGACACACCCCTCGCCTCCACCTGAGCTATAACTCAGTCCCCACTTGCAGAGCCACACAACACATTCAGCAACTGCAACTTCAATATCAACCCAGACTGAGTCAAAGGACAAAAAACTTTGATTTAAACAGCAGCAGAACTCCAGGACTGCAATCAATATGTGACAGAAATTTCCAAATAATTGCATTCTTGTTTAATTAACATTTTACACAGCATCATACATTTTGTGAACTGGAGTTCTCTCTTGGTGATCGTACTATTTATTCTGTTACAATACATGAAACTTAAAAAGTAAGCTGTCAGCAGGTTTGACAAAAAAAGATGATAGGGATAGATAGAGATCTGGTGATCTGCATACAACATACCACATGTGAATGGTAAAATTACTTTAGAAATATTGTTTCACTCCCCCACCTCCTCCACCACAATCGAGCCGGAAGCAAACCCTTGCTTTGAAGTGCAGCCTGGTCTCTGTACTGAGCACTCTCTAAACGCTTCCCCTCTGCCCTTGATTGATGGATATAATGTCCTCACTAAATCAAATCTTCAATCAAAGAAGCAGAGATGGAGTGCTCAGTACAGACACCGATCAGCTATGATCCGCATTGTGGGAGTAACAGGCACTGTAGTGAACCTGTATTTCAACAGTAATCCTGCCGCCATAAATCTACTATGTGATATGTTTATAGAGATCACCCAATATTCCTGCATTCTGATTTGGCTTCTGAACGTTTACAAAGAATCTGCAGGCTACATGTTAGTTGGGGACGACATTTTACCCCATATAATGCAAAAAAAATTTTTATAAATGGTAAGTTTTATAATCTACAAAGTTCAAGTCTTTCCTGAACACAGCTTATTTATAAACTATCCTCAGATCGCTAGAATGAGGGTCCTGAGCTCACCTTTATCCTCACTACATTGAGAACACTATGAGTCAAGCAGCAGTCAGTTCAGTGAATTGGACTTTAAGGGTACCGTTACATGTTGCAACTTAGCATGCAATTTCACTGGCAATTTGCTGGTTGCAGTGAAATCATGGACACATTGTTCCACTTGTACACAGCAACAAAATAGAACAATGTGTGCATGATTTCACTGCAACCAGCAAATTGCCAGTGAAATTGCATGCAATGTTGCGACGTGTAACGGTACCCTAAGAGACAGCTGAGTGCTGTTTTCATCAGCTGCACAGACCACTGGCACAGATAGAAAATGGGCCCCTGTGCAAAAACATTTGATGGGTTCTTTTGTAGCCCAATAGCTCGTTATAATACAAATGGGCACCCTTACCTCTTGGACCCGTGTACGGCTGCACAGGCTGCACCAATGATATGTCAATCCCTGCCGTAGACATTGAATGAAGCAGCAAAGAATATATTGAAGTTTCTAATATTCATATATTGTGTTTGCTTTATATAATTATGGCCTAAAGTGCTGTCTCCATTGAAATTGCTCCTGAAAGTCAAGTATTTCTCCCAGAAAATTATTGCAATTACACAAGTTTTATCATACATGTGTTTATTTCTATGTGTGTATAGTAACAACACAATAAAGGGCAAATTAAACATAAATCTACCCAAAAACTCAAACATGGGCTGGACAAAACTGTTGACATTTTCAACTTAATAATTGGTTGCACACCCTTTAAGAACAAAAAATAATAATCAACAACTTCCTATAACCATCAGTAAGCTTCTTACACCTCAACTGGAATTTTGGACTACCCTTCTTTTGCAAGCTGCTCCAGATCTCTCATATTTGAAGGCTGCCTTTTCCCAACAACATTTTAAGATCTCTCCACAGGTGTACAAAGGGATTTGGATTCGGATTTATTGGTGGTTACTACAGAACTGTCCAGCCCTTTGTTTCCATCTATATCTGGATGGTTCTTGAAGTATGTTTGAAGTCATTGTCTGGCTGGAAGATTCATGACCTAAGATGCATACTCAGCTTTCTGACACTGGGCAATACATTGCGACCCAAATTTCTTGGGTAATCTTCAGATTTAATGATATCTTGCACACAGTCAAGAAACCCAGTGCCAGAGGCCACAAAACAAACTCAATCCTTCTTTGAACCTCCACCATACTTGACTGTAGGTACTGTAATATTTTCTTTATATGCCTCATTCCATTTTCAGTAAACAGTAGAATGATGTGCTATACCAAATATCTGTATCTTGGTTTTATCTGTCCACAAGGCACTTTACCAGAAGGATTTAAGCTTACTCTCGCACATTTTGGCAAATTGGAGTCTAGCTGTTTAATGTCTTTGTGTCACTAGTGGGGTTCACGTGGGTCTCCTGCCACAGCATTTCATTTGATTCAAATGTTGATGGATAGTTTGCACTGACACTGATGCACCTTGAGCCTGCAGACCAGCTTAACATTTTTGGGAACTTGACTTGGGCTGCTTATCGACCATTCGGACTATGCTGTGTTGCAACCTTTCATCAATTTTTCTCTGATGAGAACATCCAGGGAGATTAACTACAGTGCCATGCATTGTAGACTTCTTGATTATGTTGCGAATCATAAACAAAGGAACATCAAGATCTCTGGAGATGGACTTGTAACCTTATGATAGTTGATATATAACAATACTGGTTCTCAAGTCCACAGACAGTTCTCTTGTCCTCTTTCTTGTTCTCCATGCCTAGTGGGACCCACACAGACACACAATGCAAAGACTGAGTCAACATCTCCCCTTTTTATCTGGTTTCTGATTTTCATATTGCCCACAGCTGTTACCTACCATAGGTAAGTATGAACGAGCATCACATACTTGAAACAAAGTTGTTTACCCACAATTTTGAAAGGGTGCCAACAATTTTATGCTTTCAATTTTGGGGGTTTTGTGTAAAATTATGCCCAATTTACCTTTTTTTGGTCACTGTTTTTTTTTTTGTTGGTGCAATACACACAAAGGAAATAAACATGTGCTTGACAATACATGTGTAGTTGTAATATATTTTCTGGGAGAAATACTTCATGTTCTGGAATAATTTCAAGGGTGCCAACACTTCCAAACATAATTGTAGCACCAACATATTCCATGGTCTCATTTATAAAAGGAAGCGAAAAAATACAAATGTGAACACAGTAAGGGTGCGTGCACACGATCAGTGTACGCAGCGTTTTGGACGCAGCGTCTTGCCGCTCCGTCCAAAACGCTGCGTAGTACAGTACAAGCATAGTGGGTGGAATTTCAAGAAATCCCATCTTCACTATGCGTAACCCGCCCGCAGCGTGTTTGGAGCTGTGGTGCGGGTTGCCAGGAGTCCGCACCTCCGCAGCATGTTTATTTCATGCTGCGGAGCCGGAAGCGGCTCCCATCGGTGACTGCGGGAGAAGCCGCCCTGCACCCGCCGCACATGGTGAGTACAGGGCGGCTGGTATCTCCCTGCGGCCACCCGCGGCTTCACTCAGGTCCAGAGGAGCCGCGTCCAACACGCAGCTCCTCCGGACCGTGTGCACACAGCCTCATACACATTCTAATCTAACCAGGTCGATAGAAAAAGACCAGTCCTTCTCTGATATGGAGTGACAAGATGGGCTGCTTTCATACTTCAGTTTTTTCTGTGAGCTACCCATCATGGCATCATATGGTGTAATGGCAAGCGGGAAATTTTTTTTACATTTTTTGAGATATACAGGTGTGTAAGGGTTTGCTTCTTGAGTGCTGAACGGATGTTTTTATTGATATAATTTTGGAGTATATGCGATGCTTTGATCACATGTTATTACATTTTTATTATGTTGTTGCAGCAGCTGAAAAACTGCAATTGGGCAGTTCTAATTTTTTTCTCGTTACATTGTTAATTGATCAGATTAATTTATTTTATATTTTGATACATCTGACTTTTATTAATGCAGCGATACCATTTTTTTTTTTAGTTCTTAATTCTTATTGTGGTAAAACGGAGTGATTTTAACTTTTATATTTTTTTATATTTTTTAACCTCTTCGTGACACAGCCAATTTTTGTTTATTTTTCTATTTTTTTCTCCCTTTCTTTCCAGAGACATGCTTTTTTTACTTTTCTGTCCACAAAAAAAAAGAATTTTTGAAAAAAAAATTGGGGGTTGTGTTGTCATGTTCAAAAACCTGTAAAATTTTCATTTTTCGGTCGATGGAGCCATGTGATGACTAATTTTTTGCGGCGTAAGATGACATTTTTATTGATTTACTATATTTGGACAGATATGATGTTTTAATCGCTTGTTACAGCATTTTTTTTATAGCATTGCAGTGACCCAAAAAAGTAACTTTGGCGGTTTTAATTTTTTGTGTATAGTGTTTATGTTAATTATTTTAAAATAGCATTTTTTTAAACTTTTATTTAACTTTTCACTGTTCTTAATAGTTCCCTTATGGAACTATAACCTTCAATAGCTGATCACTTGCACTATATACTGTAATGCACAGCATGCTGTATATGGTGGAAATCATGGTACTTTGAAACACAGGCATGGTTTTAAAAGAGCGTTGCTATGACAAGTACAGAGGTCTTCAGTAGACCTTCTGCTCTCATAGCAACCCATCAGTGACCCATGATCATGTCACAGGCACACTGATGGGCACTAAAAATAGGGCACCCTCAGGCCAGTTCATGTTAAATCCTACTGTTACAGTTTGACACTGGGATTTAACAGGTCAACAATCGTGGTAGGGCTCCACGCCACCCGCATTTTAAGAGGCAGATTCAGGCTGTATCACACAGCTTTACCTGCCGAGCATCAGGCAGGCTCACCCCATGAGTTAGCTCCGTACACCTGCTTCCAATTTGCAGTTATATGTACAGCGGATGTCTTGAAGAGGTGAAAAAATGTCTTCCTTATTTACTATATTTCATAGTCCTTTAAGGAACTTGAACCTGCAATGATCTGATGCTTGTATTATATACAGCAGTCTCCTATGAATGCAGCATGGGCTAGTTTTCCTTGGAGTACTGTGATGACAAACACAGAGGTCTTCAGCAGACCCCTGGCTGTCATGACAACACATTGGTGTTGCACAATTGCAGTCATACCGAGGAGAGGTCAGAAGAGGGTGTCCTCCTACTAACACGTGTTAAATGCTGCTGTCAGAGACAGCTGCTACCGGAGCGCTGATCCACCAACTGTTGTTAGAGGTGGATGAAGAATGAATAATTCAGACTTCATCTGCAGGAAAGGATGCGGGTTCGGCATGTGAGCCCACATCAAAGGCAGGGAGACGATTTATAACATACACAGTAAAGTGTTAAAGCGCTACTCCAGTGTTTTGTTTTGTCATTCAGCACTGAAGTGTTGCTTAAGTTAGTCCCTGCACTTATACTCAACCTCTGTCGTTTTAACCTCTTTTTAGTGTCAGTCTCGTCCTGCCACGAAAGTTTTGTGTTTACAACGTCTGACTTGCCAGAAGTTGACGTTACATCACCAGCACTCAATACAACTTTGTGATAGCCAGAACGAGGCTCCCGTAGACTTGTGTTGGTTTGTGACCTCCGACGCTCTCCATAAAACACTAGAGCTGCAGGCATGTCACAAATCACAGGAGACCGACTGGAGTGATGCTGATATCAGAAGAAGCCGGAGAGTGACCATAAGACTTAGGGGACTTAGATTTAAAGCTCCACTGCTGAAGTGAAATAAAGAAACAGTGGAGCAGTGCTTTAAGAAAAACAGGGACGTCCGTTTTCAATCTGAGATTAGCCAATGGATGTGAATGGCTTTAAAAAAAAAAAGATATCACACGCATGTCTTTTGTGCGCTGTTCACATTTTTCTGTATTTTTGGTAGAAGTTTTTTTTTTTTATAGTTATGTAAACTAACATTTTTAACATTAAACATAAAAAAAGAATGTGTGAAACGTGACAGTCAAAGATTACAGAAATACGCAGCACATAGGGACGCCATTTCCTACTCTGATAAATAGTCTTTGCAAATGTATACTAATGTGCTCAATTATCCTTTATGATGGATGCGAGAAATCAAATCGATGGACATTCACCTGTTTTTCTGGACGCTCTTTCGCATCTTCACTGGTCTGGAGAACTCGGCCCCTGTGATAGAGAACCAAAAGACGCAGTTAGGTGTTACATAGTAAGAAGCTGTCAGGTATTCGCTCTTCCACTACAAATGATATGCAATTGATGATGTGGAGTGCGGTACACAGATACGGCATGCTTGGAAAACCATCCGGCAAAGCCTTCTGGGTTCGGTCTCATATCTCAGTTAAAGATGGATGCTTCTTTACAGCTGTCACATTACACAGATTTTATTGCAGCCAGTGGATTAGGGAGGCTTAGAATTGTAAAATCCGTTTAAAGGATCTCTTAAAGGTCCATAATTACTCAGCATGGTAAATGAGATATTGCTCAGCTTTAAACGTATTTCATGAAAGTTTAATAAACTATCAGAAAATCTGGATATTATATGTAAACTATTCACCGCTGCAGATTAAGATGCTGCAAGTGAAGATGGGCCCCGAGGATGGCAGTCTGTGGTTCATGTGTGTGTGAATTGTTATCAGGTTGATACATGTAAAAGAATATGGCTGATGATAAAAAAAAAATATTCAGACTTCTATATTAAAAAAAAAGCCAATAGCCTGGTTGACTTGACAGTTCTGTGACATATACAAGTGATTTCTGTATTACTTCAGAAATTGCATTAATATGCAGCTGTTATAGGAAGTAATTTTTAAAAAGCACAAATAAAAATAATTCTTTTTTTCTGAGCTGCTTCTCCCATCTAGTGGTGGGAAGAGGTATACCAACAGGATAATTGGTTAGCGTGCGGTATTATTACATACAACATAACCTGCAAAGATCAAATGCACTAAAAGGCAAATTATGGATATAAATATGAGCAAAATAGATTGTGTTTTTGCTATGAAGGGTGAAAATGGTAACCTCATAACCCACTACATGAAAAGATATCCCAATATTGCCAATAAGCCTACCGGCAGTGCAGGAAACAGAGGAGCTTCGGAATAGGATGTAAACAGACAGGAGTCTCTGTCTCCTGAGATCAGAAGACCCAAGGGATTCAAGCTCTTATTATTACATGGTAAGCCTGGTGCTGGATAATCGCCAGCTCACTCTCATTTTACCAATAGAATTGTCATACAAGACCTTTTCATTTATTCGCATGACCCAAAGCTGGCATTGAAGTACGTAAGAATAAATGCAACATAAGTCATAGGATAGTTCAATATGGCAGGCTGCTAACTCCCGTTATAGATCCACTTCCCAGAGACTGGGGGAGATTTACTGGGATATCATCCAAGCAGTGTGCAAGCCTATTCCAATTATTATACCACACTCTATAGTTGTCGGCACACAATCATGTTGGACTATACAACAGCTGCAGGCTTATGCAGAATGATCATGTTGAGCAATGCTCAATGATTCTGCTGAAAGCAGAAATCTGCAACAGGTGTACATGTTTTCCAGGGGAAAAAAAGTATTCAGAAATTAGCTGTAAATAGAAACATTATTACTAATATATCAATTAAATCAGGTAAACTGATTTGGTAATCACTTTATCCTAGGTCCTCGTGGCTTGGTTACCGATTCTGTGCTCGATACCGGGCAGCATTTCTACAATGTCAAAAGGTCTGAATGCTTAGTTCAATTGCTAAGCAAGCCCCATTGTCACCGCAACTGTAGTAAAAGAGTAGGGGACTGGCTTACCAATTGAACTAAGCAGTCAATCTGATCAGTCACATGCCAACAGAAATATCTTGCCCTCAAAAACCTCTTTAGATGGGAACACATGTGAATATTCACCCTTTTTTGCATGGAAGAAAATGTGGCCTATTAAGTTTATGAATATGTTATTCCGTCTAATATTTTTCAATTCATTTATGCCAGAAACTACAACTATCTCCTGCTAACACCCGGGCTAGTAGCTCAGCAATCAGCTTTAGTCTATATATGTAGTGATGCTCACCACTATTGGCACCCCTTCATTTTTTTTCATAAACTGTACAATATCTTCAGAAGTAAATGGAAATTTCCCAAAGTTATATCTTCAGGACTTTTTAATTCATTGTCCAAAGTAATACAACAAGAAAACATTGCTTTTCAACTTACATGTTGCAATTTCAAAGAAAAATCTGAATAAACAGTATGTGCAGCAATAAAGACCCCTAATTAATATTTGGTTGCACACCCTTTGGCATTGATGAAGCCTCCAAACGTTTCTTGAAGCCATCTATAAGCTTCTAGCACTTCTCAGCTGGTGTTTTCTCCCACTCTTTCTTTGCCGTTTGTTCAAGCTCTTGAATGTTTCTAGGTTTCTTTTTCCCAATGGCAGATTTCAGCTCACCCCAGAGATTTTCAATCAGATTAAGGTCAGGACTCATTACTGCCATTTTAAAACAGTATTTTTTTATTCATCTACTCCTGTGTACTTTTGAATGTGTGCTTTGGGTCATTGTCTTGCTGGAGGACCCATGATCTTAAACCCAAACCAAGTTTTCTTACACTGGGTAGGACATTTCACTCTAAAATGTCTTGATAATTCTCTGAATTAATGATTCCTGTGATATGGGCAAATCATCCGTTACCAAATACAGCAAAGAAATGCCACTGCATTATTGATAAAATGAGGTTGTAGACGGGTGCTCGAACGTGTAATTTACTGGAGGACCCAGCTGTGGTATCGGAGTGCTCTAAATTCAAATTGGACACTCATAGACATAATTAGAAAGGAAAATTTGGCACAGCCACATTATAGTCATATTCTATGACTAAGGACACACTTGTGTATCCAAAATGCATCAGAATGGATTGTTCTTGTCGTTTTTAACCATGTCTGAATAAAGGAGAAAGAAAAGTTTTAATCCTGTGGATGTACTGAATTTTCCTTTTTAATTATGCATTATGGATACTCCACCATGTTTAACTCTTGGTAGGGTGTTCTTTTCCTTATACGCTATTGCTTTGCATTGCCAAAAAGGTCTATTTTGATTTCATCTGTCCACAGAACATTTTCGTAAAAGGATTATGGATATGGTTTGTCTAGGTACTTTTTGGAAAAGATCAGTCATTTTTGTATGTATTTTCTTCAGCAATGGTTTCTTCCTTGGCCTTCACCTATAAAGCTTGGCTTAGTTTGCAGGGTATAGTACTTGTTGCAACCATGACTGTTCCGGGTTGGCATTCAGGTCTTTGGATGTTTAGCATAGTGTTTTTTCCACCATTCACACCAACCTTTGAAGAAATCTCTGGTCAATTTTCCTCTTTCCCCCAGGTCCAGGGAGATTCTTGATAGTTCCCTGATTGGCAAACTTCTTAATAACATTGCACACTGTTTAAATTAGAGTACCAAGGTTTTTGGAGATGGCCTTGTAAGAGTGTGGACTGTAAAAGTCTCAGAAGAGCATTAGGGCCCCACAGTTTCCATGCCTGAGCTGAGTGCAGGGGGAGCACGGGAAACACTGTGTACTGGGAAGGAGAATCAAGGTCAAGGGAAGGGATCATTAGAGTCTGATGTATGAGACGATGAGAGCAGATGCTGGTGAGGAGTGTGAAGAATTAACTCTGATAAGACTGTTGCTCTGCAAGCTTTTCTGTGGGGGCTGATAATCCCTTGTCCTGGTGAACCTGAGGCCATGCTTTAGTAATAGAGCAGAGCATGTGAGAACTATGTGACTCTTTGGAGTTCTGTGGAAGTCCATGCTGTTTTGAGCAAGAGACTTTGTGCCGAACGGGCCAGGCAGTAAGTGTTTGCAAAGCGACAGAGGACATCTTTCCTGTGAAGGAGCAGGCAGTCTGCTGCCAGGGAAACCGTGAGTGACTGCTAGAGGAGACGAGATCCTGTGCCATCGATATTGAGTGGATCCTGACAAACCCTGGTGAAGTGTTTCCCCCAAACCATACCCTGAGGATACAGAACTACAAGTCCTGGAGTGTGGGCTCAGCATTGGTCGACAAGACACGGATCTTTGTTTTTGTGATAGCTGTTTTCGGCACTAAAGATTTTTATGACTGGCTGCAACCAACGTGAATCTCAGGCCTGTGTGGGACTCCACCAAAGGTTAACAGTACCATGAGTTAAGATACCTGGGTGTCCAAAGGTTAGGGGTACAATAACACCTATGGTAGTTTTGTGCACCTGCATTATTAGTTGTGTTTAAATTATACTTAGTGTGTCATTTCAGGGGTTACCATAGAATGTCACCACCTGGTTTACATCTTCCTGTACTCAGCTTAATAGAAGTTTTTCTTGTGTAGATGTTAGGTAAATTGGTTCCTGTTACTCTGTGCAATACATATAATCTGGGAAACCTTGGAATGGGCACACTGATTTCAGCCTTATACTGAGCAAGTGTAAATGATAGGGTTAGTAGCCCTAGGGGACTCTGAGAAACCTGAATCCTATCCTGAATCTTACTTCAACCCCTTCTCAGTAAAGAAACTGTTCTTTATTTCTGCCTCTGTCTCAGTTTGTGATTCACTGGATCCTCTTTAGACCTCTGGCCATTACAGCCTTATACCCTTTGGAAGTCTTGTGTTTGCTAATGATATCAGTTCTGATGGCCTCAGTCAGGCTGCCTTCACATTTGCGTATGGGAACGCAGCGTATGCTGCGTTCCCATAAGCATTCAAACGCATGCGCACTGCGGTTCCTATGTTTAACATAGGAACGCATAGTGCCTGCGTTTTGCTGCGTTCGGGTGCGGATGCGGACGATATCTGCTCCTTCCGGTGTCCAGCATCCGCACCCGGGACGCAGCTTGCAGCATTTTTTTGTGCGTTTGGGGATCTTGGAAGATCAGCAAACGTCCCCAAGCGTACAAAAAATGCATTGCCGTCAATGGGTCCGCAGTGTTCAGCGCTTGACAGCGCGGGAGAACGCTGCGGACCCATTGAAAAATCTCCCGGTGGCTGCCGGTGATGTCACAGGAGCTCACCGACGGCCACCGGGAGATCAGCTGACGCTCTGCTGTCCTCCTTCTCCCAGCCGCCTGTAATCTCCTAGCGATGTCGGCGGGGAGAAACAGCTGATGTGACAGCTGTTTGAATCTTCCCGCGCCGACATCTCCTCACAGTGTCGGCGCGGGAAGATTCAAACAGCTGTCAGATCAGCTGTTCTCCCCGCCGACAGTCCCGGAGCTTACCGGCGGCCGGGGGGCGGAGACCTCCGGCGCTGATCTCCTCCCCGGCCAGCGCCGATTGGCTGCCGGGCTCCATAGTGATGTGTCCGCAGGCGGACATTATCCGCTGCGGACACATCATAAGGACACTGCTTCTGACAGCGTTTGTGTCTGCATGCCATCAGCATGCAGACACAAACGCTAATGTGAAGCCAGCCTCAGCTCCTGTGTCTTCAGGAACAGGGCCTAACATGTAGCTTTTTAACACTGAAGTCATCACTCATTGGCTAATTCATGTCACATGGGTACTAACAATTTGTCACAGGTGATTCTCACTTGTGATTTACCACAAACGCATCACAATGTGTCTGCATACAAATTTAAAGGGTAATAATACAAGTCTCACAGCAAATTTAGGTTTTTCTATTTTCCCTCCAATTGTTTTTTGTTTAAAATTGTTGTTTATCATTTGCTCTTTTGTATTTAAGTTGCGTGCTCTACACAAAAAAGCATTTTTTTTCAGGAGACTTTCCACCTTTTGTACTTAAACTTCACAGATGTCAATAACGATGAGTAGGACTGTCCATATATTTAACAGCCTATTATTAATAGGGGGCATGTGGATATTGTCGTAGTGAGCATACATGACAAGTCATTTTTCCTTCCCGTAATGAGCGCTTCTGGAGACAGACTGACAGTCACTAATTGTGCATTATCTGGTCATCTGTAGCAGGTCATGAATGAAACAGGGTCTGTTTTGGTTCCCTTTAAATAATTAAGAAAACATTAGAAGCAGTCATTCAGAATTCAATGTTAATATGATCATCCGTCTGCTACCTTCAAATGACAGGGTCAAATGACGAGCAATATCTTCTTATAAGGGTTAACGGTGACCATAGGGTTGGCGTGCTGATGTTCCAGATAACAGAACCATTAGCAGGCTCTGTCTAGGCCTTGTATGCAGAAGGAAGAGTGATTCATCTCAGATGCTAGCGAGAGACTAGAAAATAAACACGCAGTCCTGTTTGTGCAGCTACAGTACATTAATTAGCAGTATCTCCGCTTCAGGCAGAGTTTGTACAGGACAATGCCGCGATTCCTCTTAACTGACTGATATGAACTTCATGAATCTCAAGCAGCACAGATATGAGTTGGAGACATGCACAGAGCTAGAGCGGACTGATAATGCAGAGACGCCTATGCATACTGATAGACACGCCACTCGGACTTCACTGGGAAGATGGCTGACTGTGATATGTAAAGAATTAGTCATCTTGAAAAATTAAAGATATTCCCTGTTTACTGAAGACATCCGTAATGTGCACATCATGTCTCATCGGAATACACAACGTGCGGCTACATAGTGCTTGTCTTATATATATGGGATCCTATCATCACATAGAATCAGAAGCTGTCACTTGACACAAAAATTCATCCAGCTGACAAACATAAAGCCTGTTCCCTAATAATAGCTGAAGAATTTCCTTTCAATAAAAAGCAGAATGATTTTTACAAGGATCTCAGTCACTAAAATCATGGTTGTTCACACTTAATGAGAATCTGTCACCAGGGTTTTGGTACGTAATCAAGGAGCAGAATGATGTAAGGGCAGGGACCATAATTCCAGTGATGTGTCACTTACTGAGCTTCTTAGTTTAGTTTGGGTAAAATCACTGTTTTATTAGCAGGAGCTTATCACTGGAGGTCTAGTAAGCCTGCTGCCAGGTAGTCCTCCGTATTTATGAGCTCTGTGTCACACCACCCCCACCACTGATTGAAGGATTTCTGTCTATGCACAGAGTATACAGACCAGCTGCAATCAGGGATGTGGGTGAGATATGCAGAGAACACCATTTGGAAAACATGTAGATCTGCAGTACACAAAACTGGAATTTTATCAAAACTGCATAAAGCAGCCTTGTAAGTGATACATTCCTGAAATCGTGGTTGCTATCTCAACATCATGCAGCCCTCAGATGGGGTAGCAAAAACCTGATGATCGATTCCCTTTAAATACCACTAAAGGAAATACAAAGGACGCTAATGTGTAATTTGGATATACTGTAAATGATGATTTAATTCCCTTCAAAGTCAGTGATCTTACATCTGACAAAGAACAGAATGTAGATGTGCTGTTTTCAGGACCCCCATTGCTCCTCTTCTAGAGTTGCCTAGGGTCCCCACCTGATTCCATACTTTTTCTTTCTTCAATTTGGATATCAATGATAATTTAAATCCCTTCAAGGTCAATGATGATACATCTGACAAAGAACAGAAGGGGGGATGTGCTGTCTTCAGGTTCTACATGTAGTACAACTCCCCATTGCTCCTCTTCTGCCAGTCGCTGGGCAACTGCCTGGTTTTTCAGTCATGCATAGTGGTGCTGATGCCAGTGGGCATTGAGGAGGGGGATCGCAGCGTGTGCGTAAGAACCGCAAGAGTCATTCCGATTGGAGGGCGGATTACCATGGGACATGGCATTATGGCGATTTAAGGTTGTGTCAGCTAGATATAAGGTACTTCCACATGAACAAGTGGGACAACTAGAAGCATGAAACACGGCTTGAGGTTTCATTGAGGGGTCCCTCCTTTCCCTTTACTGTACTTGTACTTTAAGTATGATCATGTTTTATTTTTGTATCCATGGTCTGTATTTTCTAAATGACTAGTATGTTTATGTATTGATAACCTTTATGATCATGGGACTCTATTCGTAATATTATGTTTCTATAACCGTTTCCAAACCTAATATCTGCACTTTTTCCTATATTTGTCATTTACTTTGCACCTTATATATGTGTAAATTGTATGTTACACCATTTAATAAATTACATTCACTTGTTTAATAGCAATATAGCTCCACTCTGTGCCTCCTTTTGTATTATGTCTCCTATGTGGAGCTGCTTTATTTTGAGCTATATTTGGTGAATAGGTGACTTTTCTCTGACTCATGTATTGTTTGTATGTGCCATATGGAGTAGTTTGTTCTAATTTATGCTCTCAGATGGGGGGGGGGCAAAAACCTGGTGACAGATTCCCTTTAAATACCACTAAAGAAAATACTAAGGAACCTAATGGGTAAATCAATTTGGATATAAATGATTTGAATCTCTTCAAGGTCAATAAATTTATATCTCACAAATAATGGAATGTGGATGTGATGTCTTCAGGATCTATCTCTACTGCATCCCCCATCACTCATCTTTTAGCGCTGCCAAGGGTCCCCGCTTGACTCCACTTGAGAGACAACCACTTTAAACTCCAGTGATGGAGTAATCTGAAAGTACCGTATATACTCGTGTATAAGCCGACCCGTGTATAAGCCGACCCCCCTACTTTTGCCCCAAAAATCTGGAAAAACCTATTGACTCGTGTATAAGCCGAGGGTGGACCCCAGCACAGGTATACAGCCCCCAGCAGTGTGGTATACAGGCCTCCCCAGTGGTAGTATACAGCAGCCCCAGTGGTAGTATACAGATTGCCCAGCAGCCCCAGTGGTAGTATACAGATTCCCCAGCAGCCTCAGTGGTAGTATACAGGAGCCCCAGCAGCCCCAGTGGTAGTATACAGGAGCCCCAGCAGCCCCAGTGGTATTATACAGGAGCCCCAGCAGCCCCAGTGGTAGTATACAGGAGCCCCAGCAGCCCCAGTGGTAGTATACAGGAGCCCCAGCAGCCCCAGTGGTAGTATACAGATTCCCCAACAGCCCCAGTGGTAGTATACAGATTCCCCAGCAGCCCCAGTGGTAGTATACAGGAGCCCCAGAAGCCCCAGTGGTAGTATACAGGAGCCCCAGCAGCCCCAGTGGTAGTATACAGGAGCCCCAGCAGCCCCAGTGGTAGTATACAGGAGCCCCAGCAGCCCCAGTGGTAGTATACAGCAGCCCCAGTGGTATACAGCAGGCCCCCAGGGGTACATATAGCAGCCCCCAGGGGGTACCCAGCAGCCCCCTGGGGGTACCAACAGCCCCCTGGGGGTACCAACAGCCCCCAGGGGGTACCCAGCAGCCCCCTGGGGGTACCAACAGCTCCCTGGGGGTACCAACAGCCCCCTGGGGGTACCAACAGCCCCCAGGGGGTACCCAGCAGCCCCCTGGGGGTACCAACAGCCCCCAAAAGCTGGCACTGTCCCCCCTTGTAAGGGCCCCCCCCCCCGCTGCTTATACATTACCATCCCGATGTTCTGATCGGCGCCGCTCCTCGGTGCTGCGTCTTCATCCTCCCGTCCGCGCTGGCTGCATCTGGGATCTCCGGCCGTCGCGCGATGACGTCATATCGCTGCGACAGCCGGAGATCCTGGATGCAGCCAGCGCGGACGGGAGGATGAAGACGCAGCACCGAGGAGCGGCGCCGATCAGAACACCGGGATGGTAATGTAAAAGCAGCGGGGGGGGGGCCCTTACAAGGGGGAACAGTGCCAGCTTTTGGGGGGCATATATGAACTGCTTCCCCCTGCCGCTAATTGACAGGGGGAAGCAGTGCATATATAATGAGCGGCCCCACGTGACGGGGCCGCTCATACAGCAGCCTCCCCCCGCCTCCTCCAGCCTCCACAGCCCCCACCACCGTATATGACCTGTGTATAAGCCGAGGGGGGGACTTTTCAGCCCAAATTTTGGGCTGAAAAACTCGGCTTATACACGAGTATATACGGTATATAGGGACTGCAAAAAAGGTCCCAACACCAATCACCAACAGATACAGTCCCTATACTCAACACAAACCAGGAGTATAAAATCATGGACTTTTCTTCATGTACATCCTCCAATGTGGTGTACATGATACAATGTACAAGTTGCCCTAAAGGAGCATATATTGGGGAAGCAAAGCAAAAACTACAACTGAGGATGAATTTACATAGACATACAATAGAAAATGAGGTGGACACACCTGTAGGAATACACTTCTCTAGACCTGGACACAACATGGCAGACTTAAAAGTTCTGATATTGAAAGGTCACTTTAAAAATGATAGAGAACGAAAAATCAGGGAATTCAAACTCATAGGAATATTTCAATCTCTAAAAATGGGACTCAATTTAACACCTGGATTCATGACTCATTACACACAGTTCACACCTCCACAAGAAGACCTTCCATCCCATCTGCATAAGTAACAAAAGACCTTCATTTAAATTCCTTAGTCCATCTCTACGTAGTATTATCTTATATCCTGTTGTAATACCTATTTAAATGTCTCAATAATTCATTTGCAGTATTGTTTGATGAAGGAGCCTTTGTAGCTTTGAAAGCTTACAAATATAATTTTTCTGGTTAGCCAATAAAGGTATCACTCCTAGAATACTTTTCTCACAATGTTTTTTTGGGGGGGACTTAAGTATTTACATCAATAAGAACTCCAATTATTCATTGCACTAGTACAGTGATGGCGAACTCCAGGCCTCGAGTGCCGCACACAGTGCAGGTTTTCAGGATTTCCTTAGAGTTTGACAGTTGGTAATTTGATTGCCAACTGTCAAATACAATGGAAATCCTGAAAACCTGGACTGTGTGTGGCACTCGAGGCCTGGAGTTCGCCATCACTGCACTAGTACAATATATTATCACAACATGGTAGCAAAACTCTCAAAAGGGACCTAGAGGATAAATAACTCTCCATTGAGTATCACAAATCAGGTTTTGTTTTTATTTTAAAGCTAGTCATCTAATATACCCTCCTTTACCAAAATCTGCACTAAAAACTTGTAAAATATTATGACCCTGAAGAGTCAAAAAGTTATTTTTGGTCTCGACAATCATCAAAAACCACCTGAAACGACATCTAATTCATGTGAGGTGCATTGTGAAGACAAGGCCAATAGACGTACTTTCCTGTGCATGTGGCGGATGCCCCTGGAGGTGGCCTTAGAATGACAACCTTTTGTGCCCCAGTCTTGGTTATGTGTCCTACCATGTGATTGTCCTCGTTTATACACATATCAAGATATAGAACATATTCTAGACAGTTGTATTAGGTACAGGTTTGAATAGAAAAGCAGTCATTCTTGCACGGTTTCTAAAAGGTTATTTCGTGCACCTTTGTCTATATATAAGCACTTCTGTAATAACGAGAAAAAGCCAAAAATGTTAATGCAATCTATTTTACTCCCATGTCTAATTGCTTGTTCTTTAACCTTGGCATGCCCTTTACTTTTATATTTGATAGGGTCACAATGCCTTTTTTTATCATTAGTCTTTTAACTTGATTGTCGGTTTTCACTCAGTATTCAAATTAATAGAGAGGAAACATGTAGCCATCATTTTTTTATTATAAGACTTCCCGAGTCAATGAGAACATCCTAATATGACATTCTAATTGAATCCCACATGCCCCTACCCTTTTGAATACCATATTACACTTTAGATGAGACAAACTCTACATAAAATGTTCAGTGACCTTTTAAAAAGATTTGCGTTACTAATCTTGATCATTAGTTTCAAAATGTGTTTACCAAGGAATTATTAGTATTCTCATGTTTGATCCCGGACTAGTGCTCTATGGTTTCCAGAACTCTTCTGATTGTCAAACAACTTTTTCCTCCACATAGAAAGATGATCCTGTTGCTATGATCACACAACAGAAAAGTGCCATAGAGTCCAACCTTACAATTAAAGCTATGTACTAAGATTCTCCATAGTCTACATAGATCATTTCCTTTGTCCTTTATTTTCTATAAGCAATTACTCAATGTAGCTGCCTAGACCTTCATAAAACAATCAGTCATGCTTGTTCTCCATGGACCTTGAACCCGGAGGGTTTACAATGTTAGAGAATACAAGGAGAATGAGCTCTAGGACCTTCAGTGAGTCTGGTGACTTAGCTTCATCTGGTCGTCTGTGTTCTTTGTATGATGTCTGTGTTTTAAATGGACAGGGCAAGGGCACGTTATATTCTGGGGCTATTTACATGGTTGATTTAAATTTTTTGTTAACCAATAGTTCACAGAAAAATGGCGGAAGCATGTACTACTTACTTGTAGTCCAATCTGTGGACCAAAGTTGCCATTAAATAAATGTCTGTTAAAATAATCTGATACACATGCATCAATAATTTTTTTTGGGGGGGTAGCAAATTGAACAAAGACCAGTGACTAAGAATTTAGCTTTAGGTGTCATAGGGCAACAGATATTCATATAACTGAGTCATGTGGAAATCTCAGAGTGGGGTTTCCCTTGTGAGACCGGTCTAAAAGGAAGATCCACACTGTTCTTCACGGGTACTTTCTAGCGAGACACAACCACTTTAAGCTCCAGTGATGGAGTAATCTGAAAGTATATAGGGACTGCAAAAAAAGGTCCCAACACAAGTTACAGAATAATTAGCTAAAAGTAAGGGTTCTTCTTTGGACTTGGTAAAGGTACCGTGGTGTGGTCTTCTCGGCATTATCATTCATAGTGAGCAGATTCCCTGATAACATATTGCAGATTTGTTGCAAGAACATTTTTTT
Organism: Allobates femoralis; assembly: GCA_033576535.1. Classification (NCBI taxonomy): domain Eukaryota; kingdom Metazoa; phylum Chordata; class Amphibia; order Anura; family Aromobatidae; genus Allobates; species Allobates femoralis. The sequence goes on along the minus strand of JARQOC010000003.1, from coordinate 202,078,239 downwards.
TAATGGGGAAAAAAAATTCTGTAGCATATGCTAGATATTCAATAATCAAATTGAATGTCTGGGTCGGCCTCCACTGAGCCAGGGTGTTATGGTGGCCAGCTGTCACGGTGGTCCCTTTGGCCGTCCTCAGCAGAATAATATGAGGTTAAAGTTGTGGATGGGGATACAGGGTCAGCAGCTTTGTTTCTTTTCAAAATTATTTTTATTAAAGAGAAAACGAACATTACAAGATGTATGATCACATATAGAATACAAGCCTTACGTTTGTTACACAATAAGATGTGGTTAATTGAGCTGTTTTGGGTAATGAATTATAACGACCGCTCTGACATTCCAAGCTTGGCTAAGAAACATTGGTTAAGAAAACTGTTCCGAATAACAAGTACAAACATTTGAAAATTATTAACAAGAGGGAAATAAACAAGGGAATAGTATGAAACGGTAAAGCAGGGGGGGGGAGTAAAGGAAAAGGGATGTAGGCACAAGTAATTGCGTTTTATGATGTTCATAGAATTTGTTTATGTAGACAGGGTGGATGATCTATAGTTAACCCATGGTTGCCAGACATCCAAAAAGGGGCTCGTGAGTGATTCACCAGGGACACCGTTTCAACCACATGAAAGAGTAAATGTACCTTATCTCGAAGATGCAGTAGTGTGGGAATATCAGTGGTTTTCCAGTGGACTGGTATTAATAATTTTGCCGCATTAAGAATATATTGGGCCAAGAGTGAAGCACTTCTATGTTCCGGCCAGATCAAAAAGTTCAGTAATGCTGTCTCAGGTTTTAGTTTCAAATCTTTCCGTAACACAATGCCAATAAGGTTCTCCACTTGCAGCCAGAATTTAACGATGGTGGGACATTGCCACCAGATATGAAAGTAGCTGCCAGAGCTTGCACCACATCTCCAGCACCTGGAAGAATTACCATCACTCCAGCCAGAGCTCCATATTGGCGTGTGATACCATCTTGAAATAATTTTGAAGTTGTTTTCTTGGGCTCTGACACACTGGGAGGGACCATGGGAGTGCCTATATATGTAAATAATCTGGACCGGTGTGAATTTGTAACCCAAGTCTCTCCCAATGTGAGATATAGCTCTTTTTAGACCGCAGTTAGAGGACACTAAAACTTGATAAATAGTGGAAAATATTTTCTTGGGTCTAGAGGTCTTGGCACAAAGAGTTTCATATGTTGTTAGAGTTCTGATTAAGTTAGTATTTTTAATATGACGTTTTAAGAGTGCATTAATGAAACCGTAATGAACATTTAAGGACGACAAGCCCGGAATTTGTTGTAGCTCGTACAGTGGGAGAAGTGTTCCCTCCTGCCCTAGTTGATCCACAGAGATGTTAGAATATTTTAGGCCTTCCCCAAACTGTCCTGAGTGTGGCATAGAGTGAGCAAGAATGTCTGAAAGCTTAATTAGTGGAGACAAGGGGGAAGCCAAAGTATTTACGTAGTCTTGCCATATTTTAAGTGTAATTTTAGTGTGCGAGTTTAATATGAGATCGCCAGGACGTAAACCCGCCTGAATTAAGAAGAGGTATCTGAGAGGAAGAGGGGAAAGCGTTTCCTCCACCTCGAGCCATTGCTTATCTCTGGAACCTCGAATTATATCTACCGTCCTAGCTAGAATGGCAGCTCTATAATAGTGTCTGATGTCTGGTGACCCATCCCCCATCCCTCTTTGAGAGCGATAGCAAGCAATAGGAGATTCGAGGTTTCATATTCTTCCAAATATATGTGGAAAAGAGAGAATTCACCTTCTGGAGATAAGACAATGGTATTTTTATAGGTAGCATCTGAAATAAATAGGTAAATTTAGGCAGGATCAGACTTTTCATTATAGTCTTCCTTCCCACCCACAATAGGTAGGAGTCTCTCCACTGCTTAATAAGAGTTGCTATAGAATCAAGTATAGGAGGAAAATTCAAGCTAAACAATTCTGCATCCGATCTGCCTACCTTCACACCGAGATAAGTAATATGGGACTTAGGCCAAGTGAATGGATATAATTTTTTCAGTTTTATCAATGAATGTGTAGGTATATATAAGTCCAGAGCTTCAGATTTAGATATATTTATCTTGAAACCAGAAAGGTTTTGCCGTATCGCTCCATCAGGGCCACCAAGGCTGGGAGTCCCTTCAGGGGATTGGTTAGAATAATCAGAAGGTCATCAGTAAAGGCTGCCATTTTAAAATGTGATATATTTATTTTGACACCCTCTATATTTTGATCCTCCTGTGTAGAAATCAGTAAGGGTTCTAGCGCAGGTATAAACAGCAGTGGGGACAACGGGCAGCCCTGTCTGGTTCCATTATGCATAGTAAACCTATGCGTTAATGAGTCATTGAGTCATCTTAAAGCGAACCTGTCACCCCCTCCAGGCATCTAAAAGTACCATAGCCACCTTCTGCAGCACTAAGGCTGCATTCTGACAAGGTGTCTATAGCATTTATGCTCCCTTGATTCACTGAAATAAAGACTTATATAAAATCTGTTTCAAACCAGACCCAAGACCGGGAGGCGGGTTTTCAAGTGTCTATCTCCTTCCTCTGTGGTGTCAGTCATCCCTCTCTGCTCTCTGTGCACCTCCTCCAGGGCCACATCCCTGCACTACAGAGCTTTGTCAGCTCTGCTACAACATAGAGCTGCTGTTATAGGAGACCCCAGAGTAGTAAATCTAGCAGGAGGATACTGCTTGCTACGTAGCAGCCCTTGAGCTGAGCAGTTTTCACTTTCAGGTTCTTGTACCCAGCAGCATTGCTCCTCAGCCCCTGATCTAAAGCACAAACTCAACTCTGCTGCACTGCTGACAGCTCAGCTCAAGGGCTGCAATGTAGCAGGCAGTGCTTTCTCTGCTCAGGGTCCTCCTGCTAGATTTACTACTGTGGGGTCTCCTATAACAGCAGCTCTGTGTTGTAGCAGAGCTGACAAAGCTCTGTAATGCAGGGAGGTGGCCCTGGAGGAGGTGCACAGAGAGCAGAGAGGGATGACTGACACCACAGAGGAAGGAGATAGACACTTGAAAACCCGCCTCCCGGTCTTGGGTCTGGTTTGAAACAGATTTTATATAAGTCTTTATTTCAGTGAATCAAGGGAGCATAAATGCTATAGACACCTTGTCAGACTGCAGCCTTAGTGCTGCAGAAGGTGGCTATGGTACTTTTAGATGTCTGGAGGGGGTGACAGGTTCGCTTTAATGCGTGCAGTGGGATCCTGATATATTGCCATGATGGTCGTAATTATTGCGGGCGGGAGACCGAAATGCTCCATACTACGCCCTTAAACTTATCCTCTCCACCTGGATCTTGACTTTAGAGGTTCCTCAGCCTTTCAGTAAGGTACTTCAGCTTTCTTCCCACTTTAGACAACTCAGGATCTTCTCTAGGCTGCTCTCCCACACAGCCTCACCTCTTCATTGTGGATCCCTAGCTGTCATTTTCTGGCAGTTGGACACTACTGTGACTGTGCAGGACACTACGTCCCATGGCGCTGCACAGATTTTGCCGTTTCCCAACAGCGACTATAACAAAGGCTCTGGCTGGCCTCTTTTCTCTCTAGCAACACTGAATCCAAGAAGAGCATTATTGCTCCTCCTGAGCTCAGTAATTCTCCTATTGGGGCTGTGAACCATAATACTTCACAATAGGCCTTTGCACTGATCATATCTGCATGTATAAAATGGCTATAGAACTGATTCCCCACACCACTAGAGTTTGCAAATATTTGTGATGGCTAATTCTGTAGGGCGTCACACTCACTCCATCTTAAATTAAGCTCATCAGTGAGTCTAACTTGTCATATAAAATAAACAGAACAGAAAGTACAAACATTAAATACATGAAAAAACCTATTTATTTACATGCATAGCAAACATAACAAATACAATAAAGCAGTCACGGGAGTCACAACACATGCAGGAAGGCCAGTTTTGAGTCCATGTCTTCTGGGTGTAGCTGGGGCTGGCTTCAGAACAGACAATTCCATGGGTACAGGGATGTATGGGTACAGTTCATGCTCACCCCTTAGTACCCTATATAGAGGGAGCAGGTAGATCCTTACCAAGTTTCAAACAATAAAATGCTTACATTTTATATAACAGCTTGGATTCTTACTGAGATATACAGGAAAGGTAGACCCCATTCTAGTTAGTGTCTGTATCTAACAGGTAACTGATCTCAAGTACTGCGTTCTGAACGGCGGACAGGGGTAATACTGGGTGTAATGGCAAGCGTCTTCTAACCATGAAAGTTACTAAGGGTACACAGCAGGCTCTGGTACATTTGCCATTCCTGAGGGTTCTATATTAAAGACCAGTGTAGGTATCACTACAGCTTCTCCCAATCTCAACCAGCTGTCAAGGAATGTACCAAGTACAGTGGACATTTCTTGTCTTTTTTCTTCTGGCTGTTCAGGAGGTTCAGGACGCCATAAGTTACCCCAGAGGCACCCCATATCTCTCAGCACCGTTGCATTAGTTGTTGCAGATCGGCCCGCCTTGTATAACAGCTAGGCGTCATTAATAGGCTGCCTTCTGACACTGTGCTTCACTAGTGGAGTGGCTGCTGCCCTGTGGTGACCTCATGTCCAGCGACACCACCTGTCTCTTCCTTGTGGCACGGCTGGACGCAGATGCTACAAATCGCCCCCGATGCCAGGGTTGTAGGAGATGGTGCATCGGTGCTGAGAGATATGGGGTGCCTCTGGGGTAACTTATGGCGTCCTGCAAAATGCAAAGGTATTTGTAAGAGGCCATTTTTTTCTTTTTCTTATATATTATGTACCCATTCGGTGAACTTTCTGTAAAATAAAAAAAAAAAATAATAAAATAAAATAAAATTATACGTGTTAAACATGTGGCTAGGTACTCGTAGGTGTGAGGTCCCGTGACGGGGGCTACGAGCTTACGCTATTTTGGTCCAAGATATCAAACTAAAACCTCACTGTCATCTATAGTGATATATTGCATTTTTTTATCTGTAGTGATATATTGCATTTTCTATCTGCAGTTTACATCAGTGTCCTCTAGGGGGCGACAGTCACTTGTGTTGCATTAGTTGTTGCAGAGCGGCCCACCTTGTATAACAGCTGGGCGTCATTAATAGGCTGCCTTCTGACACTGTGCTTCACTAGTGGAGAGGCTGCTGCCCTGTGGTGACCTCATGTCCAGCGACACCACCTGTCTCTTCCTTGTGGCACGGCTGGACGCAGATGCTACAAATCGCCCCCGATGCCAGGGTTGTAGGAGATGGTGCATCGGTGCTGAGAGATATGGGGTGCCTCTGGGGTAACTTATGGCGTCCTGCAAAATGCAAAGGTATTTGTAAGAGGCCATTTTTTTCTTGTTCAGGAGGTTCAGTCAACTCAGGTCTTTCTTCATTGACACAGTTGGGATGGACTCAGCTTAAAGTTATCATGAGAAACCACTTTGTGCATTTTTCCACCTCTCTTATGCTCCTGTAGACTATATTATCCTGATGTTCTTGGGAACAGATGGTGTACAGTTCTGCTTCCCACTGATCATCCAATTTATGGATCTGGACTTAGCGCTTCAGAACATGGTCTCCAACTTGTAGTGGCCTCGCTGGCACATGCTTGTTATATTCTCGCTCTTTCTGTTGTCTTGCTTGGTTCAGATGTTCCGCTGCACATTGCTGTACTTTTTGATACTCTTTATGTCGTTCTTGTATTCTATGGACATTGGAATGATTAAAAATATCTTCATGTCTGATGGCTCCCATTTGGTACCGGCAACATACCTCATCTCGCTCATTAAGTGCGCAGGGAAATAACCAGTGGAATTGATGGGGACTTGACTATAGAGATCCACTAAGTCAAGCAACCTTTCTGGCCTATGGTTATGCTGTTCCAAAGGTAGGGTCTTCCTGGACAATTCTATTAATTCTTTCACATAATCCATTCCCTTGCAGGTGGTAAACTGTCGTTCTTATTTTCCAACACCCGTATAACACACAGAATGCTTGGAAGAGAGCCACTATTTGCCATTTTGTTCTCAAACCCTCTGTACAATCCAGTGACTATAAGGCTATCTGCCCATGCTGAGTATTTTGTTGCAGAATTTTCTGCATGAAATATGCACCTTGTGTCAAAGAAATGCAGCAAAATTGGCAATGCCTTTTTGGCATATTTTAGTGTGCAGATGTTAGAGGAGAGAGAGAGTGTTTTCTACACATTATAATGGAGTCTATGCGTGAAAATATGCTGCAAGAATTGACATACTGCAGATTTTTCCACACCACATCTGCAGCGGAAAAGAATGCAGCATGGGAACAACACTTCAGAATTCCCATATACTTTCCTAGGACTTTGCTGGGTTGCAGATTTTACACGAATCTGCAGCAAACTTTGCACAAAAAATGCAGCAAAATCTGCAGGCTGTGCACAACCCATAACATGTCAGTCCATAAGGGCTGACCACTGCACTTACAGACCACAGACCTGCATACTCTTCAAACCTCCAAACACATTTTTTAAGGCAGCCTATCATGCTCCTAAATAGAAGTCCTTTATACTGTATACAGTATAGCCCATTCACTATCTCTCCGGACATAACTCTCCTTCAAACTCCACCAAACCCAAAAGCTCTACAAAGATTGGCTGGTGACTATTCATGTAATTTTTTTCTATCCCCCTCTTCCTCAAGCTCACCATCATTGTAATAAGCCCCTGTACTTTGTATAACCCCTCCATTCCATTGTAGGTTGTAAGCTCCTTTGTACAGGGTCGCCTTTATTTTTGCTTTAATTATTGTATTAATTATTGTATTGTATCTTTAACATAGTTTCTCTGCTTTAATTATTGTACTGTATTTTTATAATTGCTACTTATAACTGTTTGTATATGAATTAATGAACTGTAAAGCGCTGCGGAATATGTTGGCATTATATAAACAAAGATTATTTATTTATACACTCTATTGCCGTTGTCTGCTGTCCCATTGACTGATCTACCTTGGAAAAGCTGAAAACTGCCCATCATTTTAACACCAACTGATTACAAATATCTTTTTGTCATCCCCACAAATGAAATCATATCTAATCTTGATAGGCACGTTTTCGGCTTAAAGAGATTGTCCAGGTTTGGTATGAAAGTCTGTAGTCACTCCATGTGATTACACACTTATGACTCTTCATATTGCGCACAGCAAACACTGTCAGAATTCTACAGTTTTTGGAGCATGCGGTCACGTGAATGTAAGTTTGTGATAGGCTGGCTTCACACAACATTTTTCCCCTGTCAGGTTCTGTCCGGTGTTTTGTAGGAAGCACCGGACAGAACAGAGCCGGAGGGCAAATATGCCCTCCAGTCCTGTTTTCTGCCGGAATCGGCAGATCACTGCTTTAGGAGCTGTGTCCTGTTGAAATCTCAAAATCGCGGCTAGTGGGAGCTGGCCGCGGCCCTGAAATCTCAGCAGGGAGCTTTAAACGGTGCTGAAGTCCAGCGCCAGCCGGCGCTGAGCCTCAGGACCCGGTGTTCGGGAGCCGGATTAAATTTTCTAGCGCCATAGACTCCCATGTTAGGGGGAGCCGGATCTGGAAGGATCCGATTTTTCAGATTTTTGCCCTGGACACAAAATCACAGCTTGTTGCTCACTAGAACTATAAGTAGCATGGTGTAAGGCATTCTGTGCCTTGGCATCTGTGCCATTTCAAAGTGGCATTTTTAAGTGGAATATTCAGAGATAGACCAGAGATGGATTATGCTGTGATGGCCTGACCTGACTGTACATCTTTTTCTTCTTCTATCACAGGTACGGAAAGAGACTTCATAGTGACGTATCCAACCTCCACTGTATCCAATCTGACTGTGTGCCCCTAATGTGCCCCTAATGTATTGTGATGGTACGGAAAGAGACTTCATAGTGACGTATCCAACCTCCACTGTATCCAATCTGACTGTGTGCCCCTAATGTGCCCCTAATGTATTGTGATGGTACGGAAAGAGACTTCATAGTGACGTATCCAACCTCCACTGTATCCAATCTGACTGTGTGCCCCTAATGTGCCCCTAAAGTATTGTGATGGTACGGAAAGAGACTTCATAGTGACGTATCCAACCTCCACTGTATCCAATCTGACTGTGTGCCCCTAATGTGCCCCTAATGTATTGTGATGGTACGGAAAGAGACTTCATAGTGACGTATCCAACCTCCACTGTATCCAATCTGACTGTGTGCCCTAATGTGCCCCTAATGTATTGTGATGGTACGGAAAGAGACTTCATAGTGACGTATCCAACCTCCACTGTATCCAATCTGACTGTGTGCCCCTAATGTGCCCCTAATGTATTGTGATGGTACGGAAAGAGACTTCATAGTGACGTATCCAACTTCCACTGTATCCAATCTGACTGTGTGCCCCTAATGTGCCCCTAATGTATTGTGATGGTATGAAATAGTCTCCCATCTACTTTGCACCTTAGAAATGTTTTTTTTTCTCCTCCTGCCCTTGTCTCTGTCTCCTGCTGATCCTGACCCAAACTTTCCTCTTAGCAGTAATTTGTTAATTGACCCCTGGTGTGATGAATCCTTCTCCTCTGACCCCTCCCCTCTCCCTACCTGGCATATTGTTTGTTGCTCACTAGAACTATAAGTAGCATGGTGTAAGGCATTCTGTGCCTTGGCATCTGTGCCATTTCAAAGTGGCATTTTTAAGTGGAATATTCAGAGATAGACCAGAGATAAGCCAGAGGTAACCAGAAGGTAACAACTCTACCTATTTACTACCTTTCAGTACTTTACTTAGCCCATTGCATCAAAATGTCGTTCATTTCAATGCTTTTATATCTATGTGCATTAGTCATCCACTTTTACCGCCCCATTCCCCCTCCATCACCCTTTATCCACATCAGCCCCTCTCTACTTCCCTTTACTATGTCCTGCTCCCATACTCTCTTCACCCTACTCAATAATCTAAGCCCGTCATATTCCAGGGTCTTGCCTCAACAAAAACAATGTCATAGAGCCAAACATTACTCCCTCCTCCTCTTTCTACTACTGCTTATGTCAGGCGATATTTCTCCCAATCCTGGGCCACCCTCTTCCAGCTTCAACCCCCCACCACACACCTCACATAGAAATCCCAGTAACCTTATTAGCATTACCTGCACACCTCCATCTCCTTCGTTTAAATGTGCCCTCTGGAATAAACGGTCCGCATGCAACAAACTGCCCTTTATCCACAACTACTTTCTCAGTAACTCTCTTAACCTTTTGGCCCTTTCTGAAACCTGGATCCAGGACTCAGACACTGCCTCCCCTGCTGCTATCTCCTACGGCAGTCTGCACTTCTCTCATTCCCCGAGACCTGGAAACAGACGTGGTGGTGGAGTTGGCCTACTCCTGTCCCCACAATGTACTTTCCAGGTCATCCCCCCCGCTCCATCACTCTCATTCCCTTCTTTTGAGGTTCACACCATTAGGTTGTTCCGTCCCCTCTCCCTCAGAGTAGCGGTGGTGTATCGCCCCCCAGGTTCAACCACCCACTTCCTCGACCACTTCTCCGCATGGCTGCCGCACTTCATGTCCTCAGAATTACTAACCCTCATCCTGGGAGACTTTAACATCCCCATAAACAGCCTCAACTCCACATCTGCATCCCAGCTCCTAGCCCTAACCAATTCTCTTGGCCTCTCGCAACTCTCAACCTCTGAGACACATAAGGATGGTAACACCCTTGACCTGGTCTTTACCCGACTCTGCTCTTCCTCCTCCTTAGACAACTCATCTCTTTCTCTCTCTGATCACAACATTCTCACCTTCACACTCTCAAACCCTCGCCCATCACAGCATAGTCCGACCTATCACACATTCAGAAATCTACAGGCCATCAACCCTCACACATTCACAGACTCTCTTCTCTCATCACTGTCCCCAATCTCCTCCTTCTCCTGCCCCAATCTGGCTGTGAATTACTACAATGACACTCTCAAAAGTACCCTGGACCAAGTAGCACCCCTCACCCTTAGAACCTCCAAACACAGAGTAAAACAGCCCTGGCTCACATCACAAACTCGATTCCTCCAGCGATGCTCGAGGAGTGCCGAACGCCTATGGAGGAAAAGTCGCTCACCAGGAGACTTCATCCATTATAAATTCATGCTAAAAACCTACAACTCTGCCCTTCACCTCGCCAAACAGACCTACTTCACCACCCTGATCTCCTCACTAGCCAACAACTCAAAGAAACTTTTTGACACCTTTCACTCTCTCCTCAGTCCGAAAGTGCAGGCTCCTATCAGTGACCTCTGTGCTGACGATCTGGCCTCTTACTTCACAGAGAAAATAGAAAACATCCGTCAGGAAATCAGCTCCCAACCTTCAAGTGTTTCTACTCCCATCTCTCCCCACATCCCCTCTGGCTCACTCTCCATTTTTGACCCAGCCACAGAAGAAGAAGTCTCCAGGCTCCTCTCGTCCTCACGTCCCACTACATGCACCTCTGACCCCATTCCCTCACACTTACTACAGACCCTCTCTCCAGTGGTCACCAGTCACTTAACCACAATCTTCAATCTCTCCCTCTCTACTGGCATCTTCCCCTCCTCCTTCAAACACTCTATTATCACTCCACTACTTAAGAAAACGTCCCTTGACCCATCCTGCACAAATAACTACAGACCAGTCTCCAATCTCCCCTTCATCTCTAAACTCCTGGAGCGCCTGGTCTACACCCGCCTCACTCATTACCTCGCCACTCACTCTCTTTTAGATCCATTGCAGTCTGGCTTCCGCCCCTTACATTCTACAGAAACTGCCCTCATCAAAGTGACCAATGACCTTCTGACAGCAAAACGTAATGGTGACCACTCTCTGCTTATCCTTCTTGACCTCTCTGCGGCTTTTGACACTGTCGACCATCAGCTCCTACTCTCTATGCTGCACTCCATTGGCATCAAGGACACTGCTCTCTCCTGGTTCTCTTCCTATCTTTCTGACCGCTCTTTCAGTGTATCTTTTGCTGGCTCCACTTCTTCCCCTCTTCCCCTCACTATTGGGGTCCCTCAGGGTTCAGTCCTTGGCCCTCTCCTCTTCTCTCTCTACACAGCCCCGATCGGACAAACAATCAGCAGATTTGGCTTTCAGTACCATCTTTATGCTGATGACACACAACTATACACTTCAGCCCCTGACCTTACCCCTGCGGTATTAAAGAACACCAATGACTGTCTAACCGCAGTCTCCAATATCATGTCCACTCTCTATCTGAAACTCAACCTTTCCAAAACTGAACTTCTTCTGCTCCCACCCTCTGCCAACCTCCCTAAATCTGACATCTCTCTCTCGGTGTGCGGCACCACGATAACACCCAGTCAGCAGGCTCGCTGTCTCGGTGTTTTGATGGACACTGATCTCTCCTTCACCCCATACATACAATCTCTCACCCGCTCCTGTCGCTTGCACCTGAAAAATATCTCCAGAATTCGCCCTTTCCTCACCACGGGAACAACTAAAACCCTCACCGTGGCCCTGATTCATTCCCGCCTTGACTACTGTAATTCTTTATTAGCTGGCCTCACCCACAGTAAGCTTTCCCCTCTCCAGTCTATCCTCAATGCAGCAGCCAGGATCACCTATCTAGCAAACCGTTACTCAGATGTTTCTGCTCTGTGCCAGTCACTACATTGGCTGCCCGTACACTATAGAATCCAATTCAAATTGCTCGTTGTCACCCACAAAGCTATTCATGGTGCGACACCTCCTTACCTCTCCACCCTCATCTCTGTCTACCACCCCACCCGTCCCCTTCGCTCTGAACATGACCTCAGACTAACATCGGCATTAATCCGAACCTCCCATTCCCGACTTCAAGACTTCTCTCGAGCTGCACCAAAACTCTGGAATGCTCTACCCCAAGAAATTAGGACCATCCACAACTTGCATAGCTTCAGACGCTCCCTAAAAACTCACCTCTTCAGGGCGGCCTATCCTTCTCCCTAACAGTAGTCACTTAGACGTAAGATATTCATTGTTATAAGCCCCTGTACTTTGTGTTCCCATCCCGTCTTAGATTGTAAGCTCCTTCGAGCAGGGTCACCTTCATTTTCTGCCTTTCTTATTGTATTTCCTAAGTTGATTCTATGTTTTTGGTATGTAACTACTGTTCTGCATTACGTTTCTGTACCGTATATTTTTCTTATATGTACCGTTGTACTGTAAAGCGCTGCGGAATATGTTGGCGCTATACAAATAAAGTTTTATTATTATTATTATTAGCAAGCTGCGATTTTGTGTCCGGGACAAAAACCCAAATTCTGCCGAATCCTCCCGGACAGATGGAAACCAGATGGCAAAACAATGCCATCTGGACCCATAGGAATACTATGGGGCCGATATTGGATCCAGGGCTGTCCGGTTCACACCGAACAGCCCTGGATCAAAAAAATTGTGGTGTGAAGCCAGCCTAAAGCATACTCCCGGACACATTCTGACTTGACATGTGCAGACTTGTTCATTATAAGTTGAATTTAATTAAATTGTGCACATCTATTCAGACTGTGGCTAGAATTGTACTTGCAATCACAAAACCACCAGGTTTCACTGCTGTCATTGGGGAATCCTGACAGTGTGTGATATGCGTGTTGTGGAAATTCACAAGTCTGCAGTAACAGTGAGAGCAAACTTTCATGCCAAACCTGGACAACCTCTATATATTTTGCATCCAGTTGCAGAACCTTTCTCTGACATCAAGGTATTCATCGGAAACATAAACTAAAAAAAATCTAGCTATTTATGCTGTCACACACATCTCGTCAAGCGTCTTGTTTTAATCTGCAATGAATCGAAAATTCCATATTTATAGGATCGCGGCCGTGTGAGCAGAAATCAGCGATACAGAAAAGTCACAGCCTAAACTTTCTAATCATCACTCTCCAGGAGGTGTGCCATTTCACCTATCAAAGTGCGACTCCTGCCAGTATCAAGTGACTGCGGATGATAAATAGGGTAAATGAATAAGCAGTGATTTACATCTGCCTCATAAACAACTCCTCCTCCCACTCTTTAAACAAAAGAGATTCACTCCAACTAGTTTGTAATTACAATTCTCTGTTACTAGATGAAATGGAAGAAAAGGACTATTAAATCCATGTAAGTGACAACATGAAGACGGCTGGTGGACTGAATTGTACGTGACGGAACAACCTATTAACATCCAGATTTCATTTCATGCACTACATGAGACTGCTGACAGGGACCTAGATGTTATTGGTACCACAGACTTTTTTTGGCACGTCCATTTTTCACTGCCTACAAAAATTAATCTGTTTATACTCGAGTCTATTGCTCGGTATAACAATGATGAATTAGGCAACCAAACTAGATGACTTTCAAAACGCTATTTATCTTGACAAAATAACAATAAATTCAATTAGATGCAGGTAGTGATAGTGAATTCGACTAATTGCTTGGCAACTGATTAAAGATGCTAGTGGCTCTTTTGACAATTCTAATGAAGAAATTTATAGCAACTGATTAATACTGCGCTAAGAAGATGTTCAGGAGCAATTTGCAGTCAAATATTTTTGATTTAGGATGTGCCGCGGTGACAGAAGGTCCTTCACAGGAGGCTTTCTTTATTACAATAAATTTGGAGCCATTTAGGCTGCTGGTTAATATTTAATCTAGGTATTTGAGAAAGAATAGTCCTGGAAAAATGCAGGCTGGCTGAGAAGCGCTTAGCATGCTGACAATATTTCATTTCTATTGCTCGGCACAGTTACTATCGGTAAATAAATAAATTAACAATGCAATAAAAGGTGTCCATTTTACTAAAGCAGCCAATGTCCAAACTGTGGGCGGCCAAAGGCTGAAAAACTCATTTTCTTCATTATTCTGCCTGATAATAGGAGCAATAGACTGAATGATCATTAAAACTATTACCACCACAATCACTTGGAAATGGTGAAAGGAAAGTGACAGGCCCCAATGTGCAGGTGTGAATTTGATACTTAAGCATTCAGCATTCTAAGTAATGTGCCTTTTATAACTTCCATTTGTCATCCCGAATCTCTTAGTTGCATTTAGCATTGATCTCATTACCTATGCAGGTACGGCGCTGAGAAAGTATGAATTGTGGTGTTAACTAAGATTCCTGACACATATTTATTAGCTGGAAAGGTTTCTCCCACCTCATGCATGACAGATGTTTTGACCTATTTAAAATGGAGAACATGTAAAGTGAATGATTAAACTCCTTAAACCCTATGGAGATGCTAAGTAAACTCATTTACATTTATATTTCTAGAATTCTGAAAGAGGAAAATAGCCTGCTTTATTCCACTTATTTGGAAATAAAGCAAATGGGGTTATTTATTAGGCTGACATAAATCTACCTACTATCCATTATCCTATTCTACTCGTGTCATCTTTATCTAGCTCCCTATCATCTGCATTCTATACATATCTCTATCTATGTCTATTTAAAGGGCTTTTCCACTTTGAGGAATGTGAGCACCAAACTCTGTACAACAAGAATGAGCACTCACTCTCCTTAGGTCTAGCACTGGCTCCCCATCTCTGCTTGGGTCTAGGCTGTGGGGGTGATGTCCAGCACTGGCTCCCCATCTCTGCCCGGTCTTGGCTGTAATGGTAATGTCCAGCACTGGCTCCCCATCTCTGCCCGGTCTTGGCTGTAATGGTTATGTCCAGCACTGGCTCCCCATCTCTGCTCAGGTCTAGGCTGTAGGGGTGATGTCCAGGACTAGCTCCCCATCTCTGCCCGGTCTTGGCTGTAATGGTAATTTCCAGCACTGGCTCCCCATTTCTGCTCAGGTCTTGGCTGTAGGGGTGATGTTCAGCACTGGCTCCGCATCTCTGGCCGGTCTTGGCTGTAATGGTAATGTCCAGCACTGGCTCCCCATCTCTGCTCAGGTCTAGGCTGTAGGGGTGATGTCCAGGACTAGCTCCCCATCTCTGCCCGGTCTTGGCTGTAATGGTAATGTCCAGCACTGGCTCCCCATCTCTGCCCGGTATTGGCTGTAATGGTAATGTCCAGCACTGGCTCCCCATCTCTGCCCGGTCTTGGCAGTAATGGTAATGTCCAGCACTGGCTCCCCATCTCTGCCCGGTCTAGGCTGTAGGGGTGATGTCCAGGACTAGCTCCCCATCTCTGCCCGGTCTTGGCTGTAATGGTAATGTCCAGCACTGGCTCCCCATCTCTGCCCGGTCTTGGCTGTAATGGTAATGTCCAGCACTGGCTCCTCATCTCTGCTCAGGTCTTGGCTGTAGGGGTGATGTCCAGCACTGACTCCCCATCTCTGTTCGGGTCTTGGCTGTAGGGGTGATGTCCAGCACTGGCTCCCCATCTCTGCTTGGTCTTGCTGTAGGGTTGATATTGACAGACAGCACAGATGAACGCTGCAGCTAGTCACTGAGCTCAGTAGCTATGCGAGGAACCGTCGATGAACAGGGAAGGGTGAAAATGGAAAATCTCCTTTAACTATCTGTATTCAGTCTATCAAATCCCTCAACATACCATGGCACACACTATTAGTGGACTGGGCTGACACAGTCGGACTCACTCCCCAAGGCAAATAACTACGAATTAGGTTAACTGCCCACAATCAGGACATGCTGCATTCTGGACACAGCATGTTTTTTCCTAGAGACATGAGTGGTCCACTGAGAACACCTGCATCTCCGCCAGCATAAATTTACATGTTGTGGCTCAGAAATTAATGCCGCATGTCAATTTACACTGCAGAAAAACGAAGCACAGTGGGCAGGTGATTTCTATTAATCCCATCCAATGACCTTGTGCAGCAGAATGCAGCAGTTTGGATGCAGCAAAAATATGCTGTGTCCAAAACGCTGCTAATCCTGACCATGTGCACGTTACCCTTACAGCACGGGATTTAAGTGGTGGTAAGTAATGAGATGAGATGGGTGCAGTGGCGCTGACACCACAATTCGTAGCACTATAGTATCTGTAGGTGAGGATACACAGAACAGAGCACAGCTATTACTCAACAATGGAGTAGGAGATGAGAAAGCTCTCTAGGTTAATGCAAGCATGATGTGTAAATTAGTCATATCTTATAATGAAAGAAAATGGAATATGAATTACATGTGTGTGCTCTAGATGTAGTCTCGTTATGACTTCTATTTTTACAATAGCAGTAAAGGTTAAGTTTTATGAGTATTTAATTCCTTGTTCAGTGAATTGTTGATCTCCGAGATTTATAGACGCTACAGTCAAACATCAGTGATTTTTTTTCTATTACCATGGCAGAACCTCTAGACACGTTCTTACATCTAACCTAAGGACACCCAATTCTCATTCTTCCTTCAAGGAAACTTAATGCAGGTAAAGAATGCCATAATTCGTGCCCAGTATTGAGCCGAAGATGTATTGACCACTTTACCAAGTATTATGAGCAGGCTGTTTGCCATCCCTTTTGTAAGCGTTCTTGTTATTGCTTTGTTATGGGAAACCTCTGACCAGTTTCCAGAAAACCTTGGTTGGGAAACCATGTGGACTATCCAATGATCATGAACAATGCACTTGAGTATGTAATAAAAAATAAATAAATAATAGGGTCATAAAAGTTGGTGCAAGATACTCTGAATTTGTCAAATCGGTGTACATAGCATCTCAAATTTGTCTCACTTCATTAATTATGCTAGTTCTTTTCCGGTCTTATGCTGTCATACAATTAAATTTACAGCACACTATGGGGGTGATGCAAAATTAAAGACCATGATTCATTTCAGTGATTTCACCAAAATTCTGGAATAAATGACAAAAGTTTTTTTGCTTTACAAATCCAGTTTCACCTAGTTCTACGAATGTGGCGCCCCACGTAGTCAGGCGTCACAGAGGGGTATTGCACCCGTAAAAGAGCTGTAATTTCCCCAGCTGCAAGTGGACCCTAGGTTGGTGGGTGGGACCTGCAGCGAGGACACCCGGATCGAGACTTATACGAGGAGAGCAGGTTACTTTTGAACGATATCCAGGTCCCTTAGGCTGGTTTGCCATAAGGATTTCTCGCCAGCAATAGACTCCCATAGCAACCTTGCCCCTTTATTTTTGCCTTTCTTTTTGAACTCACAAAATAATGAGCGTGTCCCCGTGTGTTTTTTTTTTTTTTGATCTGAAGATCCAGAGACTTTAATTTTGAACTTTCCCATTGTTGATGATGTGTGCTGTGTGAGCAGCGGCCCAGCGGTGATAATTCACACTGGACTGTGCTGGACAATACATTACCGCTGGGCCCGCGTAGTTAGTACCGGTCCCCGTTGGGCCAAGTTAGATAATGTTTTATCTGCAGATAGTAAAGCCGGAGAGTAAGAACTTTGCCAACAGGTGACCCGAGGGCCGTGGGGTCTATTATACTAACTACTGCAATGTGTATATATATATATATATATGTGCAACATTAAATAATAGTGCCTCCTAGCAATAGGAAGAAATCCAAATATGCTTGATTGTATATAGTTTACACGTTGATATTGTTAAAGAAGACATGAAAAATGCTTTTTCACTTCCGGTTAACAGGTACTGATACTCACGGACAAGTATATTCCATCAGGGGGTATGTGGCGTCCCACGTAGTCAGGTGTCACAAAAGGGTATTGCACCCGTAAAAGAGGTGTAATTTCCCCAGCTGCAAGTGGACCCTAGGTTGGTGGGTGGGACCCATTCCCAGCACTCCCACATTAGCTGAGCGGTGGGAGGTTACCCGGGAGGGGATAAATTCACCTCTAGGGGATCAAGGAGGTCTTTTGTCAGCAGAATGGAAAGCTAGGAGAAAGTGATTTTACCTGTGTGTGGTTTTCTCCATCAACCTGTTCCCTTCCAGAAACGCTGCCCCGGATGACTCGCTCCACCTGTAGGGAGCTTTGTCATCTCAGCTGCACTACCATCTACCTCCAGCGGACTGTGGCGGTGCTGGTGACCCATCACCAGGTACTACAGGTGGCGTCATGTGACAAAAACTATAATCCCCTGTAAATACATCCCTTTTTAAAGTGTGACCCAGGGTACGGGCTCAGGCACTGCCACACGTGACATCCCCAAAACAGCCACCGAGCCTGATACCTGAGTATCCCAGGACCTGGGGCTTGACACCAACATGGGTGGAGCTGGGGCATGACAGACAAGGGTGCAGGGGCATAACGACACAACTCATCTAATCCATGACCAGCTGTGGCATACCTTTCGTCAGAAATATTACACTAGTCACTGATTGGAGTATTATTTGTGGAGAGGCACACATCACTTTTCAGTAGTGTCTGACTCCAACATGTCTCCTCATCAAGAGTGTGGAGACATGTGGTTCACGCTGGTCTTGATGAATTGGAGCCAAAGTGTTTATTCATACAATCGTGACATCACAAAGTTAACAGGAAATGATTCAGTGCTTCTGATGACAGTGAAGAAATTTTTCAATTCATCTTTTTCAAGGTGTCGCTACAAGGAAACTTTGGCAATAACATCTATCACATGACCAAAGTTTGCTAGGTGTTACTCCAGACCTGCGGGAACCCGCGGGTGCACACAGCAAGACTGCAGCTGCCCTGTTCTCACAATATGCGGTGGCTTACAGGACAGCTTCTCCCTGTGTGCACCCAATGGCTATCTCTTCCATCTCCGCAGCATGACTTTAACATGCTGCAGAGATGCGGAAGTCCGGCAACCTGCACCGCAGCTGGAAGAACACTGCTGTCGGGAGAAGCATATGTGGGCATAGGATTTCTTGAAATCTCATCCATTATGTTAGTACTGCACCTCGCAGCATTTTGGATGCAGTGGCAATACGCTATGTACAACATGCTGCAATTCCTGATCATAAGCACTCATCCTTAAACATGTGAATTTTGCATCACTTTGGAAGTTTGCAGTAAATTTGATTACATGAATCCAAGGGATCCACTCTGGTCATATTCACCTTCATCGAGTGTGCACTAAGTGTTTTTAATTCCCATGCCACTACATGGCTAATGTATTGTAAATATACACCAAAACTGAATATGGAAAAATACTAATATTTTTTTTCTCGATACTTTTCAAGGTGTTTTGGTAAGTCTCCTATAATTAGACCACAATTTTTCATTAGTTTGCTTATTAAAATTCTCCAAGTGGGTATACAGGAGTGGGTATAAAAATGGACGTTGGTTATATCTATACATAACTTTACAGAATTCTGTGCTAGAAATAGATTCCATGTAATTAAAAAATTAATAAGTGCCTTGAGTTAGTGCTAAGTCAAAACAAAGCAAAACTGCAAATGATTATTTCTTACAGCCTAATTGAGTAAATACCTGTCAGATAATAGATGATGAGTATAGCACTTAATGATAAGGCTTAAAATCAGCAGAGCTTTCATTTTCACCCTTCTGATGAATTTTAAGCTCTATAGATGCGATTCCTGTATTTATACTCAATGTGCTTTGCTATAGCCAAGTAACTGTTAAAATATTCAGCTGCTTCCAACAAAAGAAATGATTAATGACACATATACCCTTGAGTACTTTCAGAATTGATAGCTGTAGCAATGGCCGGGACAATCATAAGGGTTCAAATATTAAAGCCTTTTGGCTACAGACCCTTGGCAAATGTAGCATGAAAATATAACTCCTTAGTTGTAGACGTGATCCTGTGTTCTTTCCACTTGCATTGTCAGTGAAGTACACTAAGCATTATGAAACTGTATTGATTGCCAGGTTAATAACTGGAATAATGCCATTCAATTTCCCTATCATACTAAATTGGTGCCAAGTCCTCCGTCAAATATAAATATATACTTTTTCTATGTAACACAAAACTACAAATTATAAAGTAAATCGTGACAACTCCTATTTTAGCATAAAGCATTACCACCCATTAGCTGATATTGATGGTAGAATTTACTGAAAATGAGTGACGGAACAGGAATATATAACCTACAGTTATTTACTTCTTTGAACCAGAGACTAAAACAGGCTACTTTCACATCAGCGTTTCTCGGCATCCGCAGCTGATCCGGCAGTTTTGCCCCATCTTCCATCTAATGGATCACTTGAAGCAAGACTGCGTTCAGCCTAATTCATTCCTTATGGGACTTGCGTACATGCGTGGCACTTGCGGTTTTGCCGTGATCTGGCAAATCCGGCACTTGCGGCAATGGACAAAACCCCTCCTAGCAGCAGTTTTTTGACTCACCGCAAGTGCAGAACCGCAAATGCCGCACATGTCCACAAGTCCCATAGTGAATGAATTAGGCCGAACGCAGTCTTACCGCAAGTGATCCATTTCGCGGCAGATGTGGAAAAATGCCGGATCTGCCATGAATGCTGAGAAACGCTGATGTGCAAGCAACTTTACTTGGTTATATTTTCTTTGTCTGAGACACTTTTTGTAGCATAAAGAGATCTGCTTTACAGGAACTATTGTACAGGGACCACTGGAAACAATGGAAAATGGAGGTGATTTTTGACTTGTATACTTGTATAGTGCATTTTTCTAGGCATGTTCTGTGACCTGTAAAGACATCACCAAGAAGAAGGGTGGAGAAAGTAAGATGGGACCATCTCCTTATGTGATTGGTGTGATCCTGAATCTACTTCCATAAACATCCTGTCCCATCTGTCATCAAATTCCGTCAGGTTGTCCTCCTACCACAAGCCTGCTGCAATCATATTTGCACACTCAAATGATAGGTGTGTAAATATAGCACCCAGTGGCAATACTGGCACATTGCACAGTACCGCCAACAGTGCCACAGCCACCCAAAACTGCCGCCACATATCGCCACCCGTAGCCGTCGCTGGACATCACCACCATACACACCATCGCCTGAGTGAATGCATGTGCACATAAACGGCAGGCATGCGCACTTACTCAGTGGGCTGCCATCTTTGGACACCTGAGTATACAAAGATGGCGGTGATGTGACGCACAGGGGGCAGACACAGTGCACGGTAGAGCAGAGAGTACACACAGGGGGAAGAGAGAGAGCAAATGGGGCAGAGAAAGCACACAGGGGGAAGGGTGAGTGCAGAGGGGGGCAGAGAGAGCGCACAGAGGAGTAAAGAGAGTGCACATGGGGCGGAGACAGCACACATGGGCAGGAAAGCACAAAGGGG
The DNA here is from genome assembly GCA_033576535.1 of Allobates femoralis. Lineage (NCBI taxonomy): Eukaryota > Metazoa > Chordata > Amphibia > Anura > Aromobatidae > Allobates > Allobates femoralis. Next base: position 202,057,147 of record JARQOC010000003.1, on the reverse strand, counting down.
GCAGAGAGAGCACTTGGGGGTTGAGAGAGTGCTAGAAGGGGCAGGGAGAGCACACAGGTGGGCAAAGACATTGCACAGGTGAGCAGATATAGCACACAGGGTGAGCAGAGAGCACACAAAGAGGACAGAGAGTGCATAGCGGGGGCAGAGAGAGCACACAGGAGGGGCAGAGAGAATGCACGTGGGGTAAAGAGAGCACACGGGGGAAGAGAGAGCACACGGAGGGGATCAAAGACAGCTGCTGCCCCCAGTGCCACAGAGCCCACTGCCATCATGCCTCACAGCACTACCAATGCGATAGCATCGGGCCCTCATCTAGTCATCTAAAAAGGTGTTAGCTTCTATTGTATTCTTGTCTGTGATGATAATGAACAGAGAAGTGAAGGTTTGCTGACCGAATCAGAGGAGGTTTGCTAAAGCCTGCAAGAAGAATACGGCAGGTGCAGAACCCACAGAAAGGGATTTCAGTGTGAACGGCAGTGACGAGAATATTTGTGTGAAAACCGAACGGGAAATAGTGAGGGGTGGAGGCACTGCAAAAGTGAACGTTTAGGTAAATGTATTTTATTTCTTAAATCTTGAATTTATTATACTCTGGATTCTGGAAAAACCTTGGATCAATCATAATAAGGGACACTAAATTTGCATAGAAGAATTTCTTCAAAAATCAAATTTCTATGGAAAATCTTCATTAACAGGTGAATGTGAATTTCACCTGATCCACTCATCTCTGCCATCCATGGCTCAAGAGATGTGTAAATCTCCAATTAAGCATCTGTCAGCAGGGCCACCATCATAGTAGTACAGATTGTACAGTCGCTAGCGACCAAGTGGCATGCGTGAACAAGAAAATGTCTGGCACAAAGGAGTATGAAAAAGTATAAGAAAGTCCTTAAGATAAGGAGAGGAAAGACAGATCATCACCTGACACTAACCTGTGTCTGCACCCTGCGATCCATAACAACCCTAAGCGGGTCCTTCACCCTGCCGCCATCACATGCCTAGTCCCTGTGTCTCCCCACTCACCCTGAATAGTGCCAAGGGCAGTGAGTGCACAAGACATTACCACTACAGTAATAAAATATAAGGGTAAGAAAGGATGTCTGCAAGTCTGAAGCCAGCCTTAGATTGAACTGTCCAGGAACTACCAGCAAGAAAAGAGTCATTAACCCTTTCTGCACAAAATTAAAGAAAGCCTATTTAAAATTCTAAGTTTCACAAAAGAATGTGAAGCTTAGATCCCAGAGCTGTCACCAGTCTCCCAAGTACAAGAAACACATATAACACCAAGCCTCAAGGATAACAAAAGGTGTCAGGCCAACGTATGATACTTAAAAGCTTTGAAAAGGGCCGAAGTGGCAGTTGCTTTGAAAAAGGAAACAGACCCAATTATGTTTTAGAGCTTGTTCCTTTCACTATATGAATAACACTGGAATCCTACTAAATGTTAAGCAAGATTAACACTAAGTAGTAGAGACAAGAAGTTCTTGGTTGTATTGGGTGCAGAAATTCCAGGTGCTGCCCTGTCAGCTACCTTTGGAAATGTCCCATATTCCAAAAAGGTTAAAACAATGTCAGTGCCAAACTTTTTTTCTAGGAAATTGATAAATGATGCAACACTACCCTGTTCTTACAGAAGAGATCTAGGCTCACACCAAAAAGGGTATTTTCAAAGTTTATTTAAACAGGACCCATCACTTACCATAAATACCTCTCTTTCCTGTAAATCTAGACTTTTTAGCCAAGTGGATGTGGTCCTCAATCCTTTTGTATGGTTGTCTTCTTAAAGGTAACCAACCAGCAGGATTTAGGACTATAAAGTGAATCCAGTGCCTTACAGGCACTGTGTCACGCTGAGGTAGGCGGAGTGAGGTTAGTGGACCCACTAGACCACAGAGGACACTGTGGAGCTGAACTCAAGCAACCATCCAGACTAGGGCATCAGATAAATTTCAAGACTTTATTGAAGTTCAGACAGGAGAACTCACAAAGGAGAACCCCCTGGGCCGAGGGACCGAATTCCCCTGATGGAGCATCGGCGAGCAAACCCCAATACAGGGATTGACCTGTCACAGTAATGGAGACTCTAGTGCCACAGCTCCGAGACTAGAGGGTTGGACCCAAGAGGAACAGAGTCACTGAGGGGAGGGGGCGAGAGGTCTAGGGAACTGAATAAGGTGAAACAGTGGAGAGACCAGACAGCCAGAGGAATCCAGAAGGAACACTGGACTGTGTCACAGAGAATTGGTCCAGATGGTCTGGAAGGTACCGTCAGAGTACGCAGGGTAGATGGTAGAAAGGAGGGACACCAGCACTAGGAGAAAACACTAGGCTTTAATACAGAGCCATGACAAAGTAAACCAAGCAGGCGCTGGTCTGGGACCTGAGCACAGCAACTTAGAACTAATGCACAAAGTTGCCCAGGCACCTCCCTAATGAAGTGAGGGCTTTAAATACACACAAACCTCTCAGCAATTGGCTGAGAGGTGGTTACTGGAAAAGGTTGAGCTGGCCCTTTAACAAAAGATTTGACAGCATTGCGCACACCCTAAGTGCACTCCCCCGCAGCCCAGAAGTGAGAGGACATGTCGGGAAGGAGCAGTAGCCTGGAGGGACATCAAGGGAGAGCTGATCGGGTGAGTAAGTGTGTGGGGGACAGAGGGATGCCTGCGGCCAGATGGGACCCAATCTCCTTGTACCTTGGACATGGGTCCCTCTGGCAGGGACACTACACACTGGGATACTGAGTGCAATCATATTTTTATTTCAATGATGACATGTATGATTGAAGAGAAAAAGTCTTATCAAACAATGGGAAAACAGTGCAGAAAATTACCATGTGTGCAGCACAGCCTCACTATATGGGGTTGGGTTTCTTTTATTACTCCCCTGTGGGCTCTAAACCAAATCCTCCCTGTCACTATGTACCAGACACATTACATCTGACATCGTGCATGGTGATAGCACAATGTCAAACATCCTATGTGGCTGAGCTCATCACTCCCTCTCTGACGCCTTGGTCTCTGGCTTCTCACTGCTTCTCCTGTCTGTGATCGCACAGGAGCACAGACGAAGACCCTGCTCCCTCCTCCTTGCAATCACAGATCCAGGAGAGGAAACGGGACAGATTTCTTCTACTGTCATCACGATCTGTCCCCGGTCTCCTCTACTGCTTGTGACCACGATTTTCAGCAAGTGAAAGGACCTCTTTTAAATGATATAAAATAGCATTTAATGTTTTGGTCATACATTCTACTTTGTTTTGTAAAGTGATGGTATATGACTACGACTAGCCATCATTGGCTATCGGGATGTGACGTCTGGAACCCGCACCGATCTCGAGAACAAAGCTTGCTCGTGACTTATAGAGCACTGTCCATGTTCTGCGTTTTCTTGCACAGTACATGGTACAGAAATGAATGGTATTCAGTGCTGAATAGGCACCTTCACCACTCAATTACCAGGACTGGTGGGGTCCGAAACATCAGACCTCAACAAATCATTAATGTATGGAATACGACCTGAAATATATCATCACTTGGAAAGATGACAAGTCACGGGATATGTGAATCCTGTTCTTTCGTAAACAGATGGGACTTAGAGAAAAACATAAAATGGATAAAATGTTGAAAAGATTTGATGATTGATATATGTTTTTATACCCATCTGGCCGTATTTAGCCATATTTTTATTTATGAACAGGAGTATTCTATTGCTTATTTGATCAAGTTAATACATTGTGCTATTCTTTATGTAGGGAAATCTCCTGTTTTCAGGCTATGGTGGTGTGAAGTTCAGTATTACACCTGATCTGAATCCTAACACCAGTGGCCATGGGAACAAATCAATTTAACTCCTTGCACCTCAGGCAATGACATTTTATTGTGAAAGATTGTGACAGGCCAGTGTATATCATACAGCACACATTCAATGTCATACAAGGACAAAAATATATAATAATGTGAACTGGATATCCCATTCCAGCCTGAAATGAACAATAAAAAGTCAGTACACAACAAGTTGGCATTTATAGCGCCTTTTACAGTCCATTTGTTGAACTCCAATCTGTAAAGCTCATAAACCTATATAGTATTTGGAGCTGTCGCTGTGTCTGTCTTCTAGTTGACGTGAATGCATCATGCCAGTGCTGTACAGGAATGGTGAAGGCGTTGAGTTTTATATCCCTATGTATCTGGTTAAAGGGAAAAATACAACATTCATACGACTATATATATCCTACAAGGAATATACAAGAAATATAAGACCAATATAAGAATGTACTAATAAGAAATACAATTAGCATATCTTATGCTTTTTTTAATTACCGTAGTTATGCATCAGCTCTCTACCCCATAGAGTGAGTAGAAAAATACTAAAGATCCCGTTAAGGCTGGCACTATACAAGCCAATAGTAATGAAGGGGAGTTTTGGAGTAATATATGCCGAAATAATTAAAAATAATTAAAAATGTTGCACAGTTAGGGATTAGATTAAAATTTCTCTTTTAAGAAATGTAGAAACTTTTCCTGAATTTAATGGGTGGACATAGCCTTGCCCTGTCTCCTTCTGATAATTCGCCAGCTTTGCTTATTTTGGCCGACATGCTTCAAACTGGCTGTTGCTAAATTTTTGCCAAATTTTGTCCAAAATATTCAATGTTTTAGGGTACTTTCACATTTGCGTTCCTCTCCGCAGCGTTTTGCGAAGGGGAGCCGCAATGTGAGCGCAGCACTGCCAGCCCCTATCTTTATAATGGGAGCGCACGGTGCTGCGCTTGACTGCGCATGACCATGCGCACCCATTCACTCCCACATGTGATCTGTGCGCAGGTGGATGCAACATGTTGCATTTCTGATGCGGACAAGACTGGGTGATTTGTGCGCAGGCATTCGCCTGCGCACAAATCACATGTGGGAGTGAATGGGTGCGCACGGTCATGCGCAGTCAAGCGCAGCACCATGTGCTCCCATTATAAAGATAGGAGCTGGCGGTGCTGCGCTCACATTGAGGCTCCCCTCCGCAGCGTTCTGTGTGAACGCAAATGTGAAAGTAGCCTTATACCTATTTTCTCGGCCCTTTGACCAATGACTAAAGCTGGCACTTCCTTTATTCACTTAGTTACTTACTAACACCATTATGCCACAATGAAATGACATAACCTATTAGATTAATCAGTTAGGCGTTTTTCCCCCATATACATAATTTTTTTTTGTAAACACTAGTATTATTAGACAGTGTAGAGAATTTTAATTTTAATGGGAAAGAATGAGACTCGAAACATCCCAATTCTAAAAAAAACAATGTATTGGGACCCCCTTCCGTCAGAAAATCATAGAAAATTGAGAATACTCCTTTAATAAGTCCTGCACCTGCTTTAGCATGAAGCATAAGTGTTTCCATATACTGACGGCCATGTAAAGAGAGAGTAATTAGAACACAAAGTATATTAGAAAGTGGCATGCGATTCATTATCCAATGACTGAGCTTTCTTATATAAAACCTTAACTTGTTAACATACCAGATGCTTGCTTGCGGTTACAACGTCATTGGTCCCAATAGGGGCAGAATGCACCAGTGATACAATGTAATAAGTTATACCCCTGATATGCTAACAGAGCAGATGTCGTTTTACTAGAAACATCAACAAGGGTTTATATGACAACTTATAGACTTCTATTTGATCTTTTACTTTACTTGATTATATTGTACCTTCATTCATGAGGCTGGTAAATGACAAGCACAACAGAAGTGTACATAATAAGAAGACCCAATTATATTATTGTGTCGTGAGTAAAGCTGTTAGTGCTCCACCTGAACAAACATACTGTGAGAATAGTTAACATGCATTTGCTGATTGGAAAATAGCTATATTACCTTGAACAAAGTAAAGATTGCACAGTAAAATAGCATGAAGCTGTCTTGGGGGCCAAAGCTCCTAAAAAGTTACCACACCTCTTAAAGTGAACCGGTCACGTCATAAAACGCTATTTACCTGGAGATCTAGGGTTAATCTTTAGGTTAATAGCATTCTAAAAGTGTGTGGCTGTTGCACTGAAAGCCCAGCTACCGAGAAGATATTAACATTATTCCTTCAGCTTTCAGTCATAGTCACGGCTCTGTATGTAGTGAGCACCGGCTGTAGCCTTGCCTCGACACTGACTGACAGCTAAATCAGCAATATCAGTCATGAGCCAGTTGTCAGTTAGTGAATAGAGCAGTGAATGAAGCCTTTCTGGTCGCGCGTCTATGACTGTAAAAGAGGAGGACGTCGGGAGGAATAAAGTTAATTTAAAGTTAATTTCTTCCCAGCAGCCGGACTCTCAGTGCGGCAACCACACCGATTTAAAATAATAATAATATTTATTCATTTACATAGCATTATTAATTCCATAGCACTTTACATACCTAAGTAACACTGTCCCCATTGAGGCTCGCAATCTAAGCATCCTATAAGTATGTCTTTCAAGTGTGGGAGGAATCCCACCCAAACACGGGACAACATACAAACCCCTTGCAGATGTTGTCCTTGTTGGGAATTGAACCCAGGACCGCAGAGCTGCAAGGTTGCAGTGTTAACCACTGAGCTAATAACCTACAGATTGACCCCTCATATAGAGATTAATATTGTTTTTGTGATGTGACAGTTTCTTTTTTAGGTTTAAGGAAAAAAATTGTGGCATCACATGAAGGGTGTAAGGCTGCCTCCACACTTGCGTTCCCGCCGCTGCGTATTACGGTGAGGAAGCACAAGCCGAGCGCAGACACGGTGTGTCCCTATGTTTAACATACGGAAGTCTATCAGTGCACACGCCCATCCGCAGCCGAGCGCATCAACGTGTGTCCCTATGTTAAACATAGGGACGCGCCGTGTCTGCGCTAAGCTTGCGCTTCCCCGCCGAAATACGCAGCTGCGGGGAACGGAAGTGTGAAGGCAGCCTAATAGAGGACTATATCAGGTACTTGTGACGACGTTCAGTATGAACCTTTCTCAAGCAGTTTAGTGAGTGTACACATTACATTTTCCATAGTGCATTAATTACACACATAATTACACATCATTAGCAAATTAGTGTTCATAATTGACATACAGCCATTAATAACTTGGAAATAAACAAGTACACAGGACCCGATTTATTGAGAGTGGAGTTCCATACACCAGCCTTAGTGAGGGACATACAGGAACAATATGAGCTAAGTTCCTTAAGAGTTGAATACCACTTAATTAAGTCAAATTTGCCACTTCATATGAATGTAATGGGTGCGAGTAGTCACGCCATGTCCTACTTCCGCCCACTACTTGAAACTGACAGTCGCATTTAGGGAAATTGAGGAGTTGGAGGTGTGGCTCACCGACTCCACAGCCATGACAAAAATACAATTTGTGAATTAAAAGTTTACACTTATTTAGGTAGATTTAAAGATAATGTTCATAGTGCTTAATGTACAAATAAATATAATAACATCCTTGAAACTCACATTATAGTTCACAATTTACCAATCAGCAGAGGTTCGATCACTGCCAACCACTAAAGGGCAGTGATGCTAAAAGAGAGCTGTGCCACCTCATGTCCAGTTGGCGCCATTGTATTTTGACTGCTGCCATGCAGCCCCTGAAAAAGCTAAGTTCTTCATTCTAGCAAATGACAGTATTGCAGTGATTGCAGTCTACGCCCTTTATGTCCATTTTGAAACAAACACACTTAACTTAATATTCAATATACTGTACAAAGGAGCATGGTCAAAGTTCAGTACACTTTGGATGGGATCTTGACCACTTGCCATATGGCTTCCAAGAAAGCTAAGGTCTTCGTTGTAGCTCACAGCAGCAGACAGTGCCATTAATGTCACCTTAAGAGATAATCCCGTCAACAAAATCATATATAACACAGAAATGAGCATGGTTGAAATTCTATGTATTGGATGGTGGTTTTCATGAATTATCTTACTCCACTATCCATATACATATAAAAAAACTGAATTAGAAGGGAAAGGCAAGAGATCCTGACAACTATTGATAGAAGTACTGCAGTGATTGCTGGGCAGAGAAGACTGAGAGGCCTCTTAAAAACACATTAAGCCATAAAGGCATTCTTATTCATCGATTTTGAGCAGTCATCAATTAAATTTGTTCATACGTGTAATTACAATCTTGAGCAGATTTCTTTCTAGTTCTGATCATTCAAACAACTAGGGAGCCCCGGTGCACACCATTTATCAAGTACTTGCCCTGTCTATAGCTCAGAATACATGTTAATTATTGATCTTTAAATGGATATTCCATTTTCTATTTTATTTATTCATAAAATAAAAAAAAATGCTATTTTCTAATATTTATGAGCATAAAATAGTGTTCACAGAGCATTCCTATACAGCACAGTAGTCCCCTGTCTGTGCATAGGTTATAGCAATATATTAGGGTAATGTAAGGCAGCCATGGGCTACTAATGAGGGCTAAACAATTCATTAAAAGACCCTAAAATATATTGTGAGCCTATCTGGCCTTCAGTTAGGAACATCCATTTGACCACTCAATGGTAACAGCATTAGACATAGCATAGCAAACTTAGACTAGTTTACCATACATTTACCTTTGTGGTCCAGGTGGTTTCATAATTCTGGCACATTTAAACACTGTCCAATCTGTTTACACTATTTGACTGATCTTAAGGCTTACCTTAATTTGCTGCAAAACGTTGGTGCACTTCTCAGATGGTGTGGCACTTTAGGCCATACGACTTACACAATATCACTTATACAAGAATATACAGTCATAAACAATGTCAAATTACCGTATATACTAGCGTTTAAGCCGAGTTTTTCAGCCCAAAAACTGGGCTGAAAAGTCCCCCCCTCGGCTTATACGCGAGTCATACAGGCCCCCCTCAAAGTTTGGCGCCCCCCACCTCACATGATGGCCCCCCGCATGCAGCGCTGCGCATATACATTACCAGGATATCAGCTGTCACCCTCCGGTGGCGGATCGCAGCTCCTGGGCTCCGAGCTCCATCTTCCTCTGTGTCTTCCTGCTTGTCACGTGACCGGCCGGCGTCGCGATGACGTCATCGCGATGAGCCCGGCGGCCACAAAGCAGGAGGACACAGAGAAAGATGGAGCCCGGAGCCCAGGAGCCGCGATCCGCCACCGGAGGGTGACAGCTGATATCCTGGTAATGTATATGCGCAGCGCTGCATGCGGGGGGGGCCATCATGTGAGGTGGGGGCGCCAAACTATGAGGGGGGCCCTGCTGGGGCCCTGTATACTACCACTGGGGCTGTATATACTACTGGGGCTGCGTGTATACTACCACTGGGGCTGTATATACCACTGGGGCTGTATATACTACTGGGGCTGCGTGTATATTACCACTGGGGCTGTATATACTACTGGGGCTGCGTGTATACTACCACTGGGGCTGTATATACCACTGGGGCTGTATATACTACTGGGGCTGCGTGTATACTACCACTGGCGCTGCGTGTATACTACCACTGGGGCTGTATATACCACTGGGGCTGTATATACTACTGGGGCTGCGTGTATACTACCACTGGGGCTGTATATACTACTGGGGCTGCGTGTATACTCTCGTGACCCGTGGAAGCGCATTGTAAGCGCGAAACGGTGCCGTCGTCTCCTCTGCACTCCCTCCCCTCCCTGCATCAAGCAATGTGCCGTCTGAAATAAACGCACGAATATCACACCGGTGAGTGCCGTCTGTTCTTTAAAATTGAACCTGCGTGTATACTACCACTGGGGCTGTATATACCACTGGGGCTGTATATACCACTGGGGCTGTATATACTACTGGGGCTGCGTATATACTACCACTGGGGCTGTATATGCCATTGGGGCTGCTGCTGTATATACCACTGGGGCTGCTGCTGTATACTACCACTGGGGCTGCTGTATATACCTCTGGGGCTGCTGTATACCACACTGCTGGGGGCTGTATACCTGTGCTGGGGTCCACACTCGGCTTATACACGAGTCAATAGATTTTCCCAGGTTTTGAGGGCAAAAGTAGGGGGATCGGCTTATACACGGGTCAGCTTATACACGAGTATATACGGTAATTAAACTTTATTAAACATATTTAAATTTCAAGATTCAAAAAGTGAAAATGCAAAGGGCCCAGCACAGTAGGAGGAAATGTATTATACAATCTGAACCACAATATACAAAGGATAAAGGTTGGCTATAAGGTCCAATAAATACAATTAAATAGGGCAATAAATTTGTAAATAAAGGATGAGATTAATGTATTATGCACCAAAAATTATGGTGGAGATATCACATAATATCGTATATATTATGTATATACATATATGTATATACATATCTATATAAAGCTGAGTGTGTGTATTTATGTGTGTATAGCTCCGTCCCCTCCCCAAAGCCCTGTCCCTCCTGGTAGTCCCACCCCCTTCATATAGCTCAACCCCCTCCACATAGCCCTGCCCTGCGGCTAAGGCAAGACAAGCTACCAAAGGAGAAGAGCTACTGGGATTTGTAGCACCCAGAGCTATGAAGGTGTGGGAATATAAGGAGGGGTGGGGCTACCCAGAGGGGAAGAACTATAAAGGTATGGGACTATGTGTAGGGGCGGAGCTATGGAGGATGGGACTATATAAAGGGGTGGAGCTATGATACATACATTACAGCTGGGCAATGCCAGGCACTACAGCTAGTATTATATAAAGCTGAGTGTATGTACGTATGTTTGTGTATATGTCCATGTGGAGACACGGGTCAGTGGGTGCTCTCGTCCGCTGGCCCAGACGCCTTTTGAAAGACGACATGGACCAGGGCTCATCCAACTAAATGCCCGAGCTCCTTACCCGTGGGCGGAACACTACTCAGACAACACAGGGTGAGGGAACCACAATATGAAAGCTTCATTGGATCCCCAAACAGTTAACAGCATATAACACATAACCAGCAAAACACAAAATGTAACAGGCAACAGAGTCTCACCCTTCCGCTGGCTCACCAGGGTTTAGAATATAGTACAGCAAGTCTGTAGCCAGATGACTGGATTGTCCTGATCTGTGTTGCTTCCTTATGCAGTTTTTGATATCCCATCCAAATCCGAACATTTGATGCTGAAGTCCTTGTAGTCCTTGTATGATTCAAGTTCTGATCCCCTTGGTCGGCACCGAAGTGCATTGGCCTGGGGTTATGGCCTGCCAATCGGATCCGTAGATCATGGATTAGCTGCCTGTATCAAGTCCCGTGCACTTCTAGTCGGGGCCGAAATCCCTAGATTTAGGTCACTAGGCAAAAAAAAACTCCTTGGTTAATGAACAGTTCTGCTTATATCCCTTAACTCAATGCAACTCAATGCAGGATATTGGGGACTTCCTGATTGGTGGAATAAGACTGTGTTCTCATTGGCTCAATTTCAAGCTGCCTGGACAATGTTCATTTAAATGATGTTTAACAGGAGAGGGTACCAGCAGGAAGGACAGCGCCACAGGCATGGGTAGTGATGAGAACAAACTTCTTTATTCCATGGCCGTGCAGCAACGTTTTGACCATCCACACGTGGTCTTTATCAAGCTTACAATGCAAGACAAATAACCCCCTTAAATAGTGTTAAACTCCACCCACCAAACATAAAACACCAATCACAATGTATAAAAACCAATTAGACTAATACATAGACCAAACTACATTAAAAATACACCTGGTAATGGAATCTATATGTCCATGAATGTAATACATAAAGCGCTACTCATATAATATACCAAATACCTTGTGATGAGCTAGATCGATCCTGTAGTATACTATACAAAATATAAATTGCACACCATTATATATATATAAAACAAGACAATAGTGTTCCATATATATGATAATGGTGTGCAATTTATATTTTGTTTCAATATCTCTCCTTTTTTGGCATTGCGGAGATATGTGACACATTGCTGTGCCCAATTTTTAGTCATATATCTTTTTGCACTGTCGAGTGATAATATGCACATGTGTTAAATTTTATTGTAGATGATGGCGCTGCATGATTGAAATTCTGATAAAGATCTTTTTTTTTTTTTTTTTCCCTTGTTGAGCTCTGCTTGACCCTGCAATGGTGTGTAGGCGGGGTTTGATTATCTGGTAACAAATCCAGAACATATGGGAAGTGACACAACATAGTAAACTGGATTGATGGTCATGTGGATGAATCACTGCATTAAGTGCGGATTGACAAGTTCATGGACCAATGAGACTCATCCGGGAAGTGACATTTGTGGAGACATGGAGAGAAGCCCTGCAGTTATGCAGAGATAAGGACGCGATGATTGGTTTACTTCATCGGGGGTGGTAATGTTAGCTTGGTAACCGATGATGCATGTTTGCCATTTGTCTGAATATATCATGTGCACAATAAGGGGCGTTTATATCACTATGACTACTAGGAATGCTTCCATTTGATTGGAGACACTATGCCTATAGTAAACAACAGTATAAAGATCGATCTAGCTCATCACAAGGTATTTGGTATATTATATGAGTAGCGCTTTATGTATTACATTCATGGACATATAGATTCCATTACCAGGTGTATTTTTAATGTAGTTTGTTCTATGTATTAGTCTAATTCGTTTTTATACATTGTGATTGGTGTTTTATGTTGGGTGGGTGGAGTTTAACACTATTTTAGGGGGTTATTTGTCTTGCATTGTAAGCTTGATAAAGACCATGTGTGGATGGTCGAAACATTGCTGCACGACCATGGAATAAAAAGTTTGTTTTCATCACTAACCATGCCTGTGGCGCTGTCCTTCTGCTGGTATGTGACATTATCTAGATAAGGGCTCTCTAGACTGGACGTGCGTCCAGGGACGGGCTGGAAAGACTATAAATAGAGCCGTGAAACAGCAATACACATAGCAATACAAAGGACTTTTAGGAGGATTAAGTTCTCTGGCCTTCTACGACAAAGAAATTAGATAATTACATTACAAACAGTAAACCTCACCAAACATCTACACGACTTGTAGGAACAATGAGTGGCACCTCACAAGGTAAGAAATAAAATACAGTACAAACAGGTGAGATAATTACACTGCCCACGTTAATACTACCAGGCATCTAGAAGACTTGTAGGAAAAATGAGTTGCTTATCACAAAGTAGAGCACAAAATACAAAGAATTGTCTGGATAAATAAGAAATCATCCTATGATATATATTAAAGGAGTCCATTTCGTCACAGTCCACACATAGCCCTGCTGCTTCATAGCCCACCCCCTTCATAGCTTCACCCCTTTTGCAATGTGTGGGATGCACATGACTCTGCTCCTCCTCAATATAATATTGATTTATTAGTCAACTTGCTTCAGGGCTCCATGGCCGCTTCCTCAGGACAAAGCAATGTTATATTGCCATGTTTAAGGGCGTTTCAATCACACCTAAGTGGGATGGGAGCTTAGTCTTATACGAGTGATAGGTAATGTCACTATAGATGGTATCCATGCAACACATTTCTCCCCTTACATACAGACCTGCATTCCAGGTCCAGTAACCCCAATCCCGCGAGTGCACACACCATACACTAAAATAAAAACAGACCCGTACGGATATGCCAGACTCACCGTGCTACGTAGTCCTACCTCAACCCCAAAATAGTGATTCGTACCAGAAGGGACCAAATTACAGGCAGGGAAATGATTAAACTTTTTAGACCATGTTGGTATCAGTTATACTCATCTCATCCTGCAGAGGATAGCTCACTCGACGCGTTTCCCCCAGCCAAATGATGTCCCGGTGGGTTCCTCAGGAGTGAAATGCCTTTTCCATGAGGCCTCCAATATAGCCTCTGGTCGCCCAGGGTGGGGTCCTGATAAATCCCCTTCTCCACCCCTCTGTATTTCTCAATGGATGGCGGGTCTGGCAGCTCCCATCCCACTAAGGTGTGATTGAATGATAGAGAAGCATCACCATATTTTTGATCAATACTGACCCCAAAGGTGGTATACCATTTTTTTACCACCGAGTCTAAGGGGATTGACCCGGACTCCCAGGGCTGTGAACAGTAGAGCAGGACACCCGGGTATAATATAAGAAGGGGAGATCTTGCACAAGACACGTTCTTACTCCAATAAGATTTAGGACCAGAAGGGTGAGCCATCGAGGAACGGGGACACCAACCATGGGTTTTTCATTTAGGTGTTGAAAACTCCGTTGTCTGGCAGGGAAAGAACCAGGGATAGAACAGGGTGACCATCCCCTCTTCCCCCTTTTTAGCAAAAAGCATCATACCGTTTGATATAAAGGGTATATCTCCCTATCTTAGAGTAGCAAATAAAAGTTACATTTTAATAAGTATAACCTTGAATATAGCTACTGACACTTTGTCCAGACTTTTTGCAGTTCAACGTGCACACAGAGTCCCAAAGCAGACACAACCACTGGGCAAGGGTCCCCACACTATGCTTGCCAAACTATTCAACTACAGAGACAGAGATACCATACTGCATAAGGCAAGGGATACTGAGGAGCTTATGCTGGATGGTCAAAGAATTGCAATTTATCCGGACTATTCCATCACAGTGCAAAAGCAACGCATGAAGTTCACCGGAGTAAAGAGGCATCTGAGAGAGCTGAACTTGCAGTACTCTATGATATTCCTGACGAAGCTACGGGAGTGGCTTTGGAGAAGGTGCACTTCTTCATGGAACCGGAGGAGGCCATGCAATGGCTGGAGGCTAATGCCAAACGACTTCAGGCAAGGACTGAACGGATGTTGGCCTCTATTTGGATCACACAAGTCGGTCGGCTGAGACTGTGAGATTTTGTGTTTTTTTCTTTTTTACTCTCACTGAGGACGAAACCGTGTGATTGGCTGGATTTAATTGAACTCTACTGTTATGTTCATTCCGGAACCCGTTATTTTTCCGGTCAATTTTGTGCTTCTTGTTTTCCTTTCCTTCACGTTTCCCTTCTTATGATTATCAGTGTGGAGAAGGAGATGTGAGATGGACGATGTGAGACCTATACATTTGGTGCTGCCTATTTTAGGCAAAGCGGTGGTGATTATTATATGTGTTTACTGTTACTTTTTCTGTCCATACTTTACAGTACATAACTACATGATTCTGATGGGATGGGGGGTCTGAGTTTGTGAGGTGTTCTTGAGTATTGTTAGGTTAGTATAACCCGACTCTCATTGATAGGATGTGATTAGGGGGGAATGGGAGTGTAGGAAGAGAGGGGGGGCTGGGCAAGGGGGGGAGAGGGTGGGACAAAGACAGCAGGAGGTGGGTACAACAAGATTTGGTGGTGGCTCCATTGGAGATATGGGGGAAAGAGTTAAAGTTTTAAGTTGGAATATCAGGGGATTGTCGGATAGCACCAGGAGAGGGGCTATATTTAAACACATTCAGGATCAGAACCCGTCAGTAATATGTCTGCTTGTGCGGTCAAACAACACATGTCCTAAATAGACGATGGGTACAGAAGGCCTATTACTCACCTTCTCTACCTATGCAAGAGGAGTCTCGTTATTGATCGACAAGTCAGTACAGTATGAGGAGATGGAATCATACGTTGATAGGGAAGGACAGTACGTTGCCGACAAATGCAGAATCTATACTCAGCCTATGTGTATTGTAGCGATATATATTCCTCCCCCTAAACGAGTGTTAAAATTAGGGAGATGTGGGAATTTGCTGAGAAGGAGAGGCATCTTTTTTACTAGTGGGTGATTTCAACAATGTGGTTGATGCCTATTGGGATAGGAGCAAGCGTCTCAAGGGACTCTGACTAGCTCTATTACTGCCTTTGGCACTCTTATTCGGAAATGGGAATGGTGGATGCCTGAAGAGTAAGGAACGTAGGAATAAATAGATTTCATGCTATTCCGCCTCTCATGGTAGTTTCGTCCTGCATCGATTTAGCCTTGGCCAATGGTTTGATGGACGCAGTGATTGGGAATGTGCAGTATTTAACCAGAGTGATCTCCGATCACAGCCCTATCCCTGTATCCATCAGACGGGAACCCGGATGGGAGGAACGAAGGGTGGGTTGAAATTGCATCCAGCTTGGTTACGCCACATTAACAGCAAGATATAGCTCAGGAATTGGAAGATTTCTTTGTAAATAATGATGGTAGCACTGTTCCACGGTAGTTTAGGATGCGATGAAAGCCTACCTTAGGGGACTACTATTTCTGTGATATTAGCAGACGAAAAAACAAACAAGACAGAATGAGAAAGATAGAATGCAAGCTTTGTGTAGAACAGAGGAGGAGGCGACCCAGTATAATACCCAGTAGCAAAACAAGCACTTTGAGAAGCACATGAAGAGGTTAACAAGATACTTATTGATAAGCGGCAAAGAAACAAGCATTCAAAAACTTAATTTTTATGAGGGAATGCCATTAGCCGCTGCCCAGAGAGAGAACTCATCCGTACATAGTATGATTTCTGCAGACGGGACATTGGTTACAGAGGTGACAGATATTCTGGGAGTCTTTAAGGACCTTTACGGGGCACTGTACATATCGGGTGGTGAGACACGTGTGGGAGCTGTGGACACAATTCTGCTCGGGGTGTGCTACCTGTACTGTCAGAGAGGGATAGAGATAAATTGGAATGACCTATCACAATTGACGAATTGGAGGAAGCTCTGCATGGCATGGCTAGTGATAAAGCCCCGGGGTCGGACGGGTTGCCAGTAGAAATTTATAAGCAACTGGAAAAGACCTTACTACCCCGCTTATTGACTGTGCTAGAGGAGACGAGGGACAGGGGAAATCTACCTGCTTCGATGAGGGAAGCCGTCATAGTTGTAATTCCTAAGGAGGGTAAAGACCCCAAACTTCCAGACTCATACTGCCAATCTCATTGCTGACAGCTGACGTGAAGCTTCTGGCCAAGGTGTTGTCAAATAGGCTGACAAGCATTATATCCGATTTTGATTCAAATGGATCAGTCCGGGTTTATGCTTAATAGATCAACAGCCACTAACATACGGAGATTATATCTGAATTTGCAGCTGCCATCTGACAACCCAGGCCGGAGGGTGATTGTCTCGCTGGACACCCATAAGGCCTTTGACAGCGTTGAGAGTGATATTAGGCAAGTGTACAGAGGATGGGTTTTGGTCCACAATTCATTGGTTGGGTGCAGCTGTTATACTCGCAACCCTCTGCCAGACTTAGAGTAAATGGGGTGGTTCTCAGGGGATACAGCTTTAGAGGGAAACGAGACAGGGCTGCCCTTATCGCCGCTTCTTTTTGCAATCGCAATAGAACCCCAAGCTGCAGTTATTAGGAAATCAACGGAGGTTAAAGGATTTTAACATGGGAACACAGAATGGAGAAAATAGCTTTGTACCAGACGATTTATTATTGTTCCTGGAAGACCCCGAGGCCTCATTGGATCATGCCATGCGATACTAAGAGTCAGGACACAGGAAGGAAATCCCTATTTACAGCCGCCATTTCGAGCAATCATGCAACAGGCATAAATTCCCCAATGCAAGGAGTTGCTACCTTCATGGTGCGTGAAGGGGCCCTAATGTACGAAGATGCCTTTTAAGTTACCATGTAAAAAATATATGGCAAGTTAAATGGACAGAAAAAATTCAAATTGAGGTTTGTGTGATTTCCTCTCCTGTTTCCCATCAATATCCGTGGGGCTTGCTATCTTGGGTTCTGCTCTGAGGCAAGATAAACTTCCTTGTTTCAATCTTTAGGGATAGCTAGTTCTCCACCGTGTACAATGGTGTCTAGGGCATGGTTAGTTACATCCCAATGCTATTTGTATTGTGTATTTATCGGACTGCGGTCAGTAAGTGCAATACTTTTATGTCTGTTTATTTACTGCTAGTCATCGGACATAACAGGAGCTGTCGGAGAATCGCAGTGTAAGAATAAGTGATCTAGTACTCATTGTAAACCCCAAAAGTGAGGTGTTGTTGGCGTAGGCACAATAGGCCTTAAGGGCAGATTACCAAGCCCTGTGGAGCCTGTGTACTCAGACAGAGGCCCACTGTTCTGACAGAGAGGGTAGTTGATGTCCTGCAAGGGAGGACCTGTTCGTGCTTAACTAGTGTTGAAGAAGAGGTCAAACTGCTAGGCATGCTACCATTCCAAGTTATATATTTCAATACAGCTCATATACGCAGTAGAACCCATGAACCTTCTGACAAGGCGGAGGCAATGGCTTAGAGAAAAGCTGGAGGATTGGTGCCAGAAGTTACTCCACCCCTTCTGCACCAAAAGCATGGGTTTTACGGATACTGTGGGAAATGAACAAGTCTTTATGTAAAATCTTTAGACTTGGACAGGGAAAAGGGTTCAACATCATACCACAGGCGATCATCCACCATTAAAGAGAGTGCAGAGCCTGTACCCACCTCACTAACAATGTCCAAAGAGATGTATACGGAGATAAAAGGCTGGTGATCAGAGTTAGTTGTAACCAATGGGCAGCTCCTTAGTCCTAGTAAGAAAGAGGAGGTACAATAGAATGGTGTAAGATTTCATGAAAGATAACCGCATTACACATAAGGATGCTTACCCATTACTAAAATTAAAGAGTACAATGGGCATGAGAATGCTAACTACTTTTCCATCTTAGATCTCACCAGGGGTATTGCAGGTCATAGCAGAGCGAACCGAAATACTGCTTTGCCACCTGATGCCCTGTGAGTTCAATGCATCCGTTTGGACTCTTAAAGCACCGGATCATCAAAGGTTGATGAGTGCTGCCTGGCACAATAAATTTGAAACTACCTTAAGTACTTAGATGACGTCATAGTCTACCCAAATATGAAGACCATCTGGAGCATTGGCTGAAGTGTTTGAAGCATATCCAGTTAGTGTATGAAGTGAGCCATCCAAGTGTCCTGTCATATTGTCAGTGCTGAGGGCGTAGCACAGATCCTGAGAAAGTTACTGTCATTAGGACTGGCCAAGACACCACATCAAGTAGGGGAGGCAGGTCTGAGCTGTAGGGTACTACCGAGATTCATCAAATGGTTCACGAAGAATGGAGTACTCCATGCAAACCTCCTGCTAGCAGTCCAAGAAGCTAAGAACCCAAGTCCGCCTTTCGAATGATAGGGCAGCAGAGAAGATAGACCCTAATCGTTGAAATGGCCCTGACGGGGAGAAATCCTAGCCTTCCTGACTATGGTCAGCTATTTGTGTGGCGCAATGGGTCTAAACCGTTGTAGGATATGTCAGTTAGGGCTAGAAATATTTGGACAGTGACACAATTTGCGAGTTGACTCTGCATGACCACCACATTGGATTGAAATTTAAACCTCTCACAGAATTCAGTCAGATTGACGTTAATTTGAAGGGTTTGACAAAAATGAAGGAAAATGTAGGAATGTAACATTTCTTTACAAACACTCCACATTTTAGGAGGTCAAAAGTAATTGGACAAATAACATAACCCAAACAAAATTTTTATTTAATATTTTGTTGGAATCCTTTGGAGGCAATTTACTGCCTTAATCGAACCCATGGGCATCACCAAACGCTGGGTTTCTCCTGTTAATGCTTTGCCAGGCCTTTACAGCGCAGCTTTCAGGTTCCTGCTTGTTTGTGTCTTTCTCGTCTTAAGGGCTGGATTTAGCAAGTGAAATGCATGCTCAATTGGGTAAATCTGGTGATACTTGGCCATTGCAGAATGTTTCCACTTTTTTGCACTCATGAACTCCTGGGTAGCTTTGCTGTATGCTTGGGGTCATTGTCCATCGTACTATGAAGCGCCGTCCATCAATTGCAGCATTGGCTGAATCTGGCTGAAAGTAATCCCGGTACACTCAGAATTCATCGCTACTATTGTTGCTGTTATTCATCAATAACACAAGTGACCATGTGCCATTAAAAGCCATGCATGCCCATCCATCACTTGCTCCACATGTTTACAGAGGATGTGGTGTGCCTTGGATCATGTGCCGTTCCTATTTCTCCAAACTGTTTTCTTCCATCATCTGGCCAGGTTGATCTTTGTCTCATCTGTCCATAGAATACATTTCCAGAACTGAGCTGGCTTCTTGAGGTGTTTTTCAGCAAATTTAACTCTGGCCTGTCTATTTTTGGAATTGATGAATGGTTTGCATCTAGATGTGAACCCTTTGTATTTACTGTCATGGAGTCTTCTCTTTACTGTTGACTTAGAGACAGATACACCTACTTCACTGAGAGTGTTCTGGACTTCAGTTGATGTTGTGAACGGGTTCTTCTTCACCAAATAAAGTATGCGGCGACCATCCACCACTGTTGTCATCCGTGGACGCCCAGGCCTTTTAGAGTTCCCAAGCTCACCAGTCAATTACTTTTTTCTCAGAATGTACCCAACTGTTGATTTTGCTACTCCAAGCATGTCTGCTATCTCTCTTATGGATTTTTTCTTTTTTTTCAGCCTCAGGATGTTCTGCTTCACCTCAATTGAGAGTTCCTTTGACCGCATGTTGTCTGGTCACAGCAACAGCTTCCAAATGCAAAACCACACACCTGGAATCCACCCCTGACCTTTTAACTACTTCATTGATTACAGGTTAACGAGGGAGACGCCTTCAGAGTTAATTGCAGCCCTTAGATCCCATTGTCCAATTACTTTTGGTCCCTTGAAAAAGAGGAGGCTATGCATTACAGAGCTATGATTCCTAAACCCTTTCTCCGATTTGGATGTGGAAACTCTCATATTGCAGCTGGGAGTGTGCACTTTCAGCCCATATTATATATATAATTGTATTTCTGAACATGTTTTTGTAAACAGCTAAAATAACAAAACTTGTGTCACTGTCCAAATATTTCTGGCCCTAACTGTATGTGCAATGTAAGAACTGCTCACATTAGCCAATTGTGAGACCCACAACTAGTATATGTATGTCACAGCTGCAGCAGGATCCTCCACCACATGGATGGTCCTTGGTAATCTCCAAAAATGGACAGAAAGTTTCTTATCCGCACTGCTGTTCAATAACAAGACTTACTCTGTGCTTTAAATAGTGGATCTTTAATCCTAACCGTTTCGAGATCCTCCTGATCTCTTACTCAGGGATGCATTCAACAGAGTCTCAACAGAGACTCAGGGATGCATACAAAAGATCAGAAACTTTCTGTCCATTTTTGGAGATTAGCAATGTGGGATTGGCTACAGCTCGGTCACGTAAGGGTACCTTTACACGTGGCAACTTTTCTAGGAATTTCACTGTAAACTTACTGGTTGCAGTGAAATCATGTACACATTGTTCTATCTTGTTGCTGTGTACAAATGGAACAATGTCTCCATGATTTCCCTGCAACCAGTAAGTTGCCAGTGAAATTCCTAGAAAAGTTGCCACGTGTAAAGGTACCTTTAGAGTTCCTAGCTGTAGTCTGGGTAGTCACAGAATGTTTCAAGCACTGCCTGGCTGCAGCAAAGTTTACAATCTTCATGGACAAAAACTACTAAGAAAAAGCAGCATCAAAAAGACTTACCATCGAAGCCAAATACAAAAAATAATACTGCACTTGCAGGATGCAGTCAGACCCCACTATGTGAAGCAAGCCCAGGTGCAGGCTAATAAATCCCCTTAACCTACAACAAGGTGTGGGAGGTGACTTGCCATGCACACAATGGGCCCACATAGGACACCATTCACACTGATACATATGATGCAGAGTGTCTGAAAGTTACCCAACTGCCGACTATGTGAAGCAAGCCCAGGTGCAGGCTAATAAATCATCTCAACCTACAAAATCTTCATGGACAACAATCCGTTGACTCACTTGCAGACAGCGAAGCTAGGTGCACTAGAGCAGCGATGGATGGCCCAATTGTGAAATTACAACTTTACCATCAAGTACCGGGCAGGCCACAAGAATGCCAATGCTGATACGCTCAATTCTATATAAAGAAAAGGGGAGACAAAGAGGTGCAAATGGGTCTTATCGTTTTAAAGATAAGGTGGTACCATCATAGGTGTATGTGCTCACCTGGTCCAGTTCTGTTCCCCCACAACTGGTTAATTTGCTCAGACAGCTGCTCCTTGATCCGCACTCCCACGTAACAGTGGTGATATATCCAAGTAAAAGATCCAGAAAGAGATCTTGCTTCAGTGATCCGTGCTGCTGCCTATAAAAGAAAGCCAAGGAAGCGAAGCAACTTGTGCGCTGCTCCTTTATTCCATTAGTATTTCCAACGCGTTTTGGTACAGACCTTTTACTTGAATGCTGATATGCTGTGCAGGATGCCCCATTTGCAAGATGCAGGAGAAGACCCGGAGGAGCGGGAAGAGATAGAGCTACCGACTTTTCACCTCCCCATGTGTCTCAGTGTATTAACTATGTGAAAGACAAATGTCAAAAAGCTACGTTGAATCCGTTACCTCAACATGGATGGGCAGAAACACAAGACAGTGACCCAGCTGTCTGCTTACTAAAGGAGCTGTTGAAAGAAGCAGGCTCACATCCTTGTCCAGATGCTCAACATGAAACAGCTGTGTAAAGAGAAAAGTAAACTGTTCGTTTATGGAGGTAAGCTGTGCAGGCGTTACACTAATCCAAAAACCCATAAGCTTGTCTGGCAGATAGTGGTTCCAAGGAGAGATGTCCAGATGGTCCTAGAGGCATACCACGATAGAGCAGGGCATTTTGGGTGGAAGAAGTTGGAAGTTCTGCTGAGAGAAAGATTCTACTGGGTTGGCATCATGAGGAAAGCCATTGAAAATTGGTGCAGAAACTGTGGACTATGCAGCCTGAGGAGAAAGGATCGAGATAGTCAGAAAGCCAGAAGTAGTAAGAAAGAGTTCCAGAAGAATCCTTACCTGTGAAATCAAAAAAGGAAGAAGTCATCCATACAGTACTTGGAGAATTTCCTAAGACATGTACACAGTACAATGGAGCAGTAGTCATTCCTATGTTAACTTTTCCCCAAACAGTGTTACCTGAACCAGCATGACATGATGAACTTCAAGCTGAGGTATCAGAAGCAGCACCTGTAGAGGAACAGGAAATTCAGCCCCCTGCTACCAGTGAACTTCTCAGTCCCATGGTGAGACGAAAACCCCATTCTGAGGCACCAGCACTGTACAGAACTGCACATAGCATAGTGCTCAGTACACCTGTAATAGACATTACAGACAGGTCAGCAGAAACGCTTTTAGTATGAAGGTCACAACACACCATACAGGGTCAGACCCCAGCATGTTACAGGGACTAGTAGTGCAGTTCAACCAGGTTAAGATGTAAACATGTTTTCTTTGTTTTCATGTAAAAATGTAAATACGTAACTGAGCAACCAACAAGCTTACTTACCTACAGGACTTACTGTATGAACTTTTGAATATTCTTGAACAACTGTTTATTTAATTATGGACCAATATGCCATTGGACTGGTTGTGATAAAATACATCTTTGTACATATATTTCTTCATCAGCTGTGGGTGGAAGGACTAAGCACCCAAGTGACTGCTTTTTCAAATTTCCTTGATTTTTGTAATTTTTAAATTTTGAGACTTTGTACCCTTTTTATTGTTTTTTACAATTGTTTTGCTTGCAAAAAGGTTTTTCTCAGCCCAGGAGTACTGAATTTCACTAGGGGAAAATGTGGCGCCCCAGAGTCCAGATGCCACAATGCCATTGCCTCCTTCAGGGGGTAATGTCATACCTGAGAGCAACATATGGTATTAACACCAGGCAAAACTAAAGCACACAACACCTTTCTGCCTCCAGACCTGAAGGGGGAGCTCTAAAACCCGGGTTCAGGGCAGCTCCCCTATAAATTCTGGTCTGGGGCGAAGTTAGTCAGTTCAGTTCCTAGGAGGACTGAGGAAGACATCCTGTGAACTGGAACAGTGCTAAGTTCATCCCAGGATAGCTTACGCCTATCTTGAAGGACCTGTAGGCAAGGGTTGGAGGAAGTGGAGGAGAGCCTAGGAAGCAGAGCAGTGTCGAGCTCACCCCAGAGGAGAAAGCACCAAGAACCGGACACCAGAGTCCGACGATGTTTGGAAGTACACTGAGATACAGGCTGATTTTCTGCTAAGGGGAAAAAAAAACAAAAAAACCCTCTTTATATCTGATTTTCTAGCGAGTGTGACCGCGAGCTAAGTGTGACAGAGCAAGTGCGACAGAAGTAAGTGTGTGACTTGTGATTCAGTGACTTTGGATTAAGGGAGTTTGGAAGGGAGGATTTACTGAATTGTTGGTTGTATTTTGTTAATACTTTGCATTTCTTTTTACTTATCATTTCTGTCTGGTGCAATCCCCATTAGGAAATGAGCTCCATGATTGGCAATGCCATCCAGTGTACATCTTGCCACATGTATGCATTCCTTGACCAGCCGATCGAGGGTTCATACTGCTGTGTGAGATGTGAGTACGTTGTGCATTTGGAAGCCCAGATACTGGATCTAAATGAACAACTGACAACGCTGAGATCCATAGACAATATGGAAAGGAGTCTGCTGCTCACTGAACAGCTGCTCAATGGGATAGATGTGGGGGAGGATGGTAGTATGGAGCTGCAGGACCGTGAGGTAGCTAGCTGGGTGACAGTTAGAAGGCGGGGTAGAGGGAAGGGTGCCAGGGAGGCTAGCCCTGATCTGGCACACCACAATAAATTTGCTATGTTGGCAGATGAGGGGGTGTAAGTTCAGGGATAGCACTGCTGCAGCAGGGCATGACCTCTGAAAGCCAGAGGAGTGTCTGCTCCAGTAAGGGGGAAAACAGGAGAGTAGGGCAGGCCAGACAGGTTCTGGTAGTGGGGGATTCAATTATTAGGGGAATAGATAGGGCAATCTGTCACAAAGACAGGGATCGTCGAACAGTGTGCTGCCTACCTGGCGCTCGAGTCCGGCACATCGCTGATCGGGTTGACAGATTACTGGGAGGGGCTGGTGAGGACCCAGCGGTCATGGTGCACATTGGCACAAATGATAAAGTTAGAGGTAGGTGGAAGGTCCTTAAAGATGATTTCAGGGAATTAGGCTGCAAGCTTAAGGCAAGGACCTCCAAGGTAGTATTCTCTGAAATACTGCTTGTACCACGTGCCACACCAGAGAGGCAACGGGAGATTAGGGAGATAAATAAGTGGCTCAGGAATTGGTGTAGGAAGGAGGGGTTTGGGTTCCTGGAGAACTGGGCCGACTTCTCTGTTGGCTACAGGTTCTATGCTAGGGACGGGCTGCACCTCAATGAGGAGGGTGCAGCTGTGCTGGGGGAGAAAATGGCTAGAAGGTTGGAGGAGTGTTTAAACTAGGGATTGGGGGGGAGGGTATTCATTGTATAGGAGGGGAAGATAGTGTAAACAGTAACCTGGGCACAAGTAATAAAATTGGGGGTGGCATGGGGGGTGGGTTAGAACAGACAATCTAGTAGGAAGGAAGAGAGGTAAAGAGAGATGCATAAAGTGCATGTTCACTAATGCCAGAAGCCTCATCAACAAAATGGAGGAATTAGAATTGATTTTGTTGGAAAATAATTATGACATGGTGGGGATTTCGGAGACTTGGCTGGACGAGAGCCATGACTGGGCTGTTAATTTACAGGGCTATTGTCTGTTCAGAAATGACCGTACAAATAGGCGAGGGGAGGTGTATGTTTATACGTAAAATCATCCTTAAAACCCATCCTGCGTGATAATATAGGTGAATCTAATGGAAATGTAGAGTCCCTGTGGGTGGAGATAAGGGGAGGGGGAAAAAATAATAAATTACTGATAGGGGTTTGTTATAAGTCTCCAACAATAATGGAAGTGGAGGAGAATATCCTCATAAAGCAAATAGATGAAGCAGCAACTCAGGGAGAGGTCATTATTATGGGGGACTTCAACTACCCTGAAATACATTGGGGATCAGAAACCTGCAGTTCCAGCAAAGGTAATAAGTTTTTGAAAACTATGAGAGACAATTACCTTTCACAACTGGTTCAGGACCCAACAAGAAGGGGGGCACTGCTGGACCTAATATTAACCAACAGGCCAGACTACATATCAAATATACGGGTTGGAGGTCACTTGGGTAATAGTGATCATAACTTAATAAGCTTTCAAGTATCCTTTACTAAGACGTGTAGTAGAGGGGCCACAAGGACACTAAACTTTAGGAAGGCAAATTTACAACGGTTGAGAGATGATCTTAGTGCAATAAACTGGGACGATGTCCTGAGACATAAAAGTACACAACACAAATGGGAGATGTTTATTAGCATCCTGAATAGGGCCTGTGCACAATATATACCCTATGGGAATAAGCATGCTAGAAATAGGAGGAAACCACTATGGCTAAATAAAGCGGTAAGAAGTGCAATATGTGACAAAAAGAAAGCATTTAGGGAATTAAAGCAAGTAGGTAGTGATGAAGCATTAAATAAATACAGAAAATTAAATAACATTTGTAAAAAGCAAATCAAGGCAGCAAAGATTGAGACAGAGAGACTCATTGCCAGAGAAAGTAAAAAGAATCCCAAAATATTTTTTAACTACATAAATAGTAAGAAACTAAAAAATGATGGTGTTGGCCCCTTTAAAAATAGTCTGGGTGAAATGGTGGATGAGGATGAGGAAAAAGCCAATATGCTAAATGACTTTTTTTCAACAGTATTTACACAAGAAAATCCCATGACAGACAATATGATCAGTGATAACAAAAAGTCTCAATTAAATGTCACCTGCTTAACCCAAGAGGAAGTACGGCATCGTCTAAAAATCACTAAAATTGAGAAATCACCGGGCCCGGATGGGATACACCCCAGAGTGCTGCAGGAATTAAGTACTGTCATAGATAGACCATTATTTTTAATATTTAAAGATTCCATAAAAACAGGGTCTGTACCACAGGACTGGCGTATAGCAAATGTGGTGCCAATATTCAAAAAGGGGACAAAAACTGAACTTGGAAATTATAGGCCAGTAAGCTTAACCTCTACTGTGGGTAAAATCCTAGAGGGTTTTCTAAGAGATGCTATACTGGAGTATCTGAACAAAAATAACCTCATGACCCATTATCAACATGGTTTTACGAGGGACCGTTCCTGTCAAACTAATCTAATAAGCTTCTATGAAGAAGTAAGTTCTGGACTGGACCAAGGAAATGCAGTGGATGTGGTGTATATGGACTTTTCAAAAGCTTTTGATACGGTGCCACACAAAAGGTTGATACATAAAATGAGGGCAATTGGGATAGGGGAAAATATGTGTAAGTGGGTTAAGAACTGGCTTAGTGATAGGAAACAAAGGGTGGTTATTAATGGAACACACTCAGAATGGGTCACAGTTAACAGTGGGGTACCACAGGGGTCAGTGTTGGGCCCGCTTCTATTTAATATATTTATTAATGACCTTGTAGGGGGCATACAGAGTAGAATCTCAATATTTGCAGATGACACTACACTCTGCAGGGTAATCAATACAGAGGAGGACAATTTTATATTACAGGAGGATTTATGTAAACTAGAAGCTTGGGCTGCTAAATGGCAAATGTGCTTTAATGGGGATAAATGTAAAGTCATGCACTTGGGCAGAGGAAACAAAAGGTATAATTATGTGCTTAATTGTAAAACACTGGGCAAAACTGTCACTGAAAAAGACCTGGGTGTATGGGTAGATGACAAACTCACATTTAGTGGCCAGTGTCAGGCAGCTGCTGCAAAGGCAAATAAAATAATGAGATGCATTAAAAGAGGCATAGATGCTCATGAGGAGAACATAATTTTACCTCTATACAAGTCACTAGTGCGACCACACTTAGAATACTGTGTACAATTCTGGTCTCCGGTGTATAAGAAAGACATAGCTGAACTAGAGCGGGTCCAGAGAAGAGCGACAAAAGTCATTAGAGGACTAAGGGGTCTGCAATACCAAGACAGGTTATTAAACTTGGGGTTATTTAGCTTGGAAAAACGAAGGCTTAGGGGTGATCTTATAATAATGTATAAATATATGAGGGGCAGTACAGAGACCTTTCTAATGATCTCTTTACTCTCAGGCCTGAGACTGGACAAGGGGGCATCCTCTACGTCTGAGGAAAGAAGGTTTAATCATAATCACAAACGCGGATTCTTTACTGTAAGAGCAGTGAGACTATGGAACTCTCTGCCACATGCTGTTGTAATGAGTGAGTCACTACTAACATTTAAGAAGGGCCTGGATGCCTTTCTTGAAAACTATAATATTACCAGTTATATATACTAGATTCTTTGATAGGGCGTTGATCCAGGGAATTAGTCTGATTGCCATATCTGGAGTCAGGAAGGAATTTTTTCCCCCAATGTGGAGTTAAGTGTTGCCACATCGGTTTTTTTTTTGCCTTCCTCTGGATCAACATGTTAGGCTATGGGTTGAACTAGATGGACTTAAAGTCTTCCTTCAACCTTAAAAACTATGTTACTATGTTACTATGATGTGCAGAGCCTAACGTCCCGACAGCCAACACCGGAGGGTGGGGCATTCCTAGTCCCCCAGCCACACCAAGTGCCCGCAGACAAAGCAGCGTTAAGAGCCTGGGAGCAGCTGCCAGAGAAGTGGGGCTGGAAAAGGACTCTAGCAGCCTGTCATACTGGCACCAAGCATGAAAGAGAGAAGGCCACAGATCCGCTTAAGCAGCAGCAGAGACCCGGGAGGGAGAGCACAGCAAGGATGCCTCAGAACTTGCCGGGTGAGGAGAACCCTGAGTTGCTCCCAGGTTACAAGGACTCTCTAACTAACATCACCCGTTGTTGAACCAGTATCACCAGTAAAGGAACCAACAAACCGTGAGTCTGTCTGTTACTTCGCATCCTCCATCCTGCACCCTACACCCTTTCAACATCCACTGCCCTGGGGAACCTTTCCACCTGTGGGGAGCCACTACATCCCAGCTGCCCGCCCATCGTCCCCAGAGGTTCTGCAGCAGCAGCGGCTACTCATGGCCTCAAACCACAGGTGGCGTCACGAATAATCCTTCCTAGAATTCCCCAAAAAAAACTTTAATGCTAAACCCAGGGTCATGGAGCCGGGTCTCGACCCCTGTGACTTCCTGGGAGCACCAAAGCCAGGTTCCCAGTACCCCACGGCCCTGGGGCCCATCACAATTGAATAAACAGTCTGCCTGTCCCTGGATATTGTGTAGCTAGGCCGCCTGTCCCTGAGTATCGCATAGCATGGCTGCCTATCCCAGCCTATTGTATAACCATTCTGCCTCTCCCTAGACATTATATAGCATGGCCACCTGTCCATAGGTGATGCACAGAATTGATGCAGTTTAAGACAAGATAAGCAGCCAGCTTTTTCATGTTTCAGATACAGTAATTCTTTAAGGTTTAATTCTTTTGAGGTTATCAGAAAAAAAAACATTTCCTTGTTGAACAATTATTTCCTACCCATACAGTTTAATTAAAATTTAGATTTTTTTTTATTCAGTTATCCCACAAAAATGGATATCTAATATAAGTTCAGAACAGCTACAGTTCCTTGATGTCTCTGTGTTATTATTTTCTAGTCACCATCCTCGCAATATGGTGGAATCTATCCCGTTTAGTCAATTTTTAAGAGCGACGAGAACAGAAAGTGATGAACAGGCATTGGATAGGACCCTGATGGTAATGACTGATACATTTGCCACAAGGGGTTATCCAAGAAAGCTCCTGGAAAAACAAAAAAATAAACTAAAATCGATTGAAAGGAGTGATCTGTTGGTACCAAAAGTAAGAGATAGAACTAAACGTGCTCCATTTGTCTCTGTGTTTTGTGAGGAAAGCAAACTTGTAGCCCAGATTATAAAGAAACATTGGGGTACATTGTCTAATGGTTTGCCTAAAAATTTCGGAGTTTCGTGAACCCCCTCTCTTTTCTTATAAGAGAAATAAAAATTTGAAGGATCAACTGGTACATGCAGATGTTGGTTCATTCAAGAGACGGAAACAAAGTTCTCTCACTGGTATTGCAAGAAAAGGCTGTTATCCATGCTTAAATTGCATTAATTGTAGAGCCATGATAAAAGGCACTGAATTCACTGATAGACATGCAGAAAAGATGTATAAGGGCCCTTTCACATCAGCGTTTTTTTCAAATCGCGGCAGATGCGGTGAAAAAACCGCATCTGCCGCGATTATTGCATACCGGCTGCACTTGCGGCACGGTTGCGGCGCGGTTGCGGTAAACGCCATACAAGGTATAGGCGGACTTGCGGCAGGTGCGGCAAGTGCGGTTTTGGCACTTGCGGCAGGTGTGGCCGCACCTGCCGCAAGTCCGCCTATACCTTGTATGGCGTTTACCGCAACCGCGCCGCAACCGTGCCGCAAGTGCAGCCGGTATGCGGTAATCGCGGCAGATGCGGTTTTTTCACCGCATCTGCCGCGATTTGAAAAAAATGCTGATGTGAAAGGGCCCTAAGATCAATTATTTTTTAACATGCGATTCAGATTTTATTGTTTATATGCTCATTTGCCCATGTGGTTTGAGGTACGTGGGGGAAACCACTTGCGATTTCAAGACTCGTTTCAGTCAACACAAATATACTGTCCGCAAAAAGAGAATGGATCTCCCCGTACCGAAACACTGTGTAGAATTGGGTCATAAAGACACGGATTTGAAATTTATGATTATAGATTATGTTCCTCCTTTGAGACGTGGTGGCAATAGAACGGCAATATTAAAAAGGAAAGAGCTTCAGTGGATCCATGCATTGAAGACATTGAGACCAGAGGGACTCAATGTTGATTTCAAATTGCATGGTTTAACTTAAATTGTGAAATCATATTTGAGATTCTAGGTCTCTTGTTCTCATTATATGTGTGCATATTGTCTTTTTCTGTATTAATTGTTTTGTTTTTTTCTTTTCAGGTGATTGAATTTGCTGAAAACCCTGTTTTCACCATATCATGGTGTCTCAGTTCCCTAAAAATAAAATTTTGCTATTTTTTGTGATAATAAAAAAAATCTTTGTATACTGCAAAAGTGCGTGTGTTCAATGGAAAATTTCTTTTTGGGGGCACCAACTCTTTGGTGTTTGTTTATGTATGTAGGGGTGTTTGTATTGTGGCTCTTGGTCATTTGGTGACTCAGTGTAATTACTGGGTTCACCGGATGTTCCATGATACACAGCCAGCCCATCTTTGCTCTTATTGGGCATTATGGTTTGGTGTACATGAACCCCTGATTGTTTGGTTTGAGTTTGGTGTCCTAATATAAAGCATTATTCAAAAGGTGTATACCTTGATATTTTGGCAGCACAGCACTTGAGATGTGTGGGCAAACAGATCGCCGGCCAGTAACTAAGATGGCGACGGCGGATCTTATTGCTACTGCGCATGTGCGGTGACGCTGCGGCGTCAGGACGTCATGCCGCTTACAGAGCATGCGCAATTGAACCAGGAAGACGCTGGGAACATGAGGCACCCGTGATATACGGTGAGGGTTGTGCATATCCTAATCACCTGGGTATTTATTTGTATTTTAATATTTCACATATGTTACCAATCGATCTATTGGCACTAATTAATGACTTTTATGTTACCAGGAATACTGCACCTGGTGGATGTTAGCACTATATGAAGCAGTTTATATATACATTACGATTGGGCACATTATGATCTATGCACTTTTATTATACAGATGTATTTATTGATAAAAGTATATAATTGATTGTATGATGTTTTCTGCATAAATAACACAGCTATACCCATGATGCACTATGCCTGATGAAAACCGCAAGGTTGAAACGTTGTATCACATGGCTTGAGTAAAGCTGGTTTTTCACAACTGTGACTTGGAGTGCTGCTTGTCTTTTTGGATTCTTTGTCTTGCTGCAGATTGAGCCCTGCTACAGGAAGTATTGCATCCGATTCTTTGTCATTTTCTTGTGCTGATTCTATTTTTTGTCTTTTTTTTAATATAATAATTGCCTAAGCCAGCTTCCGTCCATTTCTGCTTGAAATGACGTCAGATCCAGACTGAAGCTGGCTGTACACCCACTAAGGGTGTACTAAGATGGCCGACCGTTAGCGAGAGCGGGGCTAATACTGCCCCACTCTCGCCATCGGCGGCCTCTCCTGTGCCCCACACCCTCCTGCCCCTGCTCCTCCTGCCTCGATCCGTTCCCCGCGGACCCCCTCGCTTGCCGCGGCCCACCCTCGCTACACGTGGCCCCCACTCCTCAATGCTGATATAAGTAAAAAAAATCCTATAAGGATACTCACCCTCTGCAGGCGTGCTCCACCTGTCTTCTATCTTCCAGGACAGGACCTGTCGTTGCCTGGGAAACCGATCAGCTGATCGGTTCCCCAGGCAACGACAGGTCCTGTCCTGGGAGATAGAAGACAGGTGGAGCGCGCCTGCGGAGGGTGAGTATCCTTATGGGATTTTTTTAATTTTTACCAGCATTGAGGAACGGGGGGCGGCAGGGGGTCCGCAGGGAGCGGGGGGGGGGGAGGGGTGCAGACGGAGGGGGGCCACTCTGCCCACTGCGCTGCTGCGCTGACCACTCTGCCCACCGTGCTGCTGCACTGACCACCGCGTTGCTGCGCTGACCACTCTGACCACCGCGCTGCTAGCTGACCACTCTGCCCACCGCGCTGCTGTGCTGACCACTGCCCACCGTGCTGCTGCGCTGACTACTCTGCCCACCGCGCTGCTGCGCTGACCACCGTGCTCCTGCGCTGACCACTCTGACCACCGCGCTGCTGCGCTGCCCACTCTGCCCACCGCTCTGCTGCGCTGACCACTGCCCACCGCGCTGCTGCGCTGACCACTCTGCCCACCGCGCTGCTGCGCTGACCACTCTGACCACTGCGTTGCTGCGCTGACCACTCTGACCACCATGCTGCTGCGCTGACCACTCTGCCCACGGCGCTGCTGCGCTGACCACCGCACTACTGCACTGACCACTCTGACCACCGCGCTGCTGCGCTGCCCACTCTGCCCACCACTCTGCTGCGCTGACCACTGCCCACCGCGCTGCTGCGCTGACCACTCTGCCCACCGCGCTGCTGCGCTGACCACTCTGACCACTGCGTTGCTGCGCTGACCACTCTGACCACCATGCTGCTGCGCTGACCACTCTGCCCACGGCGCTGCTGCGCTGACCTCTCTGCCCACCGCGCTGCTGCGCTGACCACTCTGCCCACCGCGCTGCTGCGCTGACCACTCTGCCCACCGCGCTGCTGCGCTGACCACTCTGCCCACCGTGCTGCTGCGCTGACCACCGCGCTGCTGCGCTGGCAACTGCGCTGCTGCGTTGACCACTCTGCCCACCGTGCTGCTGCGCTGACCACTGCCCACCGCGCTGCTGCGCTGACCACTCTGCCCACCGCGCTGCTGCGCTGACCACTGCCCACCGCGCTGCTGCGCTGACCACTGCCCACCGCGCTGCTGCGCTGACCACTCTGCCCACCGCGCTGCTGCGCTGACCACTGCCCACTGCGCTGCTGCGCTGATCACTCTGCCCACTGCACTGCTGCACTGACCACTGCCCACCGCGCTGCTGTGCTGACCACTCTGCCCACCGCACTGCTGCGCTGACCACTCTGCCCACCGCGCTGCTGGGTTGACCACTCTGCCCACCGCGCTGCTGCGCTGACCACTCTGCCCACTGCGCTGACCACTCTGCCCACCGCGCTGCTGCGCTGACCACTCTGCCCACCTCGTGACCACTCTGCCCACCGCGCTGCTGCACTGACCACTCTGCCCACCGTGCTGCTGCGTTGACCACTCTGCCCAGCGCGCTGCTGCACTGACCACTCTGACCACCGCGCTGCTGCGCTGCCCACTCTGCCCACCGCTCTGCTGCGCTGACCACTGCCCACCGCACTGCTGCGCTGACCACTCTGCCCACCGCGCTGCTGCGCTGACCACTCTGACCACTGCGTTGCTGCGCTGACCACTCTGACCACCATGCTGCTGCGCTGACCACTCTGCCCACGGTGCTGCTGCGCTGACCTCTCTGCCCACCGCGCTGCTGCGCTGACCACTCTGCCCACCGCGCTGCTGCGCTGACCACTCTGCCCACCGCGCTGCTGCGCTGACCACCGCTCGCCCACCGTGCTGTGCGCTGACCACCGCGCTGCTGCGCTGACCACTCTGCCACGCGCTGCTGCGCTGACCACTCTGCCCACCGCGCTGCTGCGCTGACCACTCTGCCCACCGCGCTGCTGCGCTGACCACTCTGCCACCGCGCTGCGGACCACTCTGCCCACCGCGCTGCTGCGCTGACCACTGCACTCGATGCTGCGCTGACCACTCTGCCCACCTGCGCTGCTGCGCTGACCACTTACCCACCGCGCTGCGTCGCTGACCACTCTGACCCACCGCACTGCTGCGCTGACCACTCTGCCCACCGCGCTGCTGCGCTGACCACTCTGCCCACCTGCGCTGCTGCGCTGACCACTCTGCCAACTGCGCTGCTGACGACCACTGCCCACCGCGCTGCTGTCTGACCACTCTGCCCACCGCGCTGCTGCGCTGACCACTCTGCCCACCCGACACTCTGCCCCCGCGCTGCTGCCTGACCACTCTGCCCACCTGCGCTGCTGCGCTGACCACTCTGCCCACCCGCTGCTGCGCTGACCACTCTGCCCACGCTGCGCGTGACCACTCTGCCCACCGCGCTGCTGGTTGACCACTCTGCCCACCGCGCTGCTGCACTGACCACTCTGCCCACGCGATGCTGCGCTGACCACTCTGTCCACCGCATTACTGCTAACCACTGAGCCATCGTCACTGTGCTAAACACTGAGCCACAGTACAGTCATAACACTGAGCCACCGTACTTGCTAACCACTGAGCCACCGAACAGTGCTAACCACTGAGCCACCAGCGCAGTGCTAAACACTGCCCAGTCGCTAACCACTGAGCCACCGAGCAGTGCTAACCACTGAGCCACCGCGCAGTGCTAACCACTGAGCCACGCCAGTGCTAACCACTGAGCCACCGCGCAGTGCTAACCACTGAGCCACTGCGCAGTGCTAACCACTCAGCCACCGTATACTCTAACCACTGAGCCCCTGTATACTCTGCTAACCACTGAGCTGCCTACAGTGCTCCATCCTCCTCCTCCCACCGCTCTGTGCTCGTCCTCCACCTGCCTGTGCCGTTCCATCCTCCTCCACTGCTTCCTCCTCCTTCCTTTGTTCTCCTCCCTCCCCTCCATCCTCCATCTTCCCCCTGCCTGTGCTGCTCCGTCCTCCCCCACCCCACTGCTTTGTCCTCCGTCCTCCTCCCCCCCGCTGCTCTGTACTCCATCCTCCCCTGCCGCTCTGTCCTCCCACACTCCACCGCTTCCTCTTCCTTCCTTTGTCCGCCTCCCCTCCGACAATCCATCCTCCGTCCTCCCCCTGCCTCTGCTGCTCGGCTTCCCCCACCCCACCGCTTTGTCCTCCGTCCTCCACCCCCCGCCCTCTGTGCTTCATCCTCCCCCTGCCGCTCCGTCTTCACCCTGCCTGTGCCACTCCATCCTCCCCCACCCCACCGCTTCCTCCTCTTCCTTTGTCCTCCTCCCCTCTGCCTGTGCTGCTTCTCCTCCCCCCCCTTCGCTTGTCCTCCGTCCTCCCCCCCCTGCCGCTCTGTCCTCCATCCTCCTCCCCCCTGCTGCTCTGTCCTCCCTCCTCCCCCCTGCCACGCCGTCCTTTCCCTCGCCGCTCCTTCTTCAAAGTTCCTCCCAATTCAGCCCTACCACCTTCCCCATGCAATCTCTATTTCTATATTCTAGAATACCATGCATTAGAATTGGGCTACCATCTATAGTTATAATAGGGCCCTTTCACATCTGCGTTTATTTGAAATCGCGGCAGATGCGTTTTCGCGCCGCACCTGCCGCAAGTGCAACCGCACTTGCGCACCTGCCGCAAGTCCCCTATACTTTCTATGGGGATACCGCAACTGCGCCGCAAGTGCAGCGGTTATGCGGCATCGCGGCAGAGCGGTTTTTCACGCATCTGCCGATTTCAATAACGCAGATGTGAAGGGCCTATAATAGTATTAATTCTTATATAGTACTATTAATTCAATAGCACTTTACATACATCAGTAATGCTGTCCCTCTTGAGGGTCATCTATCTAAATATCCTATCTACATAAATACATAGGTGTGATACATTTACACATATTTCTAAATCTAAGATTAACACAATTTAGTATAAGAGGGGAGATGTGTATCATCCAAATACTTTTATTTGGTGATATGAACCCAGATGTAAAGGTCCAGCAGCATAGCTGCTGAGAAAAAATATTTTCTTTTACAACAGGGACGGGTTTTTGTGAACAGCTAAAGAGATGGGCGGGATGGCTGTTCACCACATCTCCATCTCAAGGTGTTCTGCTCTTACTGTCACACAAAACATCCTCAACATCACATCACCATCCATTAATCTAGTGTAAGATAAATAAATTCATAGAAATTTGCTATAAGTAATGGCTACGGGTTAAGAAATTTTGGCAACTGTTTCACTAATGCAAACGATTCCATTTTTTACATGAACTGGCACAAGTTTTTACATTCTCCACATTGAATGTAGAATTTCTCGCAGTTTTGGGTCACTTAGCAGGTGAAACCTGGGATTACATTTTTTATAGGTGTACAGCTATGCCATTTTAAAGCATGTTTTTGTTTCTTATCTCTGCAGTGGAACAATCTGAAATCAATTCACAGTGAAAAGACCACACAACCCTGTGCTAATTTACTCTCAATGGAAAAAACATACACAGCAGGGCTCAAGAACTGTGAACTACTGGATGAATATTTATGCCATGCTAGAGTCTAGCAAAGCTGTATGACATTTCAGGATAGACGTTCACAGGGGATGTCCAGTTTTAAATATTAGTCCATAGACTCAGGAAATATAAAATAATTAACAGAACTTGTACTTAAGCTCCACTCTCCAAGTCCAGCAATTACTCTGCATTGATGATTCGACCTTTGCTGATCTCGGTAGCACAAAAGTACTGCTCCCATCATTGTCTTCAGCAGCTTTGTAAATGAAGATGGCGGAAGTTGCTGAGTTTAGGCTAGCTTCACATTTGCATTTGTGTCTGCATGCACA
This sequence comes from Allobates femoralis, assembly GCA_033576535.1. Taxonomy (NCBI): domain Eukaryota; kingdom Metazoa; phylum Chordata; class Amphibia; order Anura; family Aromobatidae; genus Allobates; species Allobates femoralis. Next base: position 202,020,191 of record JARQOC010000003.1, on the reverse strand, counting down.
GGGCATGCAGACGCAAACGCAGTGCAACGCAGCACATACTTATGTGAACGCAACGGAGAATCTCAACATGCGTTCACATTAGTATGCACCCCGGCCAGCCAATCAGCTGTCTCGGGGGCGGCCGGAGGAGGAGATCAGCGGCAGAGATCTCCTCCTCCTGGCCACAGCTGATCTCCCGCCAGTGTCAGCGGGGAGAAACAGCTGATCTGACAGCTGTTTAAATCTCCCATGCTGACACCGAATAAGGTGATATCAGTGCAGGAGATAAGAAACAGCTGATCGCTGCTTCAAATCTCCCACGCCAACATCACCTATTCAGTGTCAGCATGGGAGATTTAAACAGCTGTCAGATCAGCTGTTTCTCCCTGCTGACACCGGCGGGAGAGCAGCGGCAGCTGTAGCTGATCTCCGGTGGCCGCTGGTGATCACCGACGGCCACCGGGAGGAGATTTCAATGAGATCCGCAGCGTTCTCCTGTGCTGTCATGCTGAGGACACTGTGGATCCATTGACGTCCATGCATTTTTTGTGCGCTTGCGGGCGCTTGCTGATAAAACAAGCGCCCGCGAACACACAAAAAATGCAACATGCTGCGTTTGGAGTGTGGTCGGAGGGCGAATAAATAATGCGCATCCGAATGCAAATGCGGCCAAACGCAGCCATACGCAGTCACATGCGTTCCCATCTTAAACATAGGAACGCATGTGCGCAAGCGTATTGCTGCGTTCGGTGCGCTGCGTTCAAAACGCAAATGTGAAGGCACCCTTAGTTATTAGAAGCACCACTATAGACAACATATCACCACTGTAGCTGATCAAGAAAGACTTGAACAGTGACAGAGAGGCTTAAATCTATGGTGATCTTCATAGCGGTGGATACCACTGCATCACACCAGTCTCCTGCACAATTCTCTCCTTTCCAGCACGTGTTACTGAGAAAGGTCAAATTATGACTGAAATGTCTGTAATCACACTAGGCTGGTTTCAATAAAAATCCACATAACAAAGTCATTTGGGAGTGCCACGTTACATTAACTACTATTAGAAACAGGCTCCTACCTGAGCACCCCGACTCTCAAGCGGGAAGTGCCGTATTTTCATTAAAATATTTATTTTGTTAGTCTCATCTTAGAATATTTTGTCTTTCGTCTGAAATCTTTAATGCATTTTTTCCACTCTTGAGTATTGGAACCTATCATGCACATTCCAAATTGTTTTATTTCTTGATCATTTTTTGGTTAGCTCACAAATGACATGCTTCATTTCTCCTCTTTCTTTCTATTTCTGTCAAAATAATGGAAAAGAAGGCTCAGGGCGCCGGCCACATTTCCCACATTTGTGATTAAAGTATGTTGTATTTGATCATGAGAAATGCTTTCCTGAGTGCACAGAAGATGGCCCATGACAGTCTTGATTATTGCTCTGGAAAAACAGAAACCATGCTCCCATTTATCGGCACTTCCACTCCAATTCTACAAATAAAAAATATTTTAAAAAATGCATCATCAATAGCTGGAATAGGAAATGTGTCCAATATTTCTATACACATCCATTTATTGGCTAGTAATTGTGATTGGTATCTTAGGCTGCTTTCACACTGGCATACTTGCAAATCCATTTGATCCATTTTGGCCTCTCATCATGTTTATATGCCAAAGGATGTCTATGAACCGTTTTTTTAACGGATCCGTCATCAATCACCAGAGATAAGGGTGGGCGGAGATGTACCTTGCTTCTAAGCTCATGTTCAGTACAGCAAAACGGATCTGTTTCACAGATCCGTCCTCCATAGAGCTCCATGTTAATTTCATACGGCCACCAACGGATTTGTGCTGTCCATTGGTGTTCGCAATTTTCAAGGAAGCCCAGAAACGGAGTAGTCTCCGATTCTGGGTACATGAAAAAAGCTGACAACAACGGATCCGTTACAAAACTGACACACACGGATGGCCATATAGGACTAACCTGCGCCCTTAGGATAACATGGGAGGCTATAACGGATCCGTGGCCATCAGTTTCAAAATGGATGGACATGGATTTTCAAATTTGCTAGTGTGAAAGCAGCCTTACCCAGCATTGAACCTCAGACATTAAATGAGGGCAGAAAGTTTCCTTCAAATATTATGCTTATAAGTTTCAGTACACCATCAATGAGCATCATCTCATTGCTCATTAGCCAGTGCAGGTTGGTCATTTATCAGTGAATAGCACTGTGTATGTATATGTGCGTGTATGTGCATGTATGAAAGAGTGTGTATGAATTTGTGTGTATGTGTGTGTGTATGTGTATGTATGTGCATGTGCAAGCATGTTTATGTGCATATATGTATGTGCATATAGGTTTGTGTGTATGCATATATGTGTGTGTACGCGTATGTGTGTATGTGACCACCACCACCCACAGCCATTAGAAAACTTCGAGGCCCTGTCTTCGGCCTGTGCAGAAGATGGTGTGTGGTACCTTCGGTCGCCACTAGAGGGCGCCCCCACCCCATTTTGTTTTTGCACAGCTGCAGACAGAGCCTTGGAGTTTCCTAGCAGCTGTGGGCAGTGCTCGGTGCAGTGGCACGATGGGGATGTCGGGCGGCAGGCGGAGCTACGGTGTTGGTGGGTGTGTGGCAGGCAGGCGGCGGAGTTTGAAGAGTCGGGTCCCATTGGTGGTACCATGCAAGGGGCTGGTACCGCCAGCGGGTGTCATATTGGGACACCCATCACTTGGCCTTCTGCATGCTTCCGGCGGCACGGGGAATTGTGGGGTACGGCCTCATCCCCATGGACGTAGGAGAAATACGCCACTAGGTAAGTATATATCAGAAGAGTAATAAGACCCATTAAGGACTATTGATGGTCATTTAGTAGTTAAAAAAATTGCAAAAACAGCAAATAGAAAACACAAAAAATGCTTACAGCAATTTATATTTAAAGGGTTTTAAGCCGCTTTAATTACTAATTGTTCTGTAAATGACTAAAATACCTTTGCTATTTTACAGTAAGTCAGGATGCACGTTATAAAATCCATGATCTGGAAAAAAAAATGAATCCATAAAAATAGAAAAGGTTTGCAGAAAAATATGTGAACGGGTGCCAGAAATGCAAATTTTTTTATATATTAAAATAAAAGATGTTTCTCATGAATGAAAATTTGCTTACCAGCACGTCCACTTAAGTATGTAAAGCAGATGCATGAAGAAAGGTAAAAGGAGCGAGTGTATGGCATTTTAAATATGATGTAGATATTGTAGACCTGATTAATCAATTCCACAGTGGTCACCTGCCACTTTCGTGCGGGGAAGGAACCCCCCCTCCTTCCACCCTATGAACTGTTCATTAAAATAAGACCAGAGCTGCATCTCCTTAGCATGCAGGCATTTGACTTTAAAATAGCAATAAAAATCTTCACTTTTTTCCTCTACGAGTCAGTTGAATCCCAGTTATACCCAATACTCATTAATCAAGGTTAAAATAGCAAGCAGATTTTTTTTTTGTTCTGGGAAAACAATCTCAATATATCATAAATGTAATTTTGCTCTAATGTACAATTGCATCACTAACATTAAAAATTAAGCTGCCATCACTACATATTTTTGTCAACCGCTGCATTTTTCTAGGTTTATGCATAATGAACATAATTGCAGGGAAACAGAAAATGAGGAATCGGGGACGTTGAAAAGATCGTGATTGCCTGGAATAAATTTGACGGGAAAAGCACCTGAAATTACATATACTGATATATGTAAGATTGTAAGGTAGGACGATAAAGCAGGAGCGCTATAAAGCAGCTATTTACCGCTATTTAGTGTTTCCCTCCAGTGGAGAAGACAAAACACTCGGCTTTAAGAGAAACTCATATATTGGGATTCTTTATGCACATTTCGCCTTCTACAGTTTTCCTTGGAGGAAATCCACAGCAGAAAGACTGTACACGCTATAAATGTGGGGTTTAAGAATGTAGTGGAGGTCCCATGGTTTCAGGATTTTCCTATCACCAGGGGCATAACTACAACAGGTGCAGGCGTTGCGATCACACCCGGGCCCGGAGCCTAGGGGGCCCAAAAGTCTCTTTGATCTATAGAAAAAGACTATTGCTGTTAAAGATTTGTAATAATTGGGGGCCCCGTTGGAGCTTTCGCATCAGGGCCCATGAGCTTCAAGTTACGCCACTGCCTATCACCTGATATTATCGCCCATATTCTAATCACATGGTTATCTCCCCTCTTTCGGCTTTAGTACCAGATGTCATACATCACATCACTCTATCTCCACTGCCTCTCCGGACGGATTGTGTTTCACGTGTTGGGACATCAGGTCATGTCGATCAGTACCGGTACAGCAGAGAAGCGTCTGGGTATTCAGCATGCATATTCAGTGAAGATGTACTAATTACAAACCTACCTCACTTTTTCTAGTAGAGGGGTATCCCAGCAGCTATAAGAAGAGGCAGGGTCTGTGAAATGATGAAGGAATTATGGGAATTATAGTTCTTTACAACAGTAATCCTGTGTCCATTCAACCCTAGAGCTGCAGAATGGTGGATCAACCTAGCCCCTTACGGTATTTTAAAGGGGAAGTCTGAAGAGAGAAAATTGTTTGTACTGTGCCTGCCCTCCAACATGAAGATGAGCTGGGCACTGCAGTTCTAGGATCTATAGATCACTTATAAATCAAAAAATCATATCTGCTCCTCAGCTCTCACCCCTCCCTCAGGGATCAATAGGTTACAGAGCAGATTCAGCCTCATGCGGCTGCTAAGAGCAGGGGGTGTGGTGGGGGCATGGCCTCTGGGGGTCAATGATCATCCTACATTTCAGCCCCTCATACTTCTAGCTAGAGTAACACACGGGGGCATGGCCACCAGCCCCATGCTCTCATTATTTGCCAGCCCACACTGTATATGCCTGCGGTATGTCTTGCTGTACTCTCCTGAGCGAAGAGTGACAGCTGCACAAACATACACCCTTTCCTCTCAGCTCTGGAGAGTGGTGTGATACATACAGCAGGCATATAGAGTGTGGGCTGGTATACAGTGTGAGCATCAGAGTCGGTGGCCATGCCCCCTGTTCTCACTCCCCCACTCTATATGTCTGCTATATATATATTGCTGTACTCTCCTGAACTGACTGTGACAGCTGCGCAAAAATACACACTGTCCTCTCAGTTCAGGAGAGTCGTGCGATACATACAGAGGCATATAGAGTGAAGACTGGCTTATAGTGTGAGCATGGTGCCACGCCTCTTGTTCATTACACAAGCAAGAAGTATGAGGTCCTGGATCCCCCTGCCGACACACCCTCTGCATACACCCTGCTTTCAGGAGGCTCATAAGGCTGAATCTGCTATGTGACCTATTGTCCCCAGAGAGAGGTTGGAGTGCTGAGGAGCAGATATGATTTTATTGATTTATAGGTGTTCTAAACATCCTAGAACTGCAGTGGACAACTCAGATTCATCATGTAGGAGGGTAGGGACAGTACAAAAAAATTCTCTCCGTGAAGTTCTCCTTTAAAGCCGTACGGTCATATTTCACTATGCGGGCCAAAACACATGGGCTTAATGTTCCAACCCAACTTACAAACTCATAGGCAGATATGAGACTGTAGTTTCAGGTAGGGAGACCCATAGTCTGTCTGAGCATTGTGATTCATATGCCATATGGCCATCTGAACCTGGCGTAAGCCATAGCTCGTCTTATACTTTGTGGTATTTATAAGGTGCTTCCCTTTGTTGGTTTCAATCAGGCAGTGATTACTGCACTTAAAGGCAGGTAGAGCTGACCAGATTGAATCTTTTTCCTGGAAACTGTATATCAGATTACCATATACTAGTGCAGCTCAATGAATTAGAATATCATCAAAAATCAATGTCATATTGCCAGTTTCAGGGCTTTTCTGAGAGCCCTGAAACATGTTGACTGATAAATCAACATTATATTCACTCTTTGATGTCTCATGGTATATGGCAGCGTGGTTTTTAACCCATCATCCTCCCTACTTTAATTTTCTGAGATAATGACCTTTGTGTTTGCATTGGCTGTAAGCCATGATCATCAACATTAACAGATCTAAACACTTGAAATAGATGACTCTGTTATGTAATGACTCTATATAATATATGTGTTTTACTTTATGTACTGAATTACTGAAAGTCAGTTAACTTTTTGATGATATTCTAATTCATTTACATTTCTACCTATTTTGGCCTTAAAAACCAGTAGGAGGTGTTATCAGTGACTGACAGCCTTTCTTAAATGAGTTTGCATACAAAGATAACTGTCAATCACAAAATAGATCTGCCTACCAGACTCCTAAGCTTATAATGACATAAATATGCTATACATGTGCTATATACATAATAATAATAATAATAATAATAATAATAATAATATATAATAATTAGCTTACATTTACAAAAAGAAAAATAATAAGTTATACTGACTCTTTTCCTACAAAACAAGATAAATATGTTCAGCTCCTTTTACTCTATAATAGGGGGGGAACCATTTTTCTGCCATTTGGAAATTTTTACAATCCTTCGGGGGCCATGCAAATTTATCACCTTGAAAATTACCCGCATATTTGGATAAAAATCAACTCACCCATACTGTGGTGGCTGGAGCTGCATCCCTTTGGCGTGACTGATATTGGTCATGTTGCTTCTCAACTGCTGTTCCAGGTTTGCTAGATCCTAGACATCACAGGAGAGGCTGGGAGCATAATACCTCACTGGGGAGGCCGAGGCTGGGCATAGAGATCACTGGAGAGCTGGATTTAAAGGGTAGCAGTCGGCAAAATGTGTCTGCCAACCTGAGCACTGCGGTCCCCAGGAATCTGCCTGGGGGCAGCAAAAAAGTAACCGAGGGCGCATTCGGCCCTGGGGCCTCAGGTTCCCCACCCCTGCTCTATAACATGTGATCAAACTGCATGTTTAATGTGGTAGGATTCCTTTAGAGGGAATCTGTGAGTAGGTTTTTACTATGTAATCCAAGAATAGCATGATGTAGGGGTTAAAACACAGATTATGATGATGTATCACTTATTAAATTGCATTTTGTTTACTCGCATTCAGTTTTTAGTACTAGGACCTTAACATTGCTTGGACCTCGCTACACCATCATCTGCCTGCAGGTCCAACTATACCCCTCCTATAAGCAGCTCACTGTCAGTAGACAATGTATATAGAGAATGGTGTGGGCGGAGGCAGCTTTCTCAGTTCTACTTTATCCTATTTTTAAGAACTCTGCTGCACCCAGTAATCTAAGTGCATTATTGTTAGATTCAGGGTCTCATTTTCTACATCATGGTGTTCTCACATGAAGTGGCAAAATCGTGCTGACAAATTCCCTTTAAGATTTTACTTTATTATTTTTTTGAAAAAATATGCAGATCTCGTATAAAAGCCACACGGGGCACATTCCCATACCCAACTCATGAAACCTGTTAGCCTGATTTAAGGTTTAATCTTAGTTTGTTCCTCCTCCTTTTCTACTGATATAACACCTTCTTATTTAATATTACTATTATTATAAAACTGACATCTCACTAGCCCTCGCGGGCAGGGTCCTTTCTCCTCCTGTACCTGTGTGTGCCTTGTATTGTTCATGATTATTGCACCTGTCTATATATGCCCTTTTTACAGGTAAACGAATGGAATAAAGGCACTATAATAATAAAAAATCTCACTTCAACATCACAAAGTGTAATAAGAAACAGTCCATGTACCATTAACTAAAGACTTCATTTGTTTTAATGAATATACAGATACAAGTCCATACGATAGACTACCCATTCATTGTTATGATATAACATATACAGCAGACTCCTCCTGGCAGCGATATGTGTTGAAAAGGAATCTGTCCCAGGTTCTTGCTACCCCATCTGAGAGCACCTTTATGTAGGGTCAGAAACCCAGATTCGAGCAAGAGTCACTTACTGAGCTGCTTCCTGCAGAATTTATAACATCATGTATTAACTGCTGCAGATCTAGCAGTTCTCTGAACAATAAGCTATATCCCCACCCACACCACTGATTGGCAGCTATTTGTATACACTACACATGAGCTGGTAATCAGTGGTGGGGGTGGGGTTATGAAGAGCTCATGAATATGCTTGACTACCTGGCAGTAGTTTTTCTAGTTTGCTAATGATAATCTCCTGCTGATAAAACAGTGATTTTATAAAAACTACACTATGCAGCCCAGAAAGGGGTATATCACTGGAACTAGGATATGTGTCTCTACATCATGCTGCTCTCAGATAAGGTGGCAAAAAGCTGGTGAAATTTTTGCTTTAAAATATAAAGATCTAGGCCCTGATTCATGAACACTGACATTTCGTACACCTATCCTAATAAGGGAAGTACCAAATTTATTAAGAGGTGCATGCCACTTAATGAATTTGGTGAATCTTATCCTTACACCTCACCAGATGTTACCCCAGTTGGGATTTGAGTAACACTTCTGGTGTAAGAAACACCACCACTTTCTATGAATTCTATAGATGACGCCTCATTTTGTCAGAAACTGCTGGAAAATGGTGTGAAAAATCCAAAAGTCGCCAAATTCGTTAGAAGCCACTAAGATGGCCATAAATTGGAAGGAATTTGGGAATACTCTTGGCCATGTCCCATTCCATGGGATTCCCTGCCCTCTTTTCACAAAGTTGGTAGTGCTGGTCTAGAAAGGTGTAAAAATGTTGATAGCTGTAAAATGTTTGTGTGACTGCAAATTGCACAGACATATTGCAAAATTCCAAGCATGAAAGTATATTGGTCTAAGCTGTTTAGTGATTTGGGCCCCTAGAGGGCGTATTGACTCGTTGACCCATGGTCGTTAAAACAGTCACATCAAAGCCAATCGGCTGTCGTTTAATAGCCTGTTTAGACAGGCTGATTGCACTAACCATGTGCACAGAGTCATTAAAGGGGACCCGTCACCCCCCTGCTGCATGGTAATGTAAATGCAGCAGTGAATGGAGCATGTCTGCTGCATTCAGGGAAGGGGTCCCCCATGTGTCTGTATGCTGTGTACCCCGAGATATAGCCTTTGTAAAACGTACAGTTAGAAGCCATGGAGGCAGTCACTGTGGCTGGAAGGAGCTCGATTGACTGTGGCCATTCCCTCCCCCACTGCCTTTGTGTGCCGCCTTCTACTGTGCTGTTTATGCTTTGTCAGGGCAGGAATCTGGAGCCGACGTCAGGACAATTGATTTGCATGCTGTGAGTGACAGAGAGGAGGAGAGCATAAACATCACAGCAGAAGGCGGCACACAGAGGCAGTGGGGGATGGAATGGCCCCTGTCAATTGAGCTGGCTCCAGCCACAGGGGCTGCCTCCATGGCTTCTAACTGTAAGTTTTACAAAGGCTAGATCTCGGGGTACACAGCACACAGACACAATGGGGACCCCTTCCCTGAATTTCCAGTGTTGTACCCTTACAGACTAATAGCTAGTGTTTTTCTACACAATTTAGTACACTGAAGCTTATAGTTACCTACAGCCGGCACTAGCGAGACAGTTCTTTCATTCCAGAACTGAGCGAATTGTCAGCGGTAATGACTTATCGACAGGGGTTTATTCATTTCCTTTTTCTAAGCAGAAATAATGAAGCTAGAATATTTTGACTCCATAATCTTTGTCTTTATTGATACTCCTGCATTCCTTTAAGTAAACAGTAACATAAGTTATAGAAAAATAGGTTCCCAAGTAGTAAATACTAGTGATCGTTAACATCAGGTTTACCAATTTCCCAAGGTGATAAGCTGATGATTGTTTTTCTACAGCTGGAAGCCTTTAATACAGAACTCTCCTGTCTTGTGAACGCCGTCTATGTGATCTTCACTGCTGATCTTAATAAAGGAACCTGATCTGAATAATCAGAAGACATTTACACTATAGACTTTGGAGTGCAGACAAGTTACACTTTCCACACGTTGGACGCAGGCACTTTCCATTCTTCACCAATCATCACATTGTAATCAAACGGCCTGAAATACTCCAACCGGTGACTAGAAAGAAGGAGAAAACGGAGCCCATGTTGTTACATGTATTCAGCTATTACTTCCCTTACAATGTACGTGCAGCTGCTTGGAGAAGGAGACACGAGATCTATTTCATATTAAAAATGACCAATTTCACCGGAATTGTTCTTTAACAGTATTTTATCAATATGTTTTCTTTATGTCCAGCCAGGGATGGGATGACCAAGTGAAGGGGAACTCAAATGTTACCAACATTATTCATAATATAGCCCTGTCTATGATTATTTTTAGGGACATCTGGGGTTAATTTATAATAAAATAAAATAAAATATAAAGACCCTAGAAGTATGGAGCTTTTCTGCAAACTGTATAGAAAATCATGGACAGGCTTTAACCCCTAAGGGCGAAGTCTTTTTTCCTCTATTTTTTATCACATTTATTGGTATGTGCATAGCACAAGGGGAATAGAGAACGCACAGGTGGGGCAGAGACAGCACACAATGGAAGAGACAGTGAACGAGGAAAGAGACAGCGCACAAGGGAAGAGAGCACACAAGGGGAAGAGAGCACATAAATGAGGATGAGACAGCACAAGGGAGGAGAGACAGCGCACAGGGGGGCAAAAACAGTGTACAGGGGGAAGAGAACACGCAGTGGGGAGACAGGTCAAAAAAGAGAGCACAGAGGGGAGAAGAAAGCACAAGAGTGAGAGAGACAGCATACATGGGGCAGAGCCAACACAAGGTGAAGAGAGAGTGCACAGGATAAGAGAGAACACAGAGGGAAGAGAGAGCACACAGGGGGAAGAGAAAGCACAAGGGGAAGGGAGTGCACAGGGGGAAGAGAAAGTGCACAGGGGGAAGAGAGAGCCCACAAAGGGAAGAGAGAGAGCATAAGGGGAAGAGAGAGCGCTCATGGGGAAGAGACAGCACACAGGGGTAAGAGACAGCACACAGAGAGGCAGAGACAGCACAAGGGGCTGAAACAGCACACAGGGGGAGAGAGCACATGGGGAGACAGGTAAAAAAAGAGAGCACGGAGGGGAGAAGACAGCACAAGAGGAGAGACACAGCACACTGGAGAGAGAAAACAGGGATGAGGACCCATGGGGAATGGAGAGACTGCCACCGCTCCCAGCACCACAGAGCCCGCCCCCATTGTGACGCTACTGCCCCTCCAATGCAATAACATTGGACACCCATAGTATATTATATATGTATTTTTCAATTCTTAAAAAACAAAATCTAAACTTTTGTTCTTTCCCAGCCTAAGAACAAGGTATGGCAAAGCATTAGTACCAAGAAAAGCAAAGTATTAATCATATTGTTGGGGTAATGGCCAGAATGAGGGGCTCAGGAGTTATTAAATACAGATTCTGCGGAGCTACCAAAACTGATCCCAACCACCCAACCTTGTTTATTGTCTATGCCTTGACCACGGCTACAACAGTAAATAATCTGGGTGAGAGAGGAAGACCCAGCCATGTGATCTTTGAGGAACATTAACATGCCTTTTCAATTTTTTAGGACATGAAAAGACCGGGAGTTAATGGATGTGTTTATATGGGGACTTTTGTCCCATATCTGTAGTAAAATTGATTTGTCCTTGACTTTTTTTTTTTAAGGGAACGGAGTTTGTATCGGTTAAAATAATTGTAATTCTTACTGTTTTATAGCTTGCAGCTGAAGGATTTTACAAAAGTTTCCCAAGAGAAGGAAAACATATAAAATACAAATATACCAATAACACTCATGGAATCCGCCGCAGTTCCAGCTCGGCCACTTTTTTGGCCTCCACTAGTCCTGCAGAGATTACAGCTGGTCACTGGCTTTAGTGATATTTGTACATAGAGCACTTGACCACTGAGGCAGGTGATTAGTTCTAGTTGCATGGTGATGTTGGATGGGAAGTCATCACTGCAGGTCAGCCATGGACCACTGGAGAAGCAACACTGACTAAATTTGTAAATCCCAGAAATCCCATTAAATGCTTTAACAAGCTCATATTAGTATTGAGATACATAGAAATGCCACTGAATTGCATTGGGGGGTGCTGTAGATTGTAACGGCATCTACATTCAGCAAATTAGCTGATATTTAATTAGCAAGAATTACATGAATATTAAAGCCTTAAAGCTCTTTATTTGATGTGAAATTATATATGTTTGAAAGTTTCATGTTGGAATATACATCTGTTTGTGATGGTAAAATACAATGATACATGTTTATTTATTTTTTATATTTTAAAGGAAACGGTCAGGTCAAAAATCCATATGTAACTGCTATCATTTTCAAATTTTTCACTCTAAACTCTCTCTATTTATGTATTTCTTGTATTTATATACCCCTCCTGCCTTCTGTAAACTTCAAATAAAGAGATTCACTTCATCTGTCAATCACAGTGAATGATCCACTTAGTTCTCTGCTGTCCACTCCCCTTACGATGAATATGCATATCACATCATTGCAAAGGACATCAGAGTAGTGGGGGGGTGGCTGTATTCTCCTGTCTGCTCTCTGTGTCTGCAGCCAGGAAAGAGGTCAAATACCACACAGAAACTGTCACAGCAGGGATTCCTGCTTAGAGAAAAGAATGGAGCCTAGATAAGATAAGTCAGACCTGTCATCCCTCTCTCCCTGTGTCCTCAACAGAATAGATCTCCTAAAAGTGAAACCACAGTGCACGGAGAGGGAAGAGAGAGCTGCTGGTAGGGAGTGCATAATTACATGACAGTTTAACATAGCCAGGACTAATCGTCTCTGCTTATAATGGACAGGACTAATGCAGCAGCTCACTGCAGGGTCTGACAATGCTAATAACATGGAAACTACAAAGGGTAGTATAATGATTTTATATGTTTATAAAAGGTCTGCCCAGGCACTATTCAAGGGTAACATTAGTATCATACTGAAAAATGTCCTGACAGTGTCCCTTTAAAGCGCACACAAGACTTTTCAGTGTGATTGACCCAATAGCCAATCATCCTATCTAATCTTCAGTTTAGATTAAAAAAATGCAAAAATAATTAAGTAGTACATACATGCATAGTTTAAAGGGAACTAGTCATGTGAAATTGGTATCTGATCTTCAGGGGGATGTTACAGAGCAGCTAGAGGTGATCAGTTAAATATAATTATTGTTTTATGGGAAACATATCAGTAAAACTTGCATTTTATTCATTGAAATCCCTGGTGTTTGTACACCTATGCGTTTAGTGGACGATCCTATTCAGTGATTGACAGTCTTACGTGTATGACTGAATGCTCAGATAGCTGTCAATCACTGAGTAGGACCGCCCATTGGACTCATACATAAATACAGCAGAGATTTCAATAGATACAAGTTGTACTGTATCCTTTCTGATAAACCTGTATATCATCCAGCTCAACTTCTCCTTGGCTTTACCATCCCGTCCTCAGATCAGACTCTATGTACAAAGTGACATGTTCCCTATTAATTTGAGGCACACTTGTTGCCAGTACAATCTTCCCATTGGCTACTGAGTAGGTAAATGAGGTTACTAGGTATCACAACCATCCAGTCTGTCTTGATTATTCAGGAGTTCATATTATGACAAATTTGTTTATAAGAAAGGACAATGAAAGTTTATAATGATCAACCCCAACTTTTTACTAAGTGTAAGAATGATAATAATACAAAACATAACCAAGAACATCTTTAATGTGTTTTGTGGACACATCAAATAATAATCTCTGTAGAGATTGCAATGTGGATCAGGCATTGACAATACAGTGGGGCATCTATAGGGACATTACGTACCACATTTAGAGCACCCCCACAATAGATTAAAGTTAGCTGAATATTCGTGAGATCAGTTGACAGTTGTCATGATCTCCACACTGTCCTTGTCTGCTATGTTACTATTGTGTGGAAGCTGTCGGTCTGTTTTGGTTATGCTGGATTTGTGCTGCAATCATTTGTGTTCACTTCCCTTGATTAGTCATCTACTTAAGCATGCTAGCTCCCTCATCCAGTGTCAATCGTACACTTGTTGCTGCCTGTGTAAGACTGATCTCTCTGTGCCTGACCCAGCCTAACTTAATTTCCCTCCCTGGACTTTGACCATTTGCCTGTGACCTGACTACTCTTTTCCTGCTCCCTGTAAACTGTCTTGTTTTTGTGGTTTACCTGACCCCAGCTTGTGATTTGGATTTTGTCTCTGACTACCCCTTGTTGTACTGTGCCATTTCCTGGACCTGGCCTCAGATCATTCAACCTCCTTTTACTTATCCAGTAAGTAATACTATAATATAATTACTATCTGTAATTGTAGTCTTATCTTTCCACTTCTGGGACTAGTTATTACTGTACTGACTCGCATCACAAGTCTCATATTTATATCTTGACCTCTGAACTCTCCCCCAACAGATGATGTTGAGGAAGACAACAATTTCTGACAGCAGATCCTAGCTATCTATTGTGAATGAGGGGATTTATTCCTTCCACATAATCCCTACTATGGGATGTAATATACTTCCCCATGAATATACCGACGTGGGAGAAACAAAATAAAAATCTTGTAGTTGTGATACCTTTTAATGGCTAACAAAATAAAATAAGTGATGTTACAAGGCGAGCTTTCGAGACATCTCACGTCTTTTCATCAGACATTTATTGACGTCTTTGATGTAGAGACGTGAGAAGTCTCGAATCTTGCCTTGTAAAACCACTTATTTTATTTTTGTTAGCTAATAAAAGATATCACAACTACAAGATTATTATTTTGTTTCTCCCACTGAGAGCAATCAATATTTTTTCAACCGGCTAACACAGTACTAAACCTTTATATCGGACGTGGTACAATTATCAAATTGTTGCTCTACAACTTGCCCAAACTGCAATAGAAATGTTTCCTAATTCGGCAGCTTGAAAAGTGTTTTACAAATTGCTTTTCCCAGTAAACTATTCTATACACATTGTGACTACTGGAAACAACTTTATCAAATGTTTCCAATTAGTGATCAAATCTTTAACCATAGCTGTATTTCTGTTCCTGCCATGCCTTTTGTTTCCCTCGTTACTTGTGTTGTCTTCAGCCCATTGTACAGAGATCAATTACTGCTTTTCACATAAGAAAACAGATGTCCGCATCAATATCTGGAACACTTACAAGTCAGGTTGCTGCCCTTCTTGTACTTCCTTTTCAGGGATCGGATAAAGTGCCTCGTATGTTCTCTTCAGCCCAGAACCATGAATTGCATAAGCATTAAATCGGTCTACTGAAGGGGGAAAGTATTCCCAAGGAATAAGTGCTGTGCCTTCCCAGGTCTCCTGTGACTTGGACGCTTGAAAGGACAGTGGCAGACATTCCTGTACAAGGAATTAATACAGGATATTACACAGATATTATACACTCAGGGTCACACGAGTGTGTTAGAGAAACAGCGGAATTCATTATTACAACATGAGCCCTGAACACGGGAGCGTGAAGGACAAAATCTCAGCCTGACAATGACAAATGTAACATGTTAGCACACGCTGCTGAGTGAGCGGACCCAGCCATACATTCACTTATATGCTCATGTCTTTTGGAATACAACATACCCTACATGTGCATAAACATAGATTAGACTCAGGTGACAAAAATGGGAAAATATATATATTATTATAGGAGCTTATTGGTAATCCCAGTGCAAAAGAATGAAACATACAATAGATCAGATTGGAAGACTTTTGGAAACAATTGTTTGAATCAGTTAGTAGGCAGCAATCTGATATTAATCCTGCTTTTTTTAAGGGATCTGTCAACAGGTTATCACACCCAAACTAATATAATGTAAAGTAAGCCCCTGTAACATAGGTGACATTCATATCTTTGTTTCATAAATCTGTACCTTTGTTTTATAGAAATCCATCTGAGAATTTTGAGATAAAATGGGACACAAAGGGGTTGTTCATTACTGGACAACCCCTTCTCATTCCCCATGTGCGCCCCCATATAATTAAAAAAAGCCTATTCTCACCCTGGTGACAGTGCGGTTATAACAATGTCATAACTCGCATTTCTGGGGTCCCATCTGATATTGTTATGACACACAAGCCCCCGACCAATCAGCACCTTTGAACAGAGGAGTACTCAAGAGGAAGTGAACGGCCAGCCGCATTGCTCACTACCTGATGAGTAATCCTGTGTCTGGAGGCAGGGCGAGAAAAGCCAGTGGTGATTGGTTGCTGGGCTCATGTGTCACATGGCACACGGGAATGCAAGTTTAAACATTGTTGGAATCACGACGGCACAAGAGGTGAGTAAAGGCTTTTTTATTTTCATGGGGGTGATCATGGGGAATAAGAAAGGGCAGTCCAAGTAGTGTACAACCCCATTAATTCTATGTTTATAGCACTTCAATTTCTCCCCTTTCGCCGACTGCTGATGTTCTTCAATCAGCTACCCACATGTCATTCCTTTCAATGACCTGCTACCCAGATGGAGAGCTTGCACAAGCGGTAATAACCAGGGGTGGTACATGCACAGTAAGGTCCTGAAGACATTTGAGAGCTGGACTGAATTTGTGCATGTGTGCTATATGTCAAGGTTTATTAAAGGGTTTATATTGACTTTTAGGATTGGTACCTCCACTAAAGTTTAAAGGGAAACTCTGGTGAGAGAAAACTTGTACAGTTACATGATGAAGCAGAGCTGTACACTGCAGTTCTAGCATCTATAGATCTCTTATAAATTGATAAAATCATACCTGCTCTTCTGCTCTGGCCCCACCTCATGGAACCTAAATCTCTGCACACCCCCTGCCACCCCTCCTCATTAAACAGAATTGTGATGGGGCATGAATGTAGGCTGATCCTGCAGCTCCAAGCTTTCACGCCCCCGACACACCTCCTCTTTTCTGCTCCTAGATGAAGCTGACATACAGAAATCTAGGGTTCCATGGGGGAAGGGGGGGTCAGAGCAGAGGTGCAGGTATGACTGTATCGATTTATAAGAGATCTATAGATCCTAGAGCTGCAGTGTACGGCTCTGCTTCATCATGTTGGAGGGTAGGAACTGTACTAAAATGTTTTCTCTCACTGGAGTTCCCCATATAAGTCCTCTTCCTCTCCGAAGAGGCAATTAGCATATTTAATTTTCCAGAGGAGCATTAGCCTCTTCACCCAGGCATGATAGACATGTAATTTCCCATAAAGAAGAATATTACCCCTTGGATCCTGCCCATGGGTATGGCAGTGCTTCATTAAAGCTCACGCAGAGGAACAGGTCACAGAGAAGCATGACCTGTGAAGTCACTGAGATGAGACTGATAGGGAAAGAGGGAATTAGAGGCCAGGAAGCTGCAAGTGCATGACTAGGTCTCCTGCACTTGCAGCTCATTTGCATAAAAATTTGCACATGGAGGCACAGACTTACAGAAACAAAAACTTTACATAAATATGTTGGATTGGGGTACACTTTAAGGCATGCAGATTAAAGGAATCTATTTCACCTCCCCTAGTGAAGCCAAACATGATGGAAACGTTTTTGTTTTGCCTATCCTGGTACCAAAACACTACATGTTCCAGGTTCTGTTCACATATTGTTTTTGCCTTCCATCATTGATATAGATACGTTGGGAGTATTTTCTGACACGTTTGAAGTGCAATGTGTAATACTGTAAACATGCATTCTGCACACTAACTTACTTATACTGGATATCTTTGTAAGGCGGCCGTCACACGGTTCAATATTGCGAACGATATCGTTTAAACGATCTGCTTTTTGATCGCTTAAGTGATATCGTTTGTGCATCACTGCGTGCAATCAAGGGATTTTACAATGTAAAATCGCTTGATCGTGACATCGCAGATATGAGAGTCGGAGCTCATATCAAGCGATCATCGCTTGTTCAATCTGCATCATCGTGGTGTGTGACACCACGATGAACGATCTCCCAGCGGCAGAGCCTATGCTGGGAGATGGTATCTATGGTAAACGTCGGGTTACTAAGCGCCGCGCGGCGCCTAGTAACCCGATGTGTACCATAGTTACCAGCGATCTCGCTGGCCCACATCGCTGGTGAGTCTGTCTATGTGACAGCTCACCAGCGATGTGAGCGATATCGTTAGCGATCGCGCGTGATCACTAACGATATCGCTCACGATATTGTAGCGTGTGACGGCCGCCTAAAAGAGATTACAGCAAATGTATATTCGGTTGGCATATACTACGGTAATAGGGCACTCTTGGCATGCACTGGGTACATATATTCATTTGTTATATATAAGTTTATTTTTAATCCACTCATAGTGCCCCTGATCCGGGTGTACACTGGTTTTGTCACGGAGACTAAAACTGCAACGAAATTCAGATTTGGTCTCAGTGAAAAATCAGGTGACAACCGGATCAGGGGGAAATGGAAACAACTAGATGCACCCGCAAGTGTCTCCCGCCCCATTGAGAGTCAAGTGGACAGAAAACTGATGCGGGTACATCCACTTTAGGCTGGATTCACATGGTTACCAAAATTGGCAATGTCAAATCAGCCTTAGAGGGGATCCTGCGGAAACCTGTTGGCAAAAAACTTGTGCAGACATACCTTTTTTTTCACTTTTTAAATGATTTTAGCTAGATCGGTCTTTTTAACATTGGTGTCTATGGGAAACAGATCCATTAACTGATTGCTATCTGTTTTTCTTTCAATTGTCAAGGATCTGTTTTAAACTGAAATCCTTATTTAAAAACAGAATAAATTGTGTCTGCGCAACTTTTTTGACCGCAGATCTCAGCAGGATCTGTTCTAATGAAAAATGACTGGACTTGTGATCTCAGCCGCAGGCTGCAATGGTGTGCTGCCCGATTGTTTTATTAGCCAGCACAAGTACCCAATTGGGTAGAATAGATGTATTCAGGCATCGGTTAAAATTGAAAATCCAAGAATGAGATCTGTTAAATTCACAACTTGTCCTATTCTGATCCGATTTGCAGGACCAGACTATGACTTACGCAAAGGGTCCAGTTGAAGGGGCCAATAAAAACTAAAATTGGGAAGTCCACTGACATTTCACTGTAGCTAAGACGTATACTATACCTCACTGGGCCTGTGAACATGTACAGTAGAGGCAAAAAGCTTTGGGGGAGGGGATTACAGGGTCACCCTTCAGTGGCACACAGGCTGCTTGTAGGATCCTCAGGCGCTGTTAGACAGATTGGTGGGAAGGCGCTGCCTAAGTACTACTCATACATGACTTTCCAAAACCATATCTATAACAACCTTCTCAACATAAACAGCCATTGAGAAGATCATTTCCAGGTTTTTGCTTTACATGTACAACGATGAGCATCTATGGGAACATTGCTGCAGATAGTCAGATGCTCATCTCTGACCACTCCAAACATGGATCACTAGTCATCTTCTCATTGCAGCGGCCGAGCTGAAGTTCTAGATGCAGATAATGGAAATCAAGCCCCCTCAGGTGCTAGGCCGCCCCATCAAGGTCCTACCTTGGAAAATGCATGTATCTAAAAATCATACCCCTTTAAAAAAATAGTTACCTCTGTGATGATAGGTTCTCTCATATGTTTTAGGGAAAGTGTTTTGTTTTTCATTTCTAGTGGTTACTATATACAGCCATGCTATACACTTAGATAACATTTCCACCAATGCATACCGAGCTGCCATTACTTCTGGGGTTATACAGATGCTCTTAACACTCTGCTCAAATTATCAATTAGATATAATCATCCTGCGATGAAGCCAAGAGCCGCGGAGAGCAGACACATTCTAAATTTGGCAAATCACCACTAATTATTCATGGAGCTAAGAAGAAAGGAGGAAGCTAAAGGTTTCCAAACTGTATTATCCCTAATCTTCGCCCGCCCTCCTGTTTTATAGCGGACAACTGTGTTGTGCAGAATATGCCAGCTTTAATTAGAAATTTCATTTTATTAAATGGCTGTTGGCAGGAAAAGCCTAGGAATGAAAGTACGAGGATGGAGCAGGCAGACGATCCTCCAGGTAGCTCATTTGCTCTTCTGCGGTGCCGTGTTGCGGATCAGATTTTCAGCTGTTTTAAATGTTTATGATCCACGTTTCAGGCTGCTCAGCAGGATTGGAGACTCCGCAAAACCATTACCCTCACTTACCTTCCAAATATTCCTGCGTTGTGAGAGAAGCAGCACCAAATGATGCCCGTGTCTGCAAAAATAAAAATGCACAGCAGTCTATACTAGAGTCAATTCTAGGATAAGTACCTTAATTCTGCAGCTGAAAAGAGATACACGTAATACAGGTACGATTGTGTCACACTGCGCACACAGCGGCACCTGCACAACTGCATAATACCAAGCCGCCGCTGCACCGTTATTTATAAGATTACAGCACATTCACATGAAAAGCTGCTTTCCTGCGGGAGACTCCTTTGGTTTTTAATGAGCAGAATAATAGCCTGCACATTGCTTTTTTAGGAAAAGGTTTAGTTCAATATGTTGCAGAGAGAACGGACCTATATAGGTAGAGAAATCAGGCATTTGTATGGCACAATCTTTGGCAATTTTTGCACATATATTACATTGTTGCATGTGCTCTTTCATGGCACACTCGAGTAAAATCAGATCTATCTATATATATATACATACACAATTTTTTCTTTTTTTTGCTTTACATACACACTTACATATACAGAACAAAAAAGGGAATCAGCACAACTTTAGGTAAACATAGGGTGCAGTAATCCTGTATACGGTGTTCAAACGTAATAAATATAAGAAAAAAACCAGGCAGAAAGTCCGAAAATTAGTAGAAGGGACACCCTTTATTGGAGCCATCAGCGGTGCAACGTTTCGACCTGTGATGGTCTTTGTCAAGCACTAACATACATACATGCACTTACATATACATACACACATATACATATATATATATACGGCATATATATATATATACACACACACACATATACACACATAATACACACATACATATACATATATACCACACATATACATATACATACACATGTACACACACATACACACATATACTTATACACATACACACATATACATATATATCACGGCATATATAAATATATACACACATATACACACATAATACACACATACATATACATAAATACACAACATATACATATACATACACATGTACACACACATACACACATACATACACACATATACACACACATATCCACACACAATACACACATATACTTATACACACACATGTACACACACACATATACATATATAATACGGCATATGATATATATATACACACAAACACATATACACACAATACACACATACATATATACATACACACATATACTTATAACACACATACACAACATCATATATATACACACACATATACTTATACACACACACATATACACATCATACATATATACATACACACATATACTTATACACACACACGTACACACACATATACACACACACATATACACATATATATATACGGCATATATATATATATATACACACACACATATACACACCATATACATATATACATACACACATATACTTATACACACACATGTACACACACATACACACATATACACACACACATACACACACAGTACCGTTGCAAAGGTTTTCGATGAGTGTAATAACAATTTTGCAAAGTAAGAATGCTTTCAAAAATAGAAGTGCTAACTTTTTAGTTTTATCAATAATACCGAACATATGAGAGATCTAAATCATATAAATGTCACACCCTTTGCTTTATATACAGCAGCAGTTGAAAGCACCAGATTTTGAAGGAATTTAGCAGGTGGGTGTTCCAACACATCTTGTGAATGTTGCCTTTCACAAATCTTTCTGTGTCTTTATGTAATCCGACACAACAGAAATCCCCAACCTATTGCTCGGGAGATACATGTGGTTCACATGCCCGTGATGTGTGGCTCGCAACTGTCTTCCAGCTTGGGTAATAAGCACCACGGCCGACCTTCTCTTGGTGCCCAATGTGGCTCTCAAGGTACGAAAGGTTGGGGACCTCTGCCATACAGAATCAATAAAGTGGAGATTAGGGCTCTATGGGGGCCATATCCACACAGGATTCCTTGTCTTTATTCATCATCTAAATGTTTGCAGTTGTTGTCCTTCTGCAGAATAAATTTGGAGCCAATCGTACACCTCCCTGAAGGTATTACATGATGGATACATAATTGCCTGACTTTCTCAGAATGACATCAAGAAATAAGAACATTGTGGAATGTAGATGAAGTAGGCAAACAAGGAAACTTAGTGCAGCAGATGCAGACACACCATTCTTCATTTTGCTTCACAAATCGGAAAATGTCCTGCATTGTCATCATCTCAGAACTGACAGCAACCACTGGGATGCAGCTACATCTGGATCTGTAAGAGAAAGCTGAGTAGAAGTGGGCTCTATGGAAAAAGTCTTGTAGAAAGTTATGGAAACAAGGCCAAGTGACTCAACTATGCACAAAGGAACTACGGTTCTCACCTATGAACTAATGAGTCAAAATGTGAAATATTTGGCTGTAACAGAACGCTATTTGGTCACCAAAGAGCTGAGCAGCGGTACAACATTGAGTCTCTGAAGGTAACAGTGAGGCATGATGGAGTACAGTGGGGATGGTGGAGTTTCTCGCAAGTTGGGAGATGCACTTCAAATGGAGTTTGGGATTTGCACAGGATTAATGATATTTTCAGTGCTGAATATACAGGCAGATACTTATTTATCAGGCAATACCATCACCATCAATACAATCTTCAGTGTAAAGAACAAGGAACCCTAGAAGTGACGATCTGGCTCCCAGAGCCCTGATCTCTACACCATCACATCTGCAGAGATTACATGACAATATAGAAGTATTTGTACAAGTATTCATCCACAGAAGATCTGTAGTTAGTTCTCCCAAGAAGTGAGGAACCGTCTTACCAAGTTCCTTTAAAAACTGCGTGGAAGCAGACCAGAATTGATGTTTTAAAAGCAAAACCATGGTCACACCAAGTATTGAATTGACCTGAATTTCTCTTGTTCAGTCATTTTGCATTTTGTTAAGAAACTAAACTATTAACTTTTCTACTTTTGAAATAATTCTTACTTTGCAGGATTTTTCCACATCTGCCTAAAGCCTTTACACTGCACGAATGGTGAATCTGTGGTTTTGATAAAATCAGTTTTATCAGCAGGAGCTTATCACTAGAGGACAAGTAACCTGCTGCCAAGAAGGTATCCATATTCATGAGCTCTGTATAATCCTACCCCCACTACTGATTGGCAGATTTCTGTGTACACAGGCAGAAAACGTCCAATCAGTGGAGTGGGTGGGGTTATACTGAGCCAGCTGTCAGTCAGTGTTGGAGTGTACACCGAGCAGAGAGACTATAGCTGTGCTGGCACACCTGTATAACAAGGATGAAGGCTGCCAGGAGGAATAATGTTCATTTTCTCTGGGTAGTTTACTTACAACGTGGCAACCAGGCAGCTTTAGAATGTTATTAACCTGCAGAATAACCTAACCGCATATCTGCAGGTTAAAGGGAATCGGTCAGCAGGTTTTTGCTATGTAATCTGAAGATAGCATGATGAAAGGGTTAACACAAAGAATTCAGCGATGCCTCTCTCATCAAAGTCCTTGGTGTTGTTTAATTGAAATGATTGTTTTAGCACCAGGACCTTATCATTGCTGGACTACATTGTATTTGCATGGGCAGTCCAATGTACCCCCGCTTTTGATTAGCAGCCAGCCCTGGTGACTAAAGAATATGGCCCCTGCTAATTATAATCACTAATGGCCACTTTACACGCGGCTAACAGGAAGATAGAAATCGGCAGGTGTCGGAGACAATTGTACCTTCTACCTTTAAAACACCTTGCAGATACCTTATTTACACGCAGCCACTTCAAGGTGTTTTGAAGGTAACAGGTACCATTATCTCCGACACCTGCCGGTTTCTATCTTCCTGTTGCCGCGTGTAAAGTGGCCATAATGAGTGAGTATTAAAACGTTTTTCTGCACTTTCACAGGATGCTTTTAGGAGACAAAAGGAGTGTGAGATTAGTGATAGGATGCTGCAGGGACATGTTTTGGTACCGTAGGTTAGGAGGCGTTTTAGAGGTGACAGGATCCCTTTAAGTTTAACATTGTTGGATTCAGAATCTCTTTGCCAACAACATGCTGCTCTCAGATGAAGTAGCAAAAATCTACTGACAAGATTCTCTTTAATAGTGTTTGAGAACATGACCGGTTCCCTTTAAAAGGAATTTGTCAGCAGTTTCTGCAACATCATCTAAATCCCGGGTTCCACACTTCACTGTGTCGTCGAACCAACCAACGGTCCAACTTGACCTACATTGCTGGAACGACGTTCAATGATTGCTAGTGAGGTGTCACACGTACTGATATTGAGAACGACGCAGCAACGATTCCGCGACAAGCAAACGATACTTGCGGTCGTTTGATCGCCTACGTCCTCCACTTCTGAATAGGCGAAGTCGTTAACGACATCGTTATCAAGGTGTCACACACACCGATGCTGCAGGTTGACGACGATCATCGACTGATTTATGGTCCGGTTCATAAACCTCCAATCAACGATCAGCCGACTTATCGTTGGTTGATTTAACGTGTCACACGCAACGATGTCGTTGCTGCGCCCCAAAACCTGTGACGTACCAACGATATCATAATGTGTAACGGGCCCTTAAGACATAAAATAGAGACAGAGATCTTAATTCCAGTGAAGTGTGACTTTTTATGCTGCTTACTGTAGTTTTGATAAAATAATTTTTTTTATTATCAAAGGGAGATAATCACTAGAGGAATTGTTGAAGTCCTCTATTTTCAGGAGCTCTTTGTAACCCCACTCCGCCACTGATTAGCACCTTTTCACCTAAGCACAGTGTATACGGAAAGCTGCCAATCAGCAATCAGAGATGCGGGTGGGTTATACGGAGCTCAGCATTCAGAGAGCTTGAGATCATTTTAATCAAAACTGCAGCAAGCGACCCACTAATTGATACATCACTGGAACCAGGGTCTCTGTCCCTCCATCATGCTGCTCTTAGATGGAGTAGCAAAAACCTAAAGATAGATTTCTTTGAAAGTGTTAACTCAATATTACATACATTTATGCGATTGTGAGGATGATGGCATATGGCATATGCACATGCAGCAGATAAGGGCTACACCAACCCATTTCACCACTCAGCCTGTTTTCACCTTCTTGATGAGGCCAAATGTTATAATTCTGACCAGTGTCCCTTTATGAGGTAACTAGCTGGGTGCCTGATTGGATCAAGACGGCGGAGATGTCATGCTGGTGGCGGGCTCTGTGGTGATGGGGGCGTCCCTCTGCACTCTCTCTCTCCCCTTGTGGGCTCTCTCTCCCCTCATGTGCTCTCCCCTTGTACTGCCTTCTCCCCTCGTGTGCTCTCTCGATTGAGCTGTCTGTCTCTCCCCATGGTGCGCTCTCTCTCCCCCCAGAATTTGCTTTCTTCCCACTGTGCGCTCTCATCCCCGTGTAGTCTTCTCCCCTCGTGTGCTTTCTTTTTTGAGCTGTCTCTCCTCTGTGAGCTCTCGTCCCCATGCTCTCTCGTTTCAGCTGTCTCCCCTCTTTGCACTGTCTCGCTCCCCTCTACGCTCTCTTTCTTCCCCCTGTGTGCTGTCTCCTCGCCTCTGTGCTCTCTTCTCCCTATATGCTCTCTCCCCCGTGCACTGTCTCTCTTCTATGCACTCTCCCCTGTGTGCTGTCTCTCTTTCCCCTGTGCTGTCTTCTCCCCTCTGTGCTATTTTTTCACCTGGTGTGCTCTTTCCTTTGAGCCCAGGAGTCCAAAGATTGCAGCCGCCTGAGTGGGTGCGCATGTGCGCCGGTTATACGCATGCGCAGTTACTTAGGCACTTGATACATGGACATCCAGACACTGGCAAAAAGGAAAGTGTGATTAAGTACATATCTCTGGAGTGCTTAACAGATCCATGATCAAAAATTGCACCCTGTGGCAGAAAACCGCACCACAATACACATGCATTTTTGGTGCGTTTTTTGGTCATGCATTTTTTCAGTATTCTTAATGGCAGGGAGGGCTGAAAAATACTGCTAATACGCACCAAGCATTGACATGCTGCAAGGACAAAGAAAGCATTGGCACAGCACTCCAGAATTCTCAGACTTTGCTGGGGGTAGGATAGACATGCAGATTTGTGACAAAAGGTGACAAAAAATGCATTAAAAAACACTCACCATCGTCACATGCCCTAAAGGTGATAAAACACAAAAAAAGACATTTTTTCCCAATTCCACCAAACTTGGATTTTTTTTCTGTTTTTCAGTACATTGAGTGATAAGATTGATTATGTTATTCCAAACTACAACCCAACCCGCAAAAATACAAGCCACCACACAGATATGTACAAAGAAAGAAAAGAATGATGTCTATTGGAAGAAGTGGAAGAAAAAAACAATTTACCTGCAAAGCTTAGAGGCAGGTCTTTAAGAAGGTATCAATATCGCCAAATAGCTAATGCTTCTTAAGGGCCCGTTATCACAACGATATTGTGATTGATATCGTTGCAACGTCACCGGTTTGGTGACGTTGCAGCGATGTCAAAAAGACATCATTGTGTGTGACACGTATCAACGATCAACGATAAGTCGTTGATTGTTAATCGTAGATTTATGACCAGGACCATAAATTATTGTTGGTCTCCTGCTGGATGGCCAGCATCGACATGTGTGACAGCGGGAGACCAACGATGGACGATCTCCCAGCGCCCCACAGCAAGCGCTGGGAGCAGGTAACCAGGGTAAACAGTGGGTAACTAAGAGTCGCGCTCAGCTTACTTACCGTTGTTTACCATGGTTACCAGCGTTTTTCGCTGGTCCTGATCGCTGGTGAGTCTGCCTGTGTGACAGTTACCAGCGATCAGTTCACAATGTGGCAGCAATCCACATCGTTGGTCGGATCGCTGCCACATAGCAGTGTGTAACAGGGCCTTTAGTTCCATTGTGGACTCAATTGTTGACTAAACCAATCATTAAAACAGGGACCACATGCCTAATAATGTTTATCTCCCTGGTACCAAGACAGCTCTGACCTATTGAGGCAATGTCTCCACAAAGACTTCCGAGCGACCTCTGGTAACGGACACTAACCCATTAGCGGCAGATTCTACAAGTTGAGAAGCAGGGCCCCCATGGACTTGTTTTTTCAGCACATGCTAGAGATGTTAGTTCATACTAAAATTTTGGGAATTTGGAGTCTAAGTAAAGAGCTTTTTCATTTTTCCCGAACAAATAGAGAATAGTTGTGCCATGACAGTGTGCAGCAATGGTTTGGTTAGTGGTACATCTTAAGTAACAAATACATCAATGACCAGACCCAAAGATATCCATCAGAACATTGCCCACAGGATTACATGGCCTATACAAACTTGTCACCGTCCTGTCAAGCAATCTGGTTCCCCCACCACCAGATGAGTGACACAAACATTTGGTCATATATTATGATTTATCAGATCTTCACAACCTTCTGTTGCTCCATGGTTCGGCTCTGATGCCAGCATGCCCACTGAAGGTTATTTTACCAGATGACAGGTGTCGGAATAGGAACGCTGACTGATCTGTCCTCTTACAACCTTAAAACCTTTGAAACCATAAGTGCAGAAGTCCATCATGTTCAACTCTCTAACCTAACAAGTTGATCAAGAAGGAAAAAATGTCATGCAACAGAAACTGATTGTACAGTTGGAAAGGATTTCTCCCTCTAATATGGGGCAATCAGATTAGTTCCCCCGGATCAGAGTCCCTTCACAGATTCTGTTATCTATAATTTTATATTTTTCAAGTATGACATCCAGGATCTCCTTTAGCTTTTGTAGTGAATCAACCAAAACAAAATCATGTAGCAGAGAGTCCCATAGTCTGACAGTAAATAACCCGCGTCTGTGATTCTGATTAAACCTTCTTTCCTCCAGACGTAGAGGATGCCCCATTGTCCCCGTCTCAGGCCTAAGAGTAAAAAGATCATTAACAAGTCTCTGTACTGTCGCCTCATATATTTATACATTTGAATAAGATTGTCAGTCTTCGTTTTTCCAAACTAAATAACCCCAAGTTTAATAACCTGTCTTGGTATTGCAGACCCCTTAGTCCTCTAATAACCTTGGTTGCTCTTCTCTGGACCCGCTCTAGTTCAGCTATGTCTTTCTTATACACCGGAGACAAGAATTGTACACAGTATTCTACAAGTGGATGCAATAATGACTTGTATATAGGCAAAACCATGTTCCTCTCATGAGCATCTATGCCTCTTTTATCACATCCCATTACTTTACCATCTTTAACAGCAGCTGCCTTGCATTGGTCACGAAAGTTGAGTTTGCCATTCATTCATATGCCCAAGTCTTTTTCTGTGACAGTTTTACCATTTAGCACATAATTATACATTTTACTAGATGTGGAACTGATGCTATCGCATCGGAAGGGCGTGCTGTCTCGATGGGGGTGGGTTTTCTGGGACTTAGGAAGGCGGCTGTCTCTCCCCCCGTCTGCTCTCTTTCTCCCCCCTGTGCTCTCTTTTGACCTGTCTACCCCCTGTGCGCTCTCTCCCTCTGAGCATGCTGTCTTCTCCCCTCATGTGCTCTCTCCTTTGAGCTGTCTCCCCTTGTGCTCTCCCTCCTGTATGCGGTCTCTTTTCCCCCTGTACTGACTTCTCCCCTCTGAGCTGTCTATCCCCTCTGTGCGCTCACCCCTCACCCTGTGCGCTTTCTGCTCTCTTCTGTGCTCTCTGCCCACTGTGCTTTCTCCCCAAAGATGGCAGTGTAAGTGCGCATGCACGCATTGGGCCACGCTGCCACCATCTTTGTATACTCAGAAGTCCAAACATGGCGGCTGCCTGAGTAAATGCGCATGTGAACAAGGTATATGCATGCGCACTTACTCAGGCAGTAATGTGTCAGCAGCAGTGACTGTTTCATGGGGCTGCAGTTGAGGGTGGCGGCGGCACAGCTGGAGGTACTGTACAATGTGCCAATACCACTAGTGGGCACCATATTTGCACACCCATCACTCTGCCCGCACTGTGCGCTCTCTCTGCACCCTGTGCACTTTCTGTGCCCCCTGTTCACTTTCTGTGCCCCCCATGCGCTCTCTTTACCTCCCCTTATGCGCTTTCCTTGCTCTATGCTGTCTCTCTTCCCCGTGTGGTGTACAAAGATGGCAGCGGCGGTGTGACCTGGCCATCCAAAGGTGTCCAAAGATGGCGGTGGTCTAAGGCACTACGCCTGCACATGCAAGGTTCGTGCAGGCACAGTTTCTTATCCAACCGTATGTGTGGCAGGTGGCGGTCTGCGGCAGTGGGTTTCTGGTGTCGGTTTCGGGTGTCGTCGGGATAGAAATGGATGACAGACGGGATAAGGTAATTATATAGCTAGATTTCCTCCACAAGTGCATGATCTTATATTTAGCTCTCATATAAAAAATTACCAGACTCAGTATTCAGGACCCGTGGAACCACTATATAGTGCGAAACGGTGACTGTTGTTCTGCCGACCCCCCTCCCTGCATTGTAACCATGCATACTGCTGAATGAAAAACTGCAATTGGATTTCTGTGAGTGCCGCTCTGTCCTTGCTCATTCATCTTATATTTAGATCTAACTTCAATTTATACTAATCTGAACATGGAGATCTGCAATGCACTGTGTTCTGACATCTTACATAGCATATAAAGACTATAAAGAAGATAGTCTACTCAAAATCAAAAAATAAAATCATACAATATATATAATGATCTTTATTATATATCAATGAAAACATACAAAGTGGGAATAACGTTTTATATTAAAAAAGGATAAAATCCTGCAAAAAAAGATTCCCTAATGGTAACGGGGGAATAAATATACTTGTAGTTACAGGAGAGCACTACCAATAAGAAGAGATCACCTGCGCATACAATATATTAAGAGAATTATAGAAGTGAAAAGAGGAATAGGATCACCTTAAATTTATTTTTTATCACATTGCAAAAATCCAAAAACAATTAAAAATACTTAATAAGGCTCATAAAAATGGCCATATCTCGATCATATCATGTATAATAAAACCTGATTACCCCAATCTGTTAATCCCCGAAAACCTAAAGGGCCTGTCACACGTGTCAATGTCGCCCGCAATATCGCTCATGCGTCACAAATTATTAATCGCCTGAGCGATGTGGAATTATCGCAGGTAAGATGTCACACGCGTCAATATGACCCAGCGATGCGGTGTTGTCGCCATCTTGCGAGTGATTTTATTTAGTCACTTGTACGTTGTCAAAATAGAAAATAATTCGCTGAGTTTAGTGTCACACGCAGCGATGCACAAGGTCTACTGAGCGATGAGCGACAGGTTTTACATCTGGCAGTGAAACCTGCGATCGGCGATCAGCGACATGTCGCTGGTTGCATCGCTTGGTCACACGCTTCAATGTCGCTCCTGTGTCACTTTTATGTCGCTCGAGCGACTGAAAATCCGTGACGTACGAGTGACATTGACAGCGATATTGACGCGTGTGACATCCCCTTAAGAAATATCTGTTAACAACAACTGATTAAAAATACAGTATATTACTGTAGGTAATTTGACCATTAGGTGGTTGAATAATTAAAGGGAACCTGCCAGCTCTTTTAGCCCTCCTAACCTGCCCCTGCAGCCGCCTACTACTTTCCTAACGATCCCTGTCTGACCTCTATGGCATTTATAATAGTGGAACAGAACAGTTTATAACCTTATAAAATCTGTGATGACGGGGTGTTCCTGACAGGTAGGCGGTGTCTCCAGGGCCGTGCTCCCCCCGCCTCGCTGATCTAATTACGCCCCGAAGGGCGGCATCATTCCTTCAGGACCGATGTCCTGATTTAAATCTCCCGCCCCGCATTTTCAGGTGTATGACGAGGATGCCGGCCGCCGCGTCATACCCGGGCATGCGCAGTGCGCCGGGTGTAGAATGCGCACAGGCCGCCTTCAACATGCGATCTGCGCATGCGCTGAAGGCGGCCTTGTATCGGCCCCCGGTCGCAAGGTCGCCAGGCAACGGTCCCCAGCTTCAGACATCCGGCGCATTGCGTATGCCGGCGTGACGCGGCGGCCGGCATCCGTGTCATACACCCGGAAGTGTGGGGCGGGAGATTTAAATCAGGACATTGGTCCTGAAGGAATGATGCCGCCCATCGGGGCATAATTAGATCAGCAAGGCGGGGGGAGGGGAGCGCGGCCCTGGAGACACCGCCTACCTGTCAGGAACACACCGTTGTCACAGATTTTGTAAGTTTATAAACTGTTCTGTTCCACTATTATAAATGCCATAGAGGTCAGACAAGGATGGTTAGGAAAGTAGTAGGCGGCTGCAGGGGCAGGTAGTGATAGATTAGGAGGGCTAAAAGAGCTGACAGGTTCCCTTTAAGTGCCACCTGCAAAGGAGCTTGCATTTCAAGGTTTTACAAATAATGCCACATACAGACACCTTAGGCTGGTTTCACACTTGTGTATTTTCCAATCCATTTCCTTGCATGAAATTCATGCAACTCCCTGGGTATGCATGGACACCCATGGATCTGTGCAAACAGATGCCATTAGATGTCCATGCAACGTTTTTTTTAACGGATCCATCATCAGCCACCAGAGAGGGGTGGGAGGAGCTGTACCTTGCTTCTGACCAGACTCAGTCCACCAAAACGGATCTGTGCACACGGAAGCAAACGGATCCGTTTTGAAACGGATCCGGATTCCATAGAGTTCCATTTTAATTCATGACGTATAGTCATGGATCCATGATCAACATTTTGCGGTTTTGGGGACGTGAAACCTAAGCAGACAAACGGATCCGTGAGAAAACTGTGACAACTGGATGCACACGAAATACAAATCTGTCACCACTGAAAATCAATAGAGACATTGAAAATCAATGGAGATCAGTGTCCATTCATTTCAAAACGGATAGAAACAGATTGCAAAATACACAAGTGTGAAACCAGCCTAAGACATTACCATAAAAAACATGAGAATGTATATTTATATAAACTCTTTAAGATATATATGGTGTTAGAATAGCAATATAATTACAAAAGATAACAAATACCGTAATTGTACTAAAGATGTATATACAGATGAAACTCTGACCATACTCCACACCCTTTCTGAAGAAGCAACAAGTCCAAAATGCGCGTCAGGGGGCATGGTGGCAACATCTCTACTTCATTAACTGCTTCCTTTTTGTTTATGTATTTTCTGGATTGCTCTTAGAATCATAGAATGATAGAATTAGAAGGGACCTCAAGGACCATCGGGTCCTACTCCCTGCGAGTGCAGGTTTTCCTAAATAATCCTAGGTATATGCTTCTGTTTGAAGATTTCCATTGATGGAGAGCTCACAACATCCCATAGTAGCCTGTTCCACTCTCTGACTTCCTTCACTGTCAAAAGGTTTTTCCTAAGGTCTAATCTGTATCTCCTTCCTTTTTAGTTTCATCCCATTGCTTCTTGTACTTCCTTGTGCTAATGAGAATAGGGTAGTTCCCTCCGCACTGTGACTACCTTACATATATTTGTAGACCGCTATTAAGTCTCATCTCTTTTGCAAACTAAGTTCTTTTAGATGGTCTTCATGGGACATGGTTTACAGACCTTCTACCACCTTGTGTAATGGCAAATAAATTGGCAATAGCAGAAGATAAAAAAAAAATCAAATTGTTTATTAAAATATCATATTAAAAACGATAAAACAGTGGACATAAATGAATGTATGTGTTTCGAACGCACGCTGCACTCTTAGTCAGAGATCTATGACTGAGAGTGCAGCATGCACTCGAAGCGCGTATGTTCATTTATGTCCAACGTTTTGTGTTTTTTTAATATGAAGTCTTAATAAATATTAAGATTTTTTTTTATCTTTGGCTATTGCCAAATTTTTATTAAGAAATTATATTAAAAACAACAAAACACTGGACCGAATGACCTTCCGCGTTTCAAACACACGCTACACTCCTAGTCATGCTACGCAGCATGCATTCGAAACGCGTAAGGGTGCTTTCACACTAGCGTTTTTGTGCAATCCGATTTGGCCCCCATGCATCCCTATGGGCCACGGATCTGATCGGATTTGCCCTTAATGGCATCTGATTTCTGTCAGATCCGATTTTGTCAGATTTTTTCCTGCACCCAAAATCGCAGACTGCTGTGATTATGGGAGCATCGTGCAGAATCTGACAGGATCGGATCCAACATGATCCGAGGCCCTTAACATGGAGGCCTATGGAGCGCGGGTCCAAGAAAACAGCTGATGGTTTCTCGGACCCGATTTTAGTGTACTGAGCATGCTCAGTACACTACAACTGCTCCTAATCGTGTAATTTCACTTCCGCAATGTATATATATACATTGCAGAAGTTAAATTAAGTAAATGCAAGGGTTAAAATTAAAAAAATCTTTATTCTCACCTTCCAGCGATCCCCCGGCGTCTCCAGCTATATTCTGATCCTTACAGGACCTGGCGTGATGTCACAACCTGATCACATGATCGGTTACCGCGGTAACTGGTCATGTGACTGTGACGCAACCACAGATCCTAAGGATCAGAAGATAGCTGAAGACGCTGTGGGATCGCTGAGAATAAAGATTTTTTATTTCGTAAGGTCCGGAGGAGAGGGGAGAAAGAGGGAGAGACTGAGGGAGCAGGGAAAGAGGGAGAACTGAGGGAGCAGGGAGAGGAGGGCAGAAAGAGGGAGAGACTGAGGGAGCAGGGAGAGGAGGGGGGAAAGTGGGAGAGACTGAGGGAGCAGGGAGAGGAGGGGGGAAAGTGGGAGAGACTGAGGGAGCAGGGAGAGGAGGGGGGAAAGAGGTGACAGGAGGCAGGGAGGAGTGAGGAGAGAGGAGGGGGACAAGGTGACAGGAGGGGGAGCTACGTAACAGGAGGAGTGGGGAGAGGAGGAGAGAGGGAGAGGATCCAAACTGATCCTGCAAAATATCAGAATCGGATGCCTATTTGGCATCAGATTGCAGGCATCAGTTTGGATCCATTGCTGTCCGAGGGGTCCTACAAAAAAAGGATCCCCTCGGACAGCAAAAAAAACGCTGTGTGAAAGCAGCCTAAGATCATTATGTCCACTGTTTTGTGGTTTTTAACATGATGTCTTCATAAATATTTAGATTTTTTTTATCTTCAGCTATTGCCAATCCATTAGCCATTTTGTATTTTGCCTGTGGGTCACTGGGCGATTGGCACTGGGATCTTTATTACACAACACCAGAATTACAGCAATATGGCATAATAGCACTTTTTAATCTTCAGACTTCTAAACATCTTGGCTGCTCTTCTCTGGACTTGTTCCAATATATCAATGTCTTTCTTGAATTCGGGTACCCAAAACTGTACACAGTATTCCAGTTACAGGTCTGACCAGGGCAGAGTGTATACGAATAATTACATCTCTTGATCTAGATTCAATGCTTGTCTTGATTCATTGCAGAATTTTGTTATAGCTGCAACTCCAGAGTGCTGGCTCATCTACTATTATACCCAAGTCTTTTCCCCCTGTGCTATTGCTTAGTTCCATTCCTCTCATACCATATATGTTTTTTTACATTTCTTTTACACAGTTGTAGGACTGTCCCTGTTAATCACCTTGGACGATTGAGTTTGTCTAGATCCTTATACACTCTCTCTCCTCTCTAGTGTTGGCTATTCCTCCTATCTTGGTACCATGTGCAAATTTTATCAGTTCCCCAATAATTCTGTTGTCCACCCAGCTTTCAATTTTCCACCAGTTTAATGTGCAGCCATTTAGTGTTACACATTGTGCCCGATCATTAAACCAGTTGTGAATCTATCTAACTTCTTGGGGGGCAATTACATATTTGATCATTTTGTCAATGAGGATGTTATGTGATACTTTATTGAATGCCTTACTGAAGTACTATATCTACAGCATTCCCCTGGTCTAACCATTCAGCGACTTAGTGTAGAGCACAGATTGGTCTGACAAAATTTATATTGGTCATAAAGCTTTGCTGGCTCTGGTTAATTAATGCCCTCACATCCAAGTATCTAAGTAAATGTTCCTTGACAATTGCTTGCTCAACAAGTTTTCCTGCAATGGAGGTCAGCTTTACTTGCCTGTAATTTCCTAAATCCTCCTTTTTCCCCTTATTGTAGTTAGGGACCACATTTGCCCTTTTCCAATCTGGAGGGACAACTCCCGTTTCCCATGACCTATTTAAGATCATGGCAAGCTGTCCTATTATTTCCCCTCGTATCAATTTAAGGACTCTAGGGTTTTTCCTTTAGCTTGGCTAAGTGTTCTCCAATCAATTCTTTGCTATTTGTCAACTGGGATTCCTCCTGATCGTCAGTTCTATCATAATTATTGTTGTTGCTTGCATTAGTATTTTTGGAGCAGACAGATACGAATTACAAATTTAGTAGCTCCACCTGCTGTTCCACCTTGCTGGACTGTTTCACCTTTTTTCATTTTGTAGTACTCCCAATAGTCTCCTTCACTTTTGTTTTGCTTTAAACATACCCCCAAAATACTTTTACCTTAATCTTGGCCTCTTTTGTAAGCCTTAATTCATGTTAGGCCATAGCTCCTCTGTTTGTCTTGCAGAGTCTACAAATGCCATGTATTCTTCCTTAGGTATAGTCCCCATCTTCCATTTGTATGTTTACTTTTTCTTTTTTTAGCAGGTGATAGTAAGGTACCGCTATACATTGTGGATTTATTTCATATACGCTAATTATTCCCCAAGTCTTTCCTAAATGTTATCTATTCTGGCAGTCTAATACTACTTGTGACCTTGTACATCTAATGTTATCCAACTAGAGGCAGACCTAAGATATCTGTAATTGTACTTTGATCTGTGAATCACTGTTTACTTACCTTTTTATATTTGTGCTTCTTAAATTATGCCCAGATAAATGTAAATATTAATTGAGCTATTTTCGATCTCTTCTCTCTGGGTGAGCTTTGTGCATAAAATACTTTAGAATTTTACCCTTTAAAGGGAACCTTTCAACTGGATCTACCCCCCATGACCTATCACTAGCTGTCCCTACACATTCTTTGCTGTTCCCTAACCATCCCTCTTTGCTGTAAATCCACCTATAAAGATTAAGAAAAAGTACTTATAACTTACTGGAGGTTGCTGTGTCAGGAGACTGGAAAGTCGTTCCAGGCTCCATTCTCCCCTCCTCGCTGCTTCACTGCACGCCCCGCTGGGCATCATTATTCTTTCTTGATCTCCCCCTGCATTTGGAATCTCCCACCCTCTTCTCCTCCTATGATGCACGACCGGTACATCACTTCCGACACGAAGCATTATGGGCCTGATCACGTGATCGTCC
This sequence comes from Allobates femoralis, assembly GCA_033576535.1. NCBI lineage: Eukaryota > Metazoa > Chordata > Amphibia > Anura > Aromobatidae > Allobates > Allobates femoralis. The sequence continues at coordinate 201,983,869 of JARQOC010000003.1, read as the reverse complement.
CCGACTTGAATATGCACATTTTTAACACTTTTGTTAACTTTTATTTCAGTTTTGCAGTGTATATAGATACACTGCGAAAGTACTCGCATTTCCCATTGACTTACATTGGACTTGCTTCTCGTAACGAGTACCTGTATTACGACCTACTCGTTAGGAGTATGGCGAGTCCCAATATTTCACTACTGCTCATCCCCAAGTACAAGCACATTGGTTTTCTTTGTTTGGAACAGTTTTGGTAGCTACTAACCACTGCAAACTGGGGAAACCCCATAAGACATGCCATTTTGGAAATGCTCTGCCACAGTCATGTAGCTATCACACTTTAACCCAAATCAAAAACACAGTCATCTATATTTTTGACCATTTTTCCTGCTTCCAACATGTCAATTTTCTGAACTGACTGTTTACTTACTGTCCAATACATCCTACCCCTTGACAAGTGCCAATGATTTTACTTTCACTCGTCTGTCATGAGTGTGCTGTGTCCTGATGTCACCTCTGGACCTGGGATCAGTAGGTCTCAGCGTTCAGTAGATTGCAGGCCTTCTTTAGAGCTCAGTTAGTTTATGTATGTTTTCTTCTATGCAGAAGGGTTAAAGACACTTTCCCTGCTGGCTCAGTATTCCTTAGCTTTCATTCCAGCTGCATCTTGTGATGGTCTCCCCCTTCCACTATATGTACCCACCCCTGGCCTCACTCAATGCTGGATACAGAATTTGTGTTCTGCCTATTGTGGTTGAGCTCATTCCTGTATAGCAGAGTTTAATTTTGCAGCAGCAAAACTACTTTCTGGAGTAGTCCCAGAGTCCTTATTTACCTGCTGCCTTGCCTGTGTTCCCTGTTTGTTTCCTTGCTCTCTTGCTGCTTCCCTCCCTTGGCAAAGAGGGGGGACATCTAGGTGAGTCACATCCAGGAGCATAGCAAGGTACGAGACCCAGGCATGCCCATCTTTAGGGGTAACCTTGAGGACAGGAAATGGCCTAGAGACCCCTAGTTTAAGGGATAATTTAGGTGCACAATGTCCCTGCTACCTGTCACTGGCATGATACTATCAGTGGCAGTTATGATATGGCTGATTGGTTTACGTACTATTTACATAAAAAAATAATATCACATATACATGTTCGCTTTTAAATACTTTATTCTAAATAAATAATATTCAGGTAAAAAAGACTTTATTTTTTACAATGCATTTGTAGTTATGTACATTAAATACTTAAAAAATGTAACAGAATGTTCAGAGATTTGGGCTCACATACAAATACCGACATGTAATGATTTCCTATCTTTATTTCATTTTCCTTTCTGCAGGTTTCTGTGAGTGAGATCTAGTAAAAGTCAGCACATTTCATAAAATAATTGATATTTCTCCTGTTAAGCAGGACATGCTGCAGCCAGCACACGGTCACCGTAGCCTCCTATTTATTATTTGTGATAAGAAAGACTTCGATGGTACTGCTTCTAACTTGTTATATTTTAATGGTTTAACATCTTCTAGCAGATTATTATACCGCTCCGTGCCAGCAGTGAATGGTGCCAGGCACAACAGGCAGGTGAGTGCCATCTACTTGCCTGTTAGTACTGAGACACTATTTATAATTAAAAAAAAAAACGGATATCCTTTTAAACACTGTTAGCCCTGGGGGCTGATGATCACTAGGCCATGAGTCACAATGGCTATGATAGTTTAATAAGAGTTCTAAAAAAAAATTAAATATATAACCAAAAAGTCCACTTGAAAAAAATTACACACAGAAAAAATAATATCATACAGTTGCAAACAAAAATAATCAATTCTGATTGGAAATTAAGATTATTTGCAAAATATACAAACATTCTGCATTCTGCAATACACTGACACCCCTTCCCCCAGGACCTTGGGGTACTCGGAACCGGCTACCATTCTTGCTGGGGAGTCACGGTGGTCGAGACCTGGCTCTGTGACCCTGACGGTGTCAATAAATGTTCATGGGGGAAAAGGGGATTTAGGGAATGGTTGTCGTGACGCCACCAGTGGTGTTCGACAATTGATTTCTGACGCTGCAGGATCTCTGGGGATTGTGGATTTGCAGCTTTGGAGGTTTCGCTCCCCACAGGTGGAGCGGTTCCCCACGGCAACCAGTGTGGCATTTGGCGGTAGTGGGCCAGCAGGGCTGTTCTGGCTGGAAAGAGGGGTTGGAGCGTCTCGCAGGCTGATTTCTGTGACCTGTGCGTCTTATCAGTCTACCTCTCCGTAGGCGGGAAATAAACAGTCTCACACACAGTTTCTGAGTTAAAAATCGGTTTACTTAGCTTTTCACTTCAGCGATGACGCCAAGTACTTTCCATGCCAAGTCTCAGTCCAGATAGTCCTCAAAAACCGGGAAAGTTTGTCCAAGATACCCCCTTTTTATGCCTTTCCTCGCCGGTTGCTCTTTATCTCTCAGCGCTAGCTATTTCGCTTCTCTCCTGCTCGTGCCTCGGCATGCAGTGCCCCAATCCAGCAGCCACGGGTCCTGTCAGGCGACTGGTACCAAGTCCCCTGACCCTAGTACCTTCTTGGCCGATGTGTCAGGTGTGGGCCACAGCTACTCTAGATCTTGTGGCCTCGAGTTCCGTGGTTGGAGCATAGAGTCTCCTCGCCACCTTCAGAGCCGGTCCCCTGATTCCCAACCAGTCCTTTCATTCAACTCAGAGTCGGGCGCACAGGTGGATCGTTCTCTGCCTGTGCCCCTAAGCTCCCTCTGCCTCACTTGCAGTCTTCTGTTCCATGACCCCAGATGAGCCTCACGTTGCTCCAGTCCTCCGGATCCCAACTCCTCCTTTTCCACTCTCTGATAGTTCTTAAATCACTTTCCACCCTCCATCTTTCTTCCCTCCATCACCCTGACTTGACTGAGCCCTTCCTCTAACGGGTCCACCCACCGTCCCTGGGACCGGGTGTGTTGAGTGCTTTTGTGGGTGTCTGGACTTACCATCCCATTTCCTGAGAACAGGAATACCACACCTGTGGAGAGGGTGCAGTACCCTTTGTGGTGACCAGACCGCAGGGGCGCCACAAAACCAAACAAAAACAATATAAATTCCTCACCACAACTGATATAACAAGAGATTTTTCTAGATTCATCAAGTTGTTACTTTATTGACAACTGCAGTCTCAGAATTATTCAACCTCTTAATTACAGGCTTCTTTAGTGCTTAGTAGGCTTAGTAGAGAACTTTTGGATGTTATGACCTGCTGCAGACAAGATTTATAGCCAGATACCAGCTTTTTATAACGCTTCTGGGGTATCTCAGCCCATTCCTCATAGGCAATGGTTTTCAGTTCACTAATAATATTCTTGGGTTTGAATATGGCAACCTTCATTTTATTTACAATAGATTGTTATTGGATATTTAAAAGGTATAATAATAACATAGAAGGCATAGCATAAGGTTGCGTATATAGTATTCTGTATCTAGTTTTGGAGAGGCAATGGTAGAGAAGATAGGAAACGGAGTGTAAGACTGGGGTGGAGTTCATGCTGCAACCATCTTCTTCAAATCCTACCAATGATTGTCTATAGGGATCAAGTCAACTGACTATGACAGACACTCCAGAATCTTTCAGGACTTCTTTTGAAACAAAGTTTTGGTGGAATTGGAGGTATGCTTGGGATCACTGTCTAGCTGAAAGGTGCAGTGATGTACAAGTTTTAGTTTTCTTCTAGAATTTCCTGATATCTGATTGAATCCATCTTGCTCTCCATGCACTGCTGGTTCCATTCTAGAGGAAGCAAATAAGCTAAGAGCACCACCGCCATGCTTCACTGGAGGAAGGGTATTCTTCTTCAGCATGTGCTTCATTGCGCCTCCAGACATACAACTGATCCATAGGTACGAAATGTTCCAGTTTTGTTTCATTGCTACACAGAGCAGAATCCTGAAACCCCTGTGTAATTTTTATAAGGTTTTGAGTATATTGGAACTTCTAATTTTGAGTCATGGGTGATATATGTCTTGTAGTTTGGACATGGAGACTTCCCTTATCTAATAAGCACCTTCATCATTACATGCTGATACAAAATCTTGCTGCAGAACGTCTGCAGGCGGTCAAGGATTTTTGACCAATCGTCTCCTCTGAAATCTGCAGACAGACAATGATGGCTTTCTCCTCTTTCTGCACATGCAGATAACGTGTAGGGGTTCCTTTAAATTTGAACTTACAATTTATGCTTCTAACTGTATCTTTTGCAACTTGCAATGCTTTTCCTTCCTTTTTGATACCCTTTTCATTGTGCAAGACAATGATCTCTTCCCTTAACGTTTTGGTCCCCCTACTTGATAAACAAGTAACATATATGAACTGGAAGTAATTGCTCATTAGGATTAAGCTAAGAGTTCCCAGGAATGCTGCCAGAATTGTGTCTGTCTATGCCTCACATTTGTAATAAAGAGACAGTTGCAATCTGAAATGGAAACAATGAATATAGAAATTTGGGGAAATGCATAGTAAAAATATAGATACTTAGCTTTTAATAAAGTCTGGTTTTATGTGAGCCAAGTAGCCAACCTCAATGTGTATCTCTTCACTGGATCCCTACCTAAGCTATGCCTCTCTCACTACCTCTAGCACCGTCCTCAAATGAAGATTCATCAGTGCTACCGTCACTTAATGCTTCTAGAACTGCCTTCAAAGGAGACATCATAAGCAGAGTGAAGCTAGAAGCAGTAACACCAGAGCTGATGACACAGCAAATACTCAATGTGTGAACGCCACCTTAGAAACTAAATATAGTGGGGTAGTGTAAAGATCTGTATAATAAAGATTGTTACACAAGTGGTTAGGGGGTAAGGATAGATTGTTTCAAAAAACATTTTAGCTGTTTGACTACCCTTTTATATGCACCGTCCCAAATGCTTATTTTCTCTCTATCTCCACCCTTCTCAAACTCTACACTGACACCGGAAAATTCTAACAGTGCATAGCGAGTGCTTTACGAGGATTCACTAGTCTAGAGTCACAGGGTGACTTCAGACATGTCATTTTAGATCAGACAACCTCTTAGTGTACACCCCATGATTTTGCACTTTTCTCACTTCTGTTTTTTGATAGACTCTCTAAAACCATAGTTGTCAATCTCCACCCTGAGATAGAAAAAACAAGCAGGCTTGTCATTTTAGACCAAACAACCCCTTTAAATTGTTTGGCCATCCCAAATGTGTATTGAGCGACTGAACTTGGTTTGATCTTATCATTCTGTGCTGATGTAGCCCCCTTAAAGCGCATTTAGATGGGCCTATAATTGGGAAACAATGCTTTATATGAATGCTCATTGCCCACTACTGGCCTGCCTAAACATTCTGGCAATATCCTGAAGTTTTCCCACAAAGTTAACTTCAAAGTTCACTTTAATGAATATATATTGGAATAATAATACTTTCAACAATTGGATATGTTTAAAAAAAATGGCTATGCAGAGATGTTATCAATGTATCACTGATATGTTCTGTGTAATGGTTGTGTCTAAAAGACATAGGGACATGGTCTGATCATAGAACATCTGTGCATATAACATAGAACATATGTATATTGTGAGGTAGCAACCGGGGAACCCGCTTGCAAAACGACAAGAACACGTGTTTTTAAGTTAACCAATGTCTACCCGTTTATTTTCACATATTAATCACATAACCCGGGTAGCATGTTTCACACATATCACATTGATTAACAACACTTTACATAAACACCATACATTTACATTTAACATCACAACACTTATATTGCACATAACGATTTATAGTAACCCGGGACCTGTAACCACGACTCTCTGTCCCCATTGGAGCTCTACTAACAGCTCCCGTGGTGGCTACGGCCTCCGGCCTACTTACACATCTTACAGTACCTTTATAATAAATACATTTGATATATTTCGATGATGACCCTTCCGGGTTCATAACAGGGATTGGCAAACCCTAGTAACCCGTGGCTGCGGCCTCCGGCCTAACCACGCGTTACCCAGTACGGGAGCCCTTCTAACCCCTGCTTCTGACCTTCGTTACATACGCCTCAACGGGCCCTGTGGGTCCCAATGGCGGTACCTGCCGCCTGGCTTTAGTCCCCCAGCATGATGATATACATTCACCCGTAGTCAGGAATCCTGCCTGACCGGGTCCTTACACACCGTATGTGATCCATCATTCAAACGTCCATGGATCACACACCTGCTCACAGCCCACATCCATGGACTGTGGCCCCTCCATGGCCCATTACAGGGATTGGCAAACCATAGGAGACGGGAACCTCTACATCCGTTACCTACTGGAGCCCTCTTACCCCTGTCTCTGGCACCACAGGCACACTCACCCCATTAGAGGTCGTGGTTGAGGGACGGGTACCCTCTGCAAGCAGCAGGGCAAGCCTCCCTCTCGTCCCAAGGACGGAACGCCTCCAACATCATCCATACCAGCTGGGTCACTGTCTCTCCACATTATTATACATGGGTCTTACATAGGTCATCATCTCTCATTCAGGGCCATTACTTACGCCCTCATACACATAGTTCATCGGGTCCCTTAACGGAGTACTCTGACTCGGACCCAAAGGCGGTCTATGCCCGCCTGGCACACTACATACAATTGCCTCCACGGGCTACATACATTCCGGTTCATCAGGACCTTTAACGGACTCCTCTGAGTCGGTCCCAAGGGCGGTCTATACTCGCCTAACATGATTTACGCACACCAGGTGCACAGTTCACACTATCGCTCGGGAACTGCTTTCTTACCGGGCACGGATCCGGGTCTCGCTACCTGGGTCACAGGTTCCACCAGGCATCCCCACAGGCTCCTTTCCCGGGCGTGTTTCACCCCACGCCCGGTCTAGCGTCCACGGGTCAACCATGGCTTCCCCCTCTAGGTGCGGACACGACCACGGACCTCGGCACCGGCATGGAGCTAGCATGCTCCCATCATGTCATGCACACAGAGCCTTGGACTGCTCTGCACTCAGGCTGGTCTCAGCTTCCATCTGAATCATTCAGCTTCCAGGATCAAGCCCAGCCTCCAGAATGAATGAATCTCTATCTCAATCACTCAGGTGGCCGGCTCTTATCGTGCCAGCCACTCCCACATGGACACACCCCCTCAGCTGCTAATCATCAGCTTCCACACAGCTCAGGTTAACTCCCTGTGTTCCGGGTTGTCAGCACTCACTCATCACATCCTATTCCTCATGGACTCCTCTCACTCTCGCTCATTAGGCTCATGAACTCATTGTGTTCAGGTTGGTTCACACAGTATTATCATCACAGGAAAACCGGCCAGTGTGCACAGGATCATCCGCTGATCCTACATGTGATGCACCCCGGCCATGAGGATCATGCCGGCGGTGCCTCACAATATATTGGAACAACACAAAAAAAGAGGAAAAAATTGTAAATTGGACATCATTTCACATGAAACCCCCCAAAATGGGACGGACAATATTGTTAACACTTTTCCAAAAATGTGGGTGAAAAACTTTGTTTAAAGCACACCTAAAACCAGAAAAAAAGGGGGAAGCTGACTCAATCTTTGCGCTGTGTGTCTGTGCACACTAAGCATGGATAACAGAAAGAGAAGAGAACTGTCTGAGACTTGAAAACCAAAATTGTTGACAAATATCAACAAGATCTCAAGGTCCTGCAGGCTCAGGGTGCAACAGTGTCAGCGCAAATTATTCGTCGACATTTGAATAAAATAAATGCTATGGCAGGAGATGCAGGAGGACCTCACCGCTGACACAAAGACAAAATAATGGTAGACTGTAATTTGCCGTATATCAGTAAGCCAAACTCCTTTTGGGAAAGAGTCTTGTGGACAAGGAGACAAGATAGAGCTTTTTGGTAAAACACATTATTCTACTGATTACCAAAAACAGAATGAGTCCTGCAAAGAAAAGAACACAGTACCTATAGTCAGATATGGTGGAAGTTCAAAGGTGTTTTGGGGTTATTTTGATGCCTCTGGCAATGGGTGCCCTATGTGCCAGGCATCACAAAATCTGAAGATTAACAAAGCATATTGGGATGAAATGTAGTGTCCAGCATCAGAAAGCTGAGTTTGCATCTTAGCTCATGGGTCTTTCCAGCAGGACAATGATCCAAAACATACTTCAAGAAGTACCCAGAAATGGATGGAAACAAAGTGCTGGACAGTTCTGAAGTGAAAGCAATGAGTCCAAATCTAGAGATCTAAAGGTACCGTCACACCTTGCAACATCGTTTCCGACGTCGTTCCAAAGTGACGTCAGGAATGATGATGTCAGGAACGATGTTGAAACGACATCGTTGTTGAGTCGTAGCGTGTAAACGCACGATTCAACAACGATAGTTGTTCAAGTCAGAGTTGACAGGTTTTCCTGCATGCAGAAAAACCTGTCAACTTCAACTTCAACAACCGGCGGGATCATTCAGTGTTACACCGCAATAGCGATGCCACGGCTAATCCCGCCTATTCGCTGCCCAGCGAGTGATCACGCCGCCAACATCACAGCGCCATCACCTGCAACATTTTGCCGTGTGACAGCTAGGCTGCGATGTCGGAAGCGAGCACGCACCTGCGGCATCGCATCCAACATCGCAGCCGATGTTGGATGGTGTGACGGGGCCTTAAATCCCATTGAACATCTGATTTTAAGGGTTTTTTTTTGTTATGAGATGGCACCGTTCAAATATGAGACACCTGGAACAGTTTGCAAAAAAAGAGTAGTCCAAAACTCCCAGGTGATAGGTGGAAAAAGCTTGTGGATGGTTATAGGAAGCGATTGATAGCAATTATTTATTCCAAATGGCATGCAACCAAATATTAATTTGAGGGTACCAATACATTTTTCGATCCATTTTTGGGGTTTTATGTGAAATTAAGTCCAATTTGCCTTTTTTCCCTCAGTGTTTTTTTGTGTTGTTCCAGTACACACAAAGGAAATAAAGATATGTATAAGAAAACATGTGTAATAGCAGTAGGTTTCTGGGAGAAATACTCAATTTTCTGGAACAATTTCAAGGTTGCCAGTACTTTCAGTCATGACTGTATATAAGACTATCTCAGCACAGGACATTTTTTTTTTAAATGTGGAAGTTATTACGGCCAATAACATGATATTCCTTGTACACAGAAACATTGCCTAAAACAGACATGATGACCCAAATTCATTAAAGGGATCTCTAAGAATGAGATAAAATGGCATCCCTGATATGCTTCAAACTACTGCCCATCCTAGTCATGAGACAAAAGAGGTTGCAGACTGAAAAGATTCAGCTCTCGAACTGTATGTAATGTATCACCTGACATGGGCTGTATCGCATACACCTCAGTCAGAAGCCGGGAGCAGCTGTGATGTGATGAGATCTCCAGCTTCATCCTCCTCCATATGTCTGAAAGCATTATACCAGTTCACAGAGACTGGTTATACCCAACTGGAAAACAAACATTGAGGTAATGGAACTGGAAATAAGCCTCCTTGTACCAAGTGAGAAATACATATATTTCTTCAACCATCACAGCCGACCTCCTGTCCATCCACTGAAGTATGAGTGATACAGCTCTTTGCAGTTGACACCGATCTTGGAAGCTGCATGTCTTCAGTCTGCAGCACATTATGATGATGGATGGATCAGGATGAGATGCAGTTTGGATATTATATCAGAAACGCCATTTTCTCTAACACTTGGGGAACCCTCTTTAAAGGAGGTTTTGCGGTTCTAAGAAGTGACAAGAATAATGCATGTGGTCCTCAAATAAGATGTAGTTCCAGCAGATTCACCATATAGTAGAGGAGGGAAAAGAACTGCTGACATTTTTAGGTTTTACTTGCTGGAATATTTTGGTGCTAGCATTATATGTTGTACTGCCCTTTTACGGCAATGTTCTACTTCTTACAACTCAATAATCCCACCTGATGAAGCTGAGATCATTCAAAACGAAACGTACGTCGGGGTCTGGAGCCGGGGGTCCTGCACAGATTGGGTAATTGTGCAATATGATGGGCTTCATCCCTTCCACCTTTTGGCCATAGGTGGTTGAGGCTTATGTTTGGCCACATGGTATTTTAATCTGATTTTCAGTATTATGCTGTGTGTTAGGCATAGTGTCTGTAGGCAGATATGCACTGTCACTTTATTGCCATGTATGACACAGACACATGTGTTGGCTGCTAACAGATGTACTATTTCCTACCTTGCTACTCGGTACCTGTTACACTGAAATGTAAATCCCACTGTGTGGTTATTGACAAGCCTTTGTATATGAACTAAGGATATTTGCACAATAAGGGCTCATTCACACGCTGTGTAATGGTCGTGCTTTTTAGCGCACGCTTTTACCCCCAAAGCGCACCTGCGTCTGCGTTTCAAGGCAAAGTGAATGGACTTTCACTTTTGCTGTCCACACGCAGCGCTATTTTCGGAAGCGCATTTATGGGAGAAAGTGCGTGTGTAAAAAGAATGAACATGTCAATTCTTTCCGCTTTTTAGCAGGCGCTTTCTCCCATAAGGGCCATTATAACCGCTGGAATTATGCATCGCCGTTCAGACGATGCAAAATTCCAGCGGGAATACGCCGGTGCTGATGTCACAAAGGGAGGAAGAATCCTGTTCCTCCTCCCCTCTGTGACATCTGTTACAGCCCCCCATTTGATTTAGCAGTGTATCATACACTGCGAAATCAAATGTAGAAGAATGAAAAATGTATTAAAAATAATAAAGATTTTTATACTTACCCTCCGCCAGGTGTTCCATAGCCGGGAGCAGCAATAGGTATCGACCAGCAGGACCTTGCTAGACCGCTCTTTGGCCCACTCGCGGTCATGTGATATGTGACGTCCTAAGACGTACATATCACATGACCGCAAGCGGCCAATCAGTGCCTGATGACAGCCCGATCTATGACATCAAGCAAGGTCCTGCGGCTCCCGGCTACGGAACACCCGGTATAGAATATTTATTATTTTTAATACAATTGTCATTCATTTACATTTGGGCTGTGACAGATGTCACAGAGGGGAGGAGGAACAGGATTCTTCCTCCCCTCTGTGATATCACTGAACAAGTAGCTCCGTAAAAAAACGCGGTGTGTGAATGCACCGCATTTTTTTTACAGGGCTTTTTTGCGTGGGTAAAAAACGCTGAAAAAGCGCAAAAAAAGTGCTGTGTGTGAACACAGCCTAACCCTGCACCTTGTTCTTTTGTCTACCAGTCCTCTGTGTAGGACCTTATTATAGCCTGTTTCAACATTGTTATATTAAAAACAACCTTTTGTGCACACCTTCTCTCTTTGTGCTCCTTGCTGTTTATTGTATGTAGAGAGTTGTTATAGGTCTTAATTGCCCTATCATTTATAGATTGTATGGAAGCTATCCTCAATAATTTTTGTGAAGAATAGACAACCATACATAGCAATGTCTGTGTGCCATTTTGAACAATGTGGTGAAATCTGGCAATTTTTACAAATGTCACCCATTCTGTAGAATTACAAATCTGAAAAGCACTCGGGCTTCTTCCGCTAAAGACAATTTGTGGCATGCACTATGCCCAGAAGTAGTAGTAGTGCGGCACAAGCAGTTTTATTACAGCTCATTTTCAGCTCTGTGAAACTTCAGTAGCATCTTAACTGCTGCTGATTAAACACTGTTTAAAGTGCTTAGAATGATTTATGTCCTGACAATCATTGCCATTAAAGTAAAAAAAACACAAGCTGTCAGGATAAGTAAGAAAGTTAACCAGTTGTATTATCTTTTGAGAAGACAGAAGATGGGAATAATGTGATATAGATACCACATTTCTGCTTTTTCCCAGTAGGAAATGGTCATGACACACTTTGTAGGTCCGAAGCCCAAGATCTTCACTATTGTCTCTTACCTAGACATTTAGAAACGTATGTATTTTGACTGCATATGTGCCCATAACTCTATTAAAATCAATGTCACCATAATTGGTCACTTTAAAATGCAAAGTAAAAGGAACAGCAGGGAGTTAAAGGGCAGTGGGACTGTAAAAAGTAAAAGGATGCTGGGACAGGAGAGGGTAAAAGGCACTGGGACTGAAGAGAGTAAAATGGCACTGGGACTGAAGAGAGTAAAAGGGCACTGGAACAGGAGACAGTAAAAGGGCACTGGAACAGGAGACAGTAAAAGGGCACTGGGACTAAAAGGAGTAAAGGGGAACTGGAACAAAAGATAGTAAAATGGCACTGGAACAGGAGAGAGTAAAAGGGCACTGGAACAGGAGAGAGTAAAAGGGCACTGGAACAGGAGAGAATAAAGGGCACTGGAACAGGAAAGAGTAAAAGGGCACTGGAACAGGAGTGAATAAAGGGAACTGGAACAGGAATGAGTAAAAGGGCACTGGAACAGGAGAGAATAAAAGGGCACTGGACAGGATGGAGTAAAAGGGCACTGGAACAGGAGAGAGTAAAAGGGCACTGGAACAGGAGAGAATGAAAGGGCACTGGAACAGGAAAGAGTAAAAGGGCACTGGAACAGGAGAGAATGAAAGGGCACTGGAACAGGAAAGAGTAAAAGGGCACTGGAACAGGAGAGAATAAAAGGGCACTGGAACAGGAAAGAGTAAAAGGGCACTGGAACAGGAGAGAGTAAAAGGGCACTGGAACAGGAGAGAATAAAAGGGCACTGGAACAGGAGAGAATAAAAGGGCACTGGAACAGGAAAGAGTAAAAGGGCACTGGAACAGGAGAGAATAAAAGGGCACTGGAACAGGAGATAGTAAAAGGGCACTGGAACAGGAGAGAATAAAAGGGCGCTGGGACAGGAGAGAATAAAAGGGCACTGGAACAGGAAAGAGTAAAAGGGCACTGGAACAGGAGAGAATAAAAGGGCACTGGGACAGGATGGAGTAAAAGGGCACTGGGACAGGAGAGAGTAAAAGGGCACTGGGACAGGAGAGAGTAAAAGGGCACTGGGACAGGAGAGAATAAAAGGGCACTGGAACAGGAGAGAGTAAAAGGGCACTGGAACAGGAGAAATAAAAGGGCACTGGGACAGGATGGAGTAAAAGGGCACTGGGACAGGAGAGAGAATAAAAGGGCACTGGGACAGGAGAGAATAAAAGGGCACTGGGACAGGAGAGAGTAAAAGGGCACTGGGACATGAAGGAGTAAAAGGGCACTGGAACAACAGGGTGTAAAAGAGCACTGGGACAGGAAGGAGTTAAAGAGCACTGGGACAGGAGGGAGTTAAATGGCAATGGAACAACAGGGTGTAAAAGAGCACTGGGACAGGAAGGAGTTAAAGAGCACTGGGACAGGAGGGAGTAAAAGGGCACTGGGGCAGGAGGGAGTAAAATGGCACTGGGACAGGAGAGAGTAAAAGGGCACTGGGACAGGAGAGAGTAAAAGGGCACTAGGACAGGAGAGAGTAAAAGGGCACTAGGACAGAAAAGAGTAAAAATGCACTGGATCAGTAGAATGTAAAAGGGCACTGTAACAACAGGGTGTAAAAGAGCACTGGAATAGGAAGGAGTTAAATGGCACTGGAACAACAGGGTGTAATAGAGCACTGGGACAGGAAGGAGTTAAAGGGCACTGGGACAGGAGGGAGTAAGAGGGCACTGGGACAGGAGGGAGTAAAAAGGCACTGGGGCAGGAGAGAGTAAAAGAGGACTGGAACAACAGGGAGTAAAAGGGCATCGGAAGTATAGAAATAAAAGGACACTGGGACAGGAGGGAGTAATAGGGTACTGGGATAGGAAGGAGTAAAAGGACACTGGGATAGTAAAAAGTAAAAGTACACTGGGACAGGAGGGAGTAAAATGGCACTGGGACAACAGAGAGTAAAAGGCACTGGAACAGCAGGGAGTAAAAGGGCACTGGAACAGACTGGAATCAAAGGGCACTGGGACAGACTGGAATCAAAGGGCACTGGAACAGTATGAAATAAAAGGGCACTAGTACAGCATAGAGTAAAAGTGTACTGGGACAGAAGGGAGAAACAGAGCATTTGAACCACAGAGAGTAAAGGGGCACTAGAATATCTGGGAGTAAAAGGGCACTAGATTAATTTTGAGCAAAAGGGCACTGGATAGCAGGGAGTAAAAGGGTACTAAAACAATGTGGGGAAAAGGGCAATAGAACAGTGGTGGGGAGAGAACTAGAACAACATGGAATAAGAGTGTACTAGAATAGCACAGAGTAAAGTGGCATTCGAATAACAGGGAGTAAGAAGGCAGAGTATATATTATTTTAATCATTTTACATATATTGTTGCCCACATGAAGCTTTTTAGTGGTTTTGGACAACTCTGTTGAGATATTACATTTGGAAATGAGAATGACACAATAAAGAAAACCTTACAGCTGCCCGATCTATGAGTAGTATGTATCAGACACTGGCTGCATAATTTCAGCCACATATAAGTTTAAGTCAGAGGTGGGGAACCTGAGAGATTGCCGTGGACTGCGGTGCTCACGTTGGCAGACACATTTTGCATCTGCCAGCCCTTTTAGTTATCATTGTCAGATAATTACCAGCGTGTATGATATCACTTATCATCATACAACATTGTGTAATTCTTCTGGTCCCAGATTCTACTTTATACAAGTCACTAGTGCGACCACACTTAGAATACTGTGTACAATTCTGGTCTCCGGTGGATAAGAAAGACATAGCTGAACTAGAGCGGGTCCAGAGAAGAGCGACAAAAGTCATTAGAGGACTAAGGGGTCGGCAATACCAAGACAGGTTATTAAACTTGGGGATATTTAGCTTGGAAAAACGAAGGCTTAGGGGTGATCTTATAATAATGTATAAATATATGAGGGGGCAGTACAGAGACCTTTCTAATGATCTCTTTACTCTTAGGCCTGAGACTGGGACAAGGGGGCATCCTCTACGTCTGGAGGAAAGAAGGTTTAATCATAATCACAGACGCGGATTCTTTACTGTAAGAGCAGTGAGACTATGGAACTCTCTGCCACATGATGTTGTAATGAGTGACTCACTACTAACATTTAAGAAGGTCCTGGATGCCTTTCTTGAAAACTATAATATTACCAGTTATACATACTAGATTCTTTGATAGGGCGTTGATCCAGGGAATTAGTCTGATTGCCGTATCTGGAGTCAGGAAGGAATTTTTTCCCCCAATGTGGAGCTTAGTGTTGCCACATGTTTTTTTTTGCCTTCCTCTGGATCAACATGTTAGGCTATGGGTTGAACTAGATGGACTTAAAGTCTTCCTTCAACCTTAAAAACTATGTTACTATGTTACTTTCCTTACTTACTCTTCTGCACTTCATGTTCTCCTGCTCCTTCTTCCAACCTCTCATTCCATTAACCTCATCTTCCTTATGGAACTGTCCTATTTTCTCCACTCCCCTCTTTTCCTTCTCTTTCCACTTATAGCTTACTCCACCCTTTCTCTTCCTCAACCTCTATTCAGCTTCCCATCTACTATCCCTGAAGGATTATGAGTTCAATTTAACTGCCGCTTCCTCACACGCTGATCCAGGGTACATTAATAGAAATGGATGTGTCTATCGGTCCAGTAAGACATGGGTCTAATAAGAATTCCCTCTTTTCCACTCTGCTATGGCCAGCAACACAAGAAAGGCTTGAAATCTCCTGGAGCGGCGGAGTTCCCCTGTAATGCCTTTGAGAATGTCCTGGTGGTCATGCACTAAGGAGGCATATTGAAAGTGTAGGGAAATTACAGAGTACGGCTTGTGGCGAGATGCTCATCCTGCCTCATGGCAGATGCTGCTCTACAGTACAGTAAAGTCATTGTGGCGAGATGCTCATCCTGCCTCATGGCAGATGCTGCTCTACAATACAGTAAAGTCAGTAAAAATAACTAGGAAAAAATAAAGCCATATGTTCAGTCTTTAAGGGATGATAAAGGAAGTTGACTGAATCAAATCAGATAAATAGCGCTTTGTATTTTACAGAGATTGTATCACCATATTTATGCTACCCAATCTGAGAGCAGCATGAGGTAGGGACAGAAACCCTAATTCTACAGATACATCACTTACTGGGCGACTTTCAACAGTTTTGATTATATTAGCCCGGCCGCATGACTGATTGGCAGCTTTCTCTACACTCTCCATAGGCAAAAAGGTGCCAATCGGTAATGGGCGTGGTTATACAGATCTCATTAATATGGAGGACTACTTAGCAGAAGGTGCTCCAGTCCTCTACTGATAATCCCCTGCTAATAAAACTGTGATTTTATCAGAACTAAAAGCAAGATATCTTGTAAGTGATGCATTCTTAGAATCAGGATCTCCGACTCTCTGATTAAATGGAAAAACCTGATTACAGATTCCCATTAACAACAATGACGAGTGCAGCCGAACAGCAATCACAATAAAACTATGATCATTACATCAATTACGTACACCTACTGTGATGCATCTCTTTCATAACATTAATGTCCTGTCTTAATACCCCCTAACAAAGAAAATTTTCAGATTGTGATTGGGCATAAGACACATGTATATTTTTAGAAAACATATACTTACGGGCCAAGTTCAATTTCCAAATACTGTTCCTTTTCAGAATTAAGGAAGAAAGCTTCAACAACTATAAAAAAAAGAAAGTAGAGTATTTCATAATATAATATTAGAAAATGGCCAACCCCTGCCTTCTTCAAAGTCACTCCCCTGAACTGAAACATACAGCTCCAGTGAGGTCATGATGAGGAAGATCCACTGGGAATATCTGACAAAATCTAGAACAGGGCCCCACCCACGAGGAGCCTTTTTTGACTCTTATTTATTCTAATGTGACAGAGAGGATCTTGAGCTCCCCAGGAATCAGGACCTTATCTCTTTAAATTGCTATATTAATTTCAAAACCATTACCTTAATTTATAATTTGCTTACCAGTAAACAGTGCAATTTATATAGCCACAATTCCCAATTATATTTACGTTGTTCTGCAATTTGTAAAATGAACGAGCTGCTGTGTTTTTCGGCTTTTATTAGCTATCCTCACTCTCTATTATATCACAGTTTGCTAGTTGATTTTTAATAAGATAATACATCTTGATGTTACACACTTTTGATGCATTTAGTCTAGTCTACTGCTGTAAGAGTTCCCTAATTAATGGATAGGACTGGAAATGTGTTATGTTATTTGCTGCGGGGGTGATAAGGACGCTTTACTTGTTAGGGGTGTTTTTGTTAAATGTTGAGATTTAGTGAATTTGTTACATAGCCCTGTTACATCTTACTACATGGCTGCCTGCATTAAAGAATATCTATTACTGATCACCGCCATGATAACAGTAATTTAGGATCTCAGGTATGAACCAATATTATAAGGTTTTTTGGACTGGGTAATGGCATCTATCATAAAACCAAATTCTAATCTATATTGTAAACTACCGTATTCACATTACACAAGGATTTCAGACTAAAAGCGACTCCACAGTTGTCACCTATTCACACGCGGCAGATTACTTGCCGAAAAGCCTGCAACTGTCCCATTCATTTGAATAGGACATGCAAAAATCCATGTGCTCAGAGCAAAACAGGAGGACCCGTCTCATGGTCAAAAGTGGCCAGGCTTTGCTCTTCATTTATTCCTGCTGCTTCCATGCTCCAGAGGTGCCATGCTTTTTACGCTGCTGCAGGTAAGTCATTGATACAAGGAATAGAAGTAACACAAAGCACCAGCACACCGGCCCTGGCAATAAAGGTTATAGACTACTCACCCTCACTAATCATGTTCTACTGTAATGGGATGGACTAAAAGAGACCAAGATATATGCATGTTTTTATAGCAAGGGGTACAATCACACATGGCATAAGGCAATGGTTGTACAGACACACAGTATTATATGTACACACATACATGCATATATATATATATATGTACACACACATATAAATACTCTGCTGTATACATACAAAGTCAAGGTAGGGTGTGCAGCTACAGCACAGGAGCAGTGTGAGCTCTGCCTACCCACCAGGCTCCACCTGCTCATCAGTCTCCAGAGCAGGGCTGTGGAGTCGGTAAGCCAAACATTTGACTCTGACCCATCAATTTCTCTGAATCCAACTCCACCCAAAATGGACACCGACTCTACAACTCCATCTCCACAGCTCTTCTTCAGAGCCCGGAAGTCAGGGAGGATCCGATGTGATATCACAGGAAGCAGGAGATTCTCATTCAGAGATCATGTCACCTGAAGAGAAGCCCAGGTTACCCGCTGGATTTGGGAAAGCAATGCATTCAATGAAATGCTTATATATGGCAATTAGTTCATATGAAAAGGAATTGCATCATAATGGCCAACCCCTATAAATGTTTGTGTTTTTGACTCTTGGTGTAAACATACAGTCATATGAAAAAGTTTGGGCACCCCTCTTAATCTTACTCTTTTCTTTTTGTTTAAAATTGTTTTTTTGCAACAGCTATTTCAGTGTGATATATGTAATAACTGATGGACACAGTAATATTTCAGGTTTGAAATGAGGTTTATTGTACTAACCGAAAATGTGAAATATGCATTATTTCAAAAATTGACAGGTGCAAAAGTATGGGCACCTCAACAGAAAAGTGACATTAATATTTAGTAGATCCACCTTTTGCAAAAATAACCGCCTCTAGTCGCTTCCTGTAGCTGTTAATGAGTTCCTGGATCCTGGATAAAGGTATTTTTGACCATTCCTCTTTACAAAACAATTCCATTTCAGTTAAGTTTGATGGTCGCCGAGCATGGACAGCCTGCTTCAAAACATCCCACAGATGTTCAATGATATTCAGGTCTGGGGAGTGGGATGGCCATTCCAGAACATTGTAATTGTTCCTCTGCATGAATGCCTGAGTAGATTTGGAGCGGTGTTTTGTATCATTGTCTTGCTGAAGGATCCATCCCCGGCGTAACTTCAACTTTGACATTGATTCTTGAACATTATTCTCAAGAATCTGCTGATACTGAGAGGAATCCATGCGACCCTCAACTTTAACAAGATTTCCGGTGCCGTCATTGGCCACACAGCCCCAAAGCATGATGGACCCTCCCCAAATTTGACACTGGGTAGCAAGTGTTTTTCTTGGAATGCTGTGTTTTTGTGGCGCCATGAATAACGCCTTGTTGTATGACCAAACAACTCAATCTTTGTTTCATCAGTCCACAGGACCTTCTCCAAAATGAAACTGGCTTGTCCAAATGTGCTTTTGCATACCTCAGGTGACTCTGTTTGTGGAGTGCATGCAGAAACGGCTTCTTTCGCATCACTCTCCCATACAGCTTCTCCTTGTGCAGTGTGTGCTGTATTGTTGACCAATGCACAGTGACACCATCTGCAGTAGGATGATGCTGCAGGCCTTTGGAGGTGGTCTGTGGATTGTTTTTGACTGTTCTCACCATTCTTCTTCTCTGCCTTTCTGATATTTTTGTTGGCCTGCCACTTCTGGCCTTTACAAGAAATGTCCCTGTGGTCTTCCATTTCCTTACTATGTTCCTCACAGTGGAAACTGACAGGATAAATCTCTGAGACAACTTTTTGTATCCTTCCCCTGAACAACTATGTTGAACAATCTTTTTTTCAGATAATTTGAGAGCTGTTTTGAGGAGCCCATGATGCCACTCCTCAGAGAAGATGCAAATAGGAGAACAACTTGCAAGTGTACACCTGAAATAGCTTTTCTCATGATTGGATACACCGGGCTATGAAGTACAAAGCTCAATGAGGTTACCAAACCAATCTAGTGCTTCAGTAAGTCAGTAAAAAGTAGTTAGGAGTATTCAAATCATGAAAATCAGAAGGGTGCCCATACTTTGGCACCTGTCAAATTTTGAAATAATGCATATTTCACATTTTTGGTTAGTACAATAAACCTCATATCAAACCTGAAATATTACTGTGTCCATCAGTTATTACATATATCACACTGAAAAAGCTGTTGCAAAAAAAACAATTTTAAACAAAAAAAAAAAAAAAAAAGAGTAAGATTAAGAGGGGTGCCCAAACTTTTTCATATGACTGTAGATGACTGCATTCACTAGCAGGTCACAGATCTAGAAAGTGAATGAAAATAATTGAAATACCAACTAAATCAAAAAGCCATTGAACTTTCAAAAAAATAAGTTCTTCACTTTGTACTCTGCACTTGAGATATGTCCGATGCTGGAATGGCTGGTGTGTGTGCAGTGCTATGTTCACATGGTAGTTGAATTCTTCAATAAAATGGCAGCAGCACATGTGCAGAACAAGAACTCTGTTGCCATTTTATTGAAGACCCGGCCTCTGCGAATATCACCAGTCTCCAGTTTGTTTCAGATGATATTCGCAGAGACAGTGTCTTCAAAAAAATGGTGCTGGAGATTGTGCATGCGCTGACTCTGGCACTATTTATTGAAGGTTTCAACTACACTGTGAACATAGCACTGCACACTCACCGGTCAAGGAGATAATGGAGGGGGCCATGGCGCAAAATGTAACCAAAGGGGAGGAAAGAAGCCAGGGAAAGAATAGATAAAGACCCGACCCACAATGTCTCGCACCAACAAGGCAACTTGAAAAGGACTAAAGTTTACACCAAAAATGTGGTTTACATAAAAGCTTTTTAGCAATAAATACACTTAGTTTTCATGTAATGCGTCAATAAATTTATAAATGTGGCAATAAAAATGCTCATCACCCGGGCGTAGAACAGGTTCAATAGCTAGTATTATATATATATCAAAACATAGCGAAGGCAGCACTCCAATCTTCAAAGCTTAACAGGTGTTTATTGGTCCATACATTACCACAAAGTTTCAGCGCACGCCACTTTAAAAACATCTGTTGCACTGAAATGACCAATAAAATCCTGTTAAGTTTTGATCACAGAAGTGCTGCCTTCGCTATTTCTTGATATGCAAATTTTTTGCTAACTAAGATTGCACAGGAGGATTTTTTTGCACCCGAAAAATATTTGTGCAGCTATTTTTTATTTTGTATATATATATATATATATATATATATATATATATATATATAATATATACACATACACACACCCCCTACTGTATTCCCCCTATCATATACATACTTTCATACAATGCTCTCTCTTCTCAACCATCCTACTACAGTAGAACATGATTAGTAAGAGAGTGTGAATAGAGGATAATCTTTATTACTAGGACTGGTGTTCTGGTGCTTTGTCTGTTACTTCTATGCACTATATCAGTGATTGAGGCTTGTTCAAAAGGCAATGCTGAGGCTGTATGCAACCCTGGGGGAGGGGGGGTGTAGGCAGAGTTACAGGGACTGCTCTTACTGCAGGCTTGTAGCCCAGCACAAGGGATGATGGGAAATGTAGTCAGAAGGGAGCAGAGGATCCTGAAGAGGAAGTGATCACCACCATGATAACAGAGCTGGTGCCCGACTACAGGAGGCGAAGCAGAATGGCATAAAACATGAAAAGTGGCATAAAGGTATGGTAGTGGACAATCACTTTAGCGCCCATTTAGGCTTGGTCACTAACAAGAGAAGTCTTTGGAAAATTGATTAACGTGTTACAATATGTAGCACAGACTTTACCTTTCCTTTTTGGATGCAACTGTTATGGTGCCGTCACACGCTTCAATTTCTTGAACGATATCGCTTAAGTGATCTGCTTTTCTGATCGCTTAAGCGATATCATTTGTGCGTCGCTGCGTGCAATCAAGCGATTTTACAATGTAAAATCGCTTGATTGTGTGATCGCAGATTTGTGAGCAGGAGCTCAAATCAAGCGATAGTCGCTTGATCAATCTGCATCACCGTGGTGTGTGACACCACGATGAACGATCTCCCAGCGGCAGAGCCTATGCTGGGAGATGGTATCTATGGTAAACGTCTGCCTGTGTGACAGCTCACCAGCGATGTGAACGATATTGTTAGCGATCGCGCGTGCATGTGATCGCTAACAATATCGCTCACAAGATTGATGCGTGTGACGGCACCCTTAGGCCTCTTTCACATCAGCGTTTTTGCTGATTTGTGGCAGATCCGGCAGATTTACCGCATCTGCCGCGTAACGGCTGCACTTTGCGCCAAGCCCCATTCTCTATGCGACTTGCAGCAGGTGTGGCAAATTCGTTTTTTGCCGCAATCCGGCACTTGTGGCAGGTCAAGAAACCGCAGCTGTGTTATTTTGACGTGCCACAAGTGCCGGATCGCAGCAAAAACCACATTTGCCACACCTGCCACAAGTCCCATAGAGCAGTGTTTCCCAACTCCAGTCCTCAAGGCACACCAACAGGTCATGTTTTCAGGATTTCCTTATCATTAGACAGATGATGGAATTATCCCCTGTGCAAGTGATTAAATTATCACCTATGCAATCCTAAGGAAATCCTGAAAACATGACCTGTTGGTGTGCCTTGAGGACTGGAGTTGGGAAACACTGCCATAGAGAATGGGGCTTGGTGCAAAGCGCAGCCGTTATGCGGCAGATGCGGTAAATCTGCCGGACCTACCACAAATCAGCAAAACGCCGATGTGAAAGGGGCCTTAGATATTAAATCAGTGCTATGCCAATGTTATGGTTTTACAATGTACATTCAGGGTTAAACTCTTAGCATCTATCTCTATGAAATGGTAAAAAAAAATTCTGGTCACAAACAACAGGTCCATGTTTTTTTTCCAGGAAAAGAGAAATAGATTAATAATTTCAGCCTCATAAAAATTGTAAATGATAAAGGGAAGTTCAAATCCGCTGATCAACAAAATCGGCAAAGGAATTTCTCTGAACAATGAATCTGAACTGAACGTCATAAAAATTAAATAAAAATCTTGAAATGGTGAATGATGTCTTTATTTATTTAGAAGTGTCATGTTTATTGCATGAGGTTTATTCATCACACGAGGCGCACATCAACGAGAATATGACCCAGAATAAGATATACATTGAACTCTTCCATCCATGCGTATATGAATATCCAGCTCTTCTGAGGTTTCCAATCCTGCCCCTACTGAGAACGATTGGGGAGTGATGGGACTCCCTTCATAACCCCCCGTGAAGAGGTCAATAGAAAGCAGTTTTGCAGCATTAAATGCAGCGTTTTAGTATTGCTTATATTATGGAGCTCTTTTCTTAATCCGAGAATCAACAGTATATGCTGTAAATGTCTTTTTGGGGAGAAAAGATACATAGCCGAAACCAAAACCAGAAGGTACCAAATTCTGTGATTATTTTGTCACAAACAGTATTTCAGGCATGGCTATGGGAAGGGATGAACCGTACCTTGTATTTCAGGTGACTTTTCAGAATAGGCTCTCATGTCTACATGAAAGATTTTACTATTTCTGGCCATTATATGACTTTTGGTCAGCCTTGCGTGAACGCACGGGTCATCAAATGAGGCTCCTTGGACACAGCTAGCCAATTAGAACACAGTATCACTGTCCAATCGCCGCAGATTGCGGCGCAAAAAAAACCCATCCAAGCATGCCTACGGGATTGATTTCAGGATCACTGTGTACGTCGCTATCGCCCGGTGACATGCCAGGATGCGCTGATATCACCTGGTGGATATCGCTTGATTTCACTGCAGGGCATGGCAATCAGGCGACGCTCCACCGGTGATTTTTCGCCAGAGAATCACCCAGTCACACGTCACTACGCACATGCGATGTGGTTTCCACATCGCTAAATTCGGGAATTGCCAGCGATCTCGCCGGCGATAAGGCAGCGTGTGACGGTAGATTTTATAAATAGTAGGGATGGTTAAGTTGCTCCCCCTTTCAGTTGGGTGCCAAAGGAATGGCTTTACCAAATGGAGGCCTGAAAATGGCCTCCTAAGGGACTAATAAATGGCCAGTCAGGTAAATAGGCAAAATACACTGTACTATAAAAGTAGTGTAATATGTAAACTAAAAAAAACATTTTTTAAAATTCTTTATTATATATTGTAGTGATTTGCGCACTGTTTGTACGTGGGATACTCATATAGTAGAGTAATTGAGGTAAACAGGCATGTTTTTCTGTAAAACATAGTCCATTAGTTTATTACATCATAAACAGCATAGCATAAAAAGTCCATAATATCTACATCAACAGAACAGTATATGATCCTCAGTCTGTCCCAATGGTGGATACGCCCGCCTGGTACTATATACATAACTCCTGTAAGGTAACCATGTGCCTAAAAAAGACTATTTCCAGCTCCCATTACTTGACTCCGGCCAGTTCATCATTCAGGAAACTGCCTCTCTGGGATCATCAACACCTGTCAGTTCCATATCCTCAGCAGGACAGTAGCTTCCTGAATGTACCTGTGGTCTCCTCATCTCATACCTTCCACGCTTACCATCCTAGGTGTGTTCTAGGACAACAGTCGCTTCAAGCACAAAGAGCGAGCCTTCACAGTTTCTGCCAGAGCTATCCCAGGCTCTGCATGCGATCTCTGGACTGCATGCCTTCCTGGGCACCAGCTTGTCTTAAGTAAGAAAGGTCCCATGGTCTCTGAACCTCATGCCTTCCAAGGCAACTCCTGCTCCCAAACACAGAGACATGTAATCATATTAACACAAAGATTATATGCCCTGAGACACTCAGGTGTGTGAGGAATCAAGTTGGCCAGACGCACACCTGTCTTTTGGCTCACCTACAGTCCACTAGTAATGCGTTACTTCAGCCTGTAGTCTCAGCATAATGCATTATTTCACCTTGCTAAAATACAAGTCCTAACATACTCATTTCTTAGTTTATATTGCAGAGCACAATGATACATAGATAGATAGATAACTAGAAAAAGGTGAAGCAGCACTGTAAACTGGTATTTAGTGGGTGCACAGCAATCAATGTGACCCCTTTCAAGGTCCCTATCATACATGCAGTTCCTCAAAAAGTTGACAGCACTCCAAAATTATGTAGCCAAGTGTTTAATCCAGCATAGGTACAGGATATGGTGATGTTTCGAGCACACATGCTCTTAGTCCAGCAGCCACATACTAGTCTGCTAAACAATTTATGCAGCTTGTACCAATTACATCATTTCATTAAGGCCCCGTCGCACAGAGCAACATCGTCGGTGACAATTCACGGGAGCACGCATCACTCCCGACATCACCGGCGAGGTGTCACACAAAGCAATGTTGCCGGCAACAATGCAATGTTGCTAATAGGCGGGATCACCAGCAACATTGCGGTTGCCACGTCACACAGGGCGATCTGGCCAGATCGCCAGAGCAACATCGCCAGGTTTCCCAACAACTTATCGCCTTAATATCGCCCTGTCACATGCGACAACTCAGTTGCGTGGTTGCCGCAAATTAGCCACGCCCCTGAGTTGCCGGCGATTTCGCCCCGTGTGACGGGGCCTTTACAGTTCATTAACTTTACAGTACTAAAGTATAGTACAGTACTGTAAAGTTAATGAACTGTAAGGAAATGATGTAATTGGTACAAGCTGCATAAATTGTTTAGCAGACTAGTATGTGGCTGCTGGAATAAGAGCGTGTGTGCTCGAAACGTCACCATATCCTGTGCCTATGCTGGATTAAACACTTGGCTTCATCATTTTGGATAGTTGCGAACTTTTTGAGGAATGATAGATAGATAGATAGATAGATAGATAGATAGATAGATAGATAGATAAAAAAAAGTGGGTCAGGGAGCAGCATAAACAGCTGAAAAGCAGGTGCAGGCAAATCAAACCTTATCTTTAAAGGTTGTAGACAAATCCAGGTCTGGAGAAAGACTTGCAGCACTCCAAGTTCTCAGGCACCTGAGGAAAAGTCTTTGTGACTTGAAACGTTGCATGTTTTTTGTGCCTGTCCAAATAAAGAAAGTTCTTTTCACATTGAGAACTTGGAGTGCTGCAAGTCTTTCTCCAGACCTAGATAGATAGATAGATAGATTAGATAGATTAGATAGCTATAGATAGCTATAGATAGATAGATTTTGTTCCTCATATCTTCCAAAAAAAAAAAAGAAGTGCATGAATGCAGAATTGCTTACAAAATCTTCGTCAAACTAACCTTCAAATGACACATTTTCACTTCATGTGATCATGATTTAAACTTTTCACAACTCGTTTTCGATATAATTAGCAGAAAAACATAGAAATCAATTTGCACAGTGTTAGAGATTAGAATACACTTCAGCACATTCAGCCTGAGTGCGCTGAACTGTGGCAGAAGTATTTTTCCACTAAGTAAAAAATTAACATTTAACCCCCCCCAATAATAATAGCAATATTATTACTATTAAATTAAAATGTAACTTTAAACCAGATTTATTTCACTGTAATCTGACAATATGGCATCTGCCAAGACACAGGCTATGATGTGAAGCGGAAGTTATTTTACAGTAAGATAATGGAGCTTTCTTCTGCTGCTGCATATTCTTACATTGTAAAAGAAGACCTGTACCTCACACATAAATCCCAGTGATCCAGCGACTTAAAATTTCAGTCATGTGAGTGAAACCACCGTCACTCCAGCTCTATTTCCAACCAAGCACAGTCACCTTATTATTGACTGATGGCTCCTTTGCCTGACATCACACAGTATAGAGGTGGTCAGTAAAGCAGGAAGTGGCTTCACAGAACAGGCAGTAGAGCTGGAGTGACAGAAGCTTCTTACCTACAACAGCTCCTCAGCCTCATTTGCATATGAATTCAAACACTGATTTCTCAGTAATGGAGGACCGGATTGGTTATGTAAAGGTATTGCTGGAATTGTCTTTGATAGAGCTACATATAAATACAAAGAGACTGGGGTGTGAAATCCTGCTGACATTCCCTTTAAAGCACCACTATAGAGTTTTTTTTAATGAACCGCTATAGCACTGATTTAAATGTAAACCCCCTGCTTCTAGAGTTATACTCAACTTCTGCCACCTTTATCCTTTTCCATCAGCGCTCCGGTCAGTCTGTGGCAAAAAGTAACCTTTTGGTAGCTCCAGTGTTTTAAGGAGCATCGGAGGTCACTTTTCAATACATCTATATGAGAGACTGGCTTTGGTCTTGTTGTATCTCTCATAGAAATGCATTGAGCACTTGTAATGTAACTTCTGGCCAGTCAGAAGATATGGACACACGATGGCGCTGGAGGACTGGAGCGGCAATGAAAAAGAATTAATTCAAATGGAAAGGGGAAAGGGAAAGGCCTGCTCCACCGCCCATTAACCTCCTGGATTCCTGCACCTGGTGTGGCAGCTTTGGCAACTGCCCAGGAAACAATGTAAAGTAGGAACCACCGGTGCTTGTCTTCTTAAAATTTTCTTTATTATTTCTTGAAAATTCTAAAATCATTCAGCGTGCTAGCTGGGCGCTAGACGCGTTTCGGAAGAACAACTTCCTTAAAGGGAACCAACCACCCCCAATGACCCCCCGGACTGTTAATATGTGTCCCTACACCCAGCACACACATTTGGGGCAATCGTTTTTGCTAAAAAAACTGTTTAGTAGAAGCTAAGATATATGTTTATAAAGTTTCATAAATTGAGCCTAATGGGTGTTACCTAGCTTTGTCCTCCGTGCCTGTCAGCGTCCTCTCCCCTCCTCCCTTCAGTGAAGCCCTTCTGTGCAAAGCCGAAAATGCCCCGCCTGTCTACTGCTGCCTGATAAATTATGCACGCCCATCTCTGCACCTAAGAGCCTGGCCACGTCATGAAAGGGGCGGGGCTAAATCGCGGCATGCCGGAGCCCCACCCCCTTTCATGATGCGATTTAGCCCCGCCCCTTTCATGACGAGGCCAGGCTCTTAGGTGCAGAGATGGGCGTGCATAATTTATCAGGCAGCAGTAGACAGGCAGGGCATTTTCGGCAACACAGAAGGGCTTCACTCACTGAAGGGAGGAGGGGAGAGGAGGCTGACAGGCACGAAGGACAAAGCTAGGTAACACCCATTCGGCTCAATTTATTAAACTTTATACAGCTATATCTTAGCTTCTACTAAACAGTTTTTTTAGCAAAAACGATTGCCCCAAATGTGTGTGCTGGGTATAGGGACACATATTAACTGCCTGGGGGGGGTCATTTGGGGTGGTTGGTTCCCTTTAATCATTAGCAAATACAAAATACAAAAGCTTGTGCATATATAAAAAAGAAACCTCCACCCACAGCTGAACATAGTTTACAATGGTAATAATAAAGACATTAAAAGTTTAACCCTTTCACATGTTATGGACTTGAACCTTGCATAAAAGGAGTATTAAACTACTTTCTAATACACAACTCATTAATATTCTTAAATATGATGCAATATATGTATTTGGTATCTTTATAAATTTCCACCTTTGATGTTTTTATTATTTTTTTTATTTATTTTGTTTCTTATCTTTTCTTTCCTTATATGGTGGAAAACCAATATACTATCATACAGAGAACATTTTAGCGTGTATTAATATATTTATGATGATTATCACATATTAATAAATTCTGTTATTACACTCCTGATGTGCATGTGTTACATTGTTTAAGCATATTCAAAATTTAATCATCCTAGCAACTTTATAGCAAGACCTGTTTACTTTTATTTATAAATATATTACTTTATTTTTTCTTCTCAGTTATTACTCTGTGAAAAAGAGAAGAAAAAAAAGAAAAAAAAAAAAAAGGGGGAGGGGAGGAGGAGATGGGGGTTATATTTTGGGTTCAATTCCTCTAGAGACCTTAATAAAGTTCTCACTATAATCACTTGTTTTTTATGTTATTAAAATCCTTTTCTGATGATATGTATCAAAATCCCCATTTTGATCTATTTCACAAACGGACATATTTCCAGAGTGTAAGTTTCCAAGCTTTTTTTGGTGTCTTTAGTGTCACTAGTTTTTTAATGCTTTGTTGTTAAAATCCTTACTAAATTACATGACAAAAGTGGGAAGATGTGTATAAAAATCCCTATTTTGATCTATTTCACAGACAGGCACATTTTCTGAGTGTAAATTTCTGAACTTATTTTTGTCTTTATTTTCAACGGTTTGTTTATGCTGATTTTCTGCCCTAGCCTGCAATAGGGATTTACGATCTTTTAACTCCACAATGATTAATGCCCATTATATAGTCCACATATTATAACCTTATAGCCCCTGTTTTTAGAAAAAAAAAAAAGGAAAGGAAAGGTGGGGGAGAGGGGAGGAGGGACACTTATTTTGGGTTTTATTCATCCATAGATTTAAATTAAGATTTTCACTAAAGTCACTTATGCTTATGTCTACATAACATTAGGATGACTGGAGTCAAAGTTCCCCTATTAAAAAGGGGGGGAAGAAAAAGAGAGGGGGTAAAACATAATGAAAAATAATGAAAATGTCAGAGGGCGAGTATAAGACTAGGGGCAAGAACTTATATTTAACCCCTTCACCCCCAGGCGACTTCCTTTTTCTATTTTTCGTTTTTTCTTCACACGCGGCAATATTGCTTGCAATTTCACTTGCAATTTGCTGGTTGCAGTGAAATCATGGACACATTGTTCCATTTTGTTGTCGTGTACAAATAGAACAATGTATCTATGATTTCACTGCAAGCAGCAAAATGCCAGTGAAATTGCAAGCAATATTGCCGTGTGTGACGGTACCTTAAGAGTTTGTAGATACCAAACTTGTATACTTTTATAGTTTATCTAAGTGGTCAAAAAAAAGTCAGAAGTTTTTTTTAAACAGAAGAATTGTGCTTTTGTTGCTATTCTCCGCGACCTGTAGCGTCTTCATTTTTCAGGATCTGGGGCTATGTGATGGCTTATTCTTTGCGGCTTGAGCTGACGTTTCTAATTTTTGTGCACATACGTTATTTTGATCGCCCGTTATGGCATTTTATTGCAATTGCGGTGACCAAAGAAATGCAATTTTGGCGTTTGGAATTTTTTTTCCCGTTACGGAGTTTACTGATATGATTAATACATTTTATATTTTGATAGATCAGGCCTAGAGGGCCTCAGTGCTGCACAGTCCGATCGCTTGCATTATGTAGAAAGGAGCTATACCACAAATGATCACTGTCTCTGGATGCTGGAGCTCGCCAGCCATCCACAGGAAGTGATCCCACAGAGCTTCTGGGGTCACCACAGGACCCTGGGCTCTCCAAGTAATAGATTAAGATCACACAATCACTTTGTGGGATCTCCGATCACATCCGGGAACAGCACAATCCCTGCTGCAGGCCTTTGGATCACACTGTCAATGAATGACCATGCGATTCAAAGGGTTAACACCTCCAATTCGATCGGTGGTGTCAGCTACACATCTCAGCTGAGATGTGGGGAGGGGGAGGGGAGGATGTGAGCTCAGCGCCGGAGCTCAAATCAAAGAGAGGGAGCCATTAGAAAACAATTAGAGCTTTAACGATTGAATGTTTACTAACCCCTTCATGACCTTAAATGTATCCATACATCTTGGTTGGCAAGGAGTTCTAGACCTAGGACATATTATTATGTCGTAGCAATTTTGCAGACAAAGGAGCTCTGCTTGCATGATCGCCGCGGGAAGCTCAGTTCATGTGACATCTGAGATTTGTCTCTCACAGCCAGAACCAGAACCTGCAATGTCCCATGCTGTTTAACCCCCTAAAAGCTGTGATCAAAGCATTTAGGAGGCTGGAACAGGGAGTGCGCTTCCCTCCCGAGCAATTGGTCTAATTGTTGCCATGGCAAACTGAGGTCGTCATGACCTCTGGGTCACTCAACTATGGCAATCCTCTAAGACCATGCCAGGAGCATGGTGTAAGACACTTTTGTCAGTGAAAACCTGACAGGTATAATTCATTACACTGCTTGTGCTCTACTGAGCGATCACAGTACTAAAAGTTAAAGTCCCAAAGAGGGAGACTAAGTAAAAGATTCTAAGCCCTGCTTTTCCCCAACACAGTAGTTGTCCACCATGTATTGTGCATTGCTGTACTCAAGAGAAATTTCACAACAAATTGCACAGTGAATTTTCTCCTGTTACCCCTTCTGAAAATGCAAAATTTGTGGCTAAAATAACATTTTTGTGGGAAAAATATGATTTTGTTAAGCTCTTGGCTCAACGTTATAAAATTCTGTGAAGCACCTGGGAGTTCAAGGTGTTCACTACACATCTAGCTAAGTTCCATGAGGGGTCTAGTTTACAAAATGGGGTCACTTATGGGGGAAGAGGGAGTCCCTGTTTAGGCACATCAGAGGCTTTCCAAACACAACATGGCATCAGATATCGATTCCAGACAATTTCCGTTCCAAAAGTCATATGGCGCTCCTTCCTTCACTTTCGAGCGCCCAAACAGTATTTTTTCACCGCATATGGAGTATCAGTGTACTCGGGAGAAATTGTACAACAAATTGTATATTGCAATGTCTCCTGTTAACATTTGTGAAAATTCAAACTTTGAGGCTAAACTAAAATTTAGGCAAGAAAAAGTTAAATCTTCATTTTTTCCTTCCTAATTGTTAAGAAACTTCTTGAATGTAGTTTTGAGCAGTTTGAGGGGTGCAGTTTTTGGAATGGGGCCACTTTTGACTATTTTCTGTCACCTAGACCTCTTAATGTCACTTCAAATGTGATGTTCTACCTACAAAAAAATTGTTTTGTTGGAAAAATGAGAAATTGCTGATACTTTTAACCAGGGCTGTGGAGTCGGAGTCGGAGTCGTGGAGTCGGAGTCGGAGCTAGTTTTGGCCGGAGTCGGAGTCGGTAGAAATGTACCGACTCCGACTCCAGCTTTAAAAAAATGTATTAATATTTCATAATTGAACTTTCATATTAATTTTATTAATTATTTACTCAAATATTTATGTTCTATCAAACTATGAACAACAGTGATAAGCAGTTCTGCTGGAGATAGAGACATTTCTTACTTCTTGTGTGTCACTGTTCTCCACTGCCCTTATCTATTCTTATACTTGGTTAACTTCATGCTGCCCCAACCCCCTACTTACAATGTATGAAACTGAAAGTGAAAATGTGTTGCAAATTCTTAGTAGTAACTTGGCTCCTCCTCGTCTAGACTAGATCATACTAGCCGGTGTGCATCTTCCAAGCATCTCACAGCTGCCTGCTACTCAGAAGAAGAGGAAGACTGTAAGAAGTATTATCCACAAACTTTGCATCAGTTAACTGTGAGTACATGAGGAATAATAACAGTATTACTGACCAGTATATCAGTTGTACGACCTGGCAATAATTTTGTACAATTGTTTTTAGGAAAAACAATTGTCATTTGGATTGTGAATGCAGAATTAAAAACCTGAGAATGTCAAAGAAGCATCACATTAAATCAGCTGTATTTGAACATTTCACCATCACTCAAGATAGAAAACATTATGTCTGTCAGTGTATGACAAATGATCCAGACGAAAACAAAAGCTGTGAAGCGAAGATAAGTGCATTTTCAGGCAAAGATAAAAATGCTCCTACCAGAGCTTCTAATCTAAAGAGACATTTACAGCGCTTCCATCCAGAAGTACTGAAAGCAGTGGATGAGAAAGACTGCATCCAAACCAAAGAACCAGTGCCCAGCTCTTCCGGTCAAGCAAAGGAGCAGAGAACTTTGCAGCCATCAGTTGCAAGATATTTTGTCAGTGACAAAGTTACTGTGACAATGACAGTAGATACATTTAAAAAACAGATCATAGAGCTTGTTGTAAAGGATAGTGTGCCTATTTCATTATTTTCACGACCAGCTTTTATGTGTTTGAATAGAGAAATGGCCCGCAAGCTTGGTGTTTCTCTGGAGAGAGAGAGTATTAGAAAATTAGTAATCGAAGAAGCTTTTAAACAAAAGGAAGAACTTAAAAAAACTCTCAAGGGACGCTTTGTGTTTCTTAAAATGGATGCCTGCACACGTCACAGAGTGAACTATTTTGCCATCAATGTCCGGTTTGTTTGTGACAAAAATGAAATAATTACCAAAATATTGGCAGTAAAAGACACCAAAGCTCATCACACCAGTGAGTTTCTCCAGGCCTTGGTGGAAAAGGTTCTGCAAGACTATGAACTTAAAAAAGAGCAAGTTCTTTCTGTCGAAACTGACAATGCTTCAAATATGATAAGTACTATTAAGCTAATGAATGAGAGTAATGATGGTGACCAGCAGCTAGAAGAACATTCTGGGTCCACGGACACAGAAATGTTTGAAATAGAGGAACACAGTATAACTGAGGAGCAAACTGAAGTTGCTTCAGATGAACTGCTACATGATAGTTTAGATAATCTTGTTGAAACTGTGTCAATGCGATCTTTCATTCATCACATGCGCTGTGTTGTGCATACGCTACAGCTGGCTATAAGAGACAGTCTGCAAGAAGGACATGCTGCTGCACTGATTGGCAAGGTGAGAAAATTGGCTACTGTTGCCAGAACCCCTAAAGTTGACTCAATTTTGAAGAGATGTGCTGGAAAAGGGGCAATTATTGATCAAGCCACACGATGGGGCAGTACTTACTTAATGATTCAGCGCTTGGTTGAACTGAAAACCTTTCTTGTAGACATGGCTAACCCTCAACTGACGCTAAATGAAAGTCAGTGGAATCAGGTGACTGAGCTGGAAAAATTGCTAGAGCACCCATTTACAGTGACTAAAAAATTACAAGCAGAGGACTTAACTCCAGGTATTTTCTTAAAGGAGTGAAGGAACCTGCTGCTTCGCCTGTCCCAAAGAGGAGGGTTAATTGCAAGTGGCATTGCTACATCAATGAAACGGAGAGAGGAGCTACTATTACAAAATAACATTCTTTTGGCAGCTGTTTATGTAGACCCAATGCATCGGATTCTTCTAGATGATCAACAGCTGAGTAAAGGAAAAGAAGCTCTGTTTGAAATAGCAGTAAGGATGAAAGGATTGCAAAACAGTCAGGAGGAACAAGAAGAATTTGATCGTCCTGCCACATCTTCACCCTCATCATCAACTGATGAAGAATTTAATATCGAAAAATATTTGGATCACAAGGACCGTGCAAAGCGTTCCCGCATGGAAGAGTCATCCCCATCAAAGAACACAGCCAGTACATTTCAGCAGAATTTTTCATGTGCACTAAAAGAGATTGAGAAATTTGATCGTTCATCAAAAATAACAGTGCAACAAGCGATTCCCCTGTATCCTGACATTGTCAGAGATGTTGCCCGAGTGGTTACTGCTTTGCCACCAACCCAAGTTAGTGTAGAGAGGTTGTTCTCTGCTCTCAAAATAATTAGATCAGACTTGAGGGCATCCATGAAGGAGGATCTGACAGAGGCTATACTTTTTCTGAGGACAAATGTATAGATTTCTTATTAACAGAATAACAGGGTTTATTGAAATTTACTTACAGTTTTGAAAAGTTTATAAAAGTTATTTGGTATATTCTAATTGTATCTAATAAATATAGTGTTTGCTCTAAGTGGTCTGATTATTTATATGATGGTGAGAAATTGAATAAGCTCCATGTTAATATTTTACAACAGTAAATTTATTGTTACGAAGTGGCCATTTATGAAGGAGTCGGAGTCGGAGTCGGAACCTGATAAAATCCAGGAGTCGGAGTCGGAGTCGCAACTGTGTCTTACCGACTCCACAGCCCTGCTTTTAACCCCTTCAGTCACAGACAATTTTCTGTTTTTTTGCGCTTTTGCTTTTCCTCCTCTTCTTCCAAGAGCTATAACTTATTTGTTTTCCAGTCAACATATACAACATGAGAGCTTGTTTTTTTTTGTGGAACGACTTGTACTTTTGAACAACACCATTCATTCTACCACATAGTGTACTGGTACAACGGAAAAATATTCCAAGTGAAGTGAGATTGCAAAAAAACTGCAATTCCACAATGGTTTTGGTTTTTTTTTTACTTACCATGTTCACTATATGGTAATGACCTTTCAATATGATTCCTCAGATATTAATGAGTTTGTAGCAATCAAACATGTCTAGTTTTTTTCCATTTACGTGGTGAAACAAAAATCTAAAATTTGACAAAAAAATGGCACTTTTGGCACCAAAGTCCAAGTCCTGTAGCGTTCTCATTTTTCAGAATCTGGGGCTGTGTGATGGCTTATTTTTTGCACCCTGTGCAGGCGTTTTTAATGATACCATTTCAGTGTAGATGCTGTTTTGATCGCCCCTTAGGGTACCGTTACATCTCGCAACATTGCATGCAATTTCATTTGCTGGTTGCAGTGAAATCATGGACACATTGTTCCATTTGTACATGGCAACAAAATGTAACAATGTGTCCATGATTTCACTGCAACCAGCAAGGTGCCAGTGAAATTGCATGCAATGTTGCGACGTGTAACGGTACCCTTATTACAATTTTAATGCTGTGGCAACAAAAAAATTTTAATTCTGGCATTTTTATTTTTTTCTAATATGCTCTTTACTGATTGGATTAATTTAGTTTAGATCTTTATAGATCAGGCATTACTTAATGTTGCAATACCATATTTGTGTATTTTTTAAGGTTTTATTTTCAACAGGTGATAATTTGAACTTTTGGGGTTTTATTTTTTCCAAATGTTTTAAAACTTTTTTCCACTTTTTATTGTTTTTATCAATCCCATTAGGGGACTTAAAGCTACGATTATCCAATCGATTGTGCTGTACAGGCGGTTAATCACCCTGCTCTGTACACAGAAATGTTATTTCTGTAAATCCCCGAGTGGTAGTTACGCAAAGAATTTGTCATGATAGGCACAGAGGCCATCAGTTGACTTTAGCTGTTAGAACAACCAGTGCGGTCTGCCGTTACGTTATGGCGCCCAGTGGGTAGTGGGGTAATGGCACACTTCCTGCTGTCGGAGATTGACAGCGGGATTACGTACTTAACGCTGGTCAGTCTCCCTTTGTACTGCACCCTATTAGAGGCCACCTGTGCTATAGATCAGCCCTCATGTGCAGGAACAGGTGGCTCAAGCCGTGAGCCTGTATCAAAGTCAGGATGCTGATATTGACGTCCCTATGTCGGTAAGTGGTTAACTCCTTCTAACCTTCCTACAAAAAAAATTCAAAAATGGTGCTCATATTGTAACGTCATGGGGTAAATAGTATCTATTTCTATCGATGCTAGGAGGAACCGACCTCAATAATAAACAATTCAGGGACATCATTAAGACTGATTTATTGGGACAGAAATTAAAGCATACTGATGAATATCTATCACTGCTGGAGAGACTTGAACGCATATAATAATCACTTTGGGACGCCCTTCGGTACCCTTTCCCCGGGTACCCAACTTTCTCTCAACTATCTTTCTCTATTATCTTTGCCTCAAGGATACCTTGCTCCGTTTGCTTGGGCATTTCATTCCTTCCACGGGCGCTCTTTCCCTGGCTCTAATGTTAGGTTTCCAGTTGATTCATGCAGGCTGGAGCTGCGTAAGGCGAATGACTACGATAGAGGGCATTTTGATGGGCACTACTAATGTGTATGTGGTGTTATGGGAAGGCTCCATGATTATGAACACAACTGGCTAGTAGGTGCAGCTCCGTACTCTGGAACTTTTGTGTTGTTATTTACATTGTTCAATTTGATTAGAATACTGTATTATTGTAACATTTCTTATAAAGCTAATTTATAAAAAAGGGATTAGTATTTTGTGCGACATAATTCGGCTTCCTGAATTGTCCACTTTAGAGAAACCCCTTTATTTCCACATATAACTCCAGGTACAATAAGAGTCTGTATCACTCGTGCTGGCACCATTCCACCAGTCAGTAATCCATAAACATTAAAGATTGACAATGCAAATTTTCAAAATGTTGCCAAATTTCTGATATTTTCAAAAAAATGCAATTAAAATGTATCCAAATTTACAATATCATAAATATACAATATCCAATGTAAAAAAAAAATTCAAATCATGAGATCCACTGAATGTTGCATAGATATAATCATTAAGTGACATGGTCAGAATGATAAAATGTGGCCTGATCATTAAGTGAAAGCAGGTTGGGTGTATGAAGGGAAAAAGTGGCTATGGAATATTTGGGTTAAAACGGTATAATTTATTTCTTTAACCTATATAAGCCACCAACCTCCTTGCAGTCCTTATCGTGTCGCTCATGATAGGATGAATACACTATCCTGTCTGATGAGCTTTGTTCTTTTTGCTATTCTGTTATAGTTAGAATAATATGTTCTAATTATATCATGTTGGGGTAATAATGGAAAGGATTATGAATATTCATGAGGCATCATTCTGCTTAGCAAACAGATAAAATTATCTGGAATCACAATGTAAGCTTTTTAGAGGAAATAGCCCTCTTAAGAGTGCAAAATATATTGTGTCATTAAAAAACGATTTGTGCAAAAACATACAAAAACAACATTTCGATGACAAACGCTCAGTAATAAGAGTCTATCAGTGTTTTAGCGTTTTACTGTGATTTGGAGTAATAAATGACTGGATTTCCTATGTTCCTTATGACTATCTGCCCTACTGCTGGAGTGTCTGATCATGGTCACTGTTGGTCAGTTGGAAATGTGAATCTACTCTGACAAGACGGCCATTGTTTTTAGCCTTCTTCTCATGTGGACGTCTCCCTCCTAGTAATCCAAGCTGTGCGTGAGGTTGGCCTTCCGTACCAGGATTTACTGCCATCATTACCATGTATGTATTACTCAGCTTCTCCCACAGTGATTTCCCGATACAGCCACGAGGGATCTCTTCTCTCCTGTTGTATCCGACACTGATGTTGGGGAGTGTGAGATTCCCTCTGTCTGATCCACCGTATGTATTAGGCCACGTGCACACGTTCAGTATTTGATGAGTTTTTTACCTCAGGATTTGTAGACAAAACCAGGAGTGGAACAATCAGAGGAAAAGTCTAATAGAAACACATGCACCACTTCTGTATTTACATATCCACTCCTGGTTTTGGCTACAAATCCTGAGGTAAAAAAACTCATCAAATACTCAGCGTGTGCACGTGGCCTTACACCAGCCACGTCCGGCACTCTGCAGTGAGGGTATTTTCTCCTAACTTATATTCTGATACAGTACAATATTTGTAAGCGGTTTTCTCTTTGGTGATAGGAATATCTAAAAAAGAAAAACTAGCTTTTTAGGGAATGTAATTTTTTAAAATATTTTTATGTCTTTGAAAAAACTAACAATGTAGACAAGGGAAAAACATAGTATTCTACTTAGAAGCACCCATATACAGTTATGGCTGAAAGTGTTGGCATCCTTGAAATTGTTCGAGATAGTGAAGTATTTCTTCCAGAAAATTATTATAATTACATCTGTTTAGTCATACACATGTTTATTTTCTTTGGGTTAATGGGTCGCCCCAGGATTAGGAACCGGGCTATAAGTTCTGGGGACCGGCTTCCTGACCCTGTGTTCAGTTGTAAAAGAGAATTCTCTGGTGTGGTAGGTAAAAGGGATGATGAAAGGGGTAGTTAGTTGTGACACCACCTGTGGTATGCGGCTAGGAGTGGCCACCACTGCTGCAGAACCTCCAGGGATGATGGACGGCAGCTGGGATGGGTGGCTCCCCACGGGTGGAGCGGATCCCCAGACCAGTGGATGTAGTAAGGGTGTAGGGTGCAGGATGGTGGCACAAAGCAACAGACAGACTCAGTTTGTTGGTCCTCAGTCCTTTTACTGGTGCAACTATACTTCCGACTGGTGTTAAGCTGAGTTTTTACACCTAAGAGCAACTCGGGGTTCTCCTCACCCGGCAAGTTCTGAGGTCTCCTTACTGCACTCTGTTGCGGGTCCCGCTGCTGCTTTAGCTGAGCTGCTGGCCCTCTCTCTCCTGCTGGGTGCCGGTATGGCAGGCAACTCAAACCCTTCTGTAGCCCACGTCTCAGGCGGCTGTTTCTGGGCTCTGTATGCTGCTTTGACTCTGGGCTGGGGAACTTGGAATTCCCCACCTTCTGGTATTGGCTGCCGGGTCATTAGGCCCTGCACAGCCTCGAACTATGGTATCCATCCTGTGGCGCTTCTCCTCCGGGGTGAGAACGATACCACTCCGCTCCCCGGGCTCCTCTCCACTTCCTCAGACCCTTGCCTTGGGCCCTCACGCTAGGATTAGCTACCCTGTGACGAGCTTAGCGCAGCTACCTGTCCACAGGATGTCTTCCTCAGTCCTCCTAGGAACTGAACTAACTCCGTCCCGGACCAGAATTTATAGGGGAGCTCACCCTGAACTCGGGTTTAGGTCTCCCCCTTCAGGCCTGGAGGTAGAAAGGTGTTGTGTGCGGTTTCTTGCCTGGTGTAGATAGCCTCCTGCTGCTCTCAAGCGTGACACTACCACCCAGGGGCAATAATGACACTGTGGCACCCTGGGGTGCCACATGCAACAACACTAAAAACTGAAAAGAAAAAAAAAAGGCAAATGGGATAGAATTTCACACAAAACTCCAAAAATGGTAAAAACAAAATTGTTGGCACCCTCAGGTTATTATTTGGTTGCATGCTCTTTGGAATAGATAACTGCAATCAATTGCTTCCAATAAACATCGGCAAGCTTCTTACACCTCTCAACTGGAATGTTAGACCACCTGCTTCTTCTTCTGCTCCATGCCTCTTATATTTGAGGATTGCCTTCTCCCAATAGCAATTTTAAGATCTCTCCACACATGTTCAATGGGATTTAGATCTTAGACCCATGACCTAGGAAGTAAACCCAGCTTTCTGACACTGGACACTATATTGCAACTCAAAAACCTTTAGTAATCTTCAGATTTCATGATGCCTTGCACACAGTCAAGGTACCGAGTGCCAGAGATTGCAAAACTACTCCAAAACATGTTTGAACCTCCATCATATCCCTGTAGGTATGGAATTCTTTTCTTTGTAGGCCTCAGTCTGTTTTCAGTAAACAGTAGAATGATGTGCTTTACCAAATGCTCTATCTTGGTCTCATCTGTCCACAAGATACTTTCCCAGAAGGATTTTGGCTTACTCACGTACATCTTGGCAAACTGCAGTCTACTTTTTTATGTCTTTGTGTCAGCAGCGGGGTCCTCCTGGGTCCCCTGCCATAGTGTTTCATTTCAATCAAATTTCGACTGATAATTTGCGCTGATACTGACGCACCTTGAGCTTGAAGGACAGCTTGAATTTCTTTAGAATATGATTGCGGCTTATTCACCATCCAGACTATCCTGCATTGCAATCTTTCATCAAATTTTCTCTGCTGTCTATGTCCAAAGAGATTAGCTACAGTGCCATGGGTTGTAATTTTTGGGCACCATGGACACAAAAAATTCAAGATCTCAGGAGATGGACTTGTAATCTTGAGATTGTTGATATTTTTGAATAATTGTGGTCCTCAAACAGATCTTTTCTCCTTTTCTATTCTTCATGCTTAGTGTGGTACAAACAGACGCATAATGCAAAGATTGAGGCAACCTTCCTTTTTTATCTGGTTCGAGGTTTGATTTTCTTATTGCCCATACCTGTTACTTGCCACAGGTGGGTTTGAATGAGCATAATATGCTTAAACAAAGTTTTTACCCACAATTTTGGACAAGTGCCAACGATTGCTCCAATAAACACTGCGGTGACCAGGCAGCCTTAGAACACTATTAACCTGCAGATTAACTCTCTATCTGCAGGTAATGTTTGGGGACATGACAGATTCCATTTAAGTCCACTAAAGGAATCCGCACCGTCGCATTTACAATCATGAAATTTTGATCAGCCATTATTTGACTCAGGGAATGTCATAGACTGTTTTGGGGAAATTTAACCCTGCACTTTACAGTCATTCAGCAAAAAAGGCTTATTTACTGTTTGTGTGTGAGCTAATAGATACTGCCTTGGTTGTTTTGACAAGTAGCCTGAATATTTATCAGGTGGCCTATAGCAACCAATCCAGCTCAGCTTCTATTTCGTTGAATATAGCAACCAAGGACATAGTTACTATAAGACATCTTATGCATGTCTA
Organism: Allobates femoralis; assembly: GCA_033576535.1. Taxonomy (NCBI): domain Eukaryota; kingdom Metazoa; phylum Chordata; class Amphibia; order Anura; family Aromobatidae; genus Allobates; species Allobates femoralis. The sequence goes on along the minus strand of JARQOC010000003.1, from coordinate 201,943,147 downwards.
TGAAACATTCAGGGAGGCTGCCAAAAACAAGGACTTCTGGAAAATGCCGCACATTGGGGCATGACTCTCAGTGAAGCAGCAGCCACACGAACACAAAAATGACTTAAGGTACCTTCACACACGGCAATATTGCTAGGCAATTTCACTGGCAATTTGCTGGTTGCAGTGAAATCATGGACACATTGTTCTATTTTGTTGCTGTGTACAAATGGAACAATGTGTCCATGATTTCACTGCAACCAGCAAATTGCTAGTGAAATTGCCTAGCAATATTGCCGTGTGTGAAGGTACCTTAAGACATCTCTTTGCTATTCTTCTAACAACCTGTAACATTTCAAATCCAATGGAGATTTGGACAAAGTACAAAACTAATGACAGTGATAACCATCGGGGGATTAAGAGTAGCCATAGGCCTGGGCTGTTTAGAAGACAAGGACCCCCCATCTCCAAGTATTATGTAACATGTCATATAATAAACTTTTGAAGGATCTTGTAATAGGTCATGGGATTAGCAAACAGGGACAGATCCATAGAGGCAAAAGAACAACAGCAGAATGCGTAGCCACCTAGCCCCCATTATATAGCAGATGGCCGCATACAGCTCACAATATACAGCAGGAGGTCATACACAGCCCCCAGTATACCACAGGAGGCCACACACTGCCCCCAGTATACAGCAGAATGCAGCAAACAGCCTTCAGTATTCAGCAGGAGAGCACCCGCAGCCCCAAGTATATAGCAGGACGCCACACACAGCCCTGAGTATACGGCAGAAGGCCACAGATAGCACCAGTATACTGCAGGAGGCGCACACAACCTCTATTATACAGCAGGAGGCCGCACACAACCTCTAGTATTCAGCAGGAGGCCTCACACAGCCTCCAGTATACCGCAAAAAAGTCACTCACATCCCCCAGTACACTGCAGGAGGCCGCACACAGCCACCAGTATACCGCAGGAGACCGCACACAGCCACCAGTATACCGCAGGAGACCGCACACAGACACCAGTATACCGCAGGAGACCCACACGACACCAGTATACCGCAGGAGGCCGCACACAGCCACCAGTATACGCAGGAGGCCGCACACAGCCACCAGTATACCGCAGGAGGCCGCACACAGACACCAGTATACCGCAGGAGGCGCACACAGCCACCAGTATACCGCAGGAGGCCGCACACAGCCCGCAGTATTACAGTAGGTCACACACAGCTCCCAGTATTACAGCCGAACACAGCTCTCAGTATACAGCAGGAGGCCGCACACAGCCCCAAGTACACACAGCCTAATTTTGCGATTATTATGCAGCCCTTATATCCAGTTTTCTGCGTACCCTAAATACTGGTACAATGCAACTATCACATGGTATAACTAAGAATAGAAGAGTCTATGAACAATGCATTTCAAGAGTAGACATGCATGGATCTTCACGGTCCTATTGTCTTCTGAAGATCCGTGGTGCCTTAGGACTGTAGATACACTTGACTTTCTGGTACATGGCTAAGTCAACACCACTACTCTCAGGGAGGACTGCAGAAAGTGAATATTTCCGATGAAGTTATACTTCTTGTCCTATGTAATGTACAAGATAGCTTAGTGACAACATTTTAGGCTGTATAGTAGAATAAGCCATAAATTATCACACATCGTGACATCAAACCATTTCCAGGTTTTACATGATTATCATTTGAAAGAGCAGACTTATCAACCGGTAATTTTCTTCTTCTCTTCGCACTTGCCTTAGAACTGCTATCACATGGGAAGAGTTAATTATCTCAGGTTAATTTAATGTCACACAGGCTATAAAAACACTAGCATTCACCGCCAGTTCCGATCTATGGGAAATCTGACACAAGCCGTTAACAGTGTACGAGACAAGACTGAAGACGGAACGGTAGACTTTTAATTGAGATGGAAAAAAGGACTCACTTTTTGTTGCCTGTGTCACGCTACTCTAAAAGGCATTTAACATCAATTAACAATCTCAATCCATGATATAATTTTTAAAGAATGTATGACAAGCAATATAAAGTATGACCTCCTTCTGAAATCAGGCAGGGAAGTGAGATTTAGAATTATCTACAAGAACTCATTTATGAGGTTTAGACAAAAAAAAAAGGTTGCACTTCAGTTATTCTATTGTAACAATGTGCTTGTGAGAAAGCCAAGGAGTTGTCATGTAGATTTCCAAGGCTGTGGATGGTAAATGTGCCTCTCACGCAGTGATGCATTATGAATGCAAGTATGAAAAGAAAACTGATACTATACATGAAGCAAAGTCTTCAGGATGTGACTGACGTGTGGATTTTCAGCTTTTGCCCAAGTTTTTTTCTTAAGTTATTACACTAGAAAATACAATAATGAATGAGAAGCTGCGAAACAGTCACCCTCGTCCACTTTCGCTGATCAACCTCCAATGAAAGGTGTATGAACAGATTTATTCTTGGTTTATCGACATCTGAGATGGAAATAACCCTTTAAGAATAAAAAGAAAATGGCTCCTGCAAGAGAAATAACAGAAACTACTAAAGTAGCCAAACAATAAACTGACTTATACTTAAAAACAAGGAATGCACTGAGGAAAGCCTTGAAAAAGAACAGAGGACTAGTAAAGTGCTGATGTATTATAGTGAAAGTCTGCAATGAACAGTCACCTTCATACCTGAAAATCCAGAAAGTTTATCTCAAAACGCAATCACTGGTAACGGCCCCATGATCATTAGATAACGTTGGCTAAATGAGAATTCATCCGAGACTCCCTGAAGTGCAGGAACTCTGAGATGAGCAGAGCGCTCCTATATTCTCAATCAGAACAGCCACTAGTAGACTACTATGTAAATGGAGTCCATTAAGAGTCTCAAACACAGACTAGCCAGATATCCCTCCAGGGAAGGACCTAGCCTGGGGTGGAAACCTTGTGGAGACCACCATAACCACCATATTAAGTGGCCTTTTTAGTCAATATCCCACTCAGTTACGAGTTAAGGATATGACAAAGGAATTAACAGGGCCAGGTATCCATCCACAGACAGCTGTTTCAGGGTATTGCCCTCATCAGTGTGGAGTAGGATTCTGGCTAGGTGGGAGCAATGCCTAATAGACCAACATCACAAAGCACTCACTGATCTCAGGGAGACCAGTCGAGCAAAACACAACTAGGTGCTTGCTTGCCAACTCGTCTCTGTCTTACAAAGGTGTCTGCACACTCACAACTATTGTGTGACAACCATCCGCTGTGAGGCTGAGCTGCTGGTAGGCAGCACCCCGAGAAACCCCGAGACCCTTAACCCCTATACAGGGATCTGGAATTACAGCAGAGCCAAGGGGGTAGCTGCCTATATGAGCAACAGAGTCGGGGAGGTCTCCAGGGAAAAATCAAGACCCGAAAAACGAAGTCAGATGTCCGAGTCAAAACCGAGAGGGCAGCGAAGGTACAAAATCGTCAGGCAGTAGCAGAGTCAAAAATCCAGGCAAAGGTCAAGGGCAAAACCAAGAGGGCAGCTGAAGTACAAAATCAATAGGCAGAGGCAGAGTCAGAAATCCAGGCAAGGTCAGACACGAAACTAAACACACACTATCACTGGGGAACCAAAACTATATCTGGCGGCCTGCAAGACAGGCTCCAATGTATTTGAAGGGCGCGGTTACCTCCCATAGGCTGGAGCTCACAGCCCGATGACCTCATCCGGACCGCCCCTAGATCCAGGCCAGATGGAGATGCACGACTGGCTCCACCCACGCCACCTCTGACTGAAGAACGCAGGCTGCGCCTAACGGACACCTCTGCAGGGCCCGCTCCTCTGCGACCAACACCACCCAGAGGGGAAACACAGCGGCGCTCAGCGACAGAGGCAGACGTCGCGGGAGCAGTTCCATATGAGGACAAGGCCCTCCTGTCACCGGCGCCACCAGCCGAAGGAATCCGGCTCCTCCCAGCGGCCGAGGCAGGAACACCGGCCACCGAGTCCAATGGTGATGTGACATATTGTAACCATGTACCTCGCTAGCAACTTGATTTTGCTGTTCCAAGGTACAATCCGCACATTTGGCTCTGCAACAAGGTGCCTGTGTGTCGTCAGGGCTCTGATGTTCCAAAGGGTTGTTCACCCATTTGGCTCATCTACAACAAAGTCCTTGTCTGCTGTCTCAACTCTGCTATTCCAAGAGGCGTCCAGCACTGTTGCTTTAAAGTACCTAGCTACCTGGCCTTGCTGCTCAGTGGTATCTGCTTGCATATCCAGCTGTACAGATTCCCTGATCTTAAGGCCATCCTATAGATCCAGATCCGTTATCTGACACCACTCTATGTGTCGACTGGCTATTCCAGCTATGTTCCTCGTGATGAACATTCAACTACATTGCATAAACCGGTCTGTGCTGCTCACCCTGGATTATGGCCTAGAGCAGGGGTCCCCAACCTGTAGCTTGGAAGCCACATGTGGCTCATGGGCCTGTTAGGTGTGGCTCATGGCTCTCTTCTAGCTTTTTGCATTATCACCAGAGCTGAACAGCAGGTCCTCAGAGTAGTCGCATATAGAAGAGCAAATCTGAATGGGAGTTAAGTAGGAACCATTGGATCTTGGTATATTGCATCGGTGTGATTTCTGTGGAAAAGCTTTGGCTGTCATTACATAGGCAATGTGGCCTCTGGGTGCCATACTGTGAGGGGGGGCTGGAGCTGGATGTGGTTTACGAGCTGGTACTCCAAACTTCTGACGCCAACTCAGACTCCTCAATTTCCCTAAATTCAACTCAGACTCCACCAATAAAGACATTGACTCCAACTTCACAGCCCGGGTGTGCGGTCAGTAAGCCAAACTTCCGACTCCTCAATTTACCTGACGCCAACTCCACCAAATTGTGCACTGACTCCATGACTCGGACTCCACAGCCCTGCTCGTGACTCTCTTTCAGAGCTGAATGTGGTTCTCAAGGTCAGAAAGATTGGGGACCTCTGGCCTTGAGCCTCCACCACACCAGAAGAGCACATATTAATGTCATTAAATCAAATGCATTGTGCTGTAGTACAGAGAACAAGTTATAAAAATGTCAAAGGATATTATGCATTGCTCATAATATTGCTATCAAACCACACAGCAGTTTATAGCCCATTGGGGCTTGCAATCTAAATTCTCTATCAGTATGTCTTTGTACTGTGAGATGAAACCTATGCAAACACTGAAGCCAGGACCCTATAGCAGCCAAGGAACAGAGCTAACCACTGAGCCATTGGGCTGCCCATCAGCCCTTCTTCATAGCATGGTAAGTGGCTATCAATAAGGGTCGTTGAATTGTGAATTTTGCCAATAAAGGAATGTAGGTTATTTTATAACTATGTCTTATTGTTGGAGTCTGAGATTAACCGCGTTACTTAAAAAAAACTGTTCTTTATTATTTTCCTTGATTACAATATATCAGTTAATGCATGATGCAGTCACTAGTACTTACTGTGCTTTATGCTTCGTTTTCCCTTTAAACGCAGGCAGGTCTCTGTGGGCTTGCCCTCTTTTAGCAGAACTACAGCAGTGATGGTTAGTTATTCTCCACTGTGAGAATCAACAGCGCTGATCACTAAGGTCAGGGCTTCACAACACACTCCCATTCAAGCAGCGCTGGGTTAATTATTAGTGATGTCAATTGGCACAAGAATGAACGAGCTGCTAATTAATCCCACTGAGCACTAACCGTGTGTTATCAAATATATAATGCTAGCAGTCCATCAGGAAATGGTGTCAACAGCCGTGATATGGCAAGGAAAAATGTTGCTTGATGGTCAAGCACAGAAGCATTTATACAGCTGGACACAGACTAATCATTCACATTCTATATTTGTAGCCAGAAAAGTATTAAACATTTATAAAAGTTATTCCAAGGTAAATATGTATGGCTACATGGATGAATTTAAAGAGAATCTGTCATCCCAATCTGACAATCTAATATATAAAGCTGAGTGTATGTGTGTGTCTCCACTAAAGAAAGCCTCACCGTCGCATGTAAAATCACAACATTTTGCACAGCCATCTCATTTGACTCAGGGAACAATATAGACTAGGTTTTGAGGAGAAATTTTTACCCCCGCTTTACTGTCAGTCACCAAAAAAAGGCTTACTTAATGTCTTTATGTGTAATGTAATAGATACTGCCTTGGCTGTTTTGACAGTTAGCCTGGATATTCATCAGGTGGCCTATAACAACCAATCACAGCTCAGCTTCTGATTGGTTGCTATAGGCAACGAAGGGCACTTAATGTTTGTATGTGTAATGTAATAGATACTGCCTTAGCTGTTTTGACAGTTAGCCTGGATATTCATCAGGTGGCCTATAACATCCAATTACAGCTCAGCTTCTGATTGGTTGCTATAGGCAATGAAGGGCATAGTTACTATAAGACAGCTTATGCATGTCTGTGAAACATTCAATGAAACTGCCAAAGACAAGGATTTCTGGAAAATGATTTTCAGTGAAGCAGCAGCCACACGAACCCCAAAGCCACTAACACATCTCTTTGCTATGGAGGTCGCAAACAGACTTCAGTATTACAGCAGCAGGCCTCACATAGCCCCCAGTATTACAGCAGGAGGCCGCACACAGCCCCCAGTACAAAGCAGAACGTCTCACACAGCCCCGAGTATTACAGCAGGATGTCACATAGCCTCCAACATACAGCACAAGGCCGCACACAGCTCCTAGTATACAGCAGTAGGCTGCAACACAGTCCCTCAGTATTACAGTAGGTCACATACAGCTCCCAGTATCAAAGCTGAAGGCCACATATTGCTCCCAATATACAGCACAAGCCGCACACAACCCTCAATATATAGTAGGAGTCCGCACACTTCCCCCATTATACAGCAGAAGACTGTACTAAGCCACCAGTATTACATCAGGAGGCCCCACATAGCTCTCAGTATACAGTAAAAGGCTGTACACAGCCCCTAGTATTCAGCAGAAGGCCACACACAGCCCCAGTATACAGCAGGAGGCCGCACACAGACCCCAGTAGACATCAGAAGGCCACACAAAGTCTCCAGTATACAGCAGAAGGCCGTTGTCTGTCCCCAGTATTTCAGCAGGATGTCACACACACCCCAGTATTACAGCAGGAGGCCACACACACCCCCAGTATTACAGCAGGAGGCCACACACAACCCCCAGTATTACAGCAGGAGGCCACACACAACCCCTGTATTACACTTGCAGCCTGTGCCTCACATAACTACTGTATTGCAGCCTGTGCCCCATGTAGCCCTTGTATTACACCAGGAGCCTACACATAGCTCCTGTATTATACGTACAGCCTGTGCCTAACATAGCCCCTGTATTACATCAGGAGCCCACCATAGCCCCTGTATTAGAGCCTGTGCCCCACATGTCCCCTGTATTATAGCCTGTGCACACACATTGTCCCTGTATTACACCAGGAGCCCAACACAGCCCTGTATTACACCGGGAGCCCACACATAGCCCTTGTATTACAGCCTGGGCCCAACAAAGCTCCTGTATTACAGATGGAGCCCACACATAGCCCCTGTATTAGAGCCTGTTCCCCACGCAGCTGCTGTATTACACCAGTAGCCCGCACATAGCCCCTGTATTACACTTGCAGCCTGTGCCTCACATAGCTCTAGTATTACACCAGGAACCCACACATAGCCCCTGTATTACACTTTTAGCCTGTCCATCACACAGCCCCTGTGATACAGCCTGTGCCCCACTTAGCCGCTATATAAACATTGAGCACACATAAAAAAAACAAAAAAAACATACTCACCTCACTTCTGTCCTCTCGTTGCTCTGCTCCGATCCGTCTGTCTGCATGTCCTTTTTATGCTGGCATGTTCATACTGGTGCTGGCTGATGACATCATCGCACAAGAAACAGGAGCTCCCCGGAGCTGCACGGCTGCTCTGAGTTGCCAGCAGTGTAGTTCTAGGCAAACTCCCTGCTGGGAGATCTGCACTGGGGGAATGGGACCGAGGTGAGTGTATGTTGCTACACTCAACAATGTAATGAGGCCAATATGGCAATGGGCCCGCCGGAGCCTCGAGCCCCGGGCGGTAGACCAGATTGCCCTCTTCATAATCTACAACATTGCAGGTTAAAAAGGAAAAAATCTTCAGCAACTTATCAACTTCACAGAAAATATTTTCAACAAAGCCTTAATTCTCCTTGAAGACCTGAAGAAGCATGGTAATTTCTGGAAAAGCATTACACCTGCTTGGCTTGCCTGCTCTGACAAGAAATCAGGAAGTTAACCAAATGTGCAGCGAGATTTTCATAGAAACGAACTACAACATTGATGAACTCACAGCATTTGTCTCTCACAACAAGCCACAGTTGGTACCAGACCAAAGAGATGCCTACAGCCAAATTGTATGTTTTACTGCAGCCAGCAAAAGTGGGAGTCTTCTCAGACACTCCAGGTGAAACAGGAAATACATTTTTAATCAACTTGCTCTTGCCAAAATTTCACCACCAAATAACATTGTACTTGCAGAGGCATCTTCAGGAATTGCAGCTATACTTATAACTGTGGCCAGCACATTCGAAATTCAAGCTACTGCTTAACCTGTCTCACAGTGACAGCCCACTGTATAACACTGCCAAGAAATCAGGATAGGCCAAACTGCTTCAAAAGTGCAGTGCCATCATTTGAGATGAATGCACTATGTCACACAAGAAGGTTCTGGAAGCAGTGGACAGACTGCTGCAAGACTTGCATGGAACAATTCTATCATGGAAGGTGTAGTTGTTTTGGCAGGTTATTTTTGTCAAACACTACCTGTTATTCCAAGGTCAACCCTGTAGATGAACTAAACACCTGCCTCAAAGCATTGTACCTTCGGAGACAAGTAATAATAACTGAACACAAAAATGAGGGCTCACATGTTTCTGCTGGACTGTTCTCAAGCCCACTGCTGACTATTGGAGATGGCAAGACATCAGTAAACTCAACCACTGGACAGATCATGTTTCCAAGCAACTTTTGCAACATCATGACTTCCATTGAAGAGGTAAAAGCAAAGGTTTTTCCGAACTTTCAACGTAACTTCAGAAGTCTGGCTGGCTGTGTGATAGGGCTATTCTAGCTCCGAAAAATGATAGCATCAACAAGATCAATCCTCAAGTTCTAAGTTTCCTTCCACGTGTATGCAGGACCCACACATTTGTGGGTACAGTGACAAACCCTGATCATGCATTATTCTATCCAACCAAGTTCTTCAACTCCTTGGAACCACAAGGACTTTCTCGATATTCTCTTTCTACGGAGCTGTTGAGAAATTTACATCCACCAAACTTGTGTAATGGAACAAGACTCTTGATTAAGAACCTGTTTCCACATGTAATTGAAGCAACCATTTTGACAGGATGTGCCAAAGGAGGGAACATTTTCACTCCAACAATTCTTCTCATTTCATCTGATTTGCCTTTTGATTTTAAAGGCCTCCAAATTCCAGTTTGACTGGCATTTGCAATGTCCATTAACAAGGCTCAGGGACAGTCCTTGAAAGTAGCAGGAATTGATTTGCAATCTCCATGCTTTTCCCATTGTCAACATTATGTAGCTTTTTCAAGAGTTGGAACTGCCAAAAATCTGTTTGTCTTTGCCTCGGAAGGAAAAACTAAGAATGTTAGTTATCAAAAAGCTCTTGAATAAGGAGTTACAGATAGAAAACGTCACATTATTTGGGTAATCATTTACCGTATACACTCGCGTATAAGCCGAGTTTTTCAGCCCAAAAATTGGGCTGAAAAGTACCCCCCTCGGCTTATACGCGAGTCATACCAGTATACAGGCCCCCTCAAAGTTTGGTGCCCCCACCTCACATGATGGCCCCCCCGCATGCAGCGCTGCGCATATACATTACCAGGATATCAACTGTCACCCTCCGGTGGCGGATCGCGGCTCCTGGGCTCCGGGCTCCATCTTCCTCTGTCTTCCTGCTTGTCACGTGACCGGCCGGCGTCGCGATGACGTCATCGCGATGAGCCCGGCGGCCACAAAGCAGGAAGACAGAGGAAGATGGAGCCCGGAGCCCAGGAGCCGCGATCCGCCACCGGAGAGTGACAGCTGATATCCAGGTAATGTATATGCGCAGCGCTGCATGCGGGGGGGGGGAGCCATCATGTGAGGTGGGGGCTCCAAACTATGAGGGAGGCCCTGCTGGGGCCCTGTATACTACCACTGGGGCTGTATATACTACTGGGGCTGTATATACTACTGGGGCTGCTGTATACTACCTCTGGGGCTGTATATACCACTGGGGCTGTATATACTACTGGGGCTGCTGTATACTACCTCTGGGGCTGTATATACCACTGGGGCTGTATATACTACTGGGGCTGCTGTATACTACCTCTGGGGCTGTATATACTACTGGGGCTGCTGTATACTACCTCTGGGGCTGTATATACCACTGGGGCTGTATATACTACTGGGGCTGATGTATACTACCTCTGGGGCTGTATATACCACTGGGGCTGCTGTATACTACCTCTGGGGCTGTATATACCACTGGGGCTGTATATACTACTGGGGCTGCTGTATACTACCTCTGGGGCTGTATATACCACTGGGGCTGTATATACTACTGGGGCTGCTGTATACTACCTCTGGGGCTGTATATACCACTAGGGCTGTATATACTACTGGGGCGGCGTGTATACTACCACTGGGGCTGTATATACCACTGGGGCTGTATATACTACTGGGGCTGCGTGTATACTACCACTGGGGCTGCATATACCACTGGGGCTGCTGCTGTATATACCACTCGGGCTGCTGCTGTATACTACCACTGGGGCTGCTGTATATACCTCTGGGGCAGCTGTATACCACACTGCTGGGGCTGTATACCTGTGCTGGGGTCCACCCTCGGCTTATACACGAGTCAATAGATTTTCCCAGGTTTTGGGGGCAAAAGTAGGGGGATCGGCTTATACACGGGTCGGCTTATACACGAGTATATACGGTAGTTAATTTGTGTTGAATATAAGGTGTGAAATGTTTCTATTACTTTACTTTTTGAGTTTTAATAATTCATTTTCTGCATTGTGACTTTTATGTGCAAAATAATTTTTTGTTAAACCATTCTATTTTGTTATATGTAAAAACAGTTAGTTACTATCCTGGGCAACGCCGGGTGCTACAGCTAGAACATAATATAAACTATGCACATAGCAACTCAGTCATTGCTGCATATGCACCTATTTTTTGTGGTTATTAGAGTTTTGGGACCTTTTTTTTGTTTGGGCCATATTCATCTTTCCATTCATACATTTTTCCATCCTCTTATACATTTGAATGCCTGGGGTGACGTTTAGGGTTTCAAGATGTCTTCACTCGATTCCTCCATTGTGACTTTTCGAAAATCACAACATCTCTCGCAAATGTATTCTAGTCTTCTTCTGGAGTGATGTTGAGTAGAAAAGATATTTGGGCACAATTTATGGCCGGTTTGCTAAGGATGCAACCTTCTGCGGTAAAAAGTCGCAGGAATAGATGAAAACAAAAACACTGGCCATTTTTATTTTGCCTAAAATACTACTAGCCATAAAAAGAAAAGTGACAATAGATAAATAATGAAGAGGGAACATATATAGCGAATATAGCCTCTCAAAAATAACATCTATAGTGTCCTAATGGATACCTATGTTCTTCAGAAATCAATGGTCAATCAAATATGCTAAATCAGGACTCTTGGTGCACCCTCAGAGTGGCCAACAGTCTCAGAGCACCGATTCGCCACTGGTTTTGCATGCCCTCGCCTCCTTCACTGGTGATTGACAGATCTGACGTACCTGAGCTTTCTCAGAAGACACAGCTCTCTCCAGGTAAGCAATGCCTTCACGCTGATAGAAAGAAGCATGTAAAATCAGTCAGTAGAAAGGTGCAGTGAGCGCCTTGGCCACACCAAGAGTGCACCGATCACTCTAATTAGCATGTTTCATCAAACTTCGCAATGGTTAGGACATCAAGAGACTGGAAGGAAAGAAAGAATATGCTGTACAGAACAGACACACTGAGCTGTGAACTTGTGGCCCCACAAGCAGGAACGGGGGAGAAAACAGTGTTTAACATAAGACAATACAAAATCAACAACACAATGTACATGTACATAAGGAAATATCATTTACTACATGACTAAGGAACTTTTACTATAAAGAAAATTTCACAATCCATTTTCATGGCTAAAATTAGGTAAAGTACTGAATTAATAGGTCTCCTAGTAAAGGTTCACATACATTAAAAGGGTTTCCTTCCACATTTGCTGTTAGTAGAAATGGATGTGAGTGAAGGAGTTGTTCTTACGTCCCTCTACCATTACTCATGGACAAGATCATGTATTGTCAAAGCTGGATTTACTTGGTAAATCAATGGATACTAACATATCATTCCAGGAGTTTTCCTCCAGAATCACTAGCAGTTGTGGGTGTATACCTCAGATCCCTGCTTCAGAGTCCCAGCATGTTGCAGCATACATAAACCAATCTTTAGAAAAAGTATTTCTAAAGACCATTTACGATATGCCAATTAGGGCTTTGACTAGCTGATGGCGCTTTAGCTCCCCCGAATAGTCGGCCCATATAGCATGATATCATGCCGTTGTAGGCGTAATAACACACTTTGCATAGCATTGTCATCAAAATCAGTATATTACACTGCACATGCGAGTGGCTGTCTATCCCTCACCATTATATACAAAGAAAAAAGGGGGAGTCAAAGAGGCGCAAATGGGTCTTATCGTTTTACGGATAAGGTAGTACCGTCATAGGTGTTTGTGCTCACCTGATCCAGTTGCGTTTCCCCACAACTGGTAAATTAGCTCAGAGAGCTGCTGCTGGATCCGCACTCCCATCCAGTAGTGGTGATGTATCCAAGAAAAAGACCAGAGAGAGATTGTGCTTTAGTGATCCGCGCTGCCATCCCACCGTACCCGAACAAATTCCAGGGAAGCCTAGAGTATGCAAGCTGCTTCTTTATTCCATTTGTATTTCCATCCAACGCGTTTCGGTACAGACCTTGTACCTTCCTCAGGAATATGCTCATCCTCACCATTGAGAGTCTCTGTCACTGGGTGTATACATCCAGGCTCATCACGCATGATCAAAAGTCTGATGTGCTTCCGGTCATACACTCTACTCTAAACCGGGTGCATGTATTCTAGCTATACAGAGGCATAGTGCGCATGACCAGAAACGCAGCAACAAAGATGCTCAATGGTGAGGGATAGACAGCTACTTGCATGTGCAGCTTCATATAGCGAGTTTAATGATGTGTTATGCAAAGCATAATGACACCCACAGGGGTGTAATAATATGCTATGTGGGCTGACAAGCCAGGAAACTAATGTCCCCTTGACTAGTCAAAGCCATAATTAGCATCTCATAAACAATCTTTACAAATACTTTTTCTAAAGATCGATTTATGTATGCTATACTATGTGCTGGGACTATCAGGCATGGATATATGCTCCCAGAACTGGGAGTCTCACAAAATCCTGGTGAGAGACTCCCTTTAAACACACTCAGTGAAAGGTACTGGCCCTGAATAAATGAGTCAGTTTCTAGAAGATGGGTGTATGCATCTCGGCTTTAGTTCTCTAATGTCGATGCCATCCACACTTCTGATCATGTGCACTATGCCTTTCTGAAGCTGGGGCACATACACCAGGCTTCAGAGGCTCAATGATGTAAGGAAAGTCCTCTGCAGGCACGTGATTTATAGAACTCTGGCGATGATGCTGACTTCGGTAAATCATTTTATCATGCCAAGAGGGTTAAATAACATGCTAAGTGGGCCGACTAGTTTGGGGAAACTTACGCCTCCTCAACTAGTCAAAGGATTCATTTGCACATCATAAATGGACTTTAGAAATACTTCTTCTAAAGCTCAGTTTATGTGTCCAATGTAATAAAGAGACTAGAAAAAGTGCAGACCCGTTGAAGCTGTAGTAACAGCGAAACGGCTCGCCGTCGTTCGCCGACCCCACACTCCCCTCCCCGCATCCTGTCATGGATTAAACATGTCCTTTGACTGAACTTGAATAAAGGAGTTCTTGCTGCAACTGTTCAATGGTGAGTGCCGCCTGCTTTCTTTCTACAAATAGACTGTTAGGCAGGGAATTTAAATGTGTAGACATAAATGCTTGTGGTTCTGGGGCTACGGGGGACCGAACAGGTTCCCTTTAATCTTTACCCTGTAGCAAGAGTCAGTAATATTACACCAGTGACATCAACAGTCATTTCTTCCCTTATTCGGTCTCAAGTCATAGCCAAGTCATGTGTAATACAAGGTAAGAAATAAAAATGTAACATCTACTTTATATACTGTATTTTACACACATGTATAAAAAACACAAGTATATACTGTATACCAACCTTCATAGTCCCAGAGGGCATTGAAGGGCTCTCCTGCTGGACCTAAGGGGGCTGGAGGGTCATTGAAAAATGGGGCAGAAACCTCCATCTGCAATCCTGAAGCGCTGGCCGTAGACAGACTTTCACCGGGTCATGTGGCACGCGGGCACCGTTCCATTCATGTTGAATTATAAATTCCATCTAAACCAAGAAAAACATAACTGATATTTTAGAGAACTTCATGAGTCCTGAGAGAAGCATGAAAAAGAAAGAGGTAAATGCTGCACTGCTCTGGAAAATGACATAGTGCCAGGCATTGCAACCGCATGTAAATGATTGGCATGTGTAACAGTATGGGGATTAAAATATAAAATTATAGAACGCTCTATTCTCCCAAACTCTAGGCTTCATTAATATAGAAAACACTGCAAAAGATCCCTGGAGAATATATACGGTAATTATTATTATTTATTTATAGAGCACCATTAATGCCATGGTGCTGTACATGAGAAGGGATGACATACAAAATACTGATAATAACAGACTGGTACAGAGGGAAGAGGGCCCTGCCCTTGTGGCCTTACATTCTATATGTGCAATCATGGTCAAAAGTGTTGGCCCCCTTGAAATTATTCCAGAAAATGAAGTACTGTATATACTCGTGTATAAGCCGACCCGTGTATAAGCCGACCCCCCTACTTTTGCCCCCAAAACCTGGGAAAATCTATTGACTCGCGTATAAGCCGAGGGTGGACCCCAGCACAGGTATACAGCCCCCAGCAGTGGTATACAGGCCCCAGCAGTATGATATACAGCAGCTCCCAGTGGTATATACAGCAGCCACAGTGGTATATACAGCAGCCCCATTCGTATATACAGCAGCCCCCAGTGGTATTACAGCCCCTATATACAGCGGCCCCAGTGGTATTGCAGCCCCAGTGGTGTATACAGCAGCACCTATATACAGCAGCCCCAGTGGTATTGCAGCCCCAGTCGTATTGCAGCCCCTATATACAGCAGCCCCAGTGGTATTGCAGCCCCAGTGGTGTATACAGCACCCCCTATATACAGCAGGCCCAGTAGTATTGGAGCCCCAGTGGTATTGTAGCCCTATATACAGCAGCCCCAGTGGTATTGCAGCCCCACTGGTGTATACAGCAGCCCCTATATACAGCAGCCCCAGTGGTAGTATACAGGCAGCCCCAGTAATGCAGGGCCCCCCCAGCCTGACTCCGGTCACCTGTAAAGCAAATTATACTTATCATTGTCCCGCTGCCGTCCGCGCCCGCATCTGCCGACATCGCGATCCTCCATCTTCATGCGTCCTCTTCCGACTTCCTGTGTTCGGCGCCCCGGTAATGACGTCATTGGCTGCGACGAACACAGGAAACAGGAAGAAGACGCATGAAGATGGAGGATCGCGATGTCGGCAGATGCGGGCGCGGACGGCAGCGGGACAATGATAAGTATAATTTGCTTTACAGGTGACCGGAGTCAGGCTGGGGGGGCCTGCATTACTGGGGATGCGGGGGCTGCTGTATACCGCTGTATACAGCAGCCCCCGCACTGACTCGCGTATAAGCCGAGGGGGGTACTTTTCAGCCCAATTTTTGGGCTGAAAAACTCGGCTTATACGCGAGTATATACGGTATTTCTCCCACAAAACTATTACAATTGTCCATGTTGTGTCATATATGGTTATTTCCTTTATATGTATTGGAACAACACAAAAACAGAGGAAAAAGAGCAAATGAGACATAACTTCACACAAAACTCCAAAATTGGTCTGGACAAAACCGGTGGCACCCCTATCTTAATAACTGGTTGCATACCCTTTGGTATAAAAAACTGCAATCAGCGGAGACTCGCCGCGAGATGTAATATGCGGGCTGCTCAGCTATCTTGATACAGCTGCTATCCTCAAAGAAGCAAGAGGAAATTCCTCACTAAGCTACGATGGAGCAACAATCCAGATATATCAGGATATTTCCCCAATTACGCTTGCAAAACGCAGAATTCTTAAACCTCTGACTGATGCTCTAGTGGCTAAAGGCCTTAGGTTCCGATGGCTCTTTCCGTTTGGATTGGGAATTTCTAAAGGAGGACGACAAATTACTATAAGAACCCCGGAAGACTTATCAGAATCCTGGGAACCACTCCAGATTGATCCTCTCAACATTCCATCTTGGCTACCCGTAGACATGGGTATGGATTTCCCAACATTAACCAGGCCGGCGGAATGGTCCATCAAGAAGAAGTCATCCTCCCCGAAACCAAAGAAGAACTCCAACAAAAGGGATCTCACTTGATTGTAAACGCGAGCCTGAGCCCAGAAGGGATGCTATACTTCATTGTCTATTCTTTTACCTTTTATTTCTTGTAGATACTGGGACTGATGCCGACCGTTTCTTTTTGGGAAGCTCCAGTGCTACAGAATAGAATATCTTTAAGACTGATTGACGCAGGATGTATAAAATTACGGATCCTCATACACATACGGTCTCAGAGTTCCCTTCTCACCTTTACCTTAGTTCTTTTTCCTTTCCTCCCCATGCCATGCTCCTTCCTCTGCTCCCTCTCTGTGAAGTCTGACCCTTTTCATCTATCCCCCTCTTCTTTCTAAACTCCCAAAATCCCCCCCCTTCTTCCCCCCCCCCCCTTATTTCTCTCTTCTCTCTTTTTTCTCTCTCTATTTTATTCTTTATCACTCAGAGACAGGAGTTCCAATTGCAACAATAAAATCGTTATGAGAAATGATGCGATTGGAGATGATAGTCTCCTATCTGATATTTTAGATATCTTGTGTTACCTCTATAATACTGTAATTTCCTCCACCACTTGAGGTTAAATTAGTTATACTCATCTTCATAAATTGGGAGTTATACCCCCCCCTGCAAAAGATGAGTTTGAATTACTTATGTGTAAATAGTTCAATATATGTTCTGATGGTTTTCTCTTACAGACGTATGACACAGACGTTACTTTTCAACAACTCCCATGGCGGCGACTGACGGAGGAACGGGGGGGACGGTCGTTGTGGCTTCCTACAATGTGAAAGGTTTGAACTCACCGGCCAAACGTAGTCAGATTCTACATTTATTAAGTAAAAAAAACGCACAAATTCTATTCCTCCAAGAAACTCACTTTAAAAAAGGACGAACACCTAACACCGCTTATTCTAGATACCCAACTTGGATTCATAGCTGCTCTACTTCGGCGTCAAAGGGGGTCAGTATCGCTTTTAAGAAAAATTGCCCATTTGAAGTAAAAGAGCACCTGTCTGACGCAGAAGGCAGATATATTTTTGTGAAAGGAGTCTTAGCCAATACGACACTAACACTAGCCAATATATATGCACCAAATCAAGGACAAGTTCAATGGCTCTCCAAAACATTAGACACACTAAATCTGTTCACGGAGGGTGTACTGGTGGTGGGAGGTGATTTTAATATGACAATGCACCCATTATTAGACGCTTCCAACGGGAAATCCTCAATATCCTCAAAACTAAGGAGTAGTTTCCTAAATAGGCTGAGAGACCTCCACCTGGTGGATCCATGGAGAATAGAATACCCTACAACAAAGGATTATACATATTTTTCGATCCCACATAATACATACCACAGACTTGACTACCTCTTACTGCAAGAAAAGTTTATCAAACTAGTCCGCAACACCTCGATAGACAATATTACGATTTCCGACCATGTACCTATACTACTAGAGATTGAGATACCCACCATACCTAGGCGAACCCTGTCCTGGAGGCTGAACGAATCTTTACTAGGGGTCCCCGATCATTTGGCCCAGATAGAGTTTTCCCTGGGTAGATATTTCAGAGAAAACATATTAAATGACACGATCACACCAATAATCTGGGAAGCGCACAAGGCGGTGCTAAGAGGAGAGCTGATAGCCCTTGGCTCTCATGTCAAAAGACAGCGAGAAAAGGAAATCTCATCCGTGCTACATCAGATCAGTGCGACGGAGAGAATACATAAGAGCAAACAAAGCAGTACCACACTCTCAGATCTGACGATGCTTCGCAATAGACTGAAGGATTTGCTGAACCTCAACTCAGCCAAATATTTGCCCGCTGTAGACATAGGATATACATGCACGGCAATAAAGGTAGCAAACTAACCTCAAAAATGCTTAAAAAACAAAAAGAGAGTTGCTTTGTTCGGCGAATCCGGAAGGTCGGCGAAGGAGATCTAGTTGAATCGGAAGAGATTGCGGAAGCATTTAGACAATATTATCACTCCCTATACAACTTACACCCTTCAGATTCAATGTCAGATCCTGTCACTGCTAATGACAAAATTCAAACTTTTATCAATACGCTCAAATTACCTGAGATTTCTCTCGAGGGCCAAATACTACTTCAGGCCAAAATAACAAGAAAAGAGATAGAGGAGACTCTGGCATCAATACCAAACGGGAAAACGCCGGGTCCTGACGGTTTTTCTATAATATATTATAAGAAATTTGCAGACACATTAATACCGCACATGGAAAAACTATTCAACAATTTACTGACGGGCTCCATTCCACCGCCACAGGCTCTTGAAGCTTACATCACTGTAATACCAAAAGAGGGGAGAGATGGCACCCTATGCAAGAATTACAGACCAATTTCATTACTGAATACAGACATGAAACTATGGGCAAAACTCTTAGCTAATAGAATTAACTTGGTTCTGGGAGACCTTATTCACCCTGACCAAACTGGGTTTGTAAGGGGAAGAGAGGGAAAGGACAATTCAACTAAAGCCTTACAAGCCGTTTCGTATGCTAAGCGTACGGGGAAGCCTCTTGTCGTCCTCTCTACGGATGCCGAGAAGGCTTTCGACCGTGTAAGCTGGCAATTCATGGACAGCGCACTACGCAAATTTGCCTTCCCTACTCCCTTTATAGAAGCGATTCTAGGTTTATACGCCTCCCCCACGGCGAGGGTCAGGGTGAATGGCCTTTTATCCAACAAATTTAAAATTAGTAACGGAACCAGACAGGGCTGTCCTCTCTCCCGACCTTGTTTGTGGTGGTTATGGAAATGTTAATGCAAGCGATACGTCAGAACGATAAAATACAAGGAATTGACATCGGCTCCATCCAAATCAAGACAGCAGCTTTCGCTGACGACTTGTTATTGATGATATCTAACCCATTGGTGGCAGTGCCGGAGCTCCTTGGTCTTCTAGACACTTTTGGGGAATTGTCTAATTTTAAAATCAATTTAGATAAAACGGAAGCTCTAAACATAACAGCCTCCAGGACGGAGATGCAGGTCCTCCGGGATTCCACACCCTTCAAATGGCCTAAAGATAAACTTAAATATTCAGGTATACAAAATCACGAATGACCCTCATTCACTATACACACATAACTTCATACCACTTATCGGTAATATTAAAAACATATTACGGACATATGACATACCACTGCTTTCGTGGTTAGGAAGAATTAATATAATAAAATCATATATCCTCCCCAAAATATTCTATGTTATGAATATGGTCCCAATTTCTTTACCCAGCCTCTACTTTCGCTCCCTAAATCGTATGATCTCTAAATTCGTATGGAGAAATAAGAGAGCTAGGATTTCACTTAAAATTCTCATGCTTCCTAAGAGGCGGGGGGGCTCAGGGCTACCGGATCTCATTTCCTATTATAGAGCCATTCACTTAGCTAGATGGTTGAAACTCACTCATATGGCTGCTCAAGAAAACAAACAATACATTGAACTTCAACTATTACATTCAGAGACGCAAAATCTATTATGGACAGATAGCATACCAGACAGAAACAACTTCGATGAGATTCTAGCCACTACATTAGCTGTAAGACGTACGATGATCCCGATTCGCTTCCCTGCATGCGGATTTCTGGACAAAATCCCGATGAGGCTAATACCTTTTCTGATAGATTCTGAATTTTCAGACCCATATGATCTATGGAAGACTCTACCGAATAAACCCATATCAAGGTTATTACGAGGAGACATCCCATGTAGAAATATGTGGCCGATAGAAGCTAAAAAGCAACCACAGACATTCCTACAAGAACTACACGTGGCCCATTACATGAAAAAGATCAGAAGCCCAATGATGATATCAACTCGGTGGAAATGGCTAGAAATACTGGTAAATGTGAAACCACCAGTCCCTAAAATTATTTCCAAGATCTATAATAATCTACTCGACAACACACTAACTGATTTTCCACTCTCCGTACATTCATGGGAGATCGAACTCGGTGTCACGCTCTCTCGAGATGATAAAATAAAACTCTGCCAGAATTCACATGGATTCTCCAGATGTGTATTACTACAGGAAATGTCCTACAAACTTTTCTCGAGATGGTATTACACTCCTGAGAGATTGTTTCATTTGGGGTTAACAGAGTCCCCGAATTGCTGGAGATGCGGGATATCGAGGGGCAATCTGACCCATATATTCTGGACATGCCAGAAGCTAGACGAGTTTGGACAGGAGTAAATGCAATATTAAAATCCATGAATCTGATAGACTCTGATCTAACTGCAGTTGAGGCTCTCTTATCGCTCCCATCAGATAAATATAAACCCAAAAAACATGGGCTAGCCCCAGTGATGGTAGGAGCTGCAAAACATTTAATTGCCCAGAAATGGAAACAACAACACGCACCCACAGTGAAAGAATGGCTAACCAAAGTCTTAGAATTACATAGACTGGAAGAACTCTCTAGTTGGAAATGTGTTCCCATGACTCCTTTCTTAAGACATGGCAGCCATGGAATGATAGAATAGGGAAGGGTGAAATGAGTAACTAGATGGAGAGCCGCGGCGATCCCCTCCATTTTCCCCCCCCCCCACACTTGCTCTAACATCTACACGCTACCTGAGGATTTATGAGAGGATCCTTTGAGGCGAGGATAACAAACCGCCGGTCGCTTGCCATGGGAGTTCTACAATTCAACAAACCTACAACTTTAAAATTTTACTATCATACAACTCTACGATTTGGAAACCGTCTAACTTTCTAGTAAGAAATACAAATACTGTATCGTCTAAACATTTATGTATAAAAACAGAGAAACCATTTGTTTAAGTTCTAGAACATGTTTATTTTGTCAAAGTGCTATATAAGGAAGACATAGGTACCAACAGATATATGTAACACGTTCGGTAATATATTGTACTGTACCATGTTTTGTTGTCTTCAAAAAATTAAATAAAGAATTGAAAAAAAGAAAAAAAAAAAAAAAAAACTGCAATCAATATAAATATCAACAAGCTTCTTTTTTTTAAAACCCCTAGACGACAGCCTAACGTCTACAGACGTCCAAAAAAAAGGGTACTAAAGCCCAGCCGTACGTCTGTAGACGTATGGCTAGAAAATGCCCTGTAGCACAGCCCCTGTAGCAAAAATCTCTAGGGTGTCAGCGTACCGATTGTAGCTGAGACCCTAGAGATTAGTAATTAGCTAGTTTTTTACCGGCACCTGTAATGTGATGGCCGGTAAACACCGTTTACCGATCATCACATTGCACAAAGTGAAAGTGCCGGGAAAAATGCTTTCACTTTGATCCGACATGAAAACACATGTCGGAACAAAGTGAAAGCATTAACCCCCTAGCCCACCAAGACCCCCAGTACTGGGATCATCATCCCCCCCCCCACCCCACCCCCTAACCATCTGAAAATGGCGGCGGCCGGCGCCAAACCCGCCGCCTCCGCTGCATCTCTATGCGATCTGTCAGATCGCATATAGATGCCGCCATTCCTGGGGGGCCACTGGTCCCCTCAGTGGCCCCCCAATGTCATCCCCCCTCACCCCTGGTCTCACCCCTGATCTCCCCCTGCGCGGCTCCCCAGCTCCCCCTCTTCCCTGCGCGGCTCCCTGAGTCCCCGGCTCCCCCTCCTCCATGCGCGGCTCCCCTCCGGTCATCAGAGCCCCCCCTCCTTCCCCAGGTCTTCCCCATGCTGTCCCCTCGATCCCCGACCCCTCCTCCGATCTGCAGCCCCCCGGTTCGCTCCGCTCTCCCCCCGGGCCCCCTTCCCTGCTCCTCTCATACTTACCCGTCCTGCAGCGTCGCCGGCCGTCTTCTCTCTGCCTCTGTCCCGGCGCCGCTGCTCTGCGTGCGCCGGAACAGAGGCAGAGTTAACCCATCAACGACCACACAGGGGTCTTCTGCAGTTAACCCCCTGTGTGGTCACAAGGGGTTAGCTGCAGATCATTATCCCTGTGTGATCACAGGGGGTTACTGGATCTGCAGTTAACCCCTTGTGACCACACAGGGATGATGACCTGCAGTTAACCCCTTGTGTGGTCACAAGGGGTTAAATGCAGGTCATCATCCCTGTGTGGTCACAAGGGGTTACTGGATCTGCAGGTAACCCCTTGTGACCACACAGGGATGATGACCTGCAGTTAACCCCCTTTTGTGGTCACAAGGGGTTAAATGCAGGTCATCATCCTGTGTGGTCACAAGGGGTTACTGGATCTGCAGGTAACCCCTTGTGACCACACAGGGATGATGATCTGCAGTTAACCCCTTGTGTGGTCACAACGGGTTAACTGCAGGTCATCATCCCTGTGTGGTCACAAGGGGTTACCGGATCTGCAGTTAACCCCTTGTGACCACACAGGGATGATGACCTGCAGTTAACTCCTTGTGACCACACAAGGGGTTAACTTCAGATCATCATCTGAATGAGAATCGTCGCGGGACCTCCCACTGGACTACGTCGGACCTTCCCAATGGACTACGTCGGACCATGCCACTGGACTACGTCGGACTTCACTGTAATAAAGATGGGGTCTAAATATGTGTTTGTGTTTTTTTTCCAATAAAAATATTTTTCTCTGTGTTGTGTTTTCTTTACAATCTATTAGAGATTCCTAATGGTCCGGTCTAATATTGGCCAGACGTTATGAATCTCGGGCTTAGTGCCAGCTGCCAAAAAGCTGGCATTAACCCCTTATTACCCAGTCTGCCACCGCTACACGGCAGCTGGAAGAGCTGGATACAGCGCCAGAAAATGGCGCTTCTATGAATGCGCCATTTTCTGGGGCGGCTGCGGGCTGCAATTCGCAGCGGGGGGGGCCCAGAAAGCTTGGGCCTCCCTACGCTGAGGATTCCAGCCCCCAGCTGCCTAGTTGTACCTGGCTGGCCCAAAAATATGGCGAAGCCCACGCCATTTTTTTTAAAAAATTATTTCATGAAATATAAAAAAAAAGGAGCTTCCCTATATTTTTGGTTTCCAGCTAGGTAAAAACTAGGCAGAAGGGGTTCGTGGCAGCCCGTAGCTGCCTGTTGTACCTGGCTGGACCAAAAATATGGCGAAGCCCTACGTCATTTTTTTTTTAAAATTTAATAAAGTAATACTAAAAAAAAATGCAGGGGAGGAGACAACCAGGACACGGTGTGTCCGTATCTTGTGCACATGCTCTAAGGGCCCTTTCACATCAGCGTTTTTTGAAATTTGCGGCAGATGCGGTGAAAAAACCGCATCTGCCGCAATTACCGCATACCGGCTGCACTTGCGGCGCGGTTGCGGTAAACGCCATGCAAAGTATAGGCGTACTTGCGACAAGTGCGGTTTTACACTTGCGGCAGGTGCGGCCGCGAAAAAAAAACGCAGTCAGCCTCGGTTTTTTCGCGGCCGCACCTGCCGCAAGTGCAAAAACCGCACTTGCCGCACCTGCCGCAAGTACGCCTATACTTTGCATGGCGTTTACCGCAACCGCGCCGCAAGTGCAGCCGGTATGCGGTAATTGCGGCAGATGCGTTTTTTTAACCGCATCTGCTGCAAATTTCAAAAAACGCTGATGTGAAAGGGCCCTAAAAGTGAGAAATTGTGTGAAAAAAAGAAAATGTTCATAATGACATTATCAAATTCTGTGAAGTAGCTGTAGATTCCAAATGCTCACTATACCCCTAGATAGAATCCTTGAGGTGTCTAGTTTCCAAAATGGGGTGACTTGTGCGGGAGCTCCAATGTTTAGGCACATAGGGGCTCCCCATATGCGACATGGTGTCCGCTAACTATTAGAGCTAATTTTCCATTCAATTTGTTAGCGGACACCATGTCGCATATGGAGAGCCCCTGTGTGCCTAAACATTGGAGCTCCCCAACAAGTGACCCCATTTTGGAAACTAGACCCCCAAGGAAAAAATCTAGATGCATAGTGAGCACTTTCAACCCCCAAGTGCTTCACAAATTAGTCTGTAAAAGGAAAAAAAGAAGAATTTTTGTGAAAAAAAGTACTTTTTCATTTTTACGGATCAGTTTGTGAAGCACCTGGGGGTTCAAAGTGCTCACTACGCATCTAAATACGTTCCTTGGGGTGTCTAGTTTCCAAATGAGGTCACTTGTGGGGGAGCTCCAATATTTAGGCACATAGGAGCTCTCCATACATGACATGGTGTCCATAGCAATTGGAATTGTAAGTGGATACCATGTCGTGTATGGCGAGCCCCTGTGTGCCTAAACATTAGAACTCCCCCACAAGTGACCCCATTTTGGAAACTAGACACCCCAAGGAATTTATATAGATGCATAGTGAGCACTTTGAACCCTCAGGTACTTCACAAATGGATCCATAAAAATGAAAAAGTACTTTCTTTTCCACAAAAATTTTCTTTTTTCATTTTTACGGATTCATTTGTGAAGCACCTGGGGGTTCAAAGTGCTCACCACCCATCTAGATAAGTTCCTTGAGGGGTCTAGTTTTCAAAATGGGGTCACTTGTGGGGGAGCTCCAATGTTTAGGCACACAGGGGCTCTCCATACGCAACATGGTGTCCGCTAGCAATTGGAGCTAATTTTCCATTCAAATTGTTAGCGGACACCATGTTGCATACGGAGAGCCCCTGTGTGCCTAAACATTGGAGCTCCCCCACAAGTGACCCCATTTTGGAAACTAGACACCCCAAGGAATTTATATAGATGCATAGTGAGCACTTTGAACCCTCAGGTACTTCACAAATGGATCCATAAAAATGAAAAAGTACTTTCTTTTCCACAAAAATTTTCTTTTTTCATTTTTACGGATTCATTTGTGAAGCACCTGGGGGTTCAAAGTGCTCACCACCCATCTAGATAAGTTCCTTGGGGGGTCTAGTTTTCAAAATGGGGTCACTTGTGGGGGAGCTCCAATGTTTAGGCACACAGGGGCTCTCCATACGCAACATGGTGTCCGCTAGCAATTGGAGCTAATTTTCCATTCAAATTGTTAGCGGACACCATGTTGCATACGGAGAGCCCCTGTGTGCCTAAACATTGGAGCTCCCCCACAAGTGACCCCATTTTGGAAACTAGACACCCCAAGGAATTTATATAGATGCATAGTGAGCACTTTGAACCCTCAGGTACTTCACAAATGGATCCATAAAAATGAAAAAGTACTTTCTTTTCCACAAAAATTTTCTTTTTTCATTTTTACGGATTCATTTGTGAAGCACTTGGGGGTTCAAAGTGCTCACCACCCATCTAGATAAGTTCCTTGGGGGTCTAGTTTTCAAAATGGGGTCACTTATGGGGGAGCTCCAATGTTTAGGCACACAGGGGCTCTCCATACGCAACATGGTGACTGCTAGCAATTGGAGCTAATTTTCCATTCAAATTGTTAGCGGACACCATGTTGCATACGGAGAGCCCCTGTGTGCCTAAACATTGGAGCTCCCCCACAAGTGACCCCATTTTGGAAACTAGACCCCCCAATGAACTTATCTAGATGCATAGTGAGCACTTTGAACCCTCAGGTGCTTTACAAATTGATCCGTAAAAATGAAAAAGTACTTTTTTTTCACAAAAATTTTCTTTTGTCCTCGATTTTTTTCATTTTCACATGGGCAACAGGATAAAACGCATCCTAAAATTTGTTGGCCAATTTCTCCTGAGTACACCGATACCTCATTATGTAGTCATAAACCACTGTTTGGGCGCACCGCAGGGCTCGAAAGAGAAGGAGCGCCATTTGACTTTTTGAATGGTAAATTAGCTCCAAAAGTCAAATCGCGCTCCTTCCATTCTGAGCCCTGCCGTGCGCCCAAACAGTGGTCTATGACCACATATGAGGTATTGGTGTACTCAGGAGGAATTGCCCAACAAATTTTAGGATGCATTTTATCCTGTTGCCCATGTGAAAATGAAAAAATCGAGGCTAAAAAACATTTTTTGATGGAAAAATTAAAATGTCCATTTTTTGTTTCCACTTTGCTTTAGTTGCTGTGAAGCACCTGAAGGGTTAATCATTTTCTTGAATGTAGTTTTGAGTAGCTTGAGGGGTGCAGTTTTCGGAATGGTGTCACTTTTGGGTGTTTTCTGTCATGTACACCCCTCAAATGGACTTCAAATGTGATGTGGTCACTAAAAAAATGGTTTTGTAAATTTTGCTGGAAAAATGAAAAATTGCTGATGAACTTTGAACCCTTATAACGTCCTAACCAAAAAATTTTTTTTTTCCAAAATTGTGCTGATGTAAAGTAGACATGTGGGAAGTGTTATTTATTAACTATTTTGTGTCACATAACGCTCCGGTTCAACAGAATAAAAATGACAAATTTGAAAATTGTCAAATTTTCAAAATTTTTGCAAATTTTTTTATATTTTCACAAATAAACACAAAAATTATCGACCTAAATTTACCAATAACATGAAGCCCAATATGTCACGAAAAAAACAATCTCAGAATCGCTAGGATCCGTTGAAGCGTTCCAGAGATATTACCTCATAAAGGGACACTGGTCAGAATTACAAAAAACAGTCTGGTCATTAAGGTGGAAATTGGCTTCGTCACTAAGGGGTTAAATCAGGTAGATTTTTATTGAACATTTTAACAGGTTACATTAGTACAAGGTACAACCCCTCCCGCCCCCGTCCCTGACAGCAAATGCAGCCAACAGCGGCCAGACAATAGGAATCAAACATTAGCGTAAATGTGAAAACATGTACAATCGTCTTGTCACCTATCCTACCCCCGGTAAGTATATCAGGAATATCTTCTCAGCTCACCCATATTGTATCCATGATGACCACATTTTCTCAAACATTTCCGATTTTCCTCGTCTCTCAAATACACCCCTTTCCAATCGGATTAATTCCTCTACCATTCTCATATACTCTCTTCTACTCGGGGGATCTTCCCGAATCCAATGTCTCGCTAACAATTTCCTTGCCACAAATAATAATCTCGCGACGACCACCTTTAGTGCATTGTCAATTGCCACCTCCTCCACATATCCCAGCAGACAGACAATAGGATCCCTTGGAATCACACACCCGAATGCTCCCTCTATCCGATTGATAACTGTGGTCCAATATGAGAACAATCGTGGGCAGGACCACATCATGTGGTAAATTCCGGCTCCCTCCCCCTGCATCTCGGGCATTCCGAGTCGTTTCTCAATCCCGCTCGGTACATTATCGCTGGCGATCTATATACTCTATGTAACACATATAATTGCGACAATCTAGATGATTCACATATAGATAGTTTAGGTATATATTCCATAATACTTGTCCATTGGTCATCAGATATGGAGCCCAAATCCTCTTCCCACTTCTGACGGGACTTAATAGGAAATGAAAGGAGAAAAGTATGTAGTAAATCCCTATATATGCAGGAGATCACACCTCTTGTCATCCCGTCGTGACAGATATAATCGAGAACAATATCAGAGTGTATACAGAGATTCCTCCCAATGCCCTGTGCTTTAAGCGCATGTCGGACCATCAGATAGTGATACCATTCCTTGTGGGACAGGCCAAACTCCAATCTTAACTGTTGAAAGGATTTCAGCCCCTGTCTATCCAATAATTGGTGTACATAGAGAATACCTCCCCGCATCCACTCCGGCAGTCCGCTCATAGACTTCAAGCCCGGAAATCTCCCGTTGTTCCATACCGGTGTATATTTCGTCATGCCCGTCACTCCTCTCAGTTGTTTAATACATTCCCAGAGTTTGTGAGTAAGGTCAAGAGTTGGATATCTCTTTCCCAAAACCCCATTGACCCATCCTCAAGTCCATCCACCAGAGGGGATCTACCCGTCATGTCCTCCAAGACTCTCCTAATTGAAGTATGGTCCGCTACACATGCCCAACCCCGCAAATGCTGACACTGCGCTGCAAGATAGAAAATCCCAGGATGAGGCAACGCCAACCCACCCTCATCTTTTGGTCTCTGCAACGTCTCCAGTCGTATCCTGGGTTGTCTCTTTCCCCATATCAAGTCCGAAATATGTCGCTAATCGGCTTAAGTTTCCGCTGTGAGATCCATAAGGGGGAGTTATGTAGCACATATAGTACCTTGGGCATCAATATAATTTTGATTAGATTAACTCTCCCCACCACCGATAAACACAGCTTGCTCCAAGCGTTAACCTTACGCCTCAGTATCAGCAACAAAGGGGCAAGGTTGCACCGCAGGAAATCCGTGATGGGTAAAGCTACCTGAATACCCAAATACTTAAATTGCCTCACTCTTTGTAACCTTTGTGCTTCTATCGGTATCTCAACCCATCTCCACTCTCATCAACCTCAAACAAACTGGATTTAAGCCAATTTATACAAACTCCTGACAGTGACCCAAACTTCTTGATGGCTTGTATGGCATGGTTCAGCGAGCTCCCCTGATCTTCCAAAAACAATAACACGTCGTCCGCATATAAAGCGATTTTTTCCTCAACTCTACCATATTTAAACCCCTTAATCTCCTTAGACCCTATGATCATAGCCACCAGGGGTTACACCGTAAGGGCAAACAGCAGGGGTGACAATGGGCATCCCTGTCTGGTTCCCCTTTGTAAATCAATCTTACGAGAGGTAGTCCCGTTCACCCGGAGCTTTGCTACTGGCTGGGTATACAGGAGCTGGATCCAAGATATAAACTGAGGACCAAAGCCCATGTGATGTAATACTCTCCAGAAGAACCTCCACTCCACACTATCAAAGGCCTTGTGGGCATCCAGCGATATTACCACCCTCCGGCCCGCGTTGTCCGACGGCAGCTGTAAATTTAAAAACAACCTCCTAATGTTGATTGCAGTAGACCTATTAGGCATAAAGCCAGACTGGTCTGGGTGTATCAACTTAGATATTACTGTTGTTAACCGATTTGACAATACCTTCGCAAGAATTTTTACATCTGCCGTCAGTAACGAAATAGGCCATTATGACTCCGGATGGGTAGGATCCTTCCCCTCCTTCGGGATCACCACTATAGTAGCTTCTCTCATAGAGGCAGGTAACCTCCCATATTCCCTGGCCTCCTCAAAGACTCTTAACAATTTAGGTAGCAAAAATTCCTCTAGATGTCTATAAACCTCCACTGGCAACCCATCCGCCCCCGGGGCTTTCCCGCCGGCCAAACCATGCAACGCCATCGCTAACTCCTCTACCGTGACAGGAGCCTCTAATGCTTCTCTATCCCCATCAAACAGAACAGGTAATGCCGCAGTCTCTAGAAAATCATCTATCTCCATCCCCTCCTTCGCCCCCATCTGTGAAGTATAGAGGTCTCTATGAAAGGCCACAAACCGTTCCAAAGTGTCCCTCGCATCCGTGACCTCCTCACCACCCTGACCCCTTAATCGGTGAACGAACTGGCTACTCCTCTGTGCCGCAGCAATTACAGATAGAAGGTGTCCCACCTTTTCCCCCTCTTCGAAAAATTTTGACTTCTGAAACGACAGTTTTTTATCCGCAGTTCCCATTAGGACTCTATTAACTTCCTCCTGTGCCTCCCATAGAATTTTTCTTGATTTCTTGGTTGGCCCTTTGCACTGCGTCCTACTCCGCCCTCTCCAATTTTTGTAAACTATCTTTCGTCACTTCTTTAGTCCGGGATTTACACCTACATATATCCCGAAACAGGAGTCCCCTTAGAAATGCCTTCATAGTCTCCCACACCACCAATGAGTCAGCACTCCCCTCATTTATCTTATAAAATTCCTCCAGTTCCTCCCCTATCTTAGCCATATCAATGGAACGCAACCACACCGGGTGTATCTTCCATTCTCTTGCAGCGCCCCCCTGTGATCTCGGACGGTGGACAGACACGAGGACTGGGCAATGATCTGACACGGCTCTGGTCAAATATTCCACATCTTCTACCAACTTATCAAACAAGTCATTTCCAAGGGCCATATCTATGCGGGATAGTGAGTCATGCGAAGTAGAGAAACACGAAAAGCATTTTCTCCCAATATTTCTAGCTCTCCATAGATCTCTTAGACCTATTTCTTGTACTAAAATACCGAATGGAGTCACAGTGCCCCTCCGTTCCTCTACAGATATATTGCTTCTATCCCATTGTGTATCCATCACATTATTAAAGTCTCCAATTAACAGGAATGGCATTGCCCCCTTTTTCTCCGCCAGTTCTCTAATTTCCCGTAATTTGATACTGGAGTATGGCGGTGGGATATATATAGCCCCAATACACAGTAACTGTCCAGCCAGCCTACAAACCACCAATACATAGTGCCCCTCCTTGTCTATGTGAACCTCCAGCTCCTCATATTGTGCAGATGAATGGATCAGGATCGACACTCCCCTAGCATATGAGGAGAAGGTAGAGTGATATGCCCTCTGAGCCCACCTTTTGTTCAAGACGTCAACTGTATCTTTTGTTAAGTGAGTTTCCAGAAAACACAAAACTGCTGGCTTATGATCCATCAGATATTGGATAACCGCTACTCTCTTTGCCTTTCCCGATAACCCCGTACATTCCAACAGACGATTTTAGTCCTCTCCCCCATAATACTCAAAGTTCCTGCTATTTGCTGTCTTCCAAAATCCAAAATAAAAAAAACTGACGGCACGTCCTAACAAACAAGTGTGAACAGGTGCATACTGAACATGAAAGATACTAGAACAAATGAACAGCTGTACTGTGAAACACTAAAGTATGCAAACACTGAAAATAGGAATATGGCCATGTATTACTGCTATGTTACTGCTTTGTTCTAGTATCTTTCATGTTCAGCATGGACCTGTTCACACTTGTTTCTTAGGAAGTCCCGTCTGTTTTCTTATTTTAGATTATAGGGTCATGCCTTATGACTGTGCACTCGTTCGCATCAGCTTAAGTCAATTTTTTTATTTTCTATTAACTGGTTCCTGCCCACCTATTAAATTGTAGGTTCTTTATCCCAGAAAAAAAGTGTAAATGTCATTTCATTGGGAAAAAAAAAACAAACAAAACTGCACTGGATGTTAATGATGGGTCACATAGCAGCTGAGAATGCTTTTTTGTGCCATATGTCTTATTTTATCATATTGTTCTGTGCTCTTTTAAAAACTGCATTTTATGGCTGTGTCGGTGTGGCCAGAGTCCCTCAGTGTCTGCCAGCACTGTGTGTGTATTTCCACAGCTTCTGAGAGCAGGCTGATAGGTTGCACATCACACTGCTCCCTGAGAAGGTGTTAACAGAGATCTTGACTGAGCTGTGTGGAGCCAGATGACTGATTAGAAGCTTGTGCAAAGAAAAGAGGAGTTTGCACTGATCCTGACACTGTTCCTCATCAATTGCAGTCAGGAGCTCACACAGTGTAAGCCCCGCCCTCACCCTTATATGGTTACATGCCTCTTATTCAGTGTGAAGATGGATATGTGTGAGAGTGATCATATGTCTGCTTCACACACAGTCAAGTAGGAACATCTTGTGGAAGGTTTATGAATAGTTTTCAACCAGATTTCATTAGTAAAGTATATGTGAATGTTTATTATAATCACTTGCTCTGCATTATTATTACATAAAAATTTAAACGGCGGTTACACTTTAAGTAGAGACCCAGCATAGAGATACGCCTTGAAACTTGCTGCTGGGATCACACAAAACTGGTCTTTTTTCATGCAATGAGTGTCTCAATTTTTTTATGTATTTCCTTGGCAGTAGTGTTTCAATTCTGGAAGGAAAAAAATAAGCAACATGTGTGAGATTTCAGAAATCTCATTCACTTTGGCTGCCCTCACATTTGCATTTGTAAATGCAGCGTTTGTTGCGTATGCGTATACACAGTTGAAAATGCATGCAAACGCAGGCGAACGCTGCGTATACACAGTTGAAAACGCATGCAAACCCAGGCGAACGCTGCATATTTTGTCCACAGCCTTAATTAAAACGCTGCGTTTGCTTGAAAATGGTTGTGTTTTCTGCATGCGTATGCATTTTTTTGTGCGCATGCGTTCAAAAACTGTTTTTCAGATTTTCCACTTTTCACCATATTTTTTGGACAGAGCACGCCCCTGGGGAGATACAGGAGGCACAGATCCATCAGGAAGATCAATACTGTTCACCATGGAATGAACAGAATCATTTTTATAGAGGCCGTTTGTGGGCTGGTATATGGGCGGCACATGGGAGGAACTGCAACTCTGATTCTGCTCAAGCGCAATGAGTTGTATGCATGCGTATTAAACACTGACATCCGCAAGACCTTGCGTACGCTTGCGTACCCATAGATAATAATGCATTGTTTATGCACATTCGTACGCATGCGGATGCTTGCAGATTTTTTGACCGCCAAAAAATGCAAAATGTCGCATTTGAAGGGTGCGGAAATTACATGCGCAGGTATGCATACGCACACAAATGCATGCCTCCGCATGTCCCTGCGGACGAATGCGTACTCAATGTTAAAGATTTGTCCGCAATATGCTTGTGGCTTTAGAATTTGATTTCCACAGCATGCGCTGCGCTTGCAAACACAAATGTGAGGGCAGCCAAAGTGAATGAGATTTCTGAAATCTCACACATGTTGCTTATTTTTTTCCTTGCAGAATTGAAACACTACAGCCTTTGCTGGTACTGTGGAGTGCAGCGTTCTGGCGCACAGATTTTTGCTACAAATACATAATGTGTGCACACACCATAAATATCTGAAAACCTACGGATGTTGTAGTATGTCGTCAGTCCAAACCTGTTTGCTAGGAGACATCTATGGATTTATAAAGAAATATACCGTACATTATTATTATGCAACAAAAGTAAAAAAAAAAAACACCAAACTTCTGCATTGACCCTATCTTTGCCTACTGTTATGTAGCGCACTATACAGTACATAAACATATTATTACGGTAGTTTTGTATTCTGTATTTTTCCTACTAGAACCAGGCTTCTTTACTGTATATATCATATTTATTATGAGCTTTTGCATAGTTGTACTGATCAGTCCATTTCAAACCCCAGCTACATCCATCCTGACAGGTGTCAGTAAGCTTCAACTGCCCTTTGACAATCACTGACGCTGAAGATGTATACGGCTTTTCTGGAAGTAAATGTTACGGAATGAAAAGTGACAAAGTGCCGTCTTACAAGAACCCAGCAAATAGCCGACTGCAGCAAATCCTCGGAAAACCTACTGGAAGTCGCAGCTGTTCAGCAAATCAATCACCTTTACATACTTCTCTGTTCAGATCTTATTTATTATAGAAGTACAAGGATGTACTGTATACTTGTAGCCATACAATTTTCTTTTTTTTTGCAAAATTGAGGCAAGACAATTTTTGGAAAAAACTATTAAAACACAATTTGGGGATAAACTCTAGCAGTATTCTATTATTTATTATGTTCTATAAAAAAGAAAAAGAACAACACCAGATAGCAGATCAAAAGTTATAACGGAATCTCAGGAGAGAAGATCACAGCTTTAAGCCTTCAAGTCTAACGAGAACCTGTCAGCTTGATTTTCATGTTAAAGAATAAGGGTATAATGGTGCTGTTAGGCTATGTGCCCACTGTGCTTATTTTTGGTGCTGCGTTTGTCAGCTACACAAACACAGCTGTCTATAACAAAAGCAGCACAAACCTATTGCGTATGTCTATCTTCCAGGACCTTTGCACCCTGTGACTCAGCCTGTGACATGGTGTGCAGGATCTGGAAGATCGATAAACACAGCTGCCCCCGATGCACAAAGGAGGAATCACCAGGGAGGGTGAGAAAGTGTCTTTGTGTCTGTCTGTGTGTGTCCGTCTTTGTGTGTCCCCTTGTTTGTGCTGCGTTTTTGTGCTGTGTTTGTGTGTATACGTAATAGGTTTGTGCTGCTTATGTTATAGACAGCTGGGTTTGTGTAGCTGACAAACGCAGCACAAAAAATAAGCACAGTGGGCAGATAGCCTAATGGTGGTGTAACACACAAGGATATCGTTCAGGATATCGTTCAAAAGTCACGTGATTGAAATCTTTAGGGGGCCGTCACACGGAACGATATCTTGCCCGATATCGTTTAAGCGATCTCCTTTTTGATCGCTTAAGCGATATCGGGCAAGATATCGTTGCATGTAATCAAGCGATTTACGATGGTAAATCGCTTGATCGTGACATCGCTGATCTGAGGTTCGGTTCTCAGATCTAGCGATGAACGATGCAACGATCTGCATCATCGTGGTGTATGACACCACGATGATCCATCTCCCAGCGACCGCGCCTATGCTGGGAGATGGTAACTATGGTACACGTCGGGTAACTAAGCGACGCGCGGCGCCTAGTTACCCGATGTGTACCATAGTAACGAGCGAGATCGCTGCTCCACATCGCTGGTGGGTCTGTCTGTGTGACATCTCACCAGCGATGTGAGCGATATTGTAAGCGATTGCGCGTGCACGTGATCGCTTACAATATCGCTAAAGATATCTCACCGTGTGACGGCCGCCTTAGAAACGATATTCTTTGTACATCCTTGTGTGTAAACATAAGATCTAGGATGAAAAGATCGTTAGATCATTCATTCTAGATTTGAGATCCTGACCTCAAATCTATCGTTCGTCGTTCTATTAACCTCTGAATGATGTGCCACATCGTTCAGTGTGAAGTATTTAGAACAATATAGTTCAAAAGACATCTATTCCTGGAGCTGTAATTTTAATGTTAAAATTGCAGAAAATCTTTATTTTTTAACTTAATTCTTCATTTTAACCAGCTCCTGGTTACATGTCGGCACCGTGCTGCAGGAGCGGGTATGAAGCCGGAGCAGAAGGGGTTAATGTTATAGTGCTACATGGCCCCAGAGAGTGGCCACACTCCTCTGAAGCCATGTAGCACATAACATTGGCAGCGCAGGGGTTAAATCATGTATTAGCAGAAGCCGCACAATGTCGGCTCTGCTGGATACATTCATTAAAAACCGGCGTGTCTGAAGTCGGTGTTTCATGGGTTAATGTTATTGAGCTACATGGCCCCAGAGAGTGCCCACACTCCCCTGGAGCCATAAAGCACAAACCATTGGCAGCTCAGGGGTTAACCAAGGCAGTTTGCAGAAGCCCCACTATGTCGGCTCTGCTTCATTCATTCTTAAAAAGCCGGCAGGTACTGTCTGTTCACAGTTCTCCGTGAAAACTTACTACACTGTTTTGTGAATAGGGAGCTGTCCTCTGCTCTGGTGCTGAAGACAACACAGGGCTTCAGCACCTAAGCGATCATCAATACAGCAGAGAACAGCTCCTCTTATTATGTAATGAGGAGATGCGCAATTTGCGTACCTCTCCTCATTACAGTATTAGAGGAGCTGCTCTCTGTTGTATTGATGATCGCTTAGGTGCTGAAGCCCTGTGTTGTCTTCAGCACCAGAGCAGAGGACAGCTCCCTATTCACAAAACAGTGTAGTAACTTTTCACGGCGCACTGTGAACAGACAGTACCTGCCGGCTTTTTAAGAATGATTGTAGCAGAGCCGAAATACTGCGGCTTCTGCTATCTGGCACGGTTAACCCCTGGGCTGCCAATGTTAGGAGCAGCATGACTACAGGGAGTGTGGCCACTCTCTGTAGCCATGTTGGTCAGTTTAATAAACCCCATAACACCGCTTTTTACGCGCTCCTGCAGCACTGTGTCGGCAGGTGCGTGTTTAAATGTAAAATCAGGCAGGGACATTGTCAAAAAAAGTGTATTTAATACTTTTACACACAATAATCTGTCACAGCGCTGGCACATTATAGTTCAGTGTTGGATTGACAGATTTGCTAACGATTCTGACGCAGAGCTAGAATGAATATCGTTAACGATATCCTTGTGTGTGACAACGCACGAACGATATATACATATCGGTCATACAATGTCTGTCACGTGACCTTTGTAAGGATATTGTTCACGATATCCTTGCGTGTAAGCCCACCATTAGTGAAGAAATCCACTTTGCATTTTTACTTTAGTCAGCATTTAAAGTTTTGGGTATTAAAGGGAACCTGACCCCTAAAAATCACCCCCCAGCCTATTAATACCTGTCCCTGCACCATCATTATGCTATTATACCTATCCCTTTGTGTAAAAATTGAGAGCTTTGAATGTTTATAAAAGTGCTTTATATACCGTATATACCGTATATACTCGTGTATAAGCCGAGCCGTGTATAAGCCGACCCCCCTCCTACTATTGCCCCCAAAACCTGGGAAAACCTATTGACTCGTGTATAAGCCGAGGGTGGACCCCAGCACAGGTATACAGCCCCCAGAAGTGTGGTATACAGGCTCCCCCAGTGATATACAGGCCTCCCCAGTGGTAGTATACAGCAGCCTCCCCAGTGGTATATACAGCAGCCTCCCCAGTGGTATATACAGCAGCCTCCCCAGTGGTATATACAGCAGCCCCCAGAGGTATATACAGCAGCCCAAGTGGTATAAACAGCAGCCCCAGAGGTATATACAGCAGCCCCAGTGGTATACAGCAGCCCCAGAGGTGTATACAGCAGCCCCAGAGGTGTATACAGCAGCCCCAGAGGTGTATACAGCAGCCCCAGAGGTGTATACAGCAACCCCAGAGGTGTATACAGCAGCCCCAGTGGTATACAGCAGCCCCAAGGGTATACAGCAGCCCCAGAGGTGTATACAGCGGCCCCAGAGGTGTATACAGCGGCCCCAGAGGTGTATACAGCAGCCCCTGAGGTATACAGCAGCCCCAGAGGTGTATACAGCAGCCCCAGAGGTCAGAATCTGTATTCAGTGAAGACTTTCCCATTACTCAGATAGAAGATGGCAGCTGATGGGTGCCTTCACATTTGCGTTTGGAACGCAGCGTACGGAACGCAGCAAAACACTTGCGCACATGCGTTCCTATGTTTAACATGGGAACGCATTTGCCTGTGCATGGCTGCATTTGGCTGCGTTTGCGCTCTGATGCGCATAATTTGTGCACCCTCCGAACGCATCATGTTGTATTTTTTGTGCGTTCGCGGGAGCTTGTTTTATCTGCAAGCGCCCGCAAGCGCACAAACGATGCATTGAAGTCAATAGATCTGCAGTGTCCTCCGCATGACAGCGCAGGAGAACACTGTGGATCTCATTGAAATCTCTCCCGGTGGCTGCCGGTGATCAGCGGCGGCCACCGGGAGATCAGCTACAGCCGCCGCTGAACTCCCGCCGGTGTCGGAGCGGGAGATTTGAAGACACAGCTGATCTGACAGCTGTTTAAATCTCCTGCGCTGACACAGAACAGGTGAGGTCGGCGTGAGAGATTTGAAGCAGTGATCAGCTGTTTCTTATCTCCTGCACCAATATCAAACTATTCGGTGTCGGCGCGGGAGATTTAAACAGCTGTCAGATCAGCTGTATCTTCAAATCTCCTGTGCTGACACCGGCGGGAGATCAGTTGTGGCCAGGAGGAGGAGATCTCTGCCGCTGATATCCTCCTCCCGGCCGCCCCCGAGACAGCTGATTGGCTGGCCGGGGTGCATATTAATGTGAACGCATGCGGAGATTCTCCGCTGCGTTCACATTAATATGGCTGCATTTGCACTGCGTTTGCGTCTGCATGCCATACGCATGCAGACACAAACGCAAGTGTGAAGCCACCCTTACTGACGAGATTCTATTACAAAGTTGCCTATTTTCATGTGCACTATTGATTTATTGAATAAAAATTAAAATGGCTTTAAAGGGAATCTTTCAGCAGGTTTTTGCTGTGTAATCTGACAACAGTATACGATCCTAATTCCAGCTTTGTGTCACTCAGTTTACTGTATGCAGCAGTTATTCTAGAATCACAGTTTTCTCGAGCAGGGTTCAGACTGTTAAGCCCTATATTAGGGGTACTTCACACACAGCGACATCGCTACTGATGTCGCTGCAACGTCACAGGTTTTATGATATTGCAGCGACCTCACTAGCGAAGGTGCTGCGTGTGACATGAGGAATGGCCAGGACCATTTTTTGGTTGTCTGTCTCCCGCTAGGCAGCATACATCGGCGTGTGTGATGTCCCTCTAACCCCATGTGTTCCGTGGTAACCAGGGTACACATCGGGTTACTAAGCACAGCGCTCTGGTAACCAGGGTACACATCGGGTTACTAAGCACAGCGCGCTGGTAACCAGGGTACACATCGGGTTACTAAGTACAGTGCTCTTTGCTTAGTAACCCGATGTGTGCCCTGGTTACCAGCATTCTCCCACTTACCCCAGCCTATCAGAATACAGTAGCGGGACTTCGACATCTTGGAAAATAATAGTTTATATTCTTATCCACAATGTCGAGGTTGTTACATGGGTCGCTGATCGCTGAAGAGATCTGCCTGTTTGACAGCTCACCAGCGAACACACAGCGATGTTCCAGCGATCTGGGCCAGGTCGGATCGCTGCAACATTGCTACGTGTAACGTGGGCCCTAACCCCGACCACGGCAGATTTCTTGATACATTGTATAGTGACAGAAAGTAGTGAGGTGGGAGTCACGGCAATCTCAAATAGGGTTGTCCTACTCTACTTATTTTTATATACATTGTGCCTTATGGCCTCGTAAATACATTAAGAGCACAACCACATTAATGCAACATATACCTGAAACATTTCAGAAGCTCTCCCACGGTGCTGGAAGGGCAAATGCAGATAAAGGCAGGCCAGGCCTAAACATGTGCAGCTAACCCTACTCATGTCCGGACATAGCATTAGCTGCACAAGTGTAGGCCTGGTCTGCCTTTATCTGCTTTTGCCCTTCCAGCACCGTGGGAGAGGTTCTGAAATGTCTTCTTCTTTTTTACCTGAATATTGTGATTCAGAATAAATGCTCACCGCAGCATTATACCCGGCTGTCGGAGCTTGTGATGTGGCATCACACATATAGTAACAGCAGAAAAAGTGTCGCCATGTAACACGGCCTGCGATTCCTCTGCAGAGCGCTATTATCATCCAGCTCTACTGAGGGACAACGCAAGCCTTTCCCATCCTTCAGGTATAGAATAAATTGGTAACGGCAGAAGGAAACAGATGGGAAAAAAATTACTGTTCCATAAAGTTGAAAGCCAAATGCAATTGTTCTTAAAGAAACGATAGAGGAAAAGATGACTTATACATTCAACATGTTTTATAGACCTCTCCAAGCTGACGGAAATCTAAAGGTTGGGAACAGCTGCTTTATTCCGAGGAGAATGCCATGTAAAACGGAAAAGTACCTGACTTTCTTATGATAATAAAGCAACAATGGCTTAGTAATGTATGCCTGATTTAACATTTTACACAGATAAGAAACAAGAGCTCTATAGGGCACATCTATAAAGAGTGTTCCTTTGTATCAGCAAAAACTGAGCGACATCCGCCGAATCCACAAAAAATGTACGAGACAGAAAGCGAAGCACGGATAATGATACCACACCTCTGAGGTAAAAGTGCCAAGATGTCAAGAAATACAACACACCGGCATTATACTCGGCAGCGCGCTGTCCGTGTGCACACAGTAATGCAGGTGAAGAGCAGACTGACAGACGCCCGTCACTGTACACTGATGCATCAATCTCCATATTGTCCAGAAGACCCTCTATGTGCCAATGTTGCAGAACACTGTAAAATATAAAGGGGAGGGGGACAAGAGGCGCAATAGTGCCCTATCACTAGTGACACTAGTTGTAGTGTGGTGGTGCTATGGAGCCGCTCACCTGGTCCAGTTGTGATCCCCACAACTGGTTTGAAGGCGTTTCGGAATCAATCGTTCCAAGCTGCTGCAGGACCTCCACCTACCACTGGATAGTGGTATGATCCAAGAAAATGATGGGAGTGATGGTGTACCACGGTCCGCGCTGCTCTGGGTTCAAATAACTCACCAAAGAGTCAGTCAGCTTTTCATCCTCTTTATTCCTCCTACGCGTTTCAGCGCCACACCCGGCGCCTTCCTCAGGGATCATCCCTGAGGAAGGCGCCGGGTGTGGCGCTGAAACGCGTAGGAGGAATAAAGAGGATGAAAAGCTGACTGACTCTTTGGTGAGTTATTTGAACCCAGAGCAGCGCGGACCGTGGTACACCATCACTCCCATCATTTTCAATGTTGCAGAACAGGGCTGTGGAGTCGGAGTCGGTGCCCATTTTGGTGGAGTCAGTTGGAGTCAGTAAATAAATGGACTGACTGCAACTTATAAAACATATAATAAACTAGCTGTACTACCTGGCTAAGCCCGGGTTAATACATAACTGATGTTAGCTATAACAAAATAGAATTTGAATATGTCATATTAATGACCTGTAAGAAAATAGAAGCTGAGCTGTGATTGATTGCTATAGGCAGCCTAATAAATCTCCAGCCAACAGTAAACCCTCCCCCTGGCCGGGCAGTATATGTTACCTCACACATACACATAATAGACAGCTCATGTGACTGACATCTGCCTTAATTCCCTATATGGCACATGTGTTGCACATTGGCTGTTTTTAATCAGATGTTTATGTTTTGGAAATTAAAGATAGCACACGTATGAGGCGAGTTGTGTGAGGCGATTTGTGCACATCTGTGTCTGTCTGTGTGGTGTGTGTGTACTTGGGGTGTGTGTGTGTGTGTGTGTCCCTGTGGGGTGAGTGCATGTGTCCCTATAGGGTGTGTATGTGTCCTTGTGGGGGGGTCTGTGTGGTGTGTGTGTGTGTGTCTCTGTTGTGTGTGTCTCTTTGTGGTGTGTGTGTGTCCCTGTGGGGTGAGTGTATGTGTCGCTATAGGGTGTGTGTCCCTGTGGGGTGTGTGTGCGCGTGTGTCTCTGTTGCAGGGTGGATAAAAATCAATGTTTTTTTAAAAAAAATAAAAAAAAATCGGATTTTTTTTGATTTAAATCGGATTTTTTTCAATAATCTGCTTTTTGAGGAAAATATTTTACCATCCAAAGGTTCTTCCATCATGAGATAAAGCTGAGTTGTTTAACTCAGTAGAATAAAGGCTGTATATGTGTAACATTCACAATGCCATGCTCTTCCAGAGGTTTCTGTAGGATTAGTGGGCAGTTTCTCTCCTATATTATCACAGACTCTCGCTTTACTTACGCAGTTCTCAAAACTGAATTTGACTCCGCAGAGGTCCCAGCCTCTTCTTCACGGCAAAAATGTTACAACATGAACAGAGTTGAGAAAAATACCTTAATCCTATTGTTCTACAAACCTATGAATACAGAATCAACCCCTTCAGTGCCAAGTCCAAAAAGTTAGACAATATGTTTCTGATTGTTTGGAGTGGAATAGATCTGCACAACACAAGAAGAATGTGAATCTAAGTGTGAGGAGGAGGAAGGGCAAGCAGACAAGAAAATGAACAGCAGTAGCTTCTTCTGAAGGCATTGAAAGAATATTCTCTTCCTTTGGACTCATTCATTCTAAATTGAGAAATCGGTTGAGACCCAATAAAGCAGGAAAGCTTGTTTTTCTTTTCCAGATTATGAATAGGAACAAAGAAGAAGATGATGATGAAGATGACGACAAGTGAGCTACAGAGGACAGCAGGGACAGTAGTATTTAAGTTTTTCATGTGTCGGCTGGGCTGACAGTCTAAGTTTCTTAAAATATATATATATTTTGTTTAGTCAAATTAGTTAACAAACATGGATGTTTGTTTAAGCAATAACTTATGCTGTAATGTTGTTATTGTTTCAGTTGAATAAATCTATTTAAATTGTTATTAAGGTCAGGATTATTTTTCTCCTTCCTAAGTACAACAGAACAGTGGTGTCCAAATATGAATGATTAACCAATTAAACTGGGGAGAAAAAAGTAATATAAAAAGTGATTCTAAAAATCTTCATCTACTTGCATGTTAAAGTAGCAAGAACTAGTTTAGGTAGAAACTTTGATTTAAATCACTGATTTAAATTCAGCCTTACTGACTAGTGATTTAAATCGTGATTTAAATCAGTTAGATTTAAATCAAATCCACCCTGCTGTGTTGTGTGTGTCTCTTTGCGGTGTGTGTGTTTGGGTGCGTGGTGAGTATCCAATGTTGGGGCTGCACCTTAGCGGCTATACACTTGCTGTTACTCTTTGTGTGCATGTGGTGTGTATACATGTCCCTGTGTGTGGTGACTATCCCATGTTGGGGCCCCACCTTAGTGACTATATGCTGGTATATGCTGTTAGTCTTTGGCGCTGTCATTAAGCCCCTCTTATTCACAACTGTCAACTGGTAACTGTCACTTTTCCCCATTATGTAGATAGGGGCAAAATTGTTTGGTGAACTGGAACGCGCAGGGTTAACATTTCGCCTCACAGCATAGCCTATGACACTCTCGGGGTCCAAACGTGTGACTGTGCGAAATTTTGTGGCTGTAGCTGCGACGGTGTAGATGCCAATCCCGGACATACACACACACACACATACACACATTCAGTTTTATATATTTGATTGGGTACAGTAGATCAATGCAGAAAGCGCTGAATATCATTATTATGAATTGTTATTATGTTCTATCTAAATATCTTTATTATTGTATCATAATAATGATTAAAAACCTTATGTCTACATTGTCCTACAATAAATGTATCACTTACAAATGAGCCATATATGAGGGAGTCGGAGTCATGGAGTTGGAGGTTTGGCTGACCGACTCCACAGCCCTGCTGCACACAAGTACACAGGGCCGCAAACAGACACACAACTGGTTGAAGAATGGCGACATTCATGTGAACCTGACTTATCTTCCACCATACTACATATGTAGTTCCAACAACTCTGGTCACTGAAGGGTATAGGTCTACTGCTAAATTTTACTGCAGGAAAAAGCCGCAGCATCGGATTTTGACATACTACAGAAATTCTTTGCCCCATTAACCTGAGATTTCTTAAAGAGGACCTGTCACCAACCATACATGGTGACCTAATTACAGCACTGAATGCAGCATGTCTGCTGCATTCAGACAAGAGGTCCCCCAGCCCTTGAGTCCCCCTGTACCCCGAGATAATACACTTTGAAAACTTACACTGTGGAGCCAAATAGGAGATGGCTTGTGGCTGGAGCCACTTCTCTCACTGGGCAGTTTCACGTCCCCTGTGTCTTTAATCCGCCCACCGCCGCCTCCCTCATGCCAATCATTGTCTCCCTTGCCTGCTGCATAACACAAAGCGAGGGGTGCGGTTCTGGCTGCATTGCCCCGCCTCCTGCAGTGACATCACCGCTTATACCCGCCGTGCTCCATGGTTAACCAGGTGAGGGAGACAATGATTGGCATGAGGGAGGCGGCGGTGGGCGGATTAAAGATACAGGGGGTGAAATTCCCCTGTAGAGAGAGCTGGCTCCAGCCACAAGCCATCTCCTATTTGGCTCCAGTATGCAAGTTTTCAAAGTGTATTATCTCGGGGTACAGGGGGGGGAGTCAAGGGATGGGGGACCCCTTGCCTGAATGCAGCAGACATGCTGCATTCAGTGCTGTAATTAGATCACCATGTGTGGTTGGAGACAGGTTCTCTTTAAAGAAAACCTGTCAGTCCTATAATCAGGTCTGTGGAGTCGGTAAGCCAAACCTCCCACTCCAACTACAACTCCAACCTCACCAATATGGACATGGACTCCAACTCCACAGCCCTACTGATAACACTATTAGCCTGAAGATATAGGGGTAATATGCAGGTTAACAGCATTATGAAGGTGAAATCATGGCAAAACCAAAAACAACCTTTAAAACTGGGAAAAAAACAAACCTTATTTCTCCCAGTAGCCACTGGCTTTCAGTCATAGAAGCATACCTGGAGCAATAAGTCACCCCTCATTGTACTGAGAATGGCGGCACACCCCAGCACTGACTGACAGCCAACACTGCAGTGCATCTGTGCA
This sequence comes from Allobates femoralis, assembly GCA_033576535.1. Classification (NCBI taxonomy): domain Eukaryota; kingdom Metazoa; phylum Chordata; class Amphibia; order Anura; family Aromobatidae; genus Allobates; species Allobates femoralis. The sequence goes on along the minus strand of JARQOC010000003.1, from coordinate 201,898,801 downwards.
AAGTTGTCTGTCAATCAAAGTTGTGAGGCGTGGCAATAGATCACTGTGTACTGTGACTGAAGCTGCACCTGTACTCCTGAAAGACAAAACCAGCGCCCCGGGAGGAATAAGGGTATGTGCTCACTATCAGGACATTCTGCGGTCTGGACACAGCGTCTTTTCTCTTGCAGAGACGCAAATCTTGAATCTGGAAAATGCAGCGTCCACGTGGATGATCAGGATCCTGGGTACAGCGGATGTTCGCTGTGTTCTCCGCTGAGGACATTAGTGTGTCTGTAAGAATAAATTGATATACTGCGGCTTGGGAAGGTGCTCCGCATGTCAGTGTTTGCTGCGGAAAAAAAAAGCAGAGTGGGCAGAGGATTTCTATAATCTCTATAACACAATGGGTCCAACACGCTGCTAGTCCTCATCATGGGCATTCAGCCTACGGCCACGTGCACACAATATTTTATAAATACTTTACCTCAGTATTTGTAGCCAAAACGAGGAGTGGAACAATCAGAGGACAAGTGAAACGCATCACCACTTCTGCACTTTTTTCCCCACTCCTGGTGTTTGGCTTGATATTGGAGGTAAAAACCTCACCAAATACTCAACATGTACACGTGGTCTAATGGTCATTTTCCACCAGGTGATGCACTTTCAGTACTGTGCCAGGGACCTTCATAACCCTATTAACCTGCTGATTAACCCTATATCTACAGGTTAATAGATTTGAAAACCAAAAACAGAACTGGAATGCAAGTATATGCATGCAGCATGTAGGTGCATGTTCACACCGGCCACAAAACAGCTTAGAAAATACCCCTAATGGCCAAGCATTCATAAAGGTCCAGAAAATATTACAATTGTTTTATTTCATCCTATTTATCTAGGAAAATGACAACAAACAAAATGAAATGACACCACAACAGGTAATACAAACAGCATACACCAAGGCAGCCCGTCCACCAAAAATTACAGTGTATGGTACCAAAGTAACTGGAGACGATCAACTGAAGTCTACGAAAAGTAACTGCGAATAGTGTAATCGTTACTATTCACTACTCGCACGGATAGTACGGTATTCACGTTACTCGGCGATTATCGCAGGTGTCGTGAGTGATGTGCTGATCGTTATCGATCTGACAGATAGTGACAGCTCCCTTCAGAACACAATGGGAGTCGCCCCCCCCCAGTGAGAGTAGATTGAATGATAGGCTATTACTGTGTTTTAGGCATTGAAATTGTAAAAAATTAGTTTTTGTGTGTAATGTGTGTCCAAAATTAATTAAAAAAATCCCAAATCCAGAAGTGTTTTCTTCATGGCTGGCTGTACGTGAACGGAGAGCTGAACTCCCAATCTGTGAATTCTATTGAGGTTCAGGTGAAGTTCCCGGTGATGAACAGTGCGCCAAAACGTTTGGTTCACCGCTCGAACCCGAACTTCAAAAAGGTTCACTCATCACTATTTAGGATACATTCCCACGGGGAGCATGTGCAGTGCAGTGCTGTCGTTGGTCACATACGTATATGTTTAAACAAACATACATGTATATATATATATGTTTTTGGTTTTTTTTTTGTATCTATTCTTATATATCTACAGTGCCTACAAGTAGTATTCAACCCCCTGCAGATTTAGCTGGTTTGATAAGATGCCAATAAGTTAGAGCCTTCAAACTGCAAACGAGAGTAGGATTTATTAACAGAAGCATAAATCTTACAAACCAAAAAGTTATGTTGCTCAGTTGAATTTTTATCAATTTTAAACATAAAAGTGTGGGTCAATTATTATTCAACCCCTATGTTTAATATTTTGTGGAATAACCCTTGTTTGCAATTACAGCTAATAATCGTCTTTTATAAGACCTGATCAGGCCGGCACATGTCTCTAGAGTTATCTTTATAAAAAATCCAAGAATGCGCACATAGGGTGATATCTTCTTTGAAGAAGGATAAAAGGTTATATAAAGAGGCTGCTCACCTGATACAGTTGTGATGACCCACAACTGGTAATGATCGCTCAGATACAAGTAGCTGCTGCAGGACCATACTCTCCACAGATCCCTGTGGTATAATCAGCTCCCAGGACACAGTACCTCGAGGTCCGCGCTGCCACTTCAGAAAGGAACAAAAGAAGCCAGTACAAGAGAATGTCTGGATCAACGATTCTTCTTTATTATCCTACGCGTTTCAGAGTCATCTCCCAACTCCTTCATCAGGGAATGTCCCTGATGAAGGAGTTGGGAGATGACTCTGAAACGCGTAGGATAATAAAGAAGAATCGTTGATCCAGACATTCTCTTGTACTGGCTTCTTTTGTTCCTTTCTGAAGTGGCAGCGCGGACCTCGAGGTACTGTGTCCTCTAGAGTTATCTTGGCCCACTCCTCCATGCAGATCTTCTCCAAGTTATCTAGGTTCTTTGGGTGTCTCATGTGGACTTTAATCTTGAGCTCCTTCCACAAGTTTTCAATTGGGTTAAGGTCAGGAGACTGACTAGGCCACTCCAACACCTTGATTTTTTCCCTCTTGAACCAGGCCTTGGTTTTCTTCGCTATGTGCTTTGGGTCATTGTCTTGTTGGAAGATGAAATTACGACCCATCTTAAGATCCTTGATGGAGGAGCGGAGGTTCTTGGCCAAAATCTCCAGGTAGGCCGTTCTATCCATCTTCCCATGGATGCGGACCAGATGGCCAGGCCCCTTGGCTGAGAAACAGCCCCACAGCATGATGCTGCCACAACCATGCTTGACTGTAGGGATGGTATTCTTGGGGTCGTATGCAGTGCCATCCAGTCTCCAAACGTCACGTGTGTGGTTGGTACCAAAGATCTCGATCTTGGTCTCATCAGACCATAGAACCTTGAACCAGTCTGTCTCAGAGTCCTCCAAGTGATCATGAGCAAACTGTAGACGAGCCTTGACATGACGCTTTGAAAGTAAAGGAACCTTACGGGCTCGTCTGGAACGGAGACCATTGCGGTGGAGTACGTTACTTATGGTATTGACTGAAACCAATGTCCCCACTGCCATGAGATCTTCACGGAGCTCCTTCCTTGTTGTCCTTGGGTTAGCCTTGACTCTTCGGACAAGCCTGGACTCGGCACGGGAGGAAACTTTCAAAGGCTGTCCAGGCCGTGGAAGGCTAACAGTAGTTCCATAAGCCTTCCACTTCCGGATGATGCTCCCAACAGTGGAGACAGGTAGACCCAACTCCTTGGAAAGGGTTTTGTACCCCTCGCCAGCCTTGTGACCCTCCACGATCTTGTCTCTGATGGCCTTGGAATGCTCCTTTGTCTTTCCCATGTTGACCATGTATGAGTGCTGTTCACAAGTTTGGGGAGGGTCTTAAATAGTCATAAAAGGCTGGCAAAAGAGATAATTAATCCACACATGTGAAGCTCATTGTTATTTGTGCCTGAACTACTTCTTAATACTTTAGGGGGACCAAACAGAATCCTGGTGGTTTGAGGGGTTGAATAATAAATGACCCTCTGAATTAACTTTTAACGCTTTAAAAAAAAACAGAAAACAAAAACAAAAAAACATTTTTCTGGCACTGCATTTCCCACTTCCAGGCTGATCTACAGTCCAAATGTCACAATGCCAAGTTAATTCTGCATGTGTCAACCAGCTAAATCTGCAGGGGGTTGAATACTACTTGTAGGCACTGTATATCCCCTTCACCCTGAGCCATTGTGGACCCTAATGACCAGACCATTTTTTACAATTCTGACCAGTGTCCCTTTATGAGGTAATATCTCTGGAACTCTTGACCGGATCCTAGTGATTCTGACAATGTTTTTTCGTGACATATTGGTACTTCATGTTAGTGGTAAATTTAGATCAATAATTTTTGTGTTTATTTGTTAAAAATGGGAATTTGGTGAATATTTAGAAAATTTAGCCATTTTCAAGCTTTGAATTTTTATTCTGTTAAACCAGAGAGTTATGTGACACAAAATAGGGAACCTATCACCCCAAATTACCTTCCTAATCTATTAATACCTGTCCCTGCAGCCTTACAATACATTCTGACACATCCCAGTCTGACCTTTTTTACTAATCTATGAGTACAGTAAAGTAGTTAGCAAACTTACGAAATTTCTGTCAGAGGGGCGTTCCTCCAAGCCATTTTGACTGGTAGGCGGGTCCCCTATGCCGCGCTACCCCTGCCTCGCCGCTCTAATATGCCCTAATGGGCGTCATTACATAATGCAGAGCTCGGGCACAACTTAAATATCGCGCCCACAACGTCACCGCTGCGACGGTCATTGCATGCTGAAGTCTGCCTGTGTGCAACCGGAAGTGACGCAATCCCGGCGTCACATGACAGCGTCGCAGCGGTGACATTGTGGGCGCGATATTTAAATCGTGCCCGAGCTTTGCATTGTGTAATGACGCCCATTAGGGCGTATTAGAGCGGCGAGGCAGGGGTAGCGCGGCACAGGGGACCCGCCTACTGGTCAAAAACGCTTGGAGGAGCACCCGTCTGACAGAAATTTCGTAAGTTTGCTAACTACATTATTGTACTGATGGGGGCCTGTATACCACTGATGGGGGCCTGTATACCAGAGATGGGGGCCTGTATACCACTGACGGGCGGGACTGTATACCACTGACGGGGGGGGACTGTATACCACTGACGGGGGGGACTGTATACCAGTGAAAAGGGTGCAATATACCAGCGATGGAGGTCCTATATACCAGCAATGGGGGACTATATACCAGTAATGGGGGGCCATTTACCATGATGAGAGTCGGCTTCATTTCTCACCCTAGGCTTATACTCGAGTCAATAAGTTTCCCTAGTTTTGGAGGGTAAAATTAGGGGCCTTGGCTAATACTCGGGTCGGCTTATACTGGAGTATATACAGTAATATTATCATTTATGAGCCGTGTCAATTTAAATTGAACCAGGTAACAGATATAAGCTGCGTGAGAAACACGTAACATACACTAGCTTAATCATTTCAGCCAGGCATGTTATACTCTGAAATGCTGCACCCTGCTCCCTTTGAGTGACAGGTGTCGTCCACCATACAAACATATGTAGAAACCTGTCACTCAAGATTTTAGACTAGTCACTGAAGCAGCATGGACCTTGGCTAGCATTTAAATGTAAGTTTTACTTTGTTTCATAGTAATACATGCCGATGTATGATACATGCTGAAATGATGGAGCTGATGTCTGATACATGCTGAAGTGATGGCGCCGATGTCTGATACATGCTGAAGTGATGGAGCCGATGTCTGATACATGCTGAAGTAATGGAGCCGATGTCTGATACATGCTGAAGTAATGGAGCCGATGTCTGATACATGCTGAAGTGATGGCGCCGATGTCTGATACATGCTGAAGTGATGGAGCCGATGTCCGATACATGCTGAAGTGATGGAGCCGATGTCTGATACATGCTGAAGTGATGGCGCCGATGTCTGATACATGCTGAAGTGATGGAGCCGATGTCTGATACATGCTGAAGTGATGGCGCCGATGTCTGATACATGCTGAAGTGATGGAGCCGATGTCTGATACATGCTGAAGTGATGGAGCCGATGTCTGATACATGCTGAAGTAATGGAGCCGATGTCTGATACATGCTGAAGTGATGGCGCCGATGTCTGATACATGCTGAAGTGATGGAGCCGATGTCTGATACACGCTGAAGTGATGGAGCCGATGTCTGATACATGCTGAAGTGATGGCGCCGATGTCTGATACATGCTGAAGTGATGGAGCCGATGTCTGATACATGCTGCAAGTGATGGAGCCGATGTCTGATACATGCTGAAGTGATGGAGCCGATGTCTGATACATGCTGAAGTATGGAGCCGATGTCTGATACATGCTGAAGTAATGGAGCCGATGTCTGATACATGCTGAAGTGATGGCGCCGATGTCTGATACATGCTGAAGTGATGGAGCCGATGTCTGATACATGCTGAAGTAATGGAGCCGATGTCTGATACATGCTGATGTGATGACACCGATGCCTGATACATGCTGAAGTAATGGCGCTGATGTCTGATACATGCTGAAGTGATGGCGCCGATGTCTGATACTTGCTGCCCAGAGTTCGGTCAGTTCTGGTTCCCTTCAAAAGTTGAGGACATGTACATTGCTGTCCAAAATATTTTGTGTGTGATTTCTAATGGATCAAACAGTGGAATCTTGCGAAAATGATAAGATCAGTGATTCCAGGTTATGATGTAATTCTCACCAAGTACAGGTGTCAGTTAACACAGACATGTATAGGACATTGGGGGGACTAATTATGTTATAAGCATCTAATTGGGGATGTTCCCTCAGCAATATTAAAAAAAAAACATTGACAAGTATGAATAAGGCGCTTTCGTGAAAGGTTATAAAAAGACACCACAGGGTATCCGGGAGTTTTGGATTTCTTCGATTAAGAACTTATAGACAGGTACGGTAGTTCCTAACTTGTGTTTGGTTTGTCCTTCCCAGGGCTGATCTGTGCCGGATTAGAGCAGTAATGGACCTGTTCTGCGACTTCTGGTAATATCACATTGACAGATCAGAGTCTTTTCTTCTTTATTTTTGAGGAGCCGGCTGTCAATAAGTAAGACATTTACTGAAAAGGAAAAACAAGGCGCACATAGGGTTTACCAGTGGTGAAACACTAGTGATAAATAAGAAAAATGCTCACCTGGGGTGGCTGTGAAAAGTCACAACCACTGAAGTTGCATATAATATCTGGTGATTTCCAAGATTCACGGTGTGCTACAGTTTCCCGGAGTAATAATCTAATCCACCAAGTAGAAATGGGGGCGTATATACCACGCTACCATAGAGACCAGTCAATAAATTCACTGACAGGATTTAAACCTTTTTGTGTGATTTATTCTCAACACGTTTCAGGGTCTTCATGCCCCTTCATCAGGAGAATCAGAGATGTAAGATGCCGGAAGTGATGTCCCATTGACGGAGCAAGGTGTTAAGGCCCCGTCACACACTTCAACGTCCGAGCGATCCAATCAACGATCCGACTTGACCTAGATTGCTTGAACGTCATTGTTTGATCGCTAGTGAGTTGTCACATGTAAAGATATCATGAACGACGCAGCAACGACTCCGCGACAAGCGAATGATATTAGCGGTCGTTTGCATGCCTATATTGCTATGTCATGAATAGGCGAAGTCGTTAACAACATTGTTATGAAGGTGTCACACTCGCCGATGCTGCGGGTTGAACGTACGGTCATTGATCATTGATTATGGTCCGGTTCATAAACCTGCAATCAACGATCAGCTGACTTATCGCTGGTCGTATCGACGTTTCACACACTACAACGTCGTTATGACGTCGTTTAGACGTCTCAAAACCTGTGACGTTTCAACGATATCGTAGTGTGTGACGGGGCCTTAAGAGAAGGAGCTGATCTTTTGATGTGAGATCTAATGAAGCAGGAACGGCCCATGACTGTTCTGAGCCAGCAGAGATCTGAACTGGGCAGAACAAGCCGGTGGTTAGGAACTACCTACCTATATGTTTTTAGCCCAATAAGAAAAAGATACAAAAGTCCCGAACAACCCCTTCAATATTTTTCTAATTGTAGTCAATGGTTCTGTGTAGTGGACACATCCGAGTCCTACTTTTGGACTAAAGCCTATAGGAGTCTCGAACAGAGATGTCAAATCTCAATCTGTTTTTTCCAATTACTAAGAATTGTGGTAAAATTATCTCTGTACGGTCATCCGCTGCATTTGGCGAGTTTTGTATTGTGTGCCGCCTAGCTTTGTGTGTGAATGGATGGATACTCATTACCTGGGCCTGATGTATAAGTTCTATTCCAATAGACTGACCACACTGTATGATGACGCCAGGCTCATTGTCATGCCAGGCCTGTGCTGCCACTAGACTTAGTTTGATTCTACAAAGTTGTCTCTGTCTGAGAAGAATATCAAATCATGGATTTAAGCAAGTACTGTAGTTCATGAATGATGGATGGATAAATATTAGTACAAAGTGATATAGCAAAGAGGGAAGTGAAGAATTCCTTTGTTTAATTTTGTGCTGAGATGTGCTTATGCTAACAGCCAAATCTCTATATTATGATGGGAAAGGTCAGGGAGAAATGTCACAGTGAATTTACATGAGCATACTTAGCTAAACAGTAGACGTAGGGGCATTAATGTTCTTGGGTCTGTCAAATATTTGAGATTTTCACAGCTTTACTGTGAGTGTATCAAGGTGAATTGCAGAAATACTGAGTGTGTAAAGATGGCCTATTCATAGCATCTGCACCTAAAGGCACCGATGTAACTGGAGTCTGATGGGACCGATGCAAAATCTGGACGTTGTCCCGCAATGTTGGTCAGATGCATGAGCTCTCGTAGTGTTCTAAATCCTATAAAAATATAAAAGGGTGGGGGACAAGAGGCGCAATAGTGCCCTATCACTAGTGACACTGATGGTAATGGGGTGATGCCGAGAAGCCACTCACCTGGTGCAGTTGTGATCCCCACAACTGGTTTGAAGGCGTTTAGGGAATATTATTCCAAGCTGCTGCAGGACCTCCACCGACCACTGAACAGTGGTTATAATCCAGAAAGATGATGGGAGTGTAGGTGTGCCACGGTCCGCGCTGCTCCAGAGCTTAAAAAACTCACCAAAGAGTCAGTCAGATTTCCATCCTTTATTCTCCTCCTCCTACGCGTTTCGGCGCCTAGCCTGGCACCTTCATCAGGGATCAACTTCGCGGCAGGACCAGCAGATTTTGCTGCATCTGCTGCGTAACGGCCGACTTGCGGCGAACCCCATTCATTCATTCTCTATGGGGCTTGCAGTCAGGTGCAGAAAGTGAGGTTTTACTGGATCCAGCAAATCCGGCCGCGCAAAAGCAGTGTTTTTTTTCCTTCACCGCACGTGCCGGATCTGCCGGATCCAGTAAACCCGCACTTGCTGCACCTGACTGCAAGTCCCATAGAAAATGAATGGGGGCTTGCCGCAAGTCGGCCGTTACGCAGCAGATGCAGCAAAATCTGCTGGTCCTGCCGCAAAGCAGCAAAACGCTGATGTGAAAGGGGCCTAACGTCATGTGGCATTAAGCATCAATTACAGCCTGACAGTGACGTCTCATGCTGCTCACAAGACATTGTCTGCTGAGGCATGGCATCCCACTCTTCTTGAAGGGCAGCCCTCAAATCATCTAGGTTCTGGGGCACAGAGATACAAACCTCTTACATGGCGACTCAGCTGAACCCATAGGTTTTCTATGAAATTCAGGTCTGGAGAAATTGCAGACCACTTTATTTGAGGTACCTCAGTCACAGTCAGCCGTTCCCTAATGATGCCACCTTGATGAGCTGGAGCATTGTCGTCCATTGAGATGAAATTAGTCCTGTGTTGTTCATGAAGGCACAATGGCTGGATTAATGATGTTATTCAAGTAGTATGGACTTGCACTGCACCATTCACAAAGTGCTGGACACTGTATTGACTAGATTTTTACCATGACGACACTGCCATTCACCCCAGTCACAGGCGCGCCAGTGTCAACACCCGACCTCTGATTGTCCGGGGCTTGTATTGCTGTGCAGGGACCTGACAGATCTCAGAGCATCAATACACTTCAGCTGAATGTACGTCTGAGGACTCACATCTAACTGAAACATGTGCTGTGCCGGCAGACCCCGTCAACACCTGGGCCCGGGCACCACCTTGATTTGCCCTGACTAGAGGCATTGGAGCTCTATAAATGTGGATCAACCCTTGTAATGATTGCTTTGTTCCCCTACTGGACTCACTCGTACTATCAATACTTTTCATCACTCAATGATCAAAGAAATTAAAATACTTTGACCGATACAACTGCAATATAACTTGATAGTAGAGAATCTGTTCATTTATGGTAGCAACTAATTAACCATTTGTTGCATTTTGCTATTCATCATTCGTAGTTGGTACATGTGCCATAATAATTGCCTAATTTCCAATCAATCAAAATTGTGTATCAGCTCAAAATGGCTTAAAGCTGAAAAATCCAGCACTGAAACCAGTCCTTTATTGGAGCACTCTATAAACAGATTGAAAAGCCTCCTGAACATTTCAAGCCAAATCAAGATCCGTAGCCATGCTATGAGTAAAAACCTAGATACGTTAAGATACGTGTACGAAGAATCTCCACCTATGGGTTCAACATGCTCAACACACTACATGAATCCCTGGGGTTTCTGCTGTGGTATCTCAGGGGCCCTGAAAATGTGTTATGTTTTAGCCAAACTTGTTCATTCATTTCACAGCCCTCCCGTTTGTCCAAACAGAACTATTTGACTACATGTGGGGTATCACCACACAGAGGAAAGTGGGTAGAAAACCATGGGGTCCACATTTTCATGTTAATGCTGTCAAAAGTGAACAAAAAAAATGACAACCTAAAGTTATAAAATGTTGTGTAGTACATGTGGGTTCAAAATACTCTCTATATTAGTAAGAAGGAAAAGAACAGGTCCCCAAAATAGCTTAGGGTCCTCAATGTCTAAGGGTACCGTCACACGTGGCGACGACACCGACGATTTGTTAGGTGATGCAGGGGCGTGGCCTATCGGCACCGATATCGCCCCTGCATCGCCTAATGTAATTAGGCGATGGCGACTCCTTTTACAGTGCTCTGAAACCAGGCGGCCGATCTGGGGCGATGTGTACACATCGCCCCATGTAAACGGCCACCGGCGACCTGACAGGCGATGGGAGCTCCCATTGTACTGCATCGCCGCTGGGGTTTTGAGACACCCCGGCGGCGATGCCGCCTGTCAGCTCGCCAGTGCATCGCCGGAGGTGTCTTCCCGTGTAAACGGGGGGCGGCGACGCTGGCTGGGCGCCAAAAGCGTGCGCGCTCCCGCCAGTCACCGCCGACATCTCCGGTGAGGTGGCACAGTGTGACGGGCCCCTAAGATTTAAAGGGACTCTTGTCAGGTCATTTTTCAGTATGATACTAATATTACCCTTGAATAGTGCTTGGGCAAACCTTTTAAAACATGTAAAAATCATTACTGTACCCTCTGTAGTTTTCTTGCTATAAGCATCTTCATACGCTGCAGGCAGCTGGCTGCACTAGTCTGGTCCATTACTTTCACTGATGAATAGTCAATTGCATGTAAATGTTATTTAAATATCAACGCCTCTCCAAGCTGGCAATTCCTCCCTCCCACTGTGCTGAAGTCGTTCACTGAAAATATGAGGGTTGTGCACGCGGCTTCCGAGGGGGAAAGTGGGAGGCAGAGGAAGAAGAAGGGGAGGTGTTTGTCCTGCAACTCTTGTGCTAACATTATTACAGTGTGTTCTGTCTGTTAGAGATTTCTATGTGTTTGTACTAGTGCAGGTCAATGAATTAGAATATGATCAAAAATCAGTATCATATTGCCATGTTTCAGGGCATTTCTGGGAGCCCTGAAACACATTGACTAATAAATCAATATTATATTCACCCTTTGATGTCTCATGGAATACGGCAGTGCGGTTTTTAATCCTTCATCCTCACTACTTTAATTTTCTGAGATAATGACCTTTTGGTTTTCATTGGTAGTAAGCCATAATCATCAACATTTACAGAAATAAACACTTGAACTTGATCGCTCTGTTTGTAATGACTCTATATAATATATGAATTTCACTTTATGTATTGTATTACTAAAATAAATTATCTTTTTGATGATATTCTAATTCATTGAGATGCACTAGTATGGACATTTGTTTTCCTGCAGACATGTAATGTGTGTATCTGCTGAACAAATGTTCATATAAATACATAGAAATATCTCAGACTGCCCACACTACACATGCCTCAGACACACACAATGACAATGCTTCATGATGGAGGGAAATGAAGATGTCAGAGCTGCAGCTGCTCGGCTGTCTCCTCACAATGCGATTAGAGGTATGGCTGGGGCATCAGGCTACATGGAGGAGGCAGGAATTTCAAAAGAGGAGGAACAGGAGACGGAATGATGACGCCCAGTGGGGCGTGCTGAGCGCCAGCGAGGAGTGAGAATAGAGACCCAGAGACTGCTGTAGTCTACAGATGTAGACTGGATGTAAGTTATTAAATGATTTTTCCCAAGCTTTAAAGAGCAGTTTTAGGTCAGAGAGGGATGCTTACGGGTGAGCTAGCAAGGTGCAGGGACAGGTAGTGATAGAATAGGGGGCTAAAGCAAGCTGACAGGTTCCTTTTGATTCGAACGGACAAACATGAGCAGGATTCAAATACTGCCAACAGTCAGCAGCGTTTTTCCACCGAAGCACGAAGTGCCAGATTTGCCGGATTAAACAGCAAATCACCGCACATTTCCAGAACTCTATTCAAAATGCATTGGTCAAAACACAACGTTGCAGGATCCATTTTTTTTTTTTTTTTTAAAAGGAGGAATTCTTCAAAACTTGAAACAGGCTGATGTGAAAGTACTTAAACAAACCTGTTTCTGGTTTTGACTGAAATACCTGAACTGAAAATACTGCAGATGTGAAAGCAGCCTAAGAGCACACACCTCCCCCTCCTCTCTCCTATTCAGTAAATGCTGACAAGACAGGATCCACTGCCCGGGAGAGCAGCACAGATAGGAGGATACAGAGCCCTCCCATGTGAGTGATTTCCACTGAACCTTTCTTGTGTGCTTGCAGAGGAAAGCAGCGCAGTGATGTCACTGCATGAATATTCATTCCCTGGGGAGTGGGCAGCAGAGAAGTGATCACTCACTACATGAATATTCATTCCCTGGGGAGTGGGCAGCAGAGAAGTGATCACTCACTACATGAATATTCATTCCCTGGGGAGTGGGCAGCAGAGAAGTGATCACTCACTACATAAATATTCATTCCCTGGGGAGTGGGCAGCAGAGAAGTGATCACTAACTACATGAATATTCATTCCCTGGGAGTGGGCAGCAGAGAAGTGATTACTCACTACATGAATATTCATTCCCTGGGGAGTGGGCAGCAGAGAAGTGATCATTCACTGTGATTGACAGATGGAATGAATTTCTTTTTTACAGTTTACAGAGGATGAGGGAAAGTATATATAAGATAAATAAAAGAAATGCATGAATATAAAGAGCTTCACCAGAGGAATTAGAAAATTATATCAGTTACATATGGATCAGTTACATATGGATTTTTGACCTGACAGATTCCCTTTAAGGATACTGGTATGACTCTGTCATAAGCCTCTTCTTTAATAAAAGCTGGAAAAACGAGGAGCGTACAATAGGGTTTTAACTGTGAGACCACGGCTGATAGAATCGCAGTGATGGACAACTGTCAGGTCAAAAATCCATATGTAACTGCTATCATTTTCTAATTCCTTGCTCTAATCTCTCTCTATTTATGTATTTCTTTTATTTATATTCCCCTCCTATCTTCTGTAAACTTCAAATAAAGAGATTTATTACATCTGTCACTCACAATGAATTATCCACTTAGTTCTCTGCTGTCCCCTCCCTATAGATTGAATATGCATGTCACATGTTCACATGACTACACAGATCAGTGGGGGGGCTGTGTCCTCCTCTCTGTTTTCTTTGCAGCAAAAGCAAGAGGTCAAATAAAACACAGAGCCTCTCACAGCACAGCAGGATACCTGCTTAGGCTCGTGCGAGTGTAATGCGAGGGAGACTCGCATTGCACTCGGACCAGTATTATTAGTGCGAGTTCTTCGCACTACACTTGCATTGCGAGGGAAATGTGTGTTCAATCGCAGCAGGCTGCGATTGCCCACGATTTCCCCGCGCGAGTGGACAATGATATTTTTTCGCACACATAGACTCTCGCACTCATACAGCTCACGGTGTGATAGCCGCACGCGTGTGCATTCAAAATCGCTTCAAACTCCATGGCTTTTAAAGCCGCAGGGTTTGAGTTTGCTGGATTCCCGGTACAGTAACCAATCATCTGATTAGTAAAGGTGATTAGTAAAAACACAGCAGATGTGAAAATGTTAAAAATCACGGAGTTTCGCTGCATATTAACTTCATCTGCAGCCTCTGTGCGGCATGTCAGCACAGAGGTGGCTAATAATCCGTTGTCTGCAGGGTTAACCTGCTGTTTGTGTGGTGCCAGCATGCTGACAGCACACACTGGTTGTGCATGGGTTAATACGAGGTGTAACTCAAAGCCGGCAATTGTTGGCTTTTAGAAATATACTGAAAATGCCGGTGACGGTACTGTACGCAAATTGCGTACAGCACATCGGACAGCTCCTGACTTCAGGAGACTGAACCATTGTACTGTACGCAATTTGTGTACAGTACCGTCACAGCCATTTTCAGTATATTTCTAAAAGCCGACAATTGCCGGCTTTGAGTTACACCTCGTATTAACCAATGCACAACCAGTGTGTGCTGCCAGCATATGTCCAGGCAGGTGTGGACACTCCCTGGAAACATGCTGGCATCATGCAAAGAGCAGGTTAACCCTGTAGACACTGATTAGCCGCATCTGCAGCCTCTGTGCTGACATGCCGCACAGAGGCTGCAGATGGGGTTAATATTCAGCGAAATCCTGTGATTTTTAACATTTTCACATCTGCTGTGTTTTTACTAATCATCTTGCACCACAGCGTTGCAAGATGATTGGTTACTGTATCGGGAAACCGGCAAATTCACCGAAGTTTAAATTCACCGGTAAATGCTGTCAGCGGACCTGAAGTTTGCTTCAGGACCACGGACAGCATCACACTCACACGCACTCCCGCAGCACACTCACATGCATACAGCCATGCACACTCACCCACACGCACTACACTCACACAAATCACGGATTACACGCGCATCACTGTCATACATCAAACACGCTCTGTGTTTGATGCATGACAGTGTGCCCTCAGCCTTAGAGAAACAAATGGAGTTTAGATCATGTAAGGCAGACCTGCAATAACTCTCTTCCTCCATGCCCTCAACAGAATAGAAGCTCCTAATGGAAACTGAAACCTAACACTGCACTGAGAGCAAAGGGAGCAGGGAAGAAAGAGCTGATGAGGAGTACATAATTAAATGACAGTTTAACACAGCTGGACTAATTGTCTGTGAATGTAATGGAGAGGACTAATACAGGAACTGCCTGCAGAGTTTGAAAATGCTTATAGCACAGAAACTACAAAGGGTAGGATAATGAATTTACATGTTTTTAAAAGGCCTGACCAGGCTATTTAAGTGTAATATTAGTATCATACTGAAAAATGACCTGACAGTGTCCCTTAAGGGCTCACTTTAGGAGGTTGTGTGAGTCACAACTGCCGCATACACATAACTACACCTGCTGCAGCTGCCACAAGCAAGCAAAAAATTAAATCCAGTAGAAGAAAAGTGGAAATGCTGTGAATAAAACCACATTTCGGAGCTCATACACCACCTATAGTCATGATGTGGCCGGCAGCATGTATATCACATACTCGCGGCAATGAGACAACCATTCCTGGCTCTGACACAAAAGAATCCTTGCAGTGCACAGTGCAGTGTGTCTGCAGTCATAGACTGACACATAGTGACTGCAGACTTATGGGTTCACACAGGACAACCCCTTTAAGGCAAAACTCACATGAGCAAATAAAATAAAATAATCTGCAAAATTGGGACTTTTTCAGCTTTTATATTCAACATTTTAACATGTACATGATCCAATATTTTCCTTATTAACCCAAGAAGCTGCCCCCCACCAAAAATAATGGATACTATGTGGTTGATCCATATGGGATCCTATTTTTTCTGCGCACCTTTAAACCTAAATATGTGAGTCTACTCTGAAATACTGAATGTATTAATGCATGCTGAGATATTTTTCACACATTTGTGGGTTTGTGAAAAGAAGACGTTCATCTCCACAGCCAGGGGAGAACAGGGCTCCTGGTGCTGTCAGTGGGCTGTCAGCTGACCGTGGACAGCACTCGTACCCAGTGTGAGGACTGAGGTGTGGACTCTCATTAAAAGCCGCCTTTCTCTCCTTTGCTCTGGAGTGTTGGAGCTCAGCTCACAGTCAGTTTTGTGCATTTTTTATGCCTCATGAATGAGCTTTAGTTACTAACACAATCCTTCTGCTTCACTGGGTGCAGGAAATACATTTTGTATTAGGTACAGGCTCATATTAAGATTTTATACAGGATATAGAACCATAAAGTCCAGCATTAAAGGGTTTTCTACTTTCAGAAAGTGGTGGCCCCAAACTCCAAAAAACAGAGCAGTGGTCCCCTCTCAGTCCGGAATCACCCTCTTATATATTAAGTAAGGGTGCTGGTTTGGACCTGTATGTATGAGAGGGGTCTGGTTTCAGGCTCATTACGTGAGGATGGGTGGGGAATCTGTATTTAGGCTGAGGTTCTGGTTTGGAGCCTGTATGTAAATGTGATGGTCTGGGGGTCTGTACAAAGTTAGAGGGGTATGTATGTAGGCTGAGTTCTGGTTAGAAGCCTGTTGTATGTGGTGGCTGGGTGTGGGTATGTACGTAGGTTGGGGTTTGCATGTAGTTTGGGGCGCTTTATGCTGGGGTTCTGGTTGGGGAGTCTGTACACTGTGTGCAGAATCATTAGGCAAATGAGTATTTTGATCATTTGATACTTTTTATACATGTTGTCCTACTCTGAGCTGTATAGGCTTGATAGCCAACTACCAATTAAGTAAATCAGGTGATGTGCATCTCTGCAATGAGGAGGGGTGTGGTGTAATGACATCAACTCCCTATATAAGGTGTGCTTAATTATTAGGTAAATGAGTATTTTGATCACATGATACTTTTTATACATGTTGTCCTACTCCAAGATGTATAGGCTTGAGAGCCAAATACCAATTAAGTAAATCAGGTGATGTGCATCTCTGTATTGAGGAGGGGTGTGGTGTAATGACATCAACACCCTATGTAAGGTGTGCTTAATTATTAGGCAAATGCCTTTCCTTTGGCAAAATGGGTGAGAAGAGAGATTTGACAGGCTCTGAAAAGTCCAAACTTGTGAGATGTCTTGCCGAGGGATGCAGCAGTCTTGAAATTTCCAAACATTTGAAGCGTGATCACCGAAACAATCAAGCGTTTCATGGCAAATAGCCAAAGGGTGGCAAGAAGCGTGTTGGCAAAAACAGTGCAAAATAACTGCCCATGAATTGAGGAACATCAAGTGTAAAGCTGCCAAGATGCCATTTGCCACCAGTTTTGCAATATTTCAGAGCTGCAACGTTACTGAGTATCAAAAAGCACAAAGTGTGCCATACTCAGGGACATGGCCAATGTAAGGAAGGCGGAGAAACGACCAGCTTTGTACAAGAAACATAAGATAAAACGTCAAGACTGGGCCAAGAAATATCTTAAAGAGGACCTGTCACCAACCATCCATGGTGATTAATTACAGCACTGAATGCAGCGTGTCTGCTGTATTCGTGCAAGGGGTCCCCCATCTCTTGAGCACCCCCTGTACCCCGAGATAATAGACTTTGAAAACCTACCTCATGCCAATCACTGTCTCCCTCGCCTGCTGCACAACACAAAGTGAGTGATGCGGGCTGGCCATATTGCCCCGCCTCCTGCGGTGACGTCAACACTTATACCTGCCCTGCTCCATGTTAACCATGGAGCAGGGAGGGGAAAGGCTGTGATGTCACGGCAGGAGGCTGGCCGCCCCGCCTCCTGCTGTGACATCACTGCTTATACCCGCCCTGCTCCATGTTAACCATGGAGCAAGGCTGGTATAAGCGGTGACGTCACCGCAGGAGGCGGGGCAATATGGCCAGCCCGCATCACTCACTTTGTGTTGTGCAGCAGGCGAGGGAGACAGTGATTGGCATGAGGTAGGTTTTCAAAGTCTATTATCTCTGGGTACAGAGGGGCTCAAGAGATGGGGGACCCCTTGCCTGAATACAGCAGACACGCTGCATTCAGTGCTGTAATTAAATCACCATGGATGGTTGGTGACAGGTCCTCTTTAAGACTGATTTTTCAAAGGTTTTATGGACTGATGAAATGAGAGTGACTCTTGATGGGCCAGATGGATGGCCAGAGGCTGGATCAGTAAAGGGCAGAGAGCTCCACTCTGACTCAGATGCCAGCAAGGTGGCGGTGGGGTACTGGTATGGGCTGGAATCATCAAATATGAACTTGTGGGACCTTTTCGGGTTGAGGATGGAGTGAGCTCAACTCCTGACCTACTGCCAGTTTCTGGAAGACAACTTCTTCAAGCAGTGATAAAGGAAGAAGTCAGTATCATTCAAGAAAACATGATTTTCATGCAGGACAATGCTCCATCACATGCATCCAACTACTCCACAGAGTGGCTGGCCAGTAAAGGTCTAAAAGAAGAAACAATAATGACATGGCCCCCTTGTTCACCTGATCTGAACCCCATAGAGAACCTGTGGTCCCTCCTAAAATGTGAGATCTACAGGAGGGAAAACAGTACACCTCTCGGAATAGTGTCTGGGAGGCTGTGGTGTCTGCTGCACACAATGTTGATCTATAAACAGATCAAGCAACTGACACAATCTATGGATGGAGGCTGCTGAGTGTCATCATAAAGAAAGGTGGCTATATTGGTCACTGATTTTTGGGGGTTTTGTTTGTGTGTCAGAAATGTTTATTTCTAAATTTTATGCAGTTATATCAGTTTACCTGGTGAAAATAAACAAGTGAGATGAGAATATATTTGTTTTTTATTAAGTTGCCTAATAATTTTGCACAGTAATAGTTACCTGCACAAACAGATATCCTCCTAAGATAGCCAAATCTAAAAAAAAACACTCCAACTTCCAAAAATCTTAAAGGGATCCTGTCACCTCCAAAACGCCTCGTAAGCTATCAAAACATGTCCCTGCAGCATCCTATCACTAATCTCACACTCCTTTTGTCTCCTAAAAGCATCCTGTGAAAGTGCATAAAAACGTTTTAATACTTACTTATTAGGGATTATAATTAGCAAGGACTATATTCTTTAGCCCCTAGCGTGTTGTTTTGCAGCCTGAATGATCCACCCTCTCTCTGTCTGTGCTGCAGTGATGTGGAGCTGAAGGCAGGACTAATGATTTGCATTCTGTGAGTGACAGAGAGGGGGGAGTGCAAAGCCCGCACAAGCAGAGCAACACAGACAGAGAGAGGGTGGATCCTGGAACCTGCAAAACACGCCCTAAGGGCTAAAGAATATAGCCCCTGCTAATTAGAATCACTAATGAGTAAGTATTAAAACGTTTTATGCACTTTCACAGGATGCTTTTAGGAGGCAAAAGGAGTGTGAGATTAGTCATAATATGCTGCAGGGACATGTTTTGGTAGCTTAGTAGGCGTTCTGGAGGTGACAGGATCCCTTTAAGCTTTGATATTTGAGTCTTTTGGGTTGATTGAGAACATAGTTTTTGATCAATAATAAAATTAATCCTCTAAAATACAACTTGCCTAATAATTCTGCACACAGTGTATTTAGGCTGGGGTTCTGGTTTGGGACCTGTATGTGATGTGGCTGGTTTGGGGGTCTGTATTTAGGCCGGGGTTCCGGTTAGGAACTGTATGTGATGGGGCTGGTTTGGGGTCTGTATTTAGGCCGGGGTTCCGGTTTGGAACTGTATGTGATGGGGCTGGTTTGGAGGTCTGTATTTAGGCCGGGGTTCTGGTATGGACCTGTATGTGATGGGGCTGGTTTGGGGATCTGTATTTTGGCTGGAGTTCTGGTTTGGACATATATGTTTGTAAGTTGGCTTGTTTGGTCTGTACGTAGGGGGGATGTCTGTAGACTAGTGTTCTGGTTTGGGACTTGTATGTATGTAAAGAGGCTGGTTTGGGGTCTGTATGTAGGGGGTCTGTATTTAGGCTAGGACCTGTATGTATGTGAGGGGGCTGGTTTGGCGGTCTGTACGTGGGGGGGGAAGGTGAGGTATCTGTTTAGACTAGGTTTTGGGTTGGGACCTGTGTGTATGTGAGGGGCTGGTTTGGGGGGTCTGTATGTAGGGGGAGGGGTCTGTGTTTAGACTGGGGTTCTGGTTTGGACCTGTATGTCATTGGGCTGGTTTGGGGGTCTGTATTTAGGCTGGGGTTCTGGTTTGGACCTGTATTTATGTAAGGCCCCTTCCACATCAGCGGTTCTGTCTGGATCCACCTGATCCGGCAGGTTTACCGCATTTGCCGCCTAACGGCTGCACTTGCGACACGCTCACGGCAAGCCCCATGCATTGTCTAAGGACTTGCGGCAAGTGCAGTTTTGCCGCGATCTGGCAAATCCGGCGAAAAATCCTGCGGCTAGGAGCGTTTTCTTTCGCTGCCGCAAGTGCCGGATCTGCCGCATCCAGCAGAACCACACTTGCTGCACCCGACCGCAAGCCCCATAGACAATGCATGGGGCTTGCCGCGAGTGTCGCAAGTGCGGCCGTTAGGCGGCAGATGTGGTAAATCTGCCGAATCTGCTGCAAATTCAAAAAAACGCTGATGTGAAAGGGGCCTAAGTTGGCTTGTTTGGTGATATGTACATAGGGGGGATGTCTGTAGGCTAGGATTCTGGTTTGGGACCTGTATGTATGTAAAGGGGCTGGTTTGGGGGTCTGTAGTTAGGCTGGGACCTGTATGTATGTGAGGGAGCTGGCTTGGGGGTCTGTACGTGGGGGAGGGGGTGAGTTATGTGTTTAGAATAGGGTTTGGGGTTGGGACCTGTGTGTATGTCAGGGGGCTGGTTTGGGGGGGTCTGTACGTGGGGGGAGGGGTCTGTGTTTAGACTGGGGTTCTGGGTTGGGACCTGTATGTATGTGAGGGGGTTGATTTGGGGATCTGTATTTAGACTGGTGTTCTGGGTTGAGACCTGTATGTGAGGGGGCTGGTTTGGGCTCTTTATTGTTTTCGTGGCAAGCTGAAGGTGGTCCTAAATATTGTGAAACAGCCTCAGTGTTAGGTTTCCTAAATACATATGCAGCACACAGAGCCCCCCCCAAATGCCCGGGCCCGGTACAGCACCCCGGTTCTCCGCTGTCTATGCCCCTCCCCCTCTGTCACTTCCTCGTTCCCCGGATGGTGACGCTGCAGCTCCCGGACACAGATCGCTCATCAATGTCAGATGACAGACCGCTCTCACCTCACACCTGCACCATGTCCCGATAGTCCGGACTGATCACAACAAGTCACTATTCTTCTCTCTGATAGAGAACAGAAGGGCTCAGAGGAGGAGGAGCGCTGTGATTGGTTGTTTCGAAACCGTTGCTTTGATTGGTTACTGGTGCAGGGAAGCTTGTGGTTACCATGGAGCCGAGCGCTTCCGGTTTCCACAGCTTTTCAGTTAACGGATGCCCGGCAGAGCGCTGTACACAGCAGGTAGGTGGAGGGGCACTGACTGGCATCATGTATGAGGGCACTGATTCTGTGTGCATGGCATGGACATCCCTGACATTGGGGAGCACACAGGCTCCTGCCGGCTCCGTCCTGTGCTCACTGATATGACCCTGCCTGCAGGATATTACGATTCCTTATCTCACCTATATAATAATAATAATGCAGTATAACAGACAAATAGCACATCATATACAGTGGTGACAGGACTGCCGCACTGATCAGTAAACCACAATTGATGTTCTCTGAATATTGATGTTCATTCGATTCCAGCAGCGCCATCGTTAACCCTTTCTGCACCCTATGACTATAGTAACTATATACTGATCAGTAAAGAAGCCCCTCCGAGCCCTAAAATATATCTTCATACATCACAAATTGATCTGTAAAAATGAAAAAAGAAAATTCTTGTGAAAAAAAATAAAAAGTGCTTTTTCATTTTTACGGATGAATTTGTAAAGCACATGGGGGTTCAAAGTGCTCACTATACATCTAGATAAGTTCCCTGGGGGGTCTAGTTTCCAAAATGGGGTCACTTGTGGGGGAGCTCCAATGTTTAGGTACACAGGAGCTCTCCAGACACAACATGGTGTCTGCTAACGATTGGAACTCATTTTCCATTCAAATTGTTAGCGGACACCATGTCTTGTATGCAGAGCCCCTGTATGTCACCAGCACAAGTGCAACTGGAAGAGTTTGGGTACAGCGCCAGAAAATGGCGACTCTAATGAATGGCCTATTTTCTGGGGTGGCAATTCGCAGCGTGGGGGGCTCCCAACATTTGCGTCTGTCCACGCTGAGGAATCCTGCCCCTCCAGCTGTCAAGTTGTAACTGGTTGGCAACCAAAAATACAGCAAAACTCCATGTTGTTATATTTGAAAAACTGCAACTGAGCCAGGGCACAATGTGAACGGGTCTGTAGGACTGCGTTCACACCACCACATGACTAGACCACAGAAAAAACAGTATAACAAACATGTGGAAGTACACTGCTATAAAAAGGTAATAATAAAAAGCAAGTGCTTAGTAAAAAAAAACTATCAAGCACTTGCTTTTTATTATTACCTTTTTCTGATCATCATAATGGGAGACCCAGACAATGGGGTTTAGGCAGTCTGCCCTCCGGAGGCCACACTAGGTACTACAAGTTTTTTGTAGTCTCCGCCCCTCCGCCTATAAACCCCCACTGCAGGAGCAGATCCCCAGTCTTACTTCAGTGTGCTCGGAGATCACACCTCTGACTTGCACATCACAGAAGATTTGCTTAGGGTTTTTGTGATGCAGCATGAAGAAAAGTGGGTCCCCTGGACAGGAGATCCCCGGCATTCTCCCTGTCCACCTTTGGGTGCATACAGGTCGAGGTACTTTGGTCCGTGGCCCTCGAGCCTGGACGCGGACTTTATTGTCTGGCCTAGTACTATGCCGTACTCCCTCACTACTCACTTCTGAAGTGCTCTGGTGAGGTGGGAGCCCTGGAGCCTTGCACAGCTCCGTTCCAGTCTGCGGCCTATCCATGGAAGCGTAACATGCAGACCGGAGCCTGGACCCCCCGTCCGCTGCCCGCTGGACCGGTACCGGACGTGGACCCATTGGGTACAGGTACTCTGTATCTCCCTATGTGGGCCTGGGGGGACATGGTGTGTGTAGCTTATGTGACCATGTATTTGGAACCTCGGTTCCTTCGGGACATGCGGTTCTGGGAGGGGGGCCCTGCATGACGGGCACCTCTTATTATCATCCGTATTGCGGGTGTTTGCAAAGTGTGTGGGTGACGGCCGCCATTACAGAAGGTTCTGGCGCCTTATTTTCCCACTGTGTGAGGATCCGGAGCACGTCCCCCTCTGGGCGGTGACGTCACGCTCCGCGCGGCCTATGGGTACTCGGTCTCCTCGGGCTTCTGCTTAGCCGCGCCCACTCATTAGTGGCGCGTCGGCCATTTTCTCCTCATTCCTGTGAGGGATTTGAGGCGTGCACATCGCGCTACGGGGAGACGCTGCAGTTTGCCCGAGGGGGTCGCACACTTGCCGCTCTGAGTCACCGCTTCCCTGGTCGGTATTCCGCTGGGTGTCCGGTGTTAAACCCCTACTGCCCGGTACGGCGCCAGTATGGATGCAGCTGGGAAGAAGGCTACTGCCACGAGGTCCAAGGCCTGCAAACAGTGCATGGGACAGGTAGCTGGGGATGGCACTTGCGCAGCTTGCGGTCTCACTGGGCTTGGTCCCAGTGGTTCTGCCTCAGATGCGACAGCATCACTGCTCTCCCCTGAGGTTCAGGGGGAAGCAGGGCCATGGGATATACAGAGGTCTTTTAATGATACTGTAGTGTCCAGAATGTCTTCCATGTCGCAATCGTTGGAGGCTATACTGAGGAGGCTGTCTGATTCAGCCCCCCAGGCAGGGTCCCTAGGGGTTAACCCCATGCAGGGAGAGAGCTCTCATAAGAGACCTCGCTGGGAGGATACCCCCGAGGATGGTGAACATCGTTCCTCTGATGAGGACCGTCCATCTGATAGTGAGGATGAGGGAAGAAACCCTGACCCTGAGCCCCGGCACCACAAGGCTCCCTCAGAGGGTCCAGGGGACGGTGTGGAGGATTTGGTTGCCTCCATTAACGAGACCCTGGGGCTCGTCCCCCCGGCTGCGGTGGTGGATAGACCGCAGAAGGAATCTTTCCAGTGGCTGCCACCATTAGGTCAGTCACGTGGTCTGTTCACTGACCACTCCAATTTTTGGCGAGTGGTCAGGACGCCCAGGGAGCATCCTGAGAGGCGTTTCGTTAGGAAAACTAAGGATTCACGTTATCCTTTTCCTAAGGAGGTTCTGGAGGAATGGTCGCGCTCCCCTAGGGTGGATGCTTCCTTGACCAGAGTTGCCGCTCATTCTCTTTTTTCGGCGGAGGATAGTTCCTCTCTGAAGGTTCCTATTGACAAGCAATGCGAGTCATATGCTAAGTCTATATATGAGGCTGTGGGTTCTTCTTTTGCGCCAAACTTTTCTATGGTTTGGACGTTGCAGGCCATTACTGCGTGTCTGGAGGGGATCACCGATATCCCGGGGTCTGACCCGGAGGTGACAGCTCTTGCCAACAAGGCTAAGGCCTATGCTGATTACGCCAGAGCGGCTGCCTTTGAAACAGCTAATCGGACTGCCGTGGCCTCTGCTAATGCGGTGGTTTTGCGCAGATTGCTGTGGATGCGCCTCTGGGACTCGGATAAGGTGTCCAAGAGGATTTTGCAAGTCATGCCGTTTTCGGGCGATAGACTTTTTGGGGACGAGCTGGATAAGCGGATTAAGGAGTTTACTGAGAAGAAGATCCCTCAGAACAAACCCAAGCCGCAGAGATCTCAGAAATGGAACCACAGACAGCGGTCCTTTCGTCCCAGCTCACACTCGTCTGTCTCGTCCGCGCGGTCGGACAAAGGAGGTAAAACAGGAGGTAAAAAAGAATCGCCAGAAGAAGCCAGCGGGGGCCGCAGCAGCTGCCGCCCCCAAGGCGACCTCTGCATGACTCGCTCCCGACTCCTGCCACCCCACCGGTTGGAGGACGCCTGGCCCTGTTTCAGGACGTATGGCTTCTTCGCGTTCAAGACCGGTGGGTGAGAGACATTGTCTCTCGGGCTACAGGATCGAGCTGAAGTCCTTTCCTCCAAACCGTTTCTTTCTTTCCTCCCCGTCACCGGAGAAAGCTCAGGCTTTTCACCAAGTCCTGATTGGTCTTCAAAGGGACGGAGTGGTGATACCAGTGCCATCTGGGGAACGTTTCAGAGGATTTTACTCCAACCTCTTCATTGTTCCAAAGAAGAACGGTTCGTTTCGCCCAGTGCTGGATCTGAAATTGTTCAACCAACATGTGCAAGTGCGAAAGTTTCGCATGGAGTCCCTGCGCTCGGTGATAGCAGCCATGTCTCAGGGAGACTTCCTGGCATCCGTGGACATCAAGGATGCCTATCTGCATGTGCCGATTGCGCCAGCTCATCAACGATGGCTCCGGTTTGCAGTGGGAGAAGAACACTTCCAGTTTGTGGCGTTGCCGTTCGGTCTGGCCTCGGCCCCGCGGGTCTTCACGAAAGTGATGACGGCAATGGTGGCAACCCTGCATGCTCAGGGTCATGCCGTGATACCTTACCTGGACGATCTGCTGATCAAGGCCCAGTCGAGGGAGTTGTGTCAGGGGAGCCTGGATGCGACTCTCCAGGCTCTGGAACAGTTTGGGTGGATCTTGAATCTCCCAAAATCCACACTGGTGCCAACGCAGTCATTGACTTATCTGGGCATGGATTTTCACACGGCCCCGGGCCCTGGTGTTGCTACCCCACAAGAAGCAGACCTCCATCCAGTCGGCGGTTCGAGCTCTTCTTCATTCCCCACGATCTTCCCTGAGGGGATTAATGAAGCTAGTGGGGTGCATGGTGGCGGCAATGGAGGCAGTGCCTTTTGCGCAATTTCATCTCCGCCCTTTGCAGCTGGAGATTCTCCACAAGTGGAACAAAAGGACATCATCTCTGAACAGAGTGGTGTCTCTCTCTCACCAGACGAATGAATCTCTTGATTGGTGGCTTCAGCCCCGTCACTTGGCACGGGGACGGTCCTTCCTGCAACCTTCGTGGTTAGTGGTGACCACGGATGCCAGCCTGACTGGCTGGGGTGCGGTGTTCTTGCACCACAGGGCTCAGGGTCTCTGGACGGTGTCAGAGGCCTCCCTACAAATCAATGTCCTGGAAATCAGAGCGATTTACCTGGCCCTTCTGGCTTTCCACCGTTTTCTGGCAGGAAAACACATAAGAATTCAAACGGACAACGCGACGGCCGTCGCGTACGTCAACCATCAGGGCGGGACTCGAAGTGCCCAGGCCCTTGCCGAAGTCCACCGCATTCTGTCATGGGTGGAGGACAACGATTCGTTGATCTCAGCAGTCCACATCCCGGGAGTGGACAATTGGGAGGCCGACTACCTAAGCCGGCAAGGCATGGACGCCGGAGAGTGGTCTCTACACCCGGACGTCTTCCAGTCCATCTGTCAACGATGGGGAACCCCAGATGTGGATCTGATGGCCTCTCGGCTCAATCACCAAGTTCCGCAGTTCATGGCGCGGTCATGGGACCCGCAGGCTCTAGGAGCAGACGCATTGGTCCAGGATTGGTCCAGGTTCCATCTTCCGTATGTGTTCCCGCCGTTGGCATTGATTCCCAGGGTCCTGCGCAAGATCAGGACGGAATGTCGCAGAGCCATTCTAGTGGCGCCGGATTGGCCCAGGAGGTCTTGGTATCCGGACCTGTGGCAGCTCGCAGACGGGGAGCCGTGGAGACTGCCAGAAAGACCGGATCTCCTGTCTCAGGGTCCGTTCTTCCATCTCAATTCCGCGGCCCTCAAGTTGACTGTGTGGCCCTTGAGTCCTGGCTCTTGACTTCCAGAGGATTTTCTTCCTCGGTTGTTTCCACCTTGACCAGGGCCAGACGGCCGGCCTCGTTGAAGATCTATCACAGGACTTGGAAAATTTTTCTTTTCCTGGTGCGCTTCAGTTGGGAAGAAGGCTTGGCCATTCCGTCTCCCAACGTTGCTTTCCTTCCTTCAATCAGGAATGGAGATGGGACTGTCTCTCAGTACTCTGAAGGGACAAGTGTCGGCACTGTCGGTGCTGTTTGACAAGCGTTTGGCTAAGATACCAACGGTCCGTACGTTTCTGCAAGGAGTTAGCCGGGTGGTTCCACCGTACAAACGTCCTCTCGATCCTTGGGACCTCAATGTGGTCCTGGCGGCCTTGCAGAAGCCTCCTTTTGAGCCTTTGAGGGATATTTCTCTAGTTCGCCTTTCCCAGAAAGTGGTTTTTCTGGTGGCCATTACGTCGCTCAGGAGGATCTCGGAATTGGTAGCGCTCTCGTGCAAGTCCCCATTCCTGGTGGTGCATCAGGATAAGGTGGTGTTGCGCACGAGGCCCGAATTCTTGCCTAAGGTGGTGTCACCTTTCCATATTAATCAGGAGATTGTTCTCCCTTCTTTTTGCCCTAAACCGATTCACCAGTGTGAGAAAGAGTTGCACACTCTGGACCTGGTGAGGGCTATCAGGATTTATGTGTCTCGTACTGCATCGGTACGCACCTCGGACTCTCTGTTTGTCCTTACGGCTGGTCGCTGTAAGGGGTCCCCGGCCTCCAAATCTACTTTGGCTCGGTGGATCAAAGCTCCTATTCAGGAAGCTTACCGTTCTTCTGGTATGCCTCTCCCGGTGGGATTGAAGGCTCACTCTACCAGGGCCGTGGGTGCCTCTTGGGCTCTGCGGCACAGGGCTTCGGCTCAACAAGTTTGTCAGGCAGCCACTTGGTCTAGCCTCCATACGTTTACCAAACATTACATGGTACATGCCCATGCCTCTGCGGATGCGAGTTTGGGCAGGCGGGTCCTACAGGCGGCGGTGGCTCACCTTTGAGGTGCCCCGCAAATCAAACGTCTCATAGGAACTCTTTTCCCGCCCTGGGGTGTTGCTTTAGGACATCCCCATTGTCTGGGTCTCCCATTATGATGATCAGAAAAAAGAGAATTTTGTTTACTTACCGTAAATTCTTTTTTCTTGAATCATTAATGGGAGACCCAGCACCCACCCAGTTGTCCCGTTGGACGTTTTGTTGTGTTTTGAACCTATTGACTCAGGCTTCTTTGGCTAGCATTGTTCGCAGCCATGCCTAGAGTTGTGGTGTGGGTTGCCTCCTCGCAGCTTGTGAACTAAACTGGGGATCTGCTCCTGCAGTGGGGGTTTATAGGCGGAGGGGCGGAGACTACAAAAAACTTGTAGTACCTAGTGTGGCCTCCGGAGGGCAGACTGCCTAAACCCCATTGTCTGGGTCTCCCATTAATGATTCAAGAAAAAAGAATTTACGGTAAGTAAACAAAATTCTCTTTTTTATAGCAGTGTACTTCCACATGTTTGTTATACTGTTTTTTCTGCGGCCTATGTCATTATATTCGTAGAAATAATAAAAAAAAAAAAAAAAAATGACATGAGGTTTCACCATATTTTTGGTCCAGCCAGGTACGACTTGGCAGCTACAGACTGCCACCAACCCCCACCTGCCTCACTGTACCTGGCTGGCAACCAAAAATACAGCGAAACCCATTTTTTTTTATTTATAGAACTAATTTGAGAAAAAAAAGTGACGGTGGTCTCTGCCATATTTTTGGTACAACTAGGCAGCTGGAATCCTCAGCATGGAGAGGCCCAAGCATTCTGGGCCCCCCATGCTGCGAATTGCAGCCCGCAGCAGCCCCAAAAAATGGCGCATTAATTGAAGTGCTATTTTCTGGCGATGTACCCAGACTCTTTCAGTTTGCCCTGGTGGCGGTGGCAAACTAGATACGGTAATAAACGGGTTAATGCCAGCTTTTTTATTGGCAGCTGGCACTAAACCTGAGATTCATAATGTCGGGCCAATGTTAGACCTGGCCATTAGGAGCCTCTAGTAAATAGTAAAAAAATTTTTACTGTGTGGTGTATTTTATTATTAGAAAGAAAACACACAAACAATATTCGGACTCTATCTCTATTAACGTCTGACATAGTCCAACACGATGGTCCCATGACGCTCGATCGCCTCTGCTACATCCAGATACTGCAGCAAGGGACCAAGTGTCCTCTTGTTGCAGTCTCTGGTGTCATAGTGATGATGCACTGTATAGCACATCATTGCCATACAGTGCAGCATCACTGTGCAAATCCAAGTCTCAGAGATCAAGGAGATCGGGTTGCAGAGAAGCGATCGGACATACTGGGCACAGTGATCACAGCAGATCGCCGTGCCCGGGCTGTCAGATCGCTTCTCTGCAGCTCGATCCCTCTGCATGGGGATCAGGCTGCAGAGAAGCAATCTGACAGTCTGCACACAGTGATCACATAGCAGATCATTTCTCTGCAGCCCAATCCCTCTGCATAGGGATCAGGCTGCAGAGAAGCGATCTGACAGCCCTTGGCACAGTGATCAAATAGCAGATCACCGAGCCCCCGGCTGTCGGATCGCTTCTCTGCAGCCTGATCCCTGTGCAGAGGTATCAGACTGCACAGAAGCGATCTGACAGCCTGGGCACGGTGATCTGCTATGTGATCACTGTGCACGGTGATCACATAGCAGATCGCTTCTCTGCAGTCCGATCCTTCTGCATAGGGATCAGGCTGCAGAGAAGTGATCTGACAGCCCGAGCACAGTCATCACATAGCAGATCACCATGCCTGGGCTGTCAGATCACTTTTCTGCAGCCTGATACCCCTGCATTGGGATCAGACTTCATAAGAATCACTGAACCCCGAGGTCCGATGGCGGTACTGCGGCAACAGTGTGCGGTAACCTCCATGACGTCGTGGGACGTCACAGGTCGGGAAGACACTGACTTCTATGACGTTCCCTGACGTCATAGGTCGGGAAGGGGTTAATGAACACTATTGCTGATCAGCTGCAAGCAATCAATCCATTCGCTGCTACCTATGGAACGCTACACGATGTTGAACAACAAGAAGAGAGCAAAGCTCTTCAAAGCAGAGGTGTAATGCCAATCATCACAATGGCAATTAAGCAAGATAGTAAACAAGATCCAAGACAATACGAATAAACCAACAGTAAGTGAAGTGGTAATTGTCTTTCAGAATGACGATGGTGAGCCTCCCTTTAGTAGAGACATACTCATTCATTTGAAACCAGATCCATGCAACCCCTCTGGCTCCAAAAACACAATGAATTAGAATTCTTCGTAGCAGTTTAGATGCCCTGCTGTATCCAATGTTTTTCCTTATTCAGACCAAGGTTGGCATGACGGTCTAAAACAACAGTGAAATAGTATATGAAGGATCACCCAATTTCAGTATTACAGCTAGGTATTATCAATAAGGAATGGATTTAATGAACTGCTCAATGGTAGCAAACAGACACAGCAACAATTGGTAGATGCATATGTCAAAATTGAGGCAAATCATCCTCATTATGTCAGAATGCACCAAAAAATGTTTAAAGGTGAAGATTCCTGCCTTCTTCAAGAACACTTAATAAAGAAATCAATTGAAAAGGGCATCCCAATTGGAAAGACGGTAATTTTGCCTTCATCTTTTGAAGGTAGTCCAAGAAATATGCAACAGCACTGCCAGGATGCTATGTCTATAGTTACTACCAAGTATTTTCCACCAATTCTGCTTGTGACCATGACATGCTTTTCCAAGTGGACTGAAATTACGCAAAATTTAGTGCAGTGGCAACGTGTAGAATATAGACCAGACTTGGTTGCACGTGTCTTTAAAATGAAATTGGATTCCCTATTAACAGACATCAACAATAGCTTATTTGGAGATTGGACCGCAATTGTCCATGTCATAGAGTTTCAAAAGCGCTGTCTTCCACATGCTTCCAGTATATTTTAACCCCTTCACCCCCCAGCCTATTTTGACCTTAATGACCAGGCCATTTTTGTCAATTCTGACCAGTGTCCCTTTGGGGGGTCACGTGTGGGGGAGCTCCAATGTTTAGGCACACAGGGGCTCTCCATACGCGACATGGTGTCCGCTAACTATTGGAATCGTTAGCGGACACCATGTCGTGTATGGAGAGCCCCTGTGTGCCTAAACATTGGAGCTCCCGCACAAGTGACCCCATTTTGGAAACTAGACCCCCCAAGGAATGCATCTAGATGCATAGTGAGAACTTTGAACCCCAAGGTGCTTCACAAATTGATTCGTAATAAGGAAAAAGTACATTTGTTTTCACACAAATTTTCTTTTTTCATTTTTACGGATCAATTTGTGAAGCACCTGTGGGTTCAAAGTGTTCACTATGCATCTAAATACAGCGAAGCCCATTTTTATTTTTTTTCTAGGTCTAATTCTAGAAAAAAAATGGCGTAGGGCTCCGCCATATTTTTGGTCCAGCCAGGTACAACTTGGCAGCTACGGACTGCCAGCAACCCCCAGCTGCCTCATTGTACCTGGCTGGCAACCAAAAATACAGCAAAGCCCATTTTTATTTTTATTTCTAGGACTAATTCTAGAAAAAAAATGGCGTGGGGCTCCGCCATATTTTTGGTCCAGCCAGGTACAACTTGGCAGCAACGGACTGCCAGCAACCCCCAGCTGCCTCATTGTACCTGGCTAGCCACCAAAAATACAGAAAAGCCCTCTTTTTTTCTTCTAGAATTAATTATAGAAAAAAAAAATGACATGGGGCTCCGCCATATTTTTGGTCCAGCCAGGTACAACTAGGCAGCTGGGGGCTGGAATCCGCAGCATGGAGAGGCCCAAGCGTTCTGGGCCCCCCATGCTGCGAATTGCAGCCCGCAGCCGCCCCTGAAAATGGCGCATTCATTGAAGCGCCATTTTCTGGCGCTGTACCCATGCTCTTCCAGTTGCCCTGGTGCCGGTGGCAAACTGGGTAATAAAGGGGTTAATGCCAGCTTTTTATTGGCAGCTGGCACTTACCCCGAGATTCATAATATAGGGCCAATGTTAGACCCGCCATTAGGAATCTCTGGTAAATAGTCAGAAAATACACACAGAGAAAAATCTTTTTATTTGAAAAAAATAACACAAACAAAATTCGGACTCCATCTTTATTATAAAGATCCGACGTAGTCCACAACGAAGGTCCCACGACGCTCGATCGCCTCCGACGTAGTCCACAACGAAGGTCCCACGACGCTCGATCGCCTCTGGTCAATCCAGAGACTGCAGCAAGGGATGAAGTGTCCTCTTTCTACAGTCTCTGGGGTCAGGGTTATGGTGCACTGTATGACAATGACCTGTCATACAGTGCACCATGACTATGATCCCAGAGACTACAACAAGAGGACACTTGATCCCTTGTTGCACCCATCCATCCACCTATGCACCCATCATCCACGCACGCACACAACCACGCACCCACATCCACGCACTCACATCCACATCCACGCACACATCCACGCACGCACACATCCACGCACGCACGCTGACATCCACACACACATCCACGCACGCACGCTGACATTCAAGCACGCTGACATCCACGCACGCACACATCCACGCACGCTGACATCCATGCATGCGCACATCCACGCACGCTGACATCCTTGCATGCTGACATCCACGCGCGTTGGCATCCACGCACGCACGCTGACATTCAAGCACGCACACTGACATCCACACATGCACACATCCACGCACGCGCACACGCTGACATCCACGCATGCACACATCCACACACGCACGCTGACATCCACACACGTACGCTGACATCCACGCACATCCACATCCATGCACACGTCCACGCACGCACACGTCTATGCACACACACATCTATGCACGCACACTTCCACACACGTGTCCACACACGCACACGTCCACACACGTGTCCACACACGCACACGTCTACGCACGCACACGTCTATGCACACTCACGTCCACGCACACTCATGTACGCTCACGTCCACGCACGCACACGTCCACGCATGCACCCCCCCATCCATCTATCCATTCACCCATCCATCCGTCACCCATCCATCAATTCATTCATACATACATAGATACATACATACATACTTACCTCCCTCGTTCCACCGATGAGCAGGAGGAGGCCGGGAGAGGAGGCGGGGCCACAGACCGGCCTGCAGAGGGGGCCAGCAGCGGTGGCAGGGCGGCCGCAGCGGCGGGTGCACCGAAGTGTGCAGCCCGCCGCAGGAGGTGAGGGGGGGGGCCAGGCACAGGGCCCGGAGGTGGGGGCAGCCTGGAGGGGACCACTACAGCAGGGGACCGGACAGTGTTGCCGGCGGGCGCACGCAGGTGCAGCCCGCCGGCATATTCCTAATTATAGAGGGGGGCGGGCGGTTTAGGAGGACGGGGGGGGCCCCTGTGAGTCATGGAGCTGGAGGGGGCTGAGGAGGGGTGGGCACTTGCCGATCCGCCCCTCCAGATCTGATTGGAGAGCTCCAATCAGATCTGGAGGGGTGAATCCCTATGATTTCCTCCGATCGGCAGTTTCACTTTTAAACTGCCGATCGGAGGGGTCCTGGGCATGGGGGGGTTAATCCACCCCCTGTGGGGTCATCTACAGGTTGTCACAGAGCAGCAGCATCTGTTACACCTGAGCGACCCCACTCACAGGAGCTGCAGCAGCTCAAATCTGCCAGGACATTGTGCAACGTCCTGGGTCGTGAACAGGCAGAAACACAGGACGTTGCACAACGTCCTAGGTCGTGAAGGGGTTAATCATCCTTGAAAGCGATTCTAAAGTAAGGACTGAAGATGACATAGACAACATTGTATGGGCAGAAATTCCAAATGAAAATACCCTCAGCTCCACAACATTGTCAATACCTAACCTGTCAATACCTGTCCCTGCACCACCCAAATACTTTCTGAATCATCCCTGTCTGAGCTCTTTGGTGTTTGTAAAAGTGAAATAGCATGTTTTAATAACTTACATGATTTTTGTCGGGTTGGCATTTTTGACTGTGGGTCAGTGTCCCCAGGGCTGCGCTCCCCCCTCCTCTCCGCTCCAATTATGCCCCCATGGGCGTAATCCTTGATGCATGAGCGCGCTTTCTTATTTCAAATGCCCTCGCTCTGAATTCTATGAAGCGGCATCACGTGATGCCTGTGTGAGTCATTTCTGGTGATGCGCAGTTCGCCGGGTTTAAGGCCGCCTTCAGCATGCCTTCTGCGCATGCTCTGAAGGAGGCCTGTGACATGTGGAGCAGGAGATCCGGATGTGTAAGTTATTAAAACATACTATTTCACTTTTACAAACACCAAAGAGCTCAGACAGGGATGATTCAGAAAGTATTTGGGTGCTGCAGGGACAGGTAATTGACAGATTAGGGGGCTTACATGAGGTGACAGGTTCCCTTTAAAAACATGATTCATGGTCCCTGTGGTGAAGCCAATCCTTACTCTCCCTGTATGGATAATGGCAAGTATAACAAAGATTTTCCAAAGGAGCTACAAGAATACACCATTAAAGAAAAGGATGACTATCCAACTTATCGAAGACAAATTGGGACAACATAGAAACATAATTCAAAGACAATTGACAATTCATAGATTGTTCCATATAACTTCTATTTGCTCAAAAAAATACAACTGCCATATTAATATTTGAAAGATGTTAGCCTCAGTGGTTGATACCTTTTAATGGCTAACTGAAAAGATGGTAAGAAAAAGCAAAACAAGCTTTTGAGACACTGGGCTCTTCATCAGGCTTAATGATACAACTTTTGGGGAAACACGTAATATGTATACAAATGCAGGGTGCAATACATGACACAGATCACATGAAGAATGTAATGGTAGTTGGGAGGGGGACGGAGCGGCTGGGGAAGTAAAGTCATAGATAAGAGGAACAGTTTTATAGTCCAAGAACAGGAATGGGGAGGTGGTTTGAAATGGTTGTGATAACAGTTCACGGAAGAAGAGTCAAAGCTTATAAAGGGTTCTGTTTAAAGATGTGATATCCCCAAATGCCCTTTCAGTTTATGTAAAAAGACATGAATCCATGTGAGACATTCAATCCTGTTTTGAATGTGTCAAAGGTCGTTATCAATTCATATTCCCAAATTCTTCTCTCTGAGATTAAAAGTTCCTTTTTAAAATGAGCAGCCTCATGTCTTTTATGCTGTGATCAGAGCTACAAACATTCTTGGCTACAGGTAAGTCCATACGCTTTTCTTTTATTGAGTGCTGATGAGAATTCATTCTTGTCCTGAATTTTTGTCCGGTCTCCCCTACGTACATGCCACCTGTTGGACATTTGGTACATATAATTAAATACACCACATTGCTTGTGGTGCAGCTGAAGTTACCTGGGATCTTGTAGTCCTGATCGGTCCCAGGAATCTTTATCTTGTCCGTTGTCATTATAGATGGACAGGTTTTACACCTGTTCTGGTTGCAGGGAAAGGTTCCTGTTGCTGTTGGAGAGGACACGGAGCTTCTGACAATGATGCGTTTTAGATTCGGAGGTTGTCTAAAACACAAGAGTGGGGGATCCGGAAACATTGATTTTAGTCGGGCATCTTTTTGCAGTAGTGGTTGCAGTTTCCATGCAGCTCCTCTTAACACCTCCAGATTTGGATTGTAGGTGACTACGAGAGGGACCCGGTTGTTTTCTTCTCTTGTTTTGTAATGTAGTTGATAATTCCTTGATATTCTGGTGGTTTTTATAATCTGTTTTTCAATTGCTCTTGGATGGCCCTGATTTAAAAAGGTCTTTCCGAGGTCCTCAAGGTGATTGCCTCTATCTCTATCTGTAGGGTTGGAACATATCCGGTTGTATCTGAAGGCCTGGCTGTACGCAATAGAGTTTTTTTATGTGTTTTGGATGTAAATTGTCCCTTTGAAGATATGATGGATGGTCAATTGGCTTCCGGTACAGGGATGTCTCCATTTCATTGTTCTGTAGCTTGATGATGGTGTCCAGAAAGCTGATTTCAGTGCAGGAGTGGTTGAGTGTTAAGTTGATGGTGGGATGAAACTGATTAAAGTGTTCATGGAACATCTTAAGCGGTTGCTCAGACTCCGTCCAGATGATTAAAGGGAACTTGTCACCTGGATCTCAGCCCCTACACTATCACTACCTGTCCCTGAACCTTCCTAGCTGCTCCCTATCTATCCCTCTCTGAGCTAAATCCGCCCTATAAAACAGCAGAAAAACAACTTATAACTTTCAGAAGTCCCTGAGGCTGGGGACTGAAAAGGCGGGCCCAGGCTCCTTTCTGCCCTCCTTGATGCAGCAGCACACGCCCCGCTGGGCGGTGTTATTCTTTTTTCATCACCACCTCCTCCATTTGGAATCTCCCACCCGCTTTACACTGTAAGGTAGTGGTTAGGATCGGCACGACAGAAGGCAGTAACTCAGGTATTTACTCACACAGCACACAGTTTAATGGCACAATTCAGGTATTCACAGACCTCCAGGTTCCGGGGTGCAGCCGAGTACAACCTTATACAATCCCAACAGCTGATATAGAAGCTCTGTACCTTCCCCCGGGTAGGCTGTGTTAGGTCAGCACACAACCTTTCTCTCCTCACCATCCGCTCATTAGCCTCATGAACGTCCACTCTGAGAAAGCTCACAGGCTGTGTTAAATCTTCACACAGCTCTCTACACAGCAGCTCCTGCTGCTGTCCTGACACACTCCACCCCCTCCCCACAGCCCAGGGCAGCTCATATCATCTCCTATTCACCTGCACACCTGGCCGTCCGTGCTTTCAATCAGCACTCAGCTCCAGTAGCAGCTAACCCTGTGTGTGCTGCTACCGAGCAGAAGATACAATCTCCCATATGCTATGTCCTGGTCAGGGGACACATCTAGGTCGCATCACCACAACATGATAGGTGTAAAGCAGGCGGGAGATTCCAAATGAAGGAGGCAGCGATGAAGAAAGAATAACGCCGTCCAGCGGGGCGTGTGCTGCTGCATCGAGGAGGGGCAGAATGGAGCCTGAGGCCACCTTTTCAGTCCCCAGCCTCAGGGACTTCTGTAAGTTATAAGTTATTTTTCTGCTGTTTTATAGGGCGGATTTAGCTCAGAGAGGGATAGATAGGGAGCAGCTAGGAAGGTGCAGGGACAGGTAGTGATTGTGTAGGGGCTTAGATCCAGGTGACAGGTTCCCTTTAAAATATCATCGATATAATGGTAATAGGCCAGAGGCCTGATAGGACAAGAGGTTAAAAAGTCACCTTCAAGCTTGGCCATGAAAAGATTTGCATGTTGTGGTGCCACTTTGCTTCCCATTGCTGTGCCAGTCTCTTGTAAAGATATGTTGTCGTTAAATATAGTCAAATGTAAAATAGTTGTGCATGAGGATGAATTTTGTAAGCTTCACCACAGAATTAGCATCAATCCCTGTGTGTTCCAGGAAGGTTTTGCAGGCATTTAATCCATCCTGGTGTGGGATATTGCTGTACAGAGATTCCACATCCATGGTGGCGAGGATGGTTCCTTCTGGTAGATGACCTATTGCTGATGGTTTATTCAGTAGGTCAGTTGTGTCCTGAATGTAGCTGGGTGTCTCTTTTGCCACGGGTTTAGAACACCCTGTACGCATCCAGAAATGTGTTCGGTGAGGGTGCCCACACATGAAATGATTGGTCCCCTGGATTCCCTGATTTGTTAATTTTGGGAAGCATGTAGAATGTGCCTATTTTTGGACTATCTGGTATCAAGTCATGAGCTTTTAAGGATATGTCAGGTAGACAAGAAACCAGTCTAATTCCTTGTAATAGTCCTGTGTGGGGTCAGACTGCAATTTCTTCTAGTAACGTGTGTCCGTCAGTTGTCTGTTTGCTTCCTTCAGGTAGTCAGATTTGTTCATCATGACGATTGCACCACCCTTGTCTGCACGTTTAATGATGATTTCTTTGTTGGTTTTCAAAGACTGTATGGGTCTCCTCTCCTGGTCATGATGAACAAATCTGACTACCTGCAGGAAGCAAACAGTCAACTAATGGACACATGTTACTACAAGAGATTGGATTTTGACTCCACACAGGACTATCGCAAGGAATTAAACAAGCTGGTCTCTTGTCTATCTGACATATCCTTAAAGGGATCCTGTCACCTCCAAAACGCCTCCTAAGCTATCAAAACATGTCCCTGCAGCATCCTATCACTAATCTCACACTTCATTTGTCTGCTAAAAGCATCCTGTGAAAGTGCATAAAAACGTTTTAATACTCACTCATTAGTGATTATAATTAGCAGGGGCTATATTCTTTAGTCACCAGGGCTGGCTGTTTTGCAGGCTCCAGGATCCAGCCTCTCTCTGTCTGTGTGCTCTGCTTGTCCAGGCTTTGCACTCCCCCCTCTCTATCACTCACAGAATGCAAATCATTAGTCCTGCGTTCAGCTCCACATCACAGCAGCACAGACAGAGAGAGGGTGGATCCTCGAGGCTGCAAAACAACACGCCCTAAGGGCTAAAGAATATAGCCCCTGCTAATTATAATCACTAATGAGTAAGTATTAAAACGTTTTTCTCCACTTTCACAGGATGCTTTTAGGAGACAAAAGAAGTGTGAGATTAGTGATAGGATGCTGCAGGGACATGTTTTGCTAGCTTAGGAGGCGTTTTGGAGGTGACAGGATCCCTTTAAGACATTTATGAATAGCTGCTAAAATTGTACATTGATCAAAACATATAGAAACATGTGGTTATAAAAAATCTTTACACTGAAGACACACTCTGAATATAAATTATTGATAAATTAATGATAAAAAGAAAAAGGGGAGAAAAATTGTGAAAGGATTGAAGACAAAGAGTTAAGTGGAATTGAACCTAGAAGGCTGAAGGATTATACGACATTGTGTCTATTGCACTTATGTTTTCAATTGTGCACTACACGAGTATAAGTATTATAGATTCCCAATTGGAGTGATCTTAAATGATGTGTACATGGTGGGCCATTTATATGGATGCACCTAAATAAAATGGGAATGGTTGGTGATATCAACTTCCTGTTTGTGGCACATTAGTATATGGGAGGGGAAAACTTTTCCAGATGGGTGGTGACCATGGCGGCCATTTTGAAGTCGGCCATTTTGGATCCAACTTTATTTTTTTCAATTGTAAGAGGGTCATGTGACACATCAAACATATTGAGCATTTCATAATAAAAACAGTGGTGTGCTTGGTTTTAATGTGACTTTATTCTTTCATGAGTTAGTTACAAGTTTATGACCACTTATAAAATGTGGTCAAAGTGCTGCCCATTGTGTTGGATTGTCACTGCAACCCTCTTCTCCCACTGTTGACACACTGATAGCACTGACACACTGCAGCAACACTGCAGAAGAAATGCTAGCACAGGCTTCCAGTATATGTTGTTTCAGATGATGCACATCTCGTATCTTCACAGCATAGACAATTGCCTTCAGATGAGTGATGACTGAGGCAAACTTTTTTGTGAATGATGAAGTTAACAAACAAAACCACCGCTATTGGTCTGACACTAACCCACTGTGGATAGATTCCTCCAAGACTGCTGGAACACAAAAATGGATGGTATGCTGTGGTATATGGGGTGCAAACATAGTGGGGCCATTCTTCATCAATGGAAACCTCAATGCCACTGGATATCTGAATCATGTAACATGCTATTCTATGCCCTAAAAATGATGATGTACACCTTCTAAATTGTAAAATAATGGATCAAATGAGTGGCCATTACGTTTTGTATACAAGCAATGATTCTGTGGATGCTGATTACGCTGTTGAATGTGAACAGTACCCAGTGGAAATTTGAAATTCTCTGACATCATCCGGAATCAACTTTACATAAACAACTTAAAATTGGCGCTATTGTCATGCTACCAAGAAATTTAAACACCAACAAAGGTCTCTGCAATGGAAGTCGCTTCCTTAAACTGCAACATCACACAGGCTAAAGTGATTACTGGATCAGCCGAAGGGGGACATTGTTTTTATTCCACGGATAGATGTGTGTCCTTCCGAGACTGGGTTACCTTTTATATTAAGATGACTACAGTTTCCCGTCAAGTCTGCATTTAGCATGCTATCGCAGAGTCCGGTGTGATGCATTTTTGAGACCTTTTTTACGAGCGCTTTTCAAAAATACGCAATGTGCCTTTTGTCTGCCGGCAAAGTGAATGGGAATTCACTTTGCCGTACAGACACTGCATAATTTTACGCAGCGCTTTTATGGGAAAAGGTGCCGGCGTAAAAATAATTGACATGTCAATTCTTTACGCAGCAGCGCCGGTGCTTTTTCCCATAAGGGGCGGCGCTGCGGGATCTGATGTCGCAGAGGGGGAGGAAGAATCCTGGTTCAATCTCTTGCAACTCAAATAATCGGGGCGGTTGTGGCATTTGTGATGCATGTATATGGTGCGAAACAGCCCGCCTGATCTAATAGCATGGGCGTGACCAATAGGCTGCAGTCTGACACTAAGTATCGTATGCACCAGTATGTCTGATGCCCTAAGGTAGCCATGTGTCTACAAATACCACCAATCGCCTCCTTGATAGCATGGCTGGTCGCAGGCGCCACAACTGCCCCCATTGCGTTGCAGGGGACAGAGCACCGATATTCAGACAATTGTGTTGCCTCTCTGGAGCTGGCAGCCTCCTGCTAGGGGCAATGGATGTTTAACATGGCTATTTTTTAGTGAGTTTTTCTAATAATCCAAAAGGCAGAAAACTCCTGCTAGGTCTTATTTTCAGGGAAACCCCCTAAAACATCCATTTTATTAATGTGTATGGAGAACCCATAACATTTCTAGAATTAAGCAGTCATCTTCTTAAACATTAGAGTTTAGCAAGGCACTATTTGGTCAGAAGCCTCGGATCCTCCACTTTGGTCATCAATATAATCCAGTACTGTATAATTTGTACAATGACGGTCCTAATTAAAAGGTCCTGTTGACATTAATGTCTCACCAGATGTCGTTAATAACCCATCCAATCCACACAAGCAAAGAAATTAAACCTTAAATGTATATAAATTAAGTTGTGTGTAATAATGAGAAATGACACAGTGAAAAAGTATTGAACACATGTGCTAAAATTTAATTAACACTTTGTACAAAATCCTTTTTTTTTTGATGATAACAACTTCAACATGTGTCCTCCATACAGAAATTAGTTGCATGCATTTCTCAGGTGTGATTTTGGTCCATTCTTCCTCACAAACACTCTTGAAATCCTGATTGTTCTGTGGGCTCCTTCTGTGAACTCTGAGCTTTAGTTCCTTCCATACATTTTCTATTGGATTCAGGTCAGGTGATAGTCTGGGCCATTCTAGCTGCTTTATTTTCTTTTTATAAAACCAGTTGAGAGTTTCCTTGGCTGTGTGTTTGCAATCATTGTCTTGCTGAAATGGCCACACTTGTTTCCACTTCATCATTCTGGTAGATGGTAGAAGATTTATATAAAGAATGTCCCACTACATTTGTCCATTCATTCTTCTTTCAATTACGGTATATGACATCTGCCAGTGCCGTATGCTGAAAATCAGCCCCACACCATGATGTTCCCACCTCCATATTTCACTGTCGGTATGTTGCTTTTGGGGTGATATTCAGTGCATTTTAGCCTCCAAGTTAGTTCAATTTTAGTCTCATCTGACCAGACTGTATACTCCCAGTAATCCACTTCTGGATTATGGCACTAAAGGCCCCGTCACACCTGGCGACAGGGCTGGGGATTGTCGGTGGCGACTGGCGGGTGCGCGCACATTTCTGGCGCCCCGCCAGCGTCGCTGTCCCCCGATTACACGGGGTGACACCTCCAGCCCCGCGCCGGTGAGCTGTCAGGCGGCATCGCCGCCGGGGTGTCTGAAAACCCCAGCGGCGATGCAGGACAATGGGAGCCTATGGCTCCCATCACCTGTCAGGTCGCCGGCGGCCGGTTACATGGGGCGATGTGTGCATATCGCCCCAGATCGGTCGTCTGGTTTCAGAGCACTGCTCTGAAACCAGGCGACCGCCCAGCACAGCCTACATCGCCCCTTTACATAAGGCGACGTAGGAGCGATGTCGCTGCTGATAGGCCACGCCCCCACGTCACCTATGTAATCGGCGGCGATCTGGCCCCGTGTGACGGGGACTTAACAGTGCTCACTGGAACCTTCAGTGATTTATAAAATATTCTGTAACCAATGCCATAAGTATATTTGGCAACAATAATGTTCTGATGATCTTGAGACAGCTCACTGATTTTAGCCATCATAAGATGTTTCTTGTGTGTCTCCTTTGTAATGACGCACCTTTTTAAAGGCCATTAGTTGAACCAGCTGATATTATTTTTCAATAATTGTCAACATTGCTTATTACTGATTGATTCCAGCTGGTGTCTGATCTCCATGAATTTTGCACCTCTCTTCTTCATGTTTTAATATAAATGTCCCTGTGTCATTTCTCATTATTACACACAAGTTTATTGATAGACATCTATGATTTGATTTTGTGCTGTGTGCATTGGATAGGTTGTTACCGACCTATCATGAGAAATTCATCAATATCGCCTTTATAAATATATTTAGTTTGAATATTGGTGACATGTTCAATACTTATTTTACCTGCTGTTTGTATACGTGTATAGATGAGGAATAAAATAATGGCTATGGGGGGGGATTGTCTCAAGGCATAAAAACCCCATAGTTGTTTTTTGCTTAATTGTACCCCTATATAAAGAGACATGTCATGATAATCCTCTGTAAATATTAATGCTCAGGCACGACAAAGCTTCTAATAGTAGTGAGTGTGACAAATCTGGTGGAGACTATAATTAGAGCTCGTTGGGAGCTGTTATTATATTGCCTTGAGCTGCAGAAATCCTTTGACGAGAAAGGCGAGATAGTGAAA
Organism: Allobates femoralis; assembly: GCA_033576535.1. Lineage (NCBI taxonomy): Eukaryota > Metazoa > Chordata > Amphibia > Anura > Aromobatidae > Allobates > Allobates femoralis. Next base: position 201,856,204 of record JARQOC010000003.1, on the reverse strand, counting down.
GGTCCTTATTGTACAGCGGGTTGTCAGTCGGCCTGATATTGGATGTACGGTATACTCTGTATTCAGAATCGATCCATCTTTTCTCGTTATTATTTTATTTTTAATAGCCATTGTAAAGGAACGTGTCATTTCTGAATTATTCATCTGATAATTATATGGGAAAATGTTTTTTTGTGTTTTTAGGAGCATTGAAATGGCAACTGTAGAAACGGAGTTCCTTCGAGACCAAGGTGAGTAACATTGTTATTTATGAGGGAGTAATACACCTTTTTAAGGGACTTTACGTAGCTTAGAAAAGTAACCTGAAAGCTGCAAATAGATCAATATAAGGCCCCTTTCACATCAGTTGTTTGCTGATGTTTCCAACGATCCGGCACATGGCGCCGGATCTGCTACCTAATGACCGACTTGTGGCACCGATCCGCCAAGCCCTATTCATTCTCTATGGTGTGGTTTGCCGGATCTGGCACTTGCGGCGGCAGATATGGTAAATCTGTCGAATCTGCAGCTTTCAGCAAAAAACGCTGATCTGACAGCACTTGTACTGAATCCTCTCAAATTGCCCGTCATTTCACCTAAATCAAGAGTTAAGCACTACTCCAGTGCTTGTGTCTTTTTTTGCAGTCGTGGGGTGGTGTTTTCAACCTAAGATCTCTGCCCCTAGTAACCTAGGGTTCGGTCTTGTAGCGCCATCTTCTGAATGCAATTTCTGACTGGCCAGAAGTCAGATGTTATGTCACAGGCTCCCAATGTATCTCTGAGAGACAGAATGAGGCTCTCATAGACGTTTATTGAAGAATGACCTCCAGAGTGCTCCATAAATCACTGGTCCCTGCTGTAGGTCACAAACTGCATGAGACCTATGAAAGTGGCAGTGTTAACATATGAAATGTTAGAGGGCGACTATAAAAGTACCGTTACACATCGCAATGCAACATCGACAAAAAGTCACATGGTGTGGTCATTGCAGTTGATATCGTTCGAGCGTTGTGTCGTGTAAATGGGCAATGCGACTCGAAAAAATCATAGGTACGATATTGCAAGAAGATTGTGCAAGCCCTTCAATCGTACGATATTGCATATGCGATGTGGCATGATCGTGCAGTGTGACGGCGCAACTATGATCTTGTTTGCAACTTCCCCAATTCACTACAATATTAATGCTCGGTCCCTGGGTTGCTCATACCCAGCGCACAAAAGTTGAGGACAACAGCCTAGTAGCGTTGCCTTCCGATATCTCCCTGTGTGACATCTACTATGCGATCTTGGACAAGTGCCAAAAACGTGCGCCACTCACATGAAATTGTATGAGATATCGGAACGATATTGCGACGTGTAACAGTACCCTGAGAGTAGGGGCAAGAGACTCAGATTTAACCCCTTCATGACATTGGACCTACTAGTATGCAGACTGAAGTCGGTAAGCTCAAACTCCAACTCCTCAATTTCTCTCTGACTCCATGACTCTGACTCCCTCATACACGGCTCATATTTAAGTGATACATTTATTGTAGGACAGTGTGAATATCAGGCTTTAATCATTATTATGATACAATAATCAAGATGTTTAGTTACAACATAATAATTCATAATAATAATATTCCGCGCACACCGCATTGCACTACGGCACCCAAATCATTATATATTTTAGGAGTTGGAGTCAGTCCATTTTATACAGACTCTTACTTCTCCAAATTGGGCTCCAACTCCACGACCCAACTCTACAATCCTGCCGGTATGTACTATATTATGGCGCATTCCTACAAATGGATGTACCGTTATGTCCTTGCGATCGTGCGGGCATGGACTGTGCCCATGTGATCGCCACCAGTAGCTTGGTTTAAGTGATAGTAGAATACCTGGCTGTCAGTAAGGAGCGGTGCCCTCACCGCCCATTTTATTAACCGTGCTGCCACCTGATTGGGACCCCCGCAACGTTATCATGGGGGTTCAATCGTTGCCATTGTAACCCAGGGTCAAATGATGACCTCCACCATACCTGACTATGACCAGGAGCATGGTCTGAAAGGCTTGTGGCAGAACTGACAGGTATAATGCATTGCAATACATTGTATCAGGGCAATAAATGTTTATGCCCCATAGAGGGACTAAGGAAAGTTAAAAAAATAAAAACTGTAAACATACAAACCCCTCCCCCAAAAAAAAAATATACCAAAAAATATGGGTATTTATGTAAAAAATAAAAAACAAAAGTTACTCATATCTGGTATTGCCATGTCTGGAGCAACCCGATCTATAAAGCTGTTGCACTAGTTAACCCTTTCAGTGAACTCTGTAAAAAATTTAAAAAAACATAGTTTTTGATTTGTCTTTTCATTATACAGCTGACAAAAAGTTTAATAAAACATGATCAAAAATTAATTTGTAAATAAAAATGATATAACTGAAATGTCTTGTCCTGCAAAAAACAAGCCGTCACACAGTTCCAGCACCAAAAAAATTAAACTACAGCTCTCAGAATACAGCAATGCAAAAATGTTTTTTTTATAAAATATTTTTATTGTGTAAAAGCTGCAAAACATAAAAAACAAACCATAGAAATGTGTAATCTTACCGATTCAAAATTTGGTAATGCAAGAAACGTTTATTTTATTAAAAAAGTGTTTTTCTCTTGCGCCTCATTGGGGGATACAGGACCATGGGTTATGCTGCTATCCCTAGGAGGCTTACACAGATTAGCTTCTCCCCCACAGCATACACCCCCTGGCTGGGCCAGGCCACAACCAGTTTAAGCTTAGTGTCTGTAGGAGGCAGATCGGTCTACAGACCCACATCTTTTTATAATTTTTTATTATTATTTTTTTACTACAGAAGAAGTTTTTAGACGGGTGACCGCCCCCCTTTAAGAGGGCTGCTTTCCCAGCCATCAACAGGCGGGACCGTGGAGTGTCGCCTCCACGAATTCCCTTCTGCTCCATTGGATCTCTAAGGGATACCCATTTTTTTATTTTTTCATGGATATCAAGGCGACAGTTCCTAGAGGACTGATTTCCCAGCCATCAACAGAAGGGCACACGGAGTGTCACCTCCTTATATCCCCCTCTGCACCTGGCGTATACCCATCATCCCAGTCCTGTGGGACACTGTAGACTTCCTCAGCCTCCTATAAAAGAGGCCTGAGTCGCAGGATTAAAAGCACAACCCACAGTCACACTAAGGTCTCGCTCAGCAGCATATTCTGCGAGAGGTAACACTGCTGCACACAAACAGCGCTGCTGGCAGTCATTCCATCTTGTGAGACGGTGACAGACCTGCAGGGTAAGTCAATACCCGATGGCGGTGTAGCTCCCGACACCGGTGTCTATACAGCGGAGGGCTCCCTAACAATCCACCTTACACAGTAGACTTCCAGACTGCCGATCCCTACTTCACCTCAGCTTCCCGCCGCGGCGATAAATTTAGGCCCCGGCTTCGGCCTAATTGCGGTGCTCACTTTTGGCCCACCCCTTTGATGACGCAGAGTTTCCATACACGCCCCCGATGTGACGTCACATTGGGCGCTGAATCCGACCTTCAGCTCCTGGCCCGCCCACCGTGTATTTCGTCTCCTGCGTGAGGTAACACTGCTCCTGTGCTCTTTTCTGTGTATACAGCGCAGCAGAGGGATATTTCTTCACCGCTGGCATTCTGGAAGGTGGTTTTCGGGTCATTACCAGTCTTTGGGAACAGGACCATGGGGCGGCTAAAGGCGGGATCTCCTCTTTTCTGGTAAAAGTGGACCCCTAAGCTGCAGGGCTCTAGAGCCATCCAGATCTCTTAGGGATAGCAAAAAAAACCTCACCCGCAGCAGCTCTGCTAAAGCACTTCAATACAAACCTGTTTAATTTGATCCTAGCAGGAGTGCCACTATCTTTTTTAGCATGCAAACCTTTAAATTATGCGTCACCTGTCACCTGGCCCTTTCGAGCGGTCACACCACACCACACTGCCAGGCCTGTGTCCCCGCAGAAGCTCAGGAGCCCTCCGCCAATGTCGGAGCAACTAGTGCTCCGAGCCCGCCAGACTGGTCACTATTCCTCACTCAATCCTTGGAAAAGCTGTCTAACTCCCTGGTCCAGGCTATGCAGCACTCTCCCCCTGTCACATTTTCCCAGGATAGTGTACAGGCACAGGACCTTATTCGGGAGCCCACAACTGTTGAGGACAGGTGAACGTCCAGCTACCACAGAGGCAACTAAGAAAAGGTCTCACAGAAACGTCTCACCCTTTCTTCCCATGGCTCTCACACCTTCCCTCACGGGATTCGAGATCGGTCTCCCCTACTACGGCTGAACCTCATATTCTAGACATGGACGACCATTTTGATCTAGAATCCCCTTAAACTCAGGCAATGGTCGATGACCTGGTGCCAGCAGTTAACCAAACGCTTAAGATAGATGACCCTATAACAACGACTACGGACCATACAGTCTCATTTAAGAGAGCGAAGCGTCAGCTAAAATTTTTTGTCGACCATCCAGAGTTCCACGATATTCTGTCCAAACAATTGGAAAGACCGGAAAAAAGGTCAGGGGGTCGCAAGCCCATTGAGGCTCATTACCCCTTTCCCCCAGGCTTCACTAAAGATTGGGCAGATTCGCCGCCGGTCAACCCCCCAGTCTCCCGTCTAGTGGCAAAGACTATATTGTCCTTGCCGGATGGGTCTTCTATTAATGGCCTGGCAGACAGGCAGGTCGAGCATTTAGCACGGTCAGCCTTTGAAGCAGCGGGATCGGCTCTATCGCCTTTGTTCGCCTCGGTCTGGGTGGCCAAGGCAATTGTAATTTGGGCGGGAACTTTACAAAAATCCCTCAAACTTCAGACCCAGAGCTGGTGGATCTGACATCTCAAATCATTATGACCGGAGATTACTTAATCCATGCTTCTCTGGATTTGACCACTTGGGCTGTCCTCATAGCTTCTAACGCGATCACCATTCACAGAGCCCTTTTTCCCAGGCCATGGCGAGCGGATTCAGCGTTGAAAAAGTCCTTTGCCAGCCTTCCTTATCAAAGCGGGTGACTTTTCAGTGAACGATTAGATAAACTCATCTCGGACACGACTGGTGGAAAAAGTACATCTCTTCCAAGAAATACCCTTCTTTTAAAAGACCACAACCACGTTTTCGGCCCTTTCGTTCTTCATTCAGCTGGGCATCCTCTCGAGCGCCTACATCCGCAAGCCATTCTCCGCGTACGGAAAGGGGCAACCAGTCATCTTACAAGTAGAATCAAAACTGGCAAAATAGGCCAAAGCAATCTACACCATGTTCCAAATTATTATGCAAATGTTCTTTTTCTCTGATTTTCCTAAATAGTCGGTGCCAATGACAGTCAGTGTAATAAAAGTCATCACCCGTTAGAGTATAATCAAATTTTACTGAAGAAACCTCCCAATGATAACAGTATAATCTTCAAAATTTAAAAAAACTCTAAATGCACTTGTCAGGTCGCCATTGACTCGGTGGCTGGTGTTCCTGCCTCAGCCACTGGGAGGCGCCGGATTCCTTCGTCTGATGGTGCCGGTGATAGGAGGGCCATGTCCTCATATGGACCTGCTCCTTCGACGTCTGCCTCTGTCGCTGAACGCCCCCATGTTTTTTTTTGGGTGATGTTGGCTACAGAGGAGGGAGCCCTGCGAGGTGTCTGATAGGCGCAGCCTTCGTTCTTCTGTCAGAAGTGGGGTGGTTGGTGCCAGTCGTGTATCACCATCTGGCCTGGTTCTGAGGGCGGTCCGGATGAGATCATCAGGCTGTGGGCTCCAGCCTATGGAGGTAACCGCGCCCTTCAAATACATTGAAGCCTGTCTTGCAGGCCACCAGAAATAGTCTTGGTTCCCCAGTGATATAGTGTGTGTTTGGTTTTGACTTTGACCTTTGCCTGGATTTTCAACTCTGCTACAGCCTGACGATTTTGTACCTTAGCTGCCCTCTCGGTTTTGACTCGGACTCCTGACTACGTTTTTTGGGTCCTGATTTTTCCCTTCCTGGTGACCTTTCTGCTCTGCTGCTCATAATAGCAGCTACCCCCAGGGCTCCACTGTAATTCCAGATCCCTGTATAGGGGTTAAGGGTTCTCGGGGTTTCGGGGGTGCTGCCTTACCAGCAGCTCAGCAACAGAGCGGATGGTCTCACAGCACTGGTCCGAATTATTAGGCACAGTAGAGTTTTGAAACATTTGATATGTTTGAAAGAGCTGAAAATGCTCATTTGTTGAATTTGCAGCATTAGGAGGTCACATTCACTGAAATAAAAAGGCTATTTAACTCCAAAACATCCTAACAGGCCAAGTTACATGGTAACATAGGAACCCTTCTTTGATATCACCTTCACAATTCTTTCATCCATTGACCTTGTGAGTTTCTGCAGAGTTTCTGCTTTGTATTTCTTTGCATAATGTCAGAATAGCTTCCCAGGCTGTTGTTTTGATGTGAACTGCCTTCCACCCTCATAGATCTTTTGCTTGGTTATACTCCAAAGGTTCTCTATAGGGTTGAGAGTCAGGGGAAGATGGTGGCCACACCATGAGTTTATCTCCTTTTATGCCCATACAGCCAATGACACAGAGGTATTCTTTGCAGCATGAGATGGTGCATTGTCATGCATGAAGATGATTTTGCTCCTGAAGGCACTTTTTTGCTTTTTATACCATGGAATAAAGTTCTCAGTCAGAAACTCTATATACTTTGCAGAGGTCATTTTCACACCTTCAGTAACCTTAAAGGCCTACCAGCTGTTTCCACTGATTCTGGCCCAAAACATGACTCCTCCACCTCCTTGCTGACGTTGCAGCCTTGTTGGGACATGGTGGCCATCCACCAACTGATCCACTACTCCATCCATCTGGACCATCCAGGGTTGCTCGGCACTCATCAGTAAACATAAATGTTTGAAAATTAGTTTTCATGTATGTCTGGACCCATTGCAACCATTTCTGCTTGTGAGCACTGTTTAGAGGTGACCGAATAGTAGGTTTATGCACCACAGCAAGCCTTTGAAGGATCCTACACCTTGAGGTCCGAGGGACTCCAGAGGCACCAGAAACTTCAAATATCCTGTTTGCTGGTTTGTAATGCCTTTTTAGCAGCTGCTCTCTTAATCCGATGAACTTGCCTGGCAGAAACCTTCCTCATTCTGCTTTATCTGCACAAACACGTCTGTGCTCAGAATCAGCCATAAATCTCTTCACAGTACGATGATACGCTTAAGTTTTCGTGCAATATCTAATGTTTTCATCCCTTGTACAAGGCATTGCACTATTTGTTGCTTTTTGGCAGCAGAGAGATCCTTTTTCTTTCCCATGTTACTTGAAAACTGTGGCCTGCTTAACATTGTGGAACACCCAGTTTTCCTTTTATTGGGCTCACCTGCCAAACTAATTATCACATGTATCTGAGATTGATTTCAGTGATCCAAAGAACCCTGAGACACAATACCATAATGGGTTTCATTGACAAAAATACAAAAACAAAACCCTATGACACTTAAAACCAATTTGCATAATAATTTGGAACATGGTGTAGATCTAAAGGTTCCAGATCCAATCGCTTCTCCTCGTCGTGGCTCGCACTTATTCCCAGAAGACACTCCCACCGTCGCGGTTGTCTACGCTTATTTCATCGCGTATGGCAATCCGTCATCGACAACAGATGGGTCAAAGATCTCGTGTCTTCTGGTTACTACATAGAATTTATAGCCAGCCCTCCAAACCGTTTCTTTCCCGCCAATCCACCAAAGTCACCGATACGAGCTCGTGATTTTTTTCCACGCAATATCCTCGCTTCGGCTCCCCGGGGTAATCGTTCCTGTGCCGGACTCCGTACGTTTCAAAGGGTTTTTAGTGAAACCTTTTTGTTGTTCCTAAGAAGGACGGGTCGGTACGTCCCATCTTGGACCTAAAACATCTAAACAGATATTTCGCTGTCCGTCGTTTCAGCATGGAGTCCCTCTGTTCCGTCATCGCATCTATGGAAGAAGGCGAGTTTCTCGCCTACATCGACATAAGGGATGCGTACCTTCAAATCCCGATAGCTCAGGCACATCAATGTTTTCTACTATTTGCTGTCCACAAGGAGATCTTCCAATTCGTTGCTTTACCCTCGCCACGGCGTCAAGAGTATTCACGAAGGTCATGGCCGCTGCCATTGACCATCCTTCATTCCAGAGGAATTGTCGTCCTGCCCTATCTGGACGACCTCCTCTTCAAAGGCCACTCCTTCACAGCCTGCGAGGAGAGTGCCCAAATAACCATGGACACTCTTTCGCGACTGGGTTGGTTAGTCAATTTCAAAAAATCCTCTCTAATCCCTGCCCAATCTATCACCCTCCTGGGCATGGTCTTCAACACGTCTCGGGGGTTAGTCACACTTTCTCGAGACAAAGTGCAAGCCCTACGTTGGGGAACATGCACCCTGCTCCGATCCTCCCCGCCCTCCATCCGTTATGGAATGAGGGTTCTTGGCAAAATGGTGCTGTAATAGAAGCAGTCCCATTCGCTCTATTTCACCTTTGCCCGCTACAGATGGCCCTGCTGACCACCTGGGACAGGAGTCCCTTCTCACTGGACTGGGTATTCTCCCTGACCCCTTTGGTCCAGAGGTCACTACGATGGTGGATGTGCCCTACGGCTCTATCCAAGAGCCGGTCCTTCCTTCCGGTCGATTGGGAAGTCCTCACCACCGATGCCAGTCTCCTTGGTTAGGGGGCGGTTTATCGTTATCATACTGCCCGGGGTCACTGGTCCGAACAGGAGTCAACGCTTCAAAGCAACCTGCTGGAGATACAGGCCATAGCCCTATCTCTACGTTGTTTTCACAGTCTCCTGGCAGGTCATCACATCTTTGTCCAATTGTACAATGCAACGGCAGTGGCCTACATCAATCACCATGGCATCACCCGTTGCAAAAGGGCTCTCTGCGCGGTAGAAAGCATTCTCTCCTGGGCGACTCGACTGGGTCCGACATCTCAGCAGTGCTCATCCCAGGAGTGGACAATAGGACGGCGGACTTTCTCAGTCACTAGGGCCTCGCCGCAGGAGTATGGTCCCTGCACCCGGAAGTGTTTCAACAGATTTGCTGCCGCTGGGGGACACCGGATGTGGACCTCAAGGCTTCTCGAATAAACGCCAAGGTCCTGGTGTTCATGGCCCACTCTCACGATCCGACTTCGATCGTAGCGGACGCACTGGTGCAATCGAGACGTCATTTCAGTCTCCCGTACATTTTTCCTCCATTCCCCTTAATTCCGAAGGTACTGAGGAAAATCAAATCAGAACAAGTCCTGGTCATCCTCATAGCTCCAGATTTACCCAGACGGGCCTGGTACACCAACCTAGTTCAGCTAGTTGCAATGGTTCCCTGTAGCTTACCAGATCGTCCAGACCTTCTATCTTAAGGTCCGGTTTGCCACCAAGGTTCGAGGGGTCTGAATTTGACGGTGTGACCGTTGAGACTAGGGTGCTGACTTAGCTGGTTTATCACCTGATGTCATTGGTACCATGATTAGAGCTCGAAAACCAGCTTCTGCACATATCTACTATTGTACGTGTTTGGTTGGCCCTTTGTTCCTTGAAAGGCCAAATTCTGCAGACACAAACCTTGGCAAATGTGTGCTCCAGCAGGCTGTGGCGCATCTCTCTACATAAGCGTTTTCTTTTTCATGTGCAGGGGCGTCTCATTCCTTGGGTTACAGATTTTATTTTCCAACCCATGGTCCTGTGTCCCCCAATGAGGCGCAAGAGAAAAAGGGATTTTTGTGTACTCACTGTAAAAATCCTTTTCTCTGAGCCATCATTGGGGAACACAGCACCCACCCTGTTGCCCATTTCGGGCGTTGTTTTCTTCTGGCTCTTTATTTCTGAGTTTGGCATTATAACTTTGGTAGTACTCTATTGTTATACCTCTTCTACTGCTTGGCCACTGTATGCTGTGGGGAGGAGCCAATCTGTTCTGTTTCTTTCAGAATTCACTTAGTATCCAGCCTCCTAGGGATAGCAGCATAACCCATGGTCCTGTGTCCCCCAATGCTGGCTCAGAGAAAAGGATTTTACGGTGAGTACACAGAAATCCTTTTTTAGTGTGATATATATATAGATAGAAATATAGATGCTAAAAACGCATTACCAGTGTCCCTGCTCTGTCTCCCCACTCTGTCTGCTGCTTCTTGCTGTTCCTGGTCCGCTGGGTGAATATTCATGAGCTTTAATGAGCGGCATCGGAAGCAGCAGAGAGCGGGGAGACAGAGCAGGGACACTGGTAATGCTTTTTTACCATCTATATTTCGATCTATCCTATCTCTTTCTATCCTATATATCAGTTGCAAACGCAGGATAACGTAATGCTGCAGATTTGCACAAATTTGTAGCATTGTGTAATATTGTGTTTGTGTTGTAACGGACTGAAAAACGCTGCAGTCCGTGCTTGCCTGTGCATTTCAACAAATGCATACTTGCAAACGCATGCCTGTTTTGGCATGCGTTAATATGCCATTGTTCAATGCAAGTCTATGGATGCGTTAACGCATCCGTTACATTGCGTTTGTGCTGCTGTCAAACAGATGCGACAAAAGTGCTGTCAACAATGGTTTTGTTCAACTTTTAAAAAGAGGACCCAACTGAGCACAGGTTAAACGGAGTCCAGAATATCTCTGCTGCCTCATTAGTGAATTCGGGTTTCACCTGAATCACATATTTTGGTAATATAGATGGAAATCCTAGTGTAAGTGCTTAGCATAGAATATAGGATAAATGTGAACTGATCCAAAATGTCCTGTGCCCCAAATTGCCACCAATAACTTTCAACTCAATCCACAAAATAACAAGTCCTCACTCAGGTCTGTCATCTGTTAACAGAAATATAGAGGGTTTCCACATTGATGCTAGCACAAAGGCTCTGGAAAAGTGCTTTGGCTCTCCCCTAAAAAGAAGTTCAGCAACACCTGTGCTCCCAAATCCGTATGCCCCCCTCCCTTCTAAGCACCACAGTGTGCCTAAACCAGATTTACTGTCCACTTGTTTGTCATTATTGTAGTGAGGAAGCTCTCTTCATTTACGGGGTGTGCATCTCCAGAAGCACGAGCTGGGCACAATGTACGAACACTACAATGTACTTCAAGGGCTTATATGCAATTTTTTCTTTCTGCAATATTTACTGCATTTGGTTTCATGGATTTTTTTCCTAGACAAAATCATCCCTACACCCATAGATGATCTCACAGAGGGATTAAATTTCCAAAATGTGGTCACTTAAGGGGGTTTCTGCTGTTTTGGCACTTGGGGTTCTGTAAATGGAGTCCGCAAAGTATTCTAGGAAAATCTGTGCTCAAAATTCATAAAGCGTTCTTTCCCTCCTGAACCCTGCGGTGTGTCCGAACAGTACAGTCACATGTGTGGTATGGCCACATTCAACAGAAATTGCGTAATTCATTATAGGGCCTTTTTTTACCTACCGTATATACTCGTGTATAAGCCGAGTTTTTCAGCCCAAAATTTGGGCTGAAAAGTCCCCCCCTCGGCTTATACACGGGTCATATACGGGGGGGCTGTGTCCCGGGGGCTGTGGAGGCTGGAGGAGGCGGGGGGGGGCTGCTGTATGAGCGGCCCCGTCACGTGGGGCCGCTCATTAAATATGCACTGCATCCCCCTGTCAATCAGCGGCATGGGGAAGCAGTGCATATGGCCCCCCCAAAAGCTGGCACTGTCCCCCCTTGTAAGGGCCCCCCCGGTGCTTATACATTACCATCCCAGTGTTCTGATCGGCGCCGCTCCTCGGTGCTTCTTCATCCTCCCGCGCTGGCTCCATCCGTGATCTCCGGCTGTCGCAGCGATGTGACGTCATCGCGCGACCGCTGGAGAACCCGGATGCAGCCAGCGCGGGAGGATGAAGACGCAGCACGGAGGAGCGGCGCCGATCAGAACACCGGGATGGTAATGTATAAGCACCGGGGGGGGGCACTTACAAGGGGGGACAGTGCCAGCTTGTGGGGGCTGTTGATACCCCCTGGGGGCTGTTGGTACCCCCAGGGGGCTGCTGGGTACCCCCTGGGGGCTGTTGGTACCCCCAGGGGGCTGTTGGGTACCCCCTGGGGGCTGTTGGTACCCCCAGGGGGCTGTTGGTACCCCCTGGGGGCTGCTGGGTACCCCCTGGGGGCTGTTGGTACCCCCAGGGGGATGTTGGTACCCCCAGGGGGCTGCTGGGTACCCCCTGGGGGCTGTTGGTACCCCCTGGGGGCTGTTGGTACCCCCAGGGGGCTGTTGGTACCCCCTGGGGGCTGCTGGTACCCCCAGGGGGCTGCTGGGTACCCCCTGGGGGCTGTTGGTACCCCCAGGGGGCTGTTGGTACCCCTAGGGGGCTGCTGGGTACCCCCTGGAGGCTGTTGGTACCCCCAGGGGGCTGCTGGGTACCCCCTGGGGGCTGCTGGGTACCCCCTGGGGGCTGTTGGTACCCCCAGGGGGATGTTGGTACCCCCAGGGGGCTGCTGGGTACCCCCTGGGGGCTGCTGGGTACCCCCAGGGGGCCGCTGTATAACCCCTGGGGGGTGCTGTATAACCCCTGGGGGGTGCTGTATAACCCCTGGGGGCTGCTGTATATACTGCTGAGGCCTGTATACCACTGGGGCTGCTGTATATACCACTGGGGCTGCTGTATATACCACTGGGGCTGCTGGGGCTCCTGTATACTACCACTGGGGCTGCTGGGGCTCCTGTATACTACCACTGGGGCTGCTGTATACTACCACTGGGGCTGCTATATACTACCACTGGGGCTGCTATATACTACCACTGGGGCTGCTGGGGCTGCTATATACTACCACTGGGGCTGCTATATACTACCACTGGGGCTGCTGTATACTACCACTGGGGCTGCTGGGGCTGCTGTATACTACCACTGGGGCTGCTATATACTACCACTGGGGCTGCTATATACTACCACTGGGGCTGCTGTATACTACTGCTGGGGCTGCTGTATACTACCACTGGGGCTGCTGGGGCTGCTATATACTACCACTGGGGCTGCTATATACTACCACTGGGGCTGCTGTATACTACTGCTGGGGCTGCTATATACTACCACTGGGGCTGCTGGGGCTGCTATATACTACCACTGCGGCTGCTGTATACTACCACTGGGGCTGCTGGGGATGCTATATACTACCATTGGGGCTGCTGTATACTACCACTAGGGCTGCTGTATACTACCACTGGGGAGGCCTGTATACCACTGGGGGGGGACCTGTATACCACACTGCTGGGGGCTGTATACCTGTGCTGGGGTCCACCCTCGGCTTATACACGAGTCAATAGGTTTTTCCAGATTTTTGGGGCAAAAGTAGGGGGGTCGGCTTATACACGGGTCGGCTTATACACGAGTATATACGGTATATTACCCTTGTGAAAATTGGAAATCTGTGGCTAAAACAACATTTTAGTGGTAAAAAAAATATTTCTTCACTGCCCAATAGTATAACTTCTTGAACATACCTGTGATGTCGATAAGCTCACTGCACCCCTAGGTGAATTCTTTGAGGGGTTCAGTTTTAAAAATTGGTTCGCTTGTGGGGAGTTTCTGCTGTTTTGGTACCTCAAGGACTTTGCCAATGTGAGATGGCGTCCGCAATTCATTTCGGTTAAACCGGCGCCCTTTCCCTTCTACGTTGTATCGTGTGCCCAAATAGTAGTTTTCCACCACTCATTGGGTATCTGCAATTGCTCAACAAATTGTATGGTTCAATTTATTCTCTTACCTTTATGAAAATGAAAAATTTGGGGTTAAAGCAACATTTTTGTGGTAAAATTTTTTTTTTTTTTCATTTTCGCAGCTCAACGTCATAAAATTCTGTAAAGCACTTGGGGGTTCAAGGCGTTCACCAGGCATCTAGATAAATTCCTTGAGGGGTCTAGTTTCGAAAAAGTTGGTGGTTTTCACCATTTGCCACACAAAGCAACATCTTGGGAGAGCAGACCTGGTAGGTGAAATAAGGAATAACATATATAACCAGCACAGAAAGAAGGGCACACATTATACAGTACACTCCAGAATGAATCCCTTTTGCTGAAGTAAAGGGTCAAAACCCACAGGGATTGTAATGCCTATTTTGAAGAGACAAAGAGAAATACCTGCAGAGCGCAACTAATGTGAACAAGACCATAACTTTGGTCGAAATGCATTGTTGAAAAGTTGTTTTTTGTATCTGCACCAATAAAAGAGTTGTCTTTTTGCATTAAAAAAAAGGAGTGTGCATTTGATCAGTTTTTTTCATATAGTTACGTGGGATTCTGAACAGATCTCTTCAAATTGCACCTCGTCTGTGAAATAAATTTTTGAGTGCACATGGAAATATCTTATAAAATTCTGTAAAGTGCTTGGGGGTTCAAGGTTCTCACCAGGCATCTAGATAAATTCTTTGAAGGGTGTAGTTTCCAAAATGAGGTCACTTGTGTGGGGATTGCACTATTGAGGCACATCAGGGGCTCTCCAAATCCGACATGGCATCCACTATCTATTCCAGACACTTTTCGCTCCTTCCTTTCCAAGTCTTTCCATGAGCACAAATAGGGGTTCTCCACCACATTTAGAGTTTGGGCGTACTCAGAAGAAATTGCATAGCAATCTGTATGGTGCATATTTTTTGTTACCTTTGTGAAAATGCAAAATTTGAGGCTAAAGTAACAATTTTATTGGGAAAAATAAAAGTTTCATTTTTTTCTTTCCACATTGCTTTAGTTCCTTTGAAGCATCTGAAGAGTTAATACATGTATTAAATGTGGTTTTGAGCAGTCCAAGGGGTGCAGTTTTTAGAGTGGTGTTACATTTGGGAATTTTCTGTTACATAGGCCCCTCAAAGTCACTTAAGATTTATTGAAAAAATGAGAAATTGTTGATAAACCTTTCATCTTTCTAACTTCCTAACTCAAAAATTTAATGTTTAAAAAATTATGCTGATGTAAAGTAGACATGAGGGAAATATCAAACAAACAGCCAATCACAGAAGCTCACAGTCTGTGAGAGCCTCTTTGATTGGCTGTTGTAGTCAGACTGGAATTCCTCAATCTGGACAGTGATTTTGCTTGGTTGCTATTAGTGTATGGCAACCAATCTGCCATCATAGAGTGATAATTAAAAAAAGAATGCGTTGAACTTCGCAGCATTTTTAAGTCCAGCCCGATGAAAGCAGACAGTCTGCGAGCTGCCACCCTCAGCTGCCTAATTTCCCTTGGCTTGCAGAGAAAATGCGTGGGCTTCGCCCTATTTTTAATTGTCAGCCAAGGTAAAACTAGGCAGCTGAGGGCTGGTATTCTCAGCGGGGTGAGGGCCCATTATTTTAGGGCCTCCCCACACTAAAGAATAGCAGCCCACAGCCTCCCCTGAAAATGGCGCATTTATAAGAAGTGCCATTTCTAGGCGCCTTAGGCCGGCTTCACACTGCGGCTAGTCAGCGGCTGCATATGCGTTAACTGCACACCGGACCGGAGGTCATAATAGCCCTCCAGTCCTGTGTGCTGATTCGGTCCACGGCTGTCAGGGTCCGCTCGGTCAGCCCCGGACCGGATCGTGCCGCAGTGTGAAGCCTGCCTTACCGGGCGCTTCCAGCGGCCCTGATGACTGGTGGCATGCTGGGTAATAAGGGGTTAATACCAGCTTTGTTTTAGCAGCTGGTATTAAGCTCGAGATTCCTAATGTCAGGCCAAGTTTCACCCGGCCATTAAGAATCTCCAATAAAGGGTTAAAAAAAGACCACACAGAGAGAAAAAAATACTTTATTAGAAATAAAGAGACAGACACACTTAGGGACTCCATCTATATTACCCCCACACATCCCTCCAATGATCCTGGTCTTCTGTCTTCTCTCTTCTTTCTTTTGTTTTCTTCTTGAACTCAATCAGCTCTGCTACATCACACAGCAGGGGGCGGAAGTCCGCTTCCGTGCTGTGTGATGAGTGAATGAGACTGTGGGCGTTAAGTGGTGATGTCACCGCTGATCCCGTTGCTATAGTAACCAAATAAGCGGTTACTATAGCAATGTTGAGCACCGGCAAAATCACGGCGGCTTGTGAATGAGCCGACTCATTCACAAGTCGCATGAGTTACTTCCCTGCTTACCGATAGTAGCAGCGCAGGGAGTTAACTCTGCTGTAACCACGGCTGCAGTGTGAGCAGCACAGAGCAGCCGCGGTCACAGCAGAGTAAACTCCCTGCTTACCGGCGCTGCTGCTATCGGTAAGCAGGGAGGTAACTCCTGCGGCTTGTGAATGAGTCAGCTCATTCATAAGCCTCCATGATTTTGCCGCTGCTCATCGTTGCTATAGTAACCGCTTACTTTGTTACTATAGTAACGGGATCAGCGGTGACGTCACCGCTTAACGCTCATTAGGCTCATATCATATGCGCCACTCCCCCCTCCCATCTCTCAGTGCTGAGAGGTAATGAACAGGTGGATGAAGTTAATATTAAATGAGCCTAATGAGCGAACCGACATGATAACTGGAGGCAGCTGCAGCCCGCGCCAACCTCCTCCAGCCTCTGGACACCTCTCCAAAGCCCACCCCTCCCCTACAGCACAGAACATAGTAGATTCAAATTATAAGACGCACTGCCCACTTCCCCCAAAATTTGGGGGGAACAAAAGTGGATCTTATCCGAAAAATATGGTAGTTTAAAAAATTAACATATGTTGTACTTCTGCGTCCTTAAAACTATAATCTATGAAAATAGAAAATAATTAAAGCGCCACCCTAGTGTTTTTATTTTTATTGCTGCAGCATTGCTTTTAATCTAAGCCCCTGCTCCCTATAATACAACCCCTGGCAAAAATGATGGAATCACCTGGCTCGGAGGATGTTCATTCAGTTGTTTAATGTTGTAGAAAAAAAAACAGATCACAGACATGGCACAAAACTAAAGTCATTTCAAATGGCAACTTTATGGCTTTAAGAAACACTAAAATAAATCAAGATAAAAATGTGGTAGTCAGTAAGGGTAATTTTTTTCAGACCAAGGAAAGTGAAAAAATTATGGAATCACTCAATTCTGAGGAAAACATTATGGAATCATGAAAAACAAACACACAAAGAACACTTCAATACATCACTACTATGTTGTTGCACCTCCTCTGGCTTTTAGAACAGCTTGCAGTCTCTGAGGCATGGACTTAATGAGTGACAAACAGTACTCTTAATTAATCTGGCTCCAACTTTCTCTGATTGCTGTTGCCAGATCAACTTTGCAGGTTGGAGCCTTGTCATGGACCATTTTCTTTAACTTCCACCAAAGATTTTCAATAGGATTAAGATCTTGACTATTTGCAGGCCATGACATTGACCTTATGTGTCTTCTTTAAAGGAATCTTTTCACAGTTTTTGCTCTATGGCAGGATGCATTATCATCTTGATAAATGATTTCATCATCCCCAAACATCCTTTCAATTGATGGGATAAGAAAACTGTCCAAAATATCAATGTAAACTTGGGCATTTATTGAAGATGTAATAACAGCCATCTCCCCAGTGCCTTTACCTGACATGTAGCCCCATATCATTAATGTCTGTGGAAATTTGCATGGTCTCTTCAGGCAGTCATCGTTATAAATCTCATTGGAATGACACCAAGCAAAAGTTCCAGCATCATCACCTTGCCCCAATGCACATTCGCGATTCATCAGTGAATAGGACTTTCATCCAGTCATCCACAGTCCACGATTGCTTTTCCTTTGCCCATTGTAACCTTGTTTTTTTCTGTTTAGGTGTTAATGATGGCTTCAATTTAGCTTTTCTGTAGGTAAATCCCATTTCCTTTAGGCGGTTTCTTACAGTTCGGTCACAGACATTGACTCCAGTTTCCTCCCATTCGTTCCTCATTTGTTGTGTTGTGCATTTCCTGTTTTGGAGACATATTGCTATAAGTTTCCGGTCTTGACGATTTGATGTTTTCCTTGGTCTACCAGTATGTTTCCCTTTAACACCCTTCCCATGTTGTTTGTATTTGGTCCAGATTTTAGACACAGCTGACTGTGAACAACCAACATCTTTTGCAACATTGCGTGATGATTTACCCTGATTTAAGAGTTTGATAATCCTCTCCTTTGTTTCAATTGACATCTCTCGTGTTGGAGCCATGATTCATGTCAGTCCACTTGGTGCAACAGCTCTCCAAGGTGTGATCACTCCTTTTTAGGCCACGTGCACACACTGGGTATTTGATGAGTTTTGTACCTCAGGATTTTTAGACAAACCAGGAGTGGAGCAATCAGAGGAAAAGTCTAATAGAAACACCTGCACCACTTCTGTATTTAATCATCCACTCCTGGTTTTGGCTACAATCCTGAGGTAAAAAACTCATCAAATACTGAACATGTGCACGTGGCCTTATGGTGGGGTTACACGTCCCGATATTGCGGCGATATCGGAGGCAACGACGCGGGAGCGCGCATTTAGTGCACGTTTCTCCCTGCATCGCATCGCCAGTTTACACGCCGCGATATCGGGATGCAACGTCCCTACGATGTGCACGCCCACCAACCCAGGAACAACCATTTAACATGGGAGTGAATGGGTGACGTCAGCGTGCACATCGTAGTTGGGCTGTCACACGCTGCGATGCTGGTACAACGGCCTTGCGATATCGGAGAGTTGAATAGCTTTGCTATTCAACTCCGATATCGTTTTGGCATCGTTCCAGCATCGTGTTGTACGCTCAAGCCGTACAACGCGCACCCGATATCGGCTCCAACTCGCGACCCACGTGACTTTTTGTCGGAGTTGGGTCGGAGTTGGACGCCGATATCGCGGCGTGTAAACCCACCATTAGTTGCAGACTAACGAGCAGATCTTATTTGATGCAGGTGTTAGTTTTGGGAATGAAAATTTACAGGGTGATTCTATTATTTTTTCCTCAGAATTGAGTGATTCCATAATTTTTTCCCTCTGCTTGGTCTGAAAAAAGTTACCCTTACTGACTACCACATTTTTTATCTTGATTTCTTTTAGTGTTTCTTAAAGCCATAAAGTTGCCATTTGAAATTACTTTACTTTTTGTGCCATGTCTGTGATCTGCTTTTTCTCTACAAAATTAAACAACTGAATGAACATCCTCCGAGCCAGGTGATGCCATAATTTTTGCCAGGGGTTGTACACTCACCTTCTGGTATTGCTCTAGTCATATCCTGTGATTTGTGACCTGCTACCGGCTCCAGTGTTTCATGGAGTGCCGGAGATCATTTTTCAATACAAGCCTTTGTTCTGGCCTCGTGGCTATCATAGAGATGCAGTGATAGCTTGTGATGTAACTTCTGACCAGTCAGAAGTTATGGGCATAAGATGGTAACGTGGGACCAGAGCGACACCGAAAAAAGATACAGATGCCGGAGGGGGCGCATAAGGCGGGGGGGCTTAGGGTTAAAGCATTTTCTTAAAAAAAAGGAAACGGAGTGGTGCTTTATCCTGCATGGTAAGTGCTGTATAGAGAAATAATGAAGTGCCACATGCAATTTTTCACTCTCCCAAATGATGTGTTAATAGTCGAGCAAACCTTAAAACATTGTAGGTAACCCAGTGGTATTCATCTAAACTACTAATCATCATGCAAATAAAAAAAAACAAGCCCTCCCTGCACCATCCATGGAAAAATATAAGTTAGGCTGGGGTCACACACACAGATATCTGAGCAGATATTGTTCACAGATCTCTGGTTGCAGTGAAATCATGGACAGATTGCTCCATTTGTACACAGCCACAAAATGGAACAATGTGTCCATGATTTCACTGCAACCAGAGATCTGTGAACAATATCTGCTCAGATATCTGTGTGTGTGTGACCCCAGCCTTACAGATCTTATCAAATGGCCTGATTGGTAAAGGATTAAATCCATGCCTTGGAGACTTCTCCCTGGGCGCAGACACCAGATTCCCTTTATTTGCTGTTTATTTCTATGTTCTCCTTTTCACCTCTCAGGAGGTCTCATTTTAGAGTGTTGTCTCTGGTGCAGACAGACATTTCCACAGCAGGACTTCATGACATTAACATATTTCATGGGAGAAATTCTTTGTTTTCGATGTCATTTCTTGTACATTTGATAAATGAGATGATATAGGCCAATCATCATTATTATTGTTGATATTAATCTGAGCCTCATTACATTACGGCACATACAATAAATGTATTTGACATTTTAAAGCACACATTTAAGACATGGCTAATGAGTCTGTGTCTGTCACCTTGCACATCTGCTGCGCTCCCCAAAGTGCGTTCTTGTTGGCAGTAGAGATGTTTACGAGCTTCACTCCCAGCAATCCTCCGGTGAATAAGTCACTTCTAGAGATCTATGCGTGCGTTGTGCCATTTGTACTGAGAACCAGAGGTTTTATATCCGAGTTCTACATATGAGTGTTACATGAAAAATGCTGACATTATGGGAAGCTGTTAGTGTAATATTAGCCTGTCTTCCTATGCAAATAAAGATTTGTAAGTAAAAACTGTAAGGCCATGTTCCACCATGCATTTCTTTGGATGCGGTTTTCCGAAAACGCTGTACAGTCTCCGCGTTTTGGGAAAATCATGATAATATAAACAACTTGCAAACATCATGTAACCATGACCTTAGATTTAAAGATTTAGGAAAAAGGTGACCGGTGTAATTCTTCTATCCAAAGTCCTTTATTAGTGCATAATCAATAAAAGCATAATTGGACCCACGCAGGGGACTGCTAAATGCGTTTCGAGGGAAGAGACCCTCTTAGTCTATATACATAGTGTCACGCTAGGAGCAATCGGGGTAGCCAGGAGCTAGACGAAGGGGATAAGGGGAGCCTACTCTGGCCCTGATACTGGGGTCCCTGGCTTGTCCTGATCTCGAAGGTACCCTTAAAGGTGAGGAGGTTCGAACTGCCAACCTAAGTCCCTAAAGCTCCTGAGAAGCCCTAAGCATAAGCCCCTTCATCCACCCACGGACCACGGAGCCCAGCAACTTCCATGGGAAAAAAACACAGCAGCTTCAGATTAGCTTCTGCTCACACCAGGTCACAGTCCAGAAGTGAACTGAAATCAGCAACAACAGGTGGATGTGAGCTGATCCATTTAAGGTCGAGGGGTGGGGAGCAACCAGCCCAGACACGCCCCTCAGCTCACTTAAGCATTCACACACACCTGCTACTACATGCTCCGCTCATTAGCCTCATCTACTCATACTGAGCAGGGGAAAAAAGGCTTCATTTAAACCTACAGCAGCAGCACTTCCATACAGCAAGGCAGTCAATATGTAACACATAGAAGACCCCCCCTACAAACACCTGATAATCATCAGCACAAATTAGAGGTCGGAGTTAGGAGTCCGTGAGTACATGCAAAGGAGCTGCTTCCCTCTCTCCTTCCCTCTATAACCATACACTTAGATTTAACAGGTTTTCCCATTGATGAAGTTAATTTTCATTTTTGGCATGTTAATTCCACGTTGGTGTCAGACGAATGGTATATCTCATCAGCTCGTGTCCTTCACTCATGTTTAAAGGGAATCTGTCAGCAGTTTTTGCTAGGTAATCTGAAGGCAGCATGCTATATGGGTTAACGCACAGATATCAGCAATGAATTTGTTGTCACACTGTGTGCTGTTGTTTTGTTTCTTTTTGCAGTGTTTGTTTTAGCTTCACATCATTGCCAGATTAGGTCACCTAGAGTTCAGCTAGTCCACCATGTCGCCTGCTGTGATTGACATCTCTTTGTCTATAGACTTTATCTATACAGAGCTTGGTGTGGGCGGGGGCAACTCTCTCAGGCTGGCTTCACATTTGCGTATGGAATGCTGCGTACCAAACGCAGCCAAACGCTTGCGCACATGCGGTCCTATGTTTAACATGGGAACGCATGTGTCTGCGTATGGCTGCGTTTGGCAGCATTTGCATTCGGATGCGCATAATTTATGTGTCCTCCGACCGCGCTCCAAACGCAGCTTGCAGCATTTTTTTGTGCGTTCGCGGCGCTTGCTCTATCCGCAAGCGCCTGCAAGCGCACAAAAAATGCATTGATCTCAATGGGTCCGCAGTGTCCTCTGCATGACACCGCAGGAGAACGCTGCGGATCACATTGAGATCTCTCCCGGTGGCCGCCGGTGATGTCACAGGAGATCACCGACGGCCACCGGGAGATGAGCTCAGCCTCTGATGTTCTCCTCTTCCCTGCCGGCGGTAATCTGCTAGCGATGTCGGCGGTGAGAAACAGCTGATTTGACAGCTGTTTGAATCTTCCCGCGCCGACATCTCCTCTCGGTGTCGGCGCCTGAGATTCAAACAGCTGTCAAATCAGCTGTTTCTCCCCGCCGACATGTCCCGGAGCTTACCGGCGGCGGGGAGGAGGAGATCTCCGGCGCAGATCTCCGCCTCCGGCCCGCCCCCGGACAATGCCGATTGGCTGCCGGGCTGCACAGTGATGTGTCCGCAGGCGGACATTATCCGCTGCGGACACATCAAAGTGTCTCTGCTTTTGAGTGCGTTTGTGTCTGCATGCCATCAGCATGCAGACACAAACGCAAATGTGAAGCCAGCCTCAGCTCTGATGCATGCTAAATCTAAAGGCCACTTCACACGGTAGGATCTCGTTAATGATATCCTTGAAATGTCACGGATTTGTGAACGTTGTAACGATATTGTTTGTGCGTCATTGCATGTAAACGAACGATGTAGGATGGAAAAATCGTTGGATTGTTCATTTAAAAAATGAGATCCGGACCTCAAATCTATCGTTCGTCGTCCAGTTAAGGATCTTTGAAGCAGCAACATTGTTTAGTGTAACACCTTTGTGAACGATGTCGTTCATATTTCTCCTATTCCTGCTGCTATTTAACATCGTTCATACATTCTTCTCTGCATCGCTGGAGCGTTGCCAAATTTAGGATCGTTAATGATATCCTTGCGTGTGACAACGCACCAACTATGTCGGAAGGATCGCGGTCACGTGACATAGGTAACAATATCGTTCACCTATATCCTAGTGTGTGAAGCGGCCTTTAGATTGTGTTGGAACCGTAGCCCCCAGTAAACTAAATGATACCTTATTGGATTTAGGGCTTATTTGCCTACATCATGCTGCTCTCAGATGAGATGGCAAAAACCTGCTGACAGATGCCCTTTTAATCTTTGGTGAAATAACTTCCCTTTATTTACATCTTTTAGGCAACCCTCATATATTTCAAGGCAAGTTGCCATTGGATTTTCACCCACAGTGCATTTCAACTGTACCAACCACGTGGCTAAAAACGGCTAAGCAGGAAAAAAAAGGGCTGAATATGTAGACACCATTAGAAGCTTCTTTTTAGGGATGAACTGACCCGTGGAAGCTTCTGGGGGTTCAGCTGGACTTTTTTGTAAAGTTCTGTTCTGGACCCAAACTTGACTCGAACTTCATTGGACGTGACTGATTGAGCAGTTCTGATCAGTCAGATATAAACAAAGCACTTTGCAGGGAAGGGAGGGCGGGGTTTTGTCATTTAGTTTTTTCTTGTGCTCACGCTACACTTAATAACTCTGATTTCCTCCTCAGTGCAAACCTTTCAAAACTGCAAGCAGCTTGCACTGGGCCGAGCACCGAGTTTACCCGAGCCCAGAGATGCTCGCGCCAATGATTGGCATACGTGTAAATCATCTGTACTCTCAATTTGTGTTTGGCATGATCTTGAAAGTTTGGTTCGCTCGTTGCTAGTTGTTTTCAATATTGATCTGCAAGAGCGCACCGCTTCCCTCGCTTCGAGCTTGCCGGGGGATAATCGGATCCTGACAGTTCCCACTAGTGGCATGGTCACCCCAAGGGCCTGGACTGTGTGCTCTCCAATGCTATAAACAGCTTTGCCTCTGTGGCGTCAGTGGAACACAGGGCCGCTGAAGTAGCCCAAATCCAGACGTTCGGACAGCTTGTGAGCATTGTGGGCAAGGTGCTCCTTGCCTACAATACTTGCCTCCTAGACTTCAGAGGTGGCCAGTGACCAAGTAAACAAGCAGTACACAATACTTGCAATAATTGTTCAGAGGTAAATTGCTTAGTTGTTTGTTTTTTTACGAGCCTATTAAATGTTACCCATTGGAATAAACCAGCAGGTCACAAATCACCAGACACAGGCATGTGCGGCAGGTATAGAAGATGAAGTCGCCAGAGGTTGAGTATAAGACTGGTACAAGGGACGTAGATTTGTAGCGGTAAAATTATAGACAAAACCCACTGGAGTGGTGCTTTAAAGAGTATTTTAAGCGTATTTTTGCCAATCCCCTGCAAAATTTATGTCAAAGAGTTCTATGCAAACATACCTTTTTTTTCAGATTATAAGACACATTTCTGTGCCCCCAACTTTTAGGGGAAAGTGGAGGGTGCGTCTTATAATCCAATTCTACTGTTTTGGTACTGTGGGGGGGCACTTTGGAGCGGTGTCCGGAGGCTGGAGGAGGCTGCACAGGCAGTGGGAGTTCACGTGTTCCCGCTCATTAGCCTCATTTAATATTCACTGCACCTTCCCCTGTCCATCACCTCGGTGCTGTTTCAGCACCGAGGTGTGATGTACTTGGAAGTGGCACATATTACATGGGCCCCACCCCTCTCCCCCCATGTATGATGTGGCCCCACCATCACCCTATGTGTTCCCTGTTGGCACACATTGCCCCACCGTCCCGGATAAGGCCCCCCTTCCTTCATGCTATATGGCCCCCGCTGACGTGCAGACTGTAAAAATAGCAAACACTGTTACTCACCTTCCCACGATCGCTTCGTGCTTCAGCTGAGTGGTGACTTCCTGTGTCAGTGCCGGCATCGGGTCACGTGATCGGCACAGCACAGTGATGTCATCACTGTGCTTTGCCAATCACGTGACCCAATGACTGGGATTGATGCTGGAAGTCACCACTCAGCTGATGCATGGAGCAATCATCGGAGGGTGAGTAACATTGTTTGTTATTTTACAGTCTGCACGCCAACGGGTGCCATATAGCGTGAAAGGGGGGGGCATATCCGGGACAGTGGGGCAATGTGTATCAGAAGTGGACATATAGGGTGATGGTGGGGCTGTGTGAGTCAGCAAAGGGGGACATATAGGGTGATGGTGGGGCTGTGTGTGCCAGCCAGCACAGGAGGACATATAGGGTGATGGTCGGGCTATGTGTGCCATTACAGGAGGACTTATAGAGTGACGGTGGGGCTGTGTGAGCCAGCAAAGGGGGACACATTGCGTGACGGGGGGCCATGTGCCATCACAGGGGGCCATGTGCCAGCACTGGGGGGCCAAGTTCCATCACAGGGGGCCATGTGCCAGCACTGGGGAACATGTGCCAACACTGGGGGACATGTACCATCACAACGGGAAATGTGCCATCATAGGGGGCCATGTGCCAGCACAGGGGAACATGTGCTATCATAGGAGGCCATGTGCCACCACAGGAGTACATATGGCCCCACTATCTTACATATCAGATTGGGGGCTATATCCCAGGATGAGGGACAGACATACCAGGATGGGGGCCATATATACCAGGATGGGGACATATATTTACCAGGATGGAGGGCCATGTACCAGGATGGAGGACGTATATGCTGTTTATAAGATTGACATGGCATGACATGCCATTATAAGACGCACCCCATTTAACATTAATTTTTTTTCTCTGTCCCTTCACCAAATTTGGGGATGCGTCTTATAAAGCGAAAAATACGGTACCTTTTATTGCTTTGTCTGTTTCATTTTCCACATACAAACATAATATTTGCTGAGCACTTCTGAATATATACGGTACTGTAAATACATCCCAGAGATCGATTTGCCCATCATGCAAATAGGTTATTCATATTGCGTTTACATTTTAAGAGTACTAGTCCCTAATTTGGGGGTGCTCTATTTAATAAGAATGGGTAGCCTCAGACTAGTGATTTTTCTAAATATAATTTTTGTATAAAAGTGCGCAAAGCGAAACCTAATGCCAAGCTTTCTAACTTCAGAGTGTGGGATTCTGCTATACAGCAGGAGTTCTGGCA
Organism: Allobates femoralis; assembly: GCA_033576535.1. Classification (NCBI taxonomy): domain Eukaryota; kingdom Metazoa; phylum Chordata; class Amphibia; order Anura; family Aromobatidae; genus Allobates; species Allobates femoralis. The sequence continues at coordinate 201,830,219 of JARQOC010000003.1, read as the reverse complement.
TGCAATGTTCACATACACTGAAGTTGTGATGTCACCCCTATGCTGCCTGTCAGGAGGGAACAAGGGTTGTTGAGCATAACCCTTTGGGGATGATTGGCTTGTCATTGGTTTTAGCCCTCTAATGAAGTCTTTAATCGGTTTAACTTCTTCACCCACTGTTTTCACCTTCCTGACCAGGCCAATTTTTTCATTCTGACCAGTGTTACTTTATGTGGTAATAACTCCAAGGGTAACAGGAAAAAATTGACCATACAATTTGTTGTGCAAATTCTCCTGAGTATGTCAATAACTCATATGTGGTGAAAAACTACTGTTGGGGCACACTGCTGGTTTTTATAGAGAAATTTACTTTTGGAGCTCAAAATTAGCTGAAATAGATAGTGGATGCCATGTCAAGTTTCCAAAGCCCCTGATTTGCCTAGACCGTGAAAAAAAACTGCAAGTGACCCCATTTTGGAAACCACAACCCTCAAGGAATTTATTTAGATGTGCAGTCAGCACCTTGAACCACCAGGTGCTACACAGAATTTTAGAACGTTATTCCATGAAAAGAAATGAACATTTTTCCTACTAAAACGTTTCATTTGCCCCATATTTTTTATTTCTACAATTGTAACAGGAGAAAATAGACCATAAAATTTGTATAAGTATAAATAGTTAGCGAACACCATATCATGTTTTCCGAGCCCCGGATGTGCCTTAACAGTGGAAACTCCCCACAAGCGACTCCATGTTAGAGACTACACTCCTCAGGGAATTTATCTAGAGGTGTGGTGAGCTACCGTATATACTCGTGTATAAGCCGACCCGTGTATAAGCCGACCCCCCTACTTTTGCCCCAAAAATCTGGAAAAACCTATTGACTCGTGTATAAGCCGAGGGTGGACCCCAGCACAGGTATACAGCCCCCAGCAGTGTGGTATACAGGCCCCCCCAGTGGTATACAGGCCTCCCCAGTGGTAGTATACAGCAGCCCCAGTGGTAGTATACAGCAGCTCCAGCAGCCCCAGTGGTAGTATATAGCATCCCCAGCAGCCCCAATGGTAGTATATAGCAGCCCCAGTGGTAGTATATAGCAGCCCCAGTGGTAGTATATAGCAGCCCCAGCAGCCCCAGTGGTAGTATATAGCAGCCCCAGCAGTCCCAGTGGTAGTATATAGCAGCCCCAGTGGTAATATATAGCAGCCCCAGCGGTAGTATATAGCAGCCCCAGCAGTCCCAGTGGTAGTATATAGCAGCCCCAGCAGCCCCAGTGGTAGTATATAGCAGCCCCAGCAGTCCCAGTGGTAGTATATAGCAGCCCCAGTGGTAGTATATAGCAGCCCCAGCGGTAGTATATAGCAACCCCAGCAGTCCCAGTGGTAGTATATAGCAGCCCCAGTGGTAGTATATAGCAGCCCCAGCAGTAGTATACAGCAGCCCCAGTGGTATACAGGCCCCAGCAGTATATACAGTAGCCCTGGGGGTATACAGCAGCCCCCAGGGGTAATACAGCAGCCCCCAGGGGTAATACAGCAGCCCCCTGGGGGTACCCAGCAGCCCCCAGGGGGTATCCAGCAGCCCCCTGGGGGTACCCAGCAGCCCCCAGGGGGTACCCAGCAGCCCCCAGGGGGTACCCAGCAGCTCCCAGGGGGGGGTACCCAGCAGCCCCCTGGGGGTACCCAGCAGCCCCCAGGGGGTATCCAGCAGCCCCCTGGGGGTACCCAGCAGCCCCCAAATGCTGGCACTCACCCCCCATCTGCTTATCTTACCATCCCGGTCTTCTGATCAGCGCCGCTCCTCGGTGCTCCGTTCTTCATGCTCCGTCCTCCGTCCCTCGCTGCATCCGGGATCTCCGGCCGTCGCACGATGACGTCATATGCCTGCGACGGCCGGGGATTCCGGATGTAGCTGGACGGACGGAGCACCGAGGAGCGGCGCTGATCAGAAGACCGGGATGGTAATATAACCAGCGGGGGGGGCCATTACAAGGGGGAGAGTGCCAGCATTTGGGGGCATGTATGAACTGCTTCCCCCTGCCGCTGATTGACAGGGGGAAGCAGTGCATATATAATGAGCGGCCCCACGTGACGGGGCCGCTCATACAGCAGCCTCCCCCCGCCTCCTCCAGCCTCCACAGCCCCCACCCATATTGACTCGTGTATAAGCCGAGGGGGAGACTTTTCAGCCCAAATTTTGGGCTGAAAAACTCGGCTTATACACGAGTATATACGGTACTTTAAGCCACACGTGCTTCACAGAGTTTAAACCGTTGAGTTCTGAAAAAATAATTTTTTTCCGTAACAATGTTACTTCAGCCCCAAATTTCCAGTTTCATAAGGATAACGGGAGAAAATGTTCAGATGTTGTGTAATTTTTCCTGAGCTCATGAATACCCCATATGTGGTGGAAAACTACTGTTTGGGCACATGGCAGGTCTCATAAGAAGCACAATTTTGGCTGAAATAGATTACAGATGCATTTGAAAAGCCCCTGACATGCCAAAACCACAGAAAACCTCCACAAGTGACCCCATTTTGCGAACTGCACCTTTTCAGGAATTCATCTAGGGGTGTCATGAGTATTTTAACTCACATGTGGTTCACAGAATTGTATAACATTTAGCTGATGAAAAGTTATAATTATTTCCACTAATTAGGAGAAGATGAATTTTATAATTTGTTACACAATATCTCCTGAGTACAATACCACATATGAGCTTGAAAACTACTTTTGAGGCACAATGCAAAGCCCAAGAGATGAGAAGCACCATATTGGAGTTCAGATTTTGCTGGAATGGTTTGAGGTCAAAACGTTACAATGATTGAGGCCTTGAGGTGCTGGAACAACAGATGCACTTTTTATCCCCAAAATTTCGGGGCAAAGTGGAGGGTGCGTCTTATAGTACTAATATACGAACTATGTGACTGTGGGGCTGTGCTAGGGGGAGCTGCGGCTCTGGAGCGTGCTGGGAGAGGGCTGCTGAGGCTGCGGAAGGTCACGTTCTCTTGGTCATTATGCTCATTTTAATATGCACTGCACCTGCCTCTGTCCATCTCTCAATGCTGAAACCGCGCTAAGAGATGGGCAAACAGATGCAGGTCATATTAAATTAGAGGAAGTGTGCACCTCTCCATCACTGAATATGCCCCCCCTTCCCCCTATTGTGGTATATGGCCTTCTCATTTTGAATATGCCCCCCTGATCCTGGATATAGCCCCCCCCATGCACAAGAAAATAACAAACAATGTAAAACTCGCCCTCCGGCACTTACCTCCATCTCTCCCTGCTTACAGCACTCGCAGTCCGAGTCCTCTTGTGTCCCTGAGGCAGCCGGTCATGTGATCGGGGCGCACTATGATTATGTCATTGTGCTGTGCCGGTCACATGACCGGCTGCTTCAAGAACGCAGGAGGACTCGGACCGAAAGTGCTGCAAACAGGGAGAGACGGAGGCAAGTGTCGGAGGGTGAGTTTTACATTGTTTGTTTGTTATTTTCTTGTGTGTGGCAGCATGGGGCGCCATATCCAGGATGAGGGGGGGCATGTTCAAAATGAGAGGGCCATATACCACAATAGGGGGCCATATCTAGGATGAGGGGGTCATATTCAAAATGAGAGGGCCATGTACCACAATGGGGGGGGCTATATCCTAGGATGGGGAGCCATATGCAGGATGTGGGGCTATATCCAGGATGGGGAGCCATATGCAGGATGGGGGGCTGTATACCATGATAGGGAGCCATATCCAGGATGGGGGAGCTATGCAGGTGGACTGTATACCAGGATGAGGGATCATATCCAGGATGAGGGGCTATATCCCAGGATGGGGGGGGCCATATCTAGGATGGGGGTCTCTATATTAAGATGGGGGTCTCTATACTAGGATGGGGTCTCTATACCAGGATTGGGGGCTCTATACCAGGATGGGGGCTGTATACCAGGATGGGGGCTATATCCAGGATGAGGGGACTGTATCCCAGTATGGGGAGCTGTATACAAGCATGGGAGGCTATATCCCAGGAAGAGTGACCGTATCCCAGAAGGGGGGCTGTATCCTCAGGATGAAGGGCCAGGATTGGGGGCCATATCTAGGATGGGGATTATATACCATGATGACACGGTGGTTAGCACTGCAACCTTGCAGCGCTGAGGTCCTGGGTTCAATTCCCACCAACGACAACTTCTGCAAGGAGTTTGTATACTCTCCTTGTGTTTGCGTGAGTTTCCTCCGAGTTCTCCGGTTTCCTCCCACATTTCAAAGACATAGTGATAGGATATTTAGATTGTGAGCGCCAATGGGGACAGAGTTGCAAATGCATGTAAAGCGCTATGGAATTATTAGTGCTATATAAATGAATAAATATTATTAATTATTATAGTTTATTATAGGGGGCCATGTTACCTGGAAGGGGCCCAGGATAAGGACATTACTCCCATAAGTGTCAGCAGCACATTTCAACAGTGCATTATAAGGCTACCTTCTCATGCCACGTATATTAATTTTGAAATGTTGCCAAAATGCCTTTTCTCAGTGCTGCGCTTTTCGGCCGCACTTTTATGGGAGAAAGCGCACACATAAAAAGAATGAAATGTCAATTGTTTGCGCTTATTAGCGCACTTTCTCCGACAGGCACCATTATAAGGAGCTGGAATACACATTTTCGGTCAGACAATGCCTGTTTCAGCGCCTATAATCGCGGGCGCAAGGGAAAGTGATGTCACATGGAGGGAGGAAGAATCCTGTGTTCCTCCCCCATGTGACATGTTGGAGCTGTAGTTCCGCTTTCGCAGTGTATCTATATACACTGCGAAAGCGAAATAAAAGTGAACAAAAGGAATTAAAAATAGAAAAATAAAATACTCGCCTCTCCGCCAGCTTTCCCGGGACCTGAGGGAAAGATGTCCAATCGCTGCAAGGACCTCAATCATCTGATTGGCCAGTAGCGATCAGGTAATGTGTCACGTGACATCAGCTGATCGTGACTTGACATCATCAGCTGATCTGTTTAAACCAATCAGCTGATGATGTGTTGCGTGACACATCAGCTGTTTGGTTGCCGCCAGTCAGCTGATTCAGGTCCTTGCAGCGATCGGATGTGGATACCTTCCCAGACAATCTACAGAGAGGTATTTTTTATTTTTTTTTTATTTTGTAATACCCATTGCTTTCTTTTAGTTAACTTTAGATGTACAGTAGATACACTGCGAAAGTGATTGTACACATGTCACACGGGAACAGGATAATTCCTGCCCCCGTGTGACATCACTTCCTCCTGCGCTCTTGGGGAAAAATGTGTCCATATAAAAAATGTAGTTTGTGAATGCACCGTGTTTTTTTACCTACGCTAAATAGCGCAGCCGCAAAACGCGGGAAAATACGCCCCGTGCAAAAAAAAGTGGCAATTACGCCACATGTGAACGAATCCTCACCACATCTTTGCTTCGTTTTTTTCTCTATTTTCCACCTCTAAAATCTCGTGCGTCTTGTAGTCCGGTGCGTCTTATAGTCCAAAAAATATGGTTTTAGAACTAAATCGGTGTTATTTGATTTTCACTGGGGGCGTGTACTTTTCCTCCCTTTTATGAGGTGGTGAATAATAAACAGCAAACAACACAGTAGAAAAATGACACGCCCCAAACAGAGGTTTTTCAGTTTGTGAGATGTGATGACACAACCCTTATCTCCTGGTCTATCCTCCTGCAGGATTAGAACATGTAGTGGTTGTCATCATCACATCTAGGAGTATGCAAAATAAAAACTTGGATCTTATGGTCAAACGCCTTTACTAACCAACAAAGCTATATTTCATTGTATACATTTTAAAATGTTGATAACTATATGTATCTGTATTATTGAATAGACCTGCAATATCAATCTCTGAGTCTTTATTATATACCCATTTTTCATGTGTGTTTATTTCTAGTTCAAAAATGAGAGAGAAATTAAAGCAATATGAAGAAAAGGAATTTTCTGAACATGAATTTCTTCAGGTATGTCTTAAAAGAATATGTTCAACTTTAAGGAGAACTACCATCAAAAAAATCAGCAATTTTTTTTTTTTCATATCACGATCTTTATTAAAAAGAACCTTTCAGCAGGATCTGGCACCATTTTATTGAAGACCTGCAGACTGGTGCAAGCACCAACCACTGAATGATAGTGGCAACGGTGCAGAATTTCAAAAAGGAGGCAGGTGACTGAAAAATCAGTGGATAGAAACAGAGGAGGTGGGCAGGGGGAAAGGAGAAGCAGAATACTCTACTACCAAGATCTGCCCCAGTGCACAGAAGACATCTTAGATGAAAACTTTAAGGGAGATTATTCAACAACCACAGATTAGATTCCTTTACTGCAGGTATCACAGCACCATCATGGCAATGGCTTTACTTTTATAGGTCTAAATCCTGATGACATGTTCTTACTGTGACACTGACATTCTGCTGTGGATCTGCTGGAATTTGTGGTGCCATAAACTATTTTAGCCTTTGCTACTTTTCTGCTGCTGACTGAAGACAAGAAGAAAAAAGATCTTGCTGATTTGTTGCTGCCCTTTACTTTTTTCTAATTCACCCCAACCCCTCTACCACTTCCCCCACCTCACATTTTTGCCAGCCAGCACTAATCAGTGCTTGATCGCACTTTGGCAGTTTTTTTCTTTTTGAGCACATCCATGTTTGAGTCCTTCATAGTGTTGAGCCCAGGCTTTGGGGTACTCGGGTGTCAGTCTCTAAAGGGTTTAAACGCGGTTAACGCTCTGGTTGTCACGGGGAGTGGTTGCCGCGCCTGACCCCGTGTCCTCGGCCTATCTTCCAAAAAAGGGATAGTATGTACAGGGGATTATATACAGTGGTGTTGTGACGCCACCTGTAGTTTCTGGTGAGATACTACCAGCGCCGCAACAGTCCGCCGGAGGTAGATGGTACTGCAGCAAGTTGGTGAAGTCCTCCACAGGTAGGACTGGACCTCCGAGGCAGCGTTCCTCGATGGAAACAAGTTCATTTAAAGAAAACAAGCAGAGTCCAAAGTCACTGTTCCTCCGGGTACTTCACTGTCATTAGTCACATACAAAATCACAGCTCAGCACTCCTAATGGTATGAGGACAGGTAGCTGAACGGGTGGCTGCAGGCAGATCCTAGGTGGTATGGTGGACCCTTGGTGTGTGCCTTTATGCTCTACCCCGTCTGTTCCTTTCCTGCTTCCCAGTGGTGGTGTGAAGCCTGGTGACTTAAAGCCGACCTGACCTCCTTCCTTCTCTCACCCTCACGGCCTTCGGGTAACCTTCTACTGGCCAACCTTTGCTCCTTCAGCGGTGCCTGGTACCCTCTCTTGGTTGCTCAGGTGCCCGGGAGAATTGTAGACTCCACGGGTCTCCGGATTTTCTGTGGTCCTAAAGTATCCCACAGGTGCGAGCTCCGTGCCCGGTAAGCTGTCTGGGATAAACTTTCTCAAGTTCCTCCTCCCTTCAAGCTGTCTGCCCTGGGAAAGCTTTCTTTCTCCTTAAGCTCTTTCTTCTTCCTCTATCTCTCCTGGTCCCTCAGCCGAGAGACCCTACGCTCCAACAACCCTCTGAGCTCTCTAACCTAAGGCAAAGACCTCCTTGTTCCCCCTTGAGGTGGTTTTATTCCCTCCCGGGTAACCTCCCACCGTATAATCTAGTGTGGGAGTGCTGGTGTATGGGTACCACCCACCATCCTAGAACAACCTGCAGCTGGAGTATCTGCACCTCTTTTACGGGTGCAGTACCCTTCTGTGACGCCTACTTGGCGGGGTGCCACAGTAGTGTTACGGTTAGCGTAATTTAGGTGCTGTCGTTCAGTAATTGTTTTTACTATCGGCCGTTTAGTAAGTTTGATGGGGGGCCTATATACAGAATGGGGGACATATATACAGATGGGGGCATATATACAGGATGGGGGGCATATATACAGATGGAGGTCATATTACAGAATGGGGGCATATATACAGGACGGGGGGTTCTTTAAAGGATATGGGGTGGTTCAAATACAGTGAATGTGGGTGCCTAAATTATATACAGAGCAAATGGAGTCCTGTGGAGCTTCGTTTAAGATCTCAAACACGGGACTAGCCAGGTAACCCTCCAGGGAAGGACCTAGCCCTGGGGTGGACTCCTTGCAGAGACCACCATAACCACCATATTAAGTGGCCCTTTCAGACACTATCCCACTCATTTACAAGCTTAAGGATATGACAAGGGAATTACCAAAGCCAGGTATCCATTCACAGACAGCTGTTTCAGGGTATTGCCCTCATCAGTGAGGAGTAGGATTCTGGCTAGGTGGGAGCAATGACGGGTAGACCAACATCACAAAGCTCTCACTGATCACAGGGAGACCAGTCAAGAAAAACACTGCGGGCGGCTGGCTAAAGTGCTCAAACACAGTGAAATCCATGGTGCATCGCCCCCTGGGAATTTGAATATGCAAATGGAGTCCGTGGAGCCTCGTTTAAAGTCTCAAACACGGGACTAGCCAGATATCCCTCCAGGAAAGGTCATAGCCCTGGGTGGACTCCTTACGGAGAACAACCACCATATTAAGTGGCCCTTTCAGTCACTATCCGCTCAGTTACGAGCTTAAGGATATGACAAGGGAATTACCAAAGCCATGTATCCATTGAGACTCTTAAACGAGGCTCCATGGACTCCATTTGCATATTCATATTCCCAGGGGGCAATGCACCATGGATTTCCACTGTGTTTGAGCTCTTTAGATCAGCTGCACGCAGTGTTTTACTCGACTGGTGTCCCTGAGATCAGTGAGAGCTTTGTGATGTTGATCTACCAGGCATTGCTCCCACCTAGCCAGAATCCTACTCCACACTGATGAGGGGCAATACCCCCAAACAGCTGTCTGTAGATGGATACCTGGCTTTGGTAATTCCCTTTTCATATCCTTAAGCTTGTAACTGAGTGGGATAGTGACTGAAAGGGCCACTTAATATGGTGGTTATGGTGGTCTCTGCAAGGAGTCCACCCCAGGGCTAGTCCTTCCCTGGAGGGATATCTGGCTAGTCCCGTGTTCGAGACTCTTAAACGAGGCTCCACGGACTCCATTTGCTTTGTATATTCAAATTTCCAGGGGGCAATGCACCATGGATTTCACTGTGTTTGAGCACTTTAGCCAGCTGCCCGCAGTGTTTTTCTCGACTGGTCTCCCTGAGATCATTGAGAGCTTTGTGATATATACAGGATTGGCAAATGTATACCAGGATGAGGGACATACCGTATATGCCATGAGGGGGGCATATATACAGGATGAGGACATATACCAGGATGAGCAATATACATACCAGGATGGGGGCATTTATACAGGATGGGGACATGTATACCAGGATGAGGGATATATATACCAGGATTTGGGGGGTTTATGTACCAGGATGAGGAGCATATATACTGATTGCAATATGGACACTGGCATTATAAGACGGGACCCCATTTAACATAAAAAATTATTTTTTTTCTCTCTTCCTTCACCAAATTTGTGGGTGCGTCTTATAATCTGGTGCACTTATAAAGCGGAAAATACGGCACATTAGTGTATGGCAACCAACCTGCCGGCGTATGTGTGTAAAATAAATTAATAATGAAAATAAAATGTATAGGGATCCCCCATATTTTTAATTTTCAGTAGTGATGAGCGAGTAGCGAAATATTCGCACTCGCTATACTCATAACGAGTAATTTTTAATACTGCATATTTGTCCGAATAGCAAGTTAATGTTAGTCGAATAGGGATAGGCGGCACCCACACATCCGGGGATAAAACGAAGTCATTCTGGGACAGGGCGGGAGGGCGACTTTTTTACAATTTCAATGTCTAAAAACCTTGCTGTACCCCCGAGAGAGATCCTAACATTCAATCTGCTCTCTCTGAGGTGTCATCTCACTTAGTGCATTGAAGGGAGCTGTGAATTTGTGTCAGATAGATCACGATCGACAATGACTCACAAGCACCAGCGATAATCACCGAGTAACGAGTATCACGAATACCTACTATCCATGCGAGTAGCAAATAGTAACGATTACACTCGCTCACACTAATTTTCTGCACAGATAAAGCGGACAGCTGCTGGCTGCTACCTCCATCTGCATAGTTTTACCTTGGCTGGCAATCAAAAATACAGGGGAGCTCATTATTTATTTATTTTTTTAAATTATTTTAAAAATAATAGAAAAAAAATGTGTGCATTTTACCCTATTTTTGACAGCCAGCCAAGGTAAAATCAGGCAGCTGAGGGCTGGTATTCTCAGCGTGGAGAGGCCCATACTTATTGTGCCTCCACACTACAGAATATAAACCTGCAACCACTCGAGAAATTGGCTCATTCATTAGAGTTGCCAATTCCTGTCACTCTATCCGGTTTTTCCTGATGCCCTGGTGCGATGGCATCAGGGTGATAGAAGGGGTTAATGACAGCTGAGTATTGACAGCTTGTCATTAATCCCAAATTGATAATGTTCAGGCGTATATGATACCCACCCATTACCAATCCTGTACGGAAATAGTTAAAAACACACAGAAAAGTCTTTTATTAAAAATTAAACACACAAATAATTCAAATTTTCCTATTTATTAACCCCAAACATACCCTTCGACATTCACAACAATGGTCTTGAAACACTCAACTCTGTTGTATTGGAGTTTACGCTGAAGAAGCATCCTTTTAGTGCAACCTCCAGAACACAATGAGTGCACAGAGAGTTGTGGCCGACCTCTGGGAACACACCAACAGCTTCAGCTGTGCTGGGAATGAGGTCAGATGAGGTACCATGGTAACAGCATCATGGAACAAGGTACCTCAGCTGTTTCCTCTGGTGACCTCATTCACTTCACCCGCTGACATGTCCGAAGCTCTTGGTGTGTGCCCGGAGGTCGGCCGCAGCTCTCGAGGAACTCATTGTGTCCCAGAGGTTGCACTGATCGTATGCCTCTTCTTTGGCGTAATGACCAATGCAGAAAGAGCTGAAATGCACAGAGCATACAATGAGTGCCTTAAGAGCTTCGGCCATGCCAGCAGTCAGCTGACACAGATACCATGGTATCTGCATCAGCTGACTACTGGCATGGCCAAAACTCTCGGAGTACTCATCGTAGGCCAGAGGTGGCGCTGATAAGGATGCTCCTTCTTCAGCGCGACCTCTGATGCAGCAGAGCTGAGTGTGCTTCAGAGACCATTGTTGTGGATTATCTTTGGAGGGTATGTTTGGGGTTAAAAAATGGGAAATGAGGGTTGTCTGTGTGTTTTAATTATAATAACTAATTTTTCTATGTGTTTTCCCTAACCATTTCCTTACTAGATTGCTGTCATTGACCCCTTCTATCACCCCGATGTCACCGTACCAGAGCTTGGGGAAGAGCCAGGTAAAGCGCCAGGATTTGGTGATTCCAATGATTGTGGCTGCGGCAGGTTTGTTGCCATACACTAATGTGTATGGCAACCAAGCACAGAAACCTGTACAGATTGTGGGAGTGCAGTCTGAAAGCAGCAGCCCATCACAGACGCTGTCACAGAAAGTGAGCGTCTGTGATTGGACTGTTGCATTTCAGTGCAGTGAATATTCATGAAGCTTAATGAACCATAACATAAGCAAGCAGCGAGTAACTGGTGAGATCTATCTACCTTCCAGTGAGAGCCACATGTTCAGTAGGCATAGCGGATCCAGTTTTACCGAATCAGGCATGATCCAGTAAAACCAGATACGGCGCCCATTGACTTCCATTATACAGTAATTGATACTGGGTCCGGTCGGCTGTGGATTTTTAACGTATCTGAAAAATATTACAATTTTGCATTTTTTTGGCTCGTTAAAAAAAAAAGGATCTGACCGCAACCAAGAAGCTACCAACCGGATACTACTGGACTCCATTGAAAATGAATGGGCAAAAAATGATTCCTCACAGGTTCCAGTTTTTGCTCACAAACCTGAACACTGCTGGATTTCAAAATATGCTGGTGTGAAACCAGCCTTAGTCATTTGCTGTCTGGACTCCCATAGACACGGTGGATATGATTAAGTATTGGGGCCTAGTCTTTCACATGGGGATAGTGAAGAAGCCAGTTTGTCGATATTGGAGTGTTGATGTTTAATATAACACTCCAGTTTTCTGCATGGTAATGACCCAGAAGCACTTTGAGACCACTCACAAAAATTTGCGCTTCAAAATATTGCACAATGTCTTTCCTGAGATGACCCCAACTTTAACTGACTTTTCAAAATCGCATGTTCATCAATAACTTCAGTAACAAATTTGCTGAGGTGAACATTCTCCAAAGGGACATGTGCATACTTGATTCCCTTTATGGCTACGTTCACACGCTGCGTATTTCCTGCGGTTTCCTGCATTTTCGCTGCACATTTTTGCGCGTGGATAAGGGTGGCGTATGCAAACGCAGCGCACCGAATGCAGCCAAACGCTTGTGCACTGTGTTCCTATGTTTAACATGGGAACGCATGTGCCTGCATTTGGCTGCGTTCGGTTGCGTTTGCGTTCGGATGCGCATAATTTGTGCACCCTCCGACCGCACTCCAAACGCAGCCTGTTGCATTTTTTGTGCCTTTGTGGGGCTTGTTTTATCTGCAAGTGTACGCAAGCGCACAAACCACGAATTGAAGTCAGTGGGTCCGCAGTGTCCTCCGCATGACAGCGCAGGTGAACGCTGCGGATCACATTGAAATCTCTCCGGGTAGCCGCCGCAGATTAGCGGCGGCCACCGGGAGATCAGCTAGAGCTGCCACTGATCTCCCGCCAGTGATGTCTTCAAATCTCCCGCGCCGATACTGGCAGGAGACCAGCTGTGGCCGGGAGGAGGAGATCTCCACCGCTGATCTCCGCCTCCTGGCCGCCGTCGAGACAGCTGATTGGCTGGCCGGCCTGCATGCTAGTGTGAACGCATGTGAGATTCTCCGCTGCGTTTACATCAGTATGGCTACGTTTGCGTCTACATGCCATATGCATGCAAACACAAACGCCAGTGTGAAACCAGCCTAATTGCAGTGAAACGCAATTCTGGATACGCAGTCCAGCAAAACCTATGGGTTTTGCAAAAATGCATTCACACGTTGTTCCTTTTTTATGCACGCACTTTCACTGCAAAAGCGTATGCGTAAATAAAATCAACATGTCAATTCTTTGCGCTTTTTTCTGCGCGCTTCTTTCATATCCCACATGTTAAAATGTGCTCAGAAAAAGCATGCAGAAAAAAGTGCACTGTGTGAATGCAGTTGCGCTTTCGTGCGCCATACGTGCGCAAAAAAGCGCAAGTGCTAAAAATATGCATAGTGTAAACGCAGCCTATATATGTCAAGGGGAGCCTTAATTCCGGCAATACTTGCCCAGTAGGAGTGTAGGGAACAGAATAAAACTGTATAAGCTGTACGAGAGTACCTCAGGGTCTACCCACAAATGTAGGGTTTACAAAGATTCAACCACCTGAATGTCCCCCTGTCCTGGGATTGAGCAGGAACATTGTGTGGGAATTGGTGCACCCACTCCTGGATCAGTGTTATCGCCTCTACATAGATAACAACTACTACACCAGCATCTCACTCTTGGAACTGCAGCTTGTAGGATCCATAAATTTATGTCATGTGCATTCTTAGTTTATTTTTCTTATCTTGTGTACATTCGCACTTGTGTTCAGTGTAAAAGAAAACTTGGCCTACTTTATATACATTTTAGTAAACTATTCAAATCTGATCATTTGACTTTTTTTTAGTAAGTCATAAAACAGATTTGAAAACGTTTACATAGCTCAGTCTGCAAGGGGTTACAAAACTGAGGTTCGTGAATGCCATGAAACCTCAGTGAGACTCATTATCTCCGTATGGAGAAGAATTGGAACGGTGACGTTTCCCAGGAGTAGCTGGACTGCCAAAAGTACTCCAAAAACACAACAAATATAAAGAAAACATTGAGCATGAACATTCACACAATGACAGGCTCCTATCCAGCTATGGACATCATTTAGTGGCTAGGTCTTCATTTATGTCCTGATTATTTTTGACATCATTCTTTAAAAACTGGCACTCAGGTTTTCTAATGTAGAGCTACAAATCCTCCACTTCTCTTCTCACAGTGCTTGTGTTCATTGAAAGAATTCTGTGTGCTTTAATTATTGTACACTAAATCACATCAAAACTAATTGAGTCTTCGTTAAGCTCCTTAGCATCCTCTAGGGTTGTCCGTAAGGGCCATAATGTTATCAGTTAAAAAAAGACCTTTAACCTGTTGAAAATGTTAAACTGTCAGGGGCTCACTTAGGGTCCTTTTACAACAGAGTTTTTCGCTGATTGCTGCAGTTGTGGTGAAAAACGCAACTGCCGCGATTACCGCATAATGGCCGCGGCACACTTGCGCAAGACCCATACAATGTCTATGGGCTTGTGGTAAGTGTGCGGCAAGTACAGTTTCGGAACTTGCGGCAGGTGCGGCCACGAAAAAATCGCGGTATGCCGAAACCGCACTTGCCGCACCTGCCGCAAGCCCATGGACATTGTATGGGCTTGCCGCAAGTGTGCCGCGATCGCGGCTGTTAAGCGGTAATTGCGCAGTTGCTCTCTGCTTCACATTATCTATTTACACCACTGGCCATTCAGGCAGACAGCTGACATTGGCCGCCCTCCGCAGGCTATGCAGCAGGAAAAAAACTCTGCTTGCCATGGAAGCATTAACAGGTAAGCAGAATCTTTTTAATGTGTAGAAGATCATCACTAGGATGGGTGACATTATTAAATAAGATCACAGGACAGAGCACATTATTCCAGAATTGGGCAAGACAGGAAGCAACGTTACAGAATCGGTGACCAGGGCATGGGATTTTATTATAGAATGGGGGCTCAAGATGGGGACATCATTAAAGATTAGGATCCCAGGACAAGTAACATTAATCCAGGAAGAGGTTCAGGATGGGGAATATAATTACAGGAGGGGCCCTAAAGGGAGATATTATTACATGAAGTCATAACAGGAGATATTAAGTAGTAAACTGAATAAAAAAGCGCAATAGGGTCTTGTGCCAAAAGCATGAAGAAAAACAGCAGAGCTAGCCGCTAACCTTGTGAGGTGGTCACACAACCAATAGGAAGGCGTAGAAACAGCTGCCAAAGGAACCACATGCACAAGTTGAGAGTGCAGGAACCAGATTAGGCTACCTTCACATTTGCGTTCCCCTCCGCAGTCACAATGTGACCGCAGCACCTCAAGCCTCTATCTTTATAATGGTAGTGCACCATGCGCACCCATTCACTGCCATATGTACTGCGCACAAATCACCCAGTGTCGTCCGCACCAGAAATGCAACATGTCGCGTTCGTGGTGCGGACGAGAGTGTTGATTTGTGTGCAGGCATACGCCTGCGCACAGATCGCATATGGCAGTGAATGGGTGCGCACGGTCATACGCAGCACCGTGCGCTCCCATTATAAAGATAGGGGCTTGCGGTGCTGCGGTCACATTGCGGATCCCCTCTGCAGAACGCTGCGGAGGGGAACGCAAATGTGAAGGCAGCCTTAGATTGGATAAAATACGCCCTGATGTAAATTGATGACGCCCAGAAAGAAATGTATTGCAGAAATGGCGTTTCGAGACGTTTCCCCGCTTCCTCATCAGGAAATTTACCATTGACAAAACAAGGCAAAAGTGTTGTTTAAATAGAACTTCTGATAATCCTATTTATTTTCAACAATTTTTCTTTTTTTAATACATTTATTTAGGACTCTATATCAGTTTTTTATTCTTTTTCACTTTTTTATCTATTTCTTCAACTCAACATCATTATTTTATCTTTATTAACTTCATTTTACAACATTTCATAGGCATTAATTTCTAATCACCGTATTTTATATCACAATATATTGTATTTTATCACACATACTTATTAGTATATACGGAGCAATTCCCCTTTTAGGGTAGCCCAGCTGTGTCTGATAACCAGTTCTTCTCCCACAGTTCCATAATCACATTTAAAGTCTATGAGCAGTCTTGAAGTAATGTCTGCTGTATGATTATTCCTCCTAATCCCATCCACCACTCTGGGTCCGTGCCCGCACTATGCCTGCTGGAGAATCACGCGAGGATCACATCACAATCCTCTCTATCTGTCCTGACCTGAGAATGACAGTAACAGCTGTATAGACAAACACTGTCATTTTCAGCTCAGGATGCTTTGTGATCCTCGCGCTAGAAGTACAACATGCATACAGTACAAGCACCCCTTGCAGGACCCAGAGCGGTGGGTGGGATTTGGAGGAATAATCATACAGCTGGCATTTAGTGTGCACATTGGAACCAACTTCCATACCCCCACCACACCTTCCCCGTTCTTGGGTGCAGCCCATAGCTGAATCTGCTTTGTGACGTATTGTCCCCATAAGGAAGTTATGAGTGCTGAGGAGCAGATATGATTTTATTGATTTTATAAGCGATCTATAGATCCTAGAACTGCAGTGTATAGCTCAGCTTCATCATATATAGAAGGGCAGGGACAGTACAAAAAAAATGTAATCTCCCCAAAATTCCCCTTTAAACTGGCGACATCATGGAATAGTGGCTGCAGAAATTCATATAAGGGTTTTTTTCTGTTATTTTTTTTTTCATTTTTGTTTAAGAGATATTAGACAGTAACATTTATGGTGCCTGAAGTGCTAATTTTCACTATAACTAAGCATAGCATTTCCATAACTTTTTTCTTGGGTGATGTTTACTTCTTTGTTACAAGACCTTGACCAATCAAAAGCAGGCATCGTCCTACATACATTAAAAAAAAGTATCTTCAGAGAATGTCGGACCCTGTTTTCTCTGTGTGATATGGTAAGACATCTAATGATACACAGCTTCTGCTCTCCTCCCCAGGTCACACAGATTTCAACGCTGGCATTTACTGTGATAACAGGTTGGATGGGGAGGCAGAGCGCTGTGTTGTTACAAACATTTATCTATCTGTATATTTGTCATTTATCGGAGAATAATGCCCTGGCTCAGATCCAGAGTGATGTATGTAAACCGCTGCAACTCATTTTACAGCAGTGTTAGGATGCGCTCTCATCTGCAGATAAACTCACCGAATGCAATCCAATAAAACATCGGACTGCACTCACCCCGATGTTAAACAATAGTGCCACGCATATCTGCAAGAAACAGGCTGAGGACAAAATTACAGCATGCTGCGTATGGCTGCTGATCTCGCTAAGATTCCGCCAATGCAAGTGTATGGGTGCAATGAAAACATCGTACAGCACTCGGACCACAATTTTAGCATGGATATTTCCATGCAGTAAAAAGTCAGAAAACGTAGACAGAAAGCTAGAATTGATAGATAGATGCTAGGATAGTTAGAATGAGCTTAGCAGCCTCACTGCATTGACTGACAACAGCCAACTACAGACGCTCACTCTCTGTGAGAGCATCTTTGATTCGCTGTAGCACTCAGACTGCATTTCCACAATCTGGAAGGTGATTGTGCTTGGTTGCCATACACTTTAGTGTATGGCAACCAACTTGCCGTCGTAGTATGTTAAATAAATAAATAATTTTTAAAAATGCATAGGGATTCTCTGTTTTTTTCAGTCTAGCATAGATAAAGTGGACAGCTGCGAGCTGCCACCTTTAGCTGCCTAATTTTACCTTGGCTGGCAAACAAATGCATACGGCTCTGCCCTATTGTTAATTTCCAGACAAGGTAAAACTAGGCAGCTGGGGGCTGGTATTCTCAGTGGGGTGAGGGCCCATCATTTTAAGGTCCCACCACGCTAAAGAATAGCAGCCTCTGAAAATGGCACATTCATTGTAGCGACATTTCCAGGCTCTTTACTTGGCTCTTCCAGCGGCCCTGGTGGCAGTGGCATGCTAGGTAATAAGGGGTAATGCCAGCTTCGTATTGCTAGCTGAGATTAAGCCAGAGATTCTTAATGTTGCGCCAGTATTAGACTCACACATAGTTAAACCTTGGCCAGCAATTCAAAATAGGGCTGAGCTCTACACATTTTTTTTTATAGGCTAGGTAAAATTAGGCAGCTGAGGGTGGCAGCTCGCAGCTGTATGCTTTCTGTGTTAAGACTGAAAAATATAGTGGAGCCCTATGCAGCTTTTTTTTTTAATCATTTATTTAACACGCTATGATGGCATGTGTGTTGCCATACACTAATGTGTATGACAATCAAGCACAGACGCCGTCCACATTGAGGAAATACAGTCAGATTACAACAGTCTCTCACGGACGCTCTCACAGAGAGTGAGCGCCTGTGATTGACTGTTTCCAGTCAGTGCAGTGAATAATGATAATGAACAATGAAGCTTAATGGGCGGCCATGGAAGCAGCAGCTGGAGACTGGTAAGCTCCATCTAGCTATCCTAGCATCTATCTGTTTATCTATCTGATTTTCTATTTATCTGTCTATACTAGTGCATCTCAATGAATTAGAATGACATCAAAAACCAATATCATATTTCCATGTTTCAGTGCGTTTCTGGGAGCCCTAAAACATGCTGACTAATAAATCAATATTATTTTCACTCTTTGATGTCTCGTGGAATATGACAGCTCGGTTATTAACCCTTCATCCCACCTACTTTAATTTTCTCAAATAATGACCTTTGAGTTTTCATTGGCTGCAAGCCATAATCATCAACATTAACAGAAATAAACACTTGAAATAGATCATGCTGTTTGTAATGACTATATATAATAGATGCACATCACTATGTATTGAATTACTGAAATTAATTAACTTTTTGATGATATTCTAATTCACTGAGATGCACTTGTATGTCTAGCCTAACTTTCTTGCGGGCGAGCCCATGTTAATAAAGCATGTCATACATATGATATACAAGTGACGTACAGATTCTAGGTGCGGGGAAACCGCACACCGGCATGTCATACGCACGACACCTGCATGACATGGCAACTTTTCTCTCTGAGATCCGCGGCGAGAAGATATGCAGCTGTTAGCGCACCTTTAGATCTGCTTCGCGCACACACCGTGCCGTGAGATGAGAGCTGCACCATGTCTCATACTGGTCCTGCACAAATCTCTTTTGTGAAGCACTGCTTTCTTGTTGGGTCAGGCTTCCCAGCAGAATGCCCAGGCCTCCTGTTCTCCACTGGGAGGGCACCATGTAAACAGACCCTACCAATTTCCTCCACTGGAGCAACAATGCCCTTGGGAAAGATGATTTTCATTTGTAGAGGCTGATGGATATTTCCTCCATATCAGGAAGGCTGCAATTAGGCTACCTTCACATTTGCGTTCCCCTCCACAGCGTTCTGCGGAGGGGATCCGCAATGTGACCGCAGCACCGCAAGCCCCTATCTTTATAATGGGAGCGCACGGTGCTGCGTATGACCGTGCGCACCCATTCACTGCCATATGTGATCTGTGCGCAGGCGGATGCCTGCGCACAAATCACCCAGTCTCGTCCGCACCAGAAATGCAAAATGTCGCATTCGTGGTGTGGACGAGACTGGGTGATTTGTGCGCAAGCATCCGCCTGCGTACAGATCACATATAGCGGTGAATGGGTGCACACGGTCATATGCAGCACCGTGCGCTCCCATTATAAAGATAGGGGCTTGCGGTGCTGCGGTCACATTGCGGATCCCCTCCATAGAACGCTGCGCAGGGGAACGCAAATGTGAAGGTAGCTTAACACATTCAGGAGGAAGAGAACCTGCAATACTTCTATATGATCATGTCCCTAGCAGATTCCTTAAAACAAAAATAAAGTGGACCGTCCTTTAAATTTTACTAAAATAAGTGGAAGGAACTTTCCATGAGTTCGATTCATATTTATTAATTCTTCTGGAACGTCCAGGAGGATTTCTGAAAAGTTGTCAAATCTCCTGCAAAGTGCTGAAGGCTCCTAGAACCTCTCAAAAAGGAGCATCAGAAGCCGCCTACCCATCGAGAGGCGTTCAGTGGGCAGGAGGGGGTGTATGGCCTGTATATGTGGCATGAGCTTGGGCTAACGTGTCTAGGAAATGGAATGAGCTTGGAGGATTAGTTCATGTGGTAGGATCAGGGAAATACACTGTACGGTGCTCTGCCTCCTAGGTCACATCCTTTATTTTATATTTACAGACTCCCGGTTATGTAAGAAATCCTGAGACTGCGTCATCCAGTCAAGCTGAGAGAAGGTAATCTGCTTTATCTATTCCACCACATTCTTGGCATTTTTAGATGACACTGGAACTTGTCACTAGTAGATTGTTGGAGAAGCATGTTGTAGTCCAGATAATAAAACATTGACCAAGTGGACAAGCGCTGTAAAGTCACCGGTCATACCGGAATATATCAAACCTGTTGGACGTAACCTCTCGCCTCATATCGTGCAAAACTGTTTGTTCCTTTAGAAACACAGATTTTCTAATTGGGGAATTTGGCAAATACAGTGAGGACATGAGTAACCAACTCCATATATATCAGGTATTCTGTCTGTCTGTCTGTCTCTACCAATACACCTCTCCATCCATGTCTCCATTCATCAGTTGATTTATCCACATACCGGCATGTAGCTGTAGACACATGAATGGCCGTGTAAAGCTTTGTATTGCTTTTCATTTTTGTTGATTTCTTTTCTGTCCTTTTACACTTTTTCTCTTGTGATTTTGAAAAGGCTGAAATGACTGAAATGAGATTAAAGCTAGAAAGCATTGTAAAGGAGAATGAGACGTAAGTAACCTGTCCTTGTCTCATCATATCATTCCGTCCTTGGTTATACCGCTTAGTCCCGTATAATCGATTTTACGCTAAATACAGTGATCCATTCATTAGATACCACATTCTTTTGATATGTTTTTTGGAATTATTTTATAAAAAAAAAAATCTCCTGTTCCTGAATATTGATGTTGCATATGTGTTATAGGTCACCTGGTGTAATTTTGATGATGTCTGTCTAGTATGTTCAGTCCAACAGTTCAGGTCATGATTGATACACCTAGAACGTTCATTTTTAGGAGTTGTTCTGCAGCTGATTTTCTGATTGAACATAATACATATATTTTAATTTCACAGCGCTTTACATACATTACCAACACTGTACTCATTAGGGCTCACAATCTAAACATCCTATCAGTATGTCTTTGAAATGTGAGAGGAAAGCGGAGAACCTGGAGGAAACCCACGTAAACACTGGGAGAACATACAAACTCCTGGCAGACGTCATTGGTGGGATTTGCAGGATCTCGGCGCTGCAAGACTGCAATGCTAACCACTGAGCCACCATACAGTGCTAACCACTGAGCCACCATGTCGCCCAATCAGGATCAGGCTTTTAGCAACATACACTGTATAAATCTTGTGGTATGTCGGCCAGCCATGGTCTGAATGGCTGGTATACATTGCACAGACAGAGGTCTGATGCAGTGTTTATGTTTCACTGTGTCTTCCAGCAATAGAAAGAGTTAATGCAAGTGTGTGTGTGTGTATGAGTTAACACACCTCCTCTAGAGGTGTGGTCAGGGCTGATATCATGGGACTTCTGACTGGTCACAGGATGTGATGCCAGCTCAGGTCCCGGATGCTGGAAAAACCTGCTGCTGAGCACATGTTGTGGCTGCAGTAGACTCTGATGACGGACAAGTCCCGGCTGTAGAAGCTGGATGGGTGTAACACATGAGCAGAGACCAGGCCCGTGAGTGGAGTCAGAGACTGCTCCACTGGGATAGTGCTGGAGTTGCATACCCAAACCTGTGCACCCGTGTGTGAGGTAACATCAGACTGTATATCGGGCGGTATGTTCCTGTAAGCCAAAGAAAGGCTCCCATTTATGCGCTGGGGGGCAGTTTATGCTGAATTAAAAAACCGACATTAATTTATTTACATTGAGAGTGTTGCTGTGTTTGAACATCGCTGCCAAATGAGTGAACCCCGACCCGGTCCATGATCACTCGCCGGTCACAATCTATACCTTCACTCTTGAAGAAATCCTTTGTACACATTGACTCTTTCGTGCAGCTTTATGTCAAAGTGAATGAAAAGTGAGATGAACGTGGCACTAAGCGTTACCTCTGTCAGGTCCGAATAATCCTCCAGTTATGGCATGTTCCCAACCGGCGGTGCGCTGCCAAAGCACCAGCGTTTGAAAAGCAAAAAAGAGAAGGCGGCACTCACCGGGATACACGGGATAGTCCTTTATTCCAAGAACTCGTGGAAAAACAGGGTGCAGGGAGGGGGCACGAAGAGCCAACAGACTACGACGCCGTTTCGCGACGCCGTGTCGGACCCGTAGAAGCGACACACGTCGCGAAACGGCGTCGCAGTCCGTTGGCTCTTCGTGCCCCCTCCCTGCACCCTGTTTTTCCACCAGTTCTTGGAATAAAGGACTATCCCGTGTATCCCGGTGAGTGCCGCCTTCTCTTTTTTGCTTTTTATGTCAAAGTGCTCAGTACCATCTTGATGATCTTCCAGGTGTCTACTTTTTGATAATTTTTGGTATTTTCTGTTTCTTTTTTATTTTAGAATTATATTTTTATTTGTTAAAAGTGTGAAAATTATTTTGGCTCCCAGAGATGTTGACAGTCCAAACACCACTGATAATAAATGGGTCACAATAAAAACATTCTTGGCCAATCCTTAGTCAATGTTTGATTGTGGGGTTTCTGACTTCTGCAGAAAGGGCTAAAGTACTTAAAGAAAATTTGTCAGCAGGTTTTTGCCCCCTAATCTGAGAGCAGCATAATATAGAGACAGAGACCCTGATCTCAGGAATGTGTCACTTACTGGGCTCCTGATGTAGTTTTGATCATTTCCTGCTGATAGAAAAGTGAACTATCACTATCACTATCGAACTAATAAATGTGCTACCATGTAGTCCTCCATATTCTTGAGCACTCTATATATTTCAACTCCATATACTAATTGACAATTGCCATTATTCTGTGTGTCTTTGACGTAATGAGTGACAGTTTGCCGCACTGCGGGCTGTACTGAGCTGTCAGTTTGGTGAGTGATGACAGCTCCATCATCCACCCTAGTGCTGGGGTTTGCTGAGCTGTCAGTGTGTTGATTGATAGCTCAGTTGTCATTTTTCTATTATACTTTCCCTCTGATTGTCCACTCCTGGTTCAGACAGCATTTTCACGCTTATAGACTAGTATTTTTTATATGTGGGCATATTCATTTAATGACCTGTAAACATGAAGTAGAAAAAATGTGAGTTAGGCCTACATACACATTATAGTGAAGACGGCTAAATAGCCAATTTTCAGCAAGACTCTTCTAGGTACCATCTCTTACGTATGGGAGCCGTTTATTTATATTATGTCGGGGGGGGGGGGAATAATCAGGGAATCTGAATTCATAGGGTTCTTCCCATTGCAGATCATTTTTAATGAGATTTTAAGGTTGACAAATCTTAAATATGCAATCAATGAATAAAGTAAGTTTAAATTTAGACACCGCAAAGGTTATTACAAAAGGTCAAAAAGCAAGAATTGACAACCCTTATATAAATAATGTCCAATTGGCGTTATATATCCTTAATTTTAACTTTGGTATTGGTCATTGTTGAGGAAACAAAAATCAAAAACAACATCAAGCAAAATATAATACAAATGTACACATTTTAAGAAACAATGACATGAATAACAGATAAAGTTATGTAATATATACCATCAGGATTCAGTATAGGGTTGTTCCCTATCCATAAGTTATAGGACAGTCAGAGAAAGCGAAGCACAGTACTCTGCTATTTCCAGCAGCCCCATAGACAATGAATGGATAAAGGTTGAGCATGTGCACCTCTACTAGGTCTACAGCCTTCCTGAGCACTGTCCTCGGAATTGCTGGGGGTCGTCTCCCTGCTATATCCTATGGTTAACCCTTAAACTCCTGAGCCTTTTTTACTTACGTCTTGTGATCTAGTCATCAAGCTTTAGGTGGTATATATTTGCTCAGATGATGGACAATAACTAAACCTAATATCAGTGTAGTCTGCAGACATTCTGACATGGCAGGAACAAGTCAGTCTGCCAATGCCTGTAATTGTCCTGTTATCGGTAGCTGACAGGCTGCTATTACATGTTCTCGGACGTCTTGCATAAAAGCTGCTTTCACATTGTCGCCCTTCAGTTAGTTCATTACTGTTAAAACAAAAGATCAAGGTCAACTATTGAGAACTTCATAAAATGCTTTATCTTGGATTCTTCAAATGTACATACTACGTAGGGTCCACGGAGAGCCAGATAAATGCACCTGCAGCATCCCAACGCTTTTAATGAAAAAAACATATTAAACAAACGCTTCAAGTCTGCACCCAAAGTTCATACAATAAGGCAGTAAAATATGCAATAATCAGAGCAAGCTTGTAGAATATACTGGAGATGGTAGGGGCAATGACTGGTCCATGTTGTTAGAGGGAGCAAAATCGCTAATCAAAGTGAATCAGAAAAATGCAGGTCAAGATCCAGCACCCTGATCATTCATGAGTCCTCCACATCAGCTGTGCAGCGCTGAGCCTAGAATGTATGGGCTGCAGTCAGGACAGTATAGGCTCTGCTGAAGGAGGTAGTTTAAAAACCAAACATCTGGTGACTGTTTCACTTTAAGTCATATAACAAAGGCCATTAAAGGGTCAATATTCACTTTTTGAATTGCTACTTCCAGTAGGTGGTATTAGAATTTCAGTCCTATTCCTTTCTAAAGAAATATTTGCATATTTGCATTGCATTATAAGGTTGCCTATGCTGACATTACAGTTGTCTCTCCCAGGATCGCAGTGTTGCGCCACTTGATCATAGTAGCCAATCAGTGGCTGCTTTTAAAAAATCACTTATATTGGGAGGACGTGAGCCTGCGGCTGTCTTACTTCCTCCAGATATATGTGATACATTCAAAGTCAGGGAGAGTGAAGCAGCCACTGGTCAACTGCCGGGATCATGTGATGTAACACTGTATGTAAACATGGGAGAGACAGTGCCAACACCGCTGGAGCAGTGCTGACACCGGAAGCCAGTATGTGTTATCAGAGTAATTGACAACCCCTTTAAAGGGAACCTGTCTCATGTAAACACACTATTAACCTGCAGCTATGGGATTAATGTGCAGGTTAATAACATTTGAAACCTGCCTGGCGCCTGCACATTGAACACCACTGCTATAGTGAATAGAACTTTAATCCTCCTGGCAGGTCTCAGTCACAGGGGCGGTGCGGTGTGGACTAAACCTGAATTGGCACCTCTTCCGTGAGGTTTTTTCCTCCCAGCAGTAGGATTCAATGTGCAGGCGCAAGGCCGGTTTCATATATTATTAACCTGCAGATTAACTCCATATCTGCAGGCTGGGCTGTGCAGTCAGTAATCCAAACCACTGACTACGACTCCTCAATATCCCTGACTCCGACTCCTTCATACATGGCTCATGTTTATGTGATAAATTTACCGTAGTACAATGTGAACATCAGGCTTTCAATCATTATTGTGATACCATAATCAAGCTATTTTGATAGAAGATAATAATAATTCATAATATTCAGCAGATTCTGTACTGAACTACTGTTCCCAATTTAGGCTACGTTCACACATTTGCGTATTTTGCTGCTCTTTTTTACGCGCACTTTTTGCCGCGTTTTTCGGCCGCGCAAAAAAGCGCAGCAAAATACGCAGGACCATTCACACACTGCGCTTTCTTTCCCCCAGAAAGCGCAGTGATGTCACAGAGAGGAGGAAGACTCCTGCTTCCTCCTCCCCTCTGTGAGATGTGTGGCCGCCCCATTAGACTTCACAGTGTGTTAATACACACTGTGAAGTCTAAATTAAACTAAAGCAAGTGTCTGAAAAATAAAAAACAATGAATACTCACCTTCCGGTGCCTTCTCCCGGTCTGCGATCCCCGGTTGTAAGTCAGATCTCGTGTGACAAGACCTGTGGTGATGTCAGAGGGGGGCGTTCCCAGGGCGGTCCCATCGCTGATTGGCTGCTCGCGGTCATGTGGTATCACATGACCGCGAGTGCCCGGGAACGCCCCCCCTCTTACATCACCACAGGTCTTGTCACACGAGATCTGACTTACAACCGGGGATCGCAGACCGGGAGAAGGCACCGGAAGGTGAGTATTCATTTTTTTTTATTTTTCAGACACTTGCTTTAGTTTAATTTAGACTTCACAGTGTGTATTAATACACTGTGAAGTCTAATGGGGCGGCCACAGCTGTCACAGAGGGGAGGAGGAAGCTGGATTCTTCCTCCCCTCTGGGAAAATACGCAGAAGTAGCTGCGTAAAGAATTGACATATCAATTCTTTACGGAGCTGCGTTTTCTCCCGGAAAACGCACTGCATATTTTTACGCAATGTCTGCACTGCAAAGTGAATTTCCCATTCACTTTGCAGGCAGACAAAAAGCACATTGCGTATTTTGAAAAGCGCGCGTAAAAAAACGCGGCAAAATACGCAATGTGTGAATGCAGCCTAATTATATATTTCAGGAGTCAGAATGGGTCCATTTTATACCAACTCTGACTCCTCAGCCCTATTTTTTTTTATGTGACAGGTTTCCTTTAAGACTATTTTCATATAGTAGGTGAACAATTTCACATTGAGCTAGAAGTCTACCTGTATTCAGGTAATTTCTGTTAATCCCTATTGTATAAAATCCCTTACCTCCTTCTTTTTAGCACAATTTCCTATGGCCAGGGGCACAGTGTTATGATCAGGTCATCTTCAGATTGCAGTGATATTTCTGATCACGCTCGCATAGTGAAATCTAGTGTGATGCGGAGTTTGATTATTAAAAGCGTCTGCAAAGACATAGTGAGAATTTATGAGGTGGGATGTATTGTAGGAATTACACCATCAATCTTAGCTATTGGATAGATTTCTGCATTTCCATATTGCATATGTGTGTTCTAGTCATTGTAGTAAATCCAGTACAATATTATAACTGGAATTCACTCCTCCTAATTTACTGACTACAAAGATTGAAAATCACATTGCATGAATGTTAAAGGCATTGTCCGGCCTTAGCCTACAAGTCTGAAGTCATCCTATATGATTGCAGACTTGTCAATCCTTAAGGTGGGGTCACACGCGGCGATCTGGCCTGCGATGTCGGAAGCGATGCGCGGGTGCCCGCTCGCTTCCGACACCGCAGGCCAGCTGTCACACGGCACGACGTTGCCGGTGACGCGGCGGCGATGTGGGCGGAGCCCAGCCCAGCGAGCGATGGCTCAGTAACGCTGCGATATAGGCTGGATCACACCGCCAACAGTGTCAGACGGCGCGATCCAGCCTAATCGCTGGTCACAGGTTGACAGGTTTATGAACGTGTTCATAAACCTGTCAACCTGCGACCAGCGATAATTTGCAGTTGCGTCGCGCTGTCATACAGCGCGACGCACTTGCAATATCACCCGCGACATCGCTGTGACGTCACTTTGCTTCGATGTCGCGGGCGAGATCGCCGCGTGTGACCCCACCTTTACTTTGCGCACTGTGAGGATTCTCCTGCACTGGCAACAGTAGTGGGCAGTAATGTGACCATAAGTATGCGATATACATACTTTCAGCCACATTTCGACTAGACTGTGTCTGGCTTTGCTTAATACACCTGCATTGAGCTTGGCCATGCCCATCTAGTTGGCACATGACTGCATGCATGCAAATCGCATACTTGAAGTCACTTGCCTCCCATTCCCTTTGCCGGCACCGGAGAATCCTGACAGTGTGTAATGTGCGATATATAAGAATCCGCAAGTCTGCACTCACATAGAGTGACTGCAGACTTGTAACTAACCACCTAAAAGGACAAATACCCATTGGCCACTCTGTGTCGGTGGGAAACTTATTTCACTTTGATTTCTTTCTTTTGTGTGTGATTTATTTATTTTTGTATATAAATGTGCTTTAAACATACTCATGGCTATTTTGGCTCTACGTTTGCTCCTTATTTAACTTTAAAAGGATCTGTCACTAGTTAAATACTGAGCTCCCTGGATTCTACAGCATTTTTCCTGTTTTGCACTCTGTAACTCCATTTACGGAGATATTCACAGTTATTGCTTTTGGAGCACAGTATGTGAAATCTTTGTAGTTGGATGTTTTCTCAGCGTCTTCTCTGGGAACGGTGACTCTTCACCCTCCTGTCCCTGCGACTGCTAATCAGCTGCCAAACTGCTATTGACTGCGTCTACAAGGGTGGAGGCCACAGTTCCCAACACCCAGTTGAACTACAATCGGAGATTTCACATAATATGCTCCAGAAGAAACAAATGTGAATATCTCCACAATGTAGCGACACAGCACAAAACAGAACAGAACAGCGGAATTTGGGAAGACAGGGCTTTTATATTGTGTATCAATTTGTTGGCGAATGTGACAGGGAAAAGTTCCTTCAACTTACCAAAACTTGTGCATGGCCACCTTCCTCTCCAAAATGCTGGCACAGGATACCATTAAAAAAATGTCTTTATGATTTAATTTGCAATGCATTTAAAGCATGTGCAAAGTTGTTATGGAGAAAAGGAAACATATTTCTAATAATATGGTCCCATAAATAGCCCTGTAAAATTCATATACAATCCTTGTTGCAGAGTATAGACAGACCCTCGACTTCCTGTATATAACGTGAATAATTTATTGCAAAAAATACAAGGGCCCTAAATTACAATTTCATAGGGAATTATTGAAGCAGTATAAAATCTGATTAATGATTTAACCCCTTCACCCCTGGGCAATGTCTTGTTTTTCCCTCCCCTTTTTCCAAGAGCCGTAACTTTTATTTGTCTGTCGATATAGACATACGTGTGCTGTTTCCCCGGGTATAATTATTTTTAGTTGTTCAATTTGTATATAGCAAGAAATAGTTTGTCCTTGTCAGTTATTTGTTGAATGTGTTGCAGTGTCTTGCTGCGCTGCTATCTGCTGAACAGTATTTGAATGCCGCTCACATTTGTCCATTTAAATTAAGTTGGTTTGAACTTGACGTATAGTCATTGGAGAGCTGGTGGGTCCTTTGCTCCAAGCGCCATTTTATCTTGTGTTGCTGTGAGTGTAGGACCACATTTACTGAGCTAGTGAAGGCATCAATGTCTGACCAGCAGCAACGACATTAGTGGCTTCAGATCAAGTCACAGGATTTCGCCATCAAGAAGCATTTTACTGTGTCCGGACTATAATAAACCAAGTTTTGATTTGAACTGACATTGTGGTTTTACATTTGAGTCCACAAACGCTGAGTCTGCCCAGGTCCTGTCTGCTCCTTATTTTGGATACAGAGGTAAGAACATCTAGTTTCAGTATCAAGTAGGAGCCGCACACAGGATTCTTTTTGCAGACTTTATTCTTCCTTGTGGGGTCTTACATAGTGGAGGGTGCGGGAGGGAGGACGGGGGAGCAGCCTATACTGCCGTTTCGCACCGTCAGTCGTGCATACAGGAGGCCAGGCACCAGGATTCCAGCGTGCTCAGCAAGGTGGAGAGACGTTTTGACTCCAGGGGGCCCCCAGGAACACTGGTATCAGCGTAACCGCGGCAGGAGGTGCTGGCTCCTTCAACAATCTGTGAGAGGTAAGAACATCTCACTGCACCCATCAGCCAGCCATACTTCTAATCGCCTTGTGAGGAGACAGAACAATATGAGGGCTTGTTTTTCTGGGACAAGTTGTACTTTTGAATAAAATCATTCATTTTACCTTTCCAAGTGTGGTAAAATTGCAAAAAAAAAAAAAGTGCAATGACACGTTTTTTGGGAGCTTTTTATTCAACCTTTTTTCTATATGGTAAAATTGAAGTGTTGGTATGATGCTTCACGTCGGTACAAGATTGTAGATACCAAACATGTATACTTTTACTTTTATCTAAGGGGTGAAAAAAAACACCACATTTTCAGAAAAGCATTGCACCTATAGCGCCATTTTCCGTGACCCGTAGCGTTCTCACTTTTCGAAATCTGGGGCTGTGTTTTCACCTTATTTTTTTGCGCTTGAGCTGACATTCTAATGATACCATTTTTGGGTAGTTGTGATGTTTTGATCGCTCGTTATTGCATTTTATTTCAATGTTGCTGTGACCAAAAAAATGTAATTTTGGCATTTGGACTTTTTTTTTCCGTTACATAGTTTACAGATGTGATTTATTGATTTTATATTTTGATAAATCGGGCATTTCTGAACTCAATGTTAACTAATACGTGGGGTTATTTTTTTTAGTTTTTTAATAGTTTTATTTTCATTGGGGCAAAAGGGGGTGGTCAGCCCTACACCGTGTATATGCAGTGAGATACTTCAGCATCCCTCTGCATAGCACAAATTACCACTTTCTGTCAGTGACACATGCTCTGGGATCGCCAGGAGGAAGTGAGTTCCGGTAGGGAACAATGCGATCCCCACCACGGTGCTTTGGATTGTGCTGTCAGTGATTGACAGTGTGATCCAAAGGGTTAACAGTGCCAATCGAATCGCTGATGCAATCGGTGCTGTTGGCTAGAAAGGCCAGATGATCAGATCAGCTGACGTGAGGGGGATGATGTAATCTCAGCACGTGAGCTCGCATCAGAGGGCGGGAGGGAGGCGACCAAGGGCATATGCCCTTAGTCGTGAAGGGGACCTATCTGGAGAATTCAGCATCAAATTGTAAAAGACTTTTCTATCTAGGAAGACCCTCCTCCAATCTCCACCCACACCGATCTGTTAACTTTTTCGATACCTGAAAACTAAAAGCTAAATTGCTTCTGTTGACAATGCAAAAATTAAGGTATAAATTATCCACCCATGTGTGCCCATCAGCCATGGTGACATTTCTCTGATAAGAACCTAACCTATGTAAACATGCATCGCCTGGACTACAGGCCTACAAATTCAAAGGGTAGGTAGGACCCAGAAGTGCTGGGGGGTGGGTGGGAATGATGTGGGGGAATAGGGCTTTAGGTGCACGATCAGGAGAGAAGGCAGTCTATATTTCCCATAGTATACTAAACTACCAAAAAAATCACAAGCACATTCAGCTAAGTATGAACGGGTGAGTGTTAATATTTTGTTTTTGTTACATTTGAGGAGTTACCAGCCTTGACTTGATGGAATCTCCAACATGTTTATGGATATTTAGTTTTGTGATCCTCGTTGGAACCCACATAGGTCATAGTGCATAAAGGGTATGGTCTTTATACACTATATATGTGCTGTTGCAATGAATTCTAATATTTTATTTTTTATTGAAAAGAGTATAAAAAGGTGTGTCTTTTTAATGAATCTACATAATGAGCACTTATGTCCAACACATTTTAAAATCGTTTTGTGTTTAGCAAATGGCATTTGATTGTTTCCTTATAAGACTAGGTGATAGTAAATTATATAGAGCTGGTGGTTTTTTTCGAGCCAAAATAGCTTTAAAAGCAATCTGTCATTGGTTTTTGCCACTTAAGTGAATCTGTCAGGTGATTTTCTACTACAATACTAATGTTATCTTTAAATAGTGTTTGGGCAGCCCTTTCAGGATCAGTAACTTTTATTTCTGTCCCTTCTCCTGTTAACTTGTTGTAAGCTCTGGGGAATTCAGTGTGACATAGTAACTAATCAAGCATATGTAGATACAACTGCATATGCCCTGCTCCCCACACCCACCTTTCAGTACTGGCATCGGTGCTAGTAAATCCAAACTGAATTTGCACTGCTGCCCCCTCCCCCATTCATAGTTCCTCCTACCTTTCAACAGCAATACTAAATGCACTGAGAGTTGGGAGGGGAGCAGAGCATATGCAATTTGTATTTAGATAGAATTAACTAGCCGACACGCAACACTGAATTATCTGGAGTTTACAGCAAGATAACAGGATAAGGTACAGCAATAAAAATGACTGATCCTTAAAGAGCTGTTTAAGACCTATTTAAAGGGCTCTGTCGGGTCATTTTTCAGTATAATACTAATAGTACCCTTGAATAGTGTCTGGTCAGCCCTTTCAGAATATGAAAAAATTGTTACTGTACCCTTTGTAGTTCTCTTGCTATAAGTATCTTTACACCCAACAGGCAGCTGCTTCACTAATCCGCTCATTGCTCTCACTGCTGAATAGTCCACAGTATGTAAATATTCATTTATTATTTCATCCTTCCCAGCCTGACATTCCCTCCCTCTCCCTTTTGCTCTGTGTCTCCCACCTGCTTTCATTTTCACTTTGCATGTGTGCTTGCAGAGGAAGGCAGTGCAGTGCAGTGATGTCAGTACATGAATATTCATTTCCTGGGGAGTTGGCAGCAGGGTACTAAGTGATCAATCACTGTAATTGATGGATGGAATTAATCTCATTATTTGCAGATTACAAAGGATTGGGGGGGTGGAGTATAAATAAAAGAAATACATGAATAGAAAGAGTATCACCAGAGGAATTCGAAATTGATATCAGTTACAAATGGATTTTTGACCTGATAGATTCCCTTTACAGATAACATTATTATTGTACTAGAAAATCACCTAACAGATTCCTTTTAATCTGAAAGCAGCATAATTTAGCGACATATACCTATTCAAGCAATTTATTACTTACTGGGCTACGTGCAGTAGTTTTGATAATCTCATGCTGATAAAACAGTGGTTTTATCAATAAAGGACTGGTTGGCCTGCTGCCATGTTCATGAGATTTCTAATAACCGCATCCCAACAATTGATTCTAAGCTTCCTGCCTATGCACAGTGCACACATAAAGCTGCCAATCGGTGGTATGGATTGGATTATACAAAACTCAGCATTCAGACTGGAAGATCTGTAGTAGATAAAACTGATTTTACCAAAACTCGCATGAGATCTACAAATAACATCTACACCAATTCTAAGTATTCTAAAGGGGCCGTCACACGCGTCAATATCGCTGTCAATATCGCTGCTACATGTGACTTGCAGCGATATTGAAGCGTGTGAAAGGGCGCATCAACCAGCGGTAAATCGCTGGTTGATGGTCGCCAGGTTTTCGGACTGGACCGAAAACCTGGCGGTGGTCGCCCGGTGTACACGCAGCATCGCTGCGTGTGACACCGGGAGACGCTATAAGCCAGCTCCCAGCGCCTCTGATCAAGCGCTGGGAGCTGGTATCCATGGTAAACTGCGGGTAAATAGGCAGCGTGCGCTGCCTAGATACCCGATGTATACCTTGGTTACCAGCCTTCTCTGCTCACTGGCTGGTATCCAAGGTACACAGCGGGTAACTAGGGGCCCTAGTTACCCGCTGTGTACCTTGGATACCAGCCGGTGAGCGGAGAAGGCTAGTAACCAAGGTATACATCGGGTATCTAGGCAGCGCGCGCTGCCTAGTTACCCGCAGTTTACCATGGATACCAGACTGCAGACATCGTGGAAACGATATTTAAATAATTTCCACAATGTCGCTGGTCCACTGATCGCTGGTGAGTCTGCCTGTGTGACAGCTCACCAGCGATCAGGTCGCTGACGACATTGACGTGTGTGACGCCGGCTTAAGGATTGTAACACGTTTGGTTTCTTTCAAATGACCCTGGAAATAAGGGAGCCAGAAGTAGCAGGAGAGAATCCACCCACTTACATATCTATTAATTCAATGAGCCAATACCTGCCACGATGGGTCTTGTCAGTGGCTGGAACCAGTCCTTATGAAGTTCGGAAAGGAGTTGAACAGAGATAGGGAGGGACAACCTGTAAATGATCCTTACTTTTTGAGTAACAATGCCTCAAAACATATCACACAATAAAAATTTAAATGTTATGTAGTTACATAATTTTGTTCGATATAAGGGAAAATTCAGCATTTGTTAAATCACTAGGTCCCTGTCATTTGCTGAGCAGCTGGTGAGGTCATAATTACCTTTTCCTTGTTTGATGACATGTCTGTCTTTTGGACTGTAAGTTTATCTCCCTATTGTCCACTTATCCACCTGTGTAAGATTTCACCTGTCAGAGTAGCTGTAATTGGAGACTTTTCTACGCTCTTCTTCTTTTTCTCCTTATCCTCTCCATGTCTCATTCTTATTTATGTTTAGTTTCTATGAGTCCTATAGAGAAAAAACAAAAGCCCAGAAATTACCAAATTTCTTTTTGAGCACTGACTGTTCTGACCACAGCTGGGAGACAGATTTGGACAGCCAATTTTTTATATATACTGGGTAGGACGAACGATGTCTTTGAGGGTACCGTTACATGTCACAACATTGCATGCAACATCGACCAAAAGTCACGTGGTGTAGTCAGTTGCAGTTGATATCGTTCGTGCGTTGTGTCGTGTAACAGGGCAATGCAACTGCAATAAATCGCAGGAACGACATCGCAAGGAGATTGTGCAAGCTCTTCAACCGTGCAATGTTGCATATCCAATCTGGCATGATCGTGCAGTGTGACGGCGCAACTGCGGTCTTGTTTGCGATTTCACAGGTTGCACAACCAAGGCCGTAGGCGTGCCTGTGGGTTGTGTTTTCCGCGCCCCATCTATGGCGATTGGTGCCTAGTATTGTATGCTGATTGGATGGCCCTGGTAAAGGAGCCATCTTTGATTATGTGTGCGTACACCACTACATTCATTGACTTCTGCATCTCATGAATTTGGTGAAAATGCATGTATACAAGGCGAATCATTTTTAAACACCTTCTTTACTATTGAGGAGTACGTCTAGGCATTCCGGTCTGCCAGTTTGGCGACATCTCAGTGTGCTGCTGGAGCCCTACACATCACATATGACATTAGTTTCGAGATGGTAGAATGGTAAATTGCATCCATATTGCCACCAGGTTGTCTGAGATGGCTGACCAATGGTAACGCTCTTTTGACGTCCAATCGGAGTGTTCTGGGCGCGGTTAAGCTAACTCAGGTACGCCTACGTCCTAAGCTGGGTCA
Source organism: Allobates femoralis (assembly GCA_033576535.1). NCBI lineage: Eukaryota > Metazoa > Chordata > Amphibia > Anura > Aromobatidae > Allobates > Allobates femoralis. The sequence goes on along the minus strand of JARQOC010000003.1, from coordinate 201,795,438 downwards.
AAAGTACGCCCACATTGCTTATGTGGTTGTGATGTTTGACGCCGCAACTTCGATCTGCAACATCACCTGGGCAATTTGGCAGCCGACTTCTGGGACGCTGGATCGTCGGAGGTTGCAGGTGTGATTGCTACGTGTAACATCTCCTATGCGATCTTGGACAAGTGCCAAAAACGTGCGCGCTCCCGTGAAGTTGCATGCGATATCGGAATGATATTGCAACGTGTAATGGTACCTTAAAGGGATCCTGTCAACTTGAGAAACTCTACTTACCTGTAGATTTAGTGCTAATCTGTAGGGATTTTGTCTGGCTGGTTTACTAGAGCAGCGGTTACTGGGAGAAAATTGAGTTATATTCTCCTTGCAGCCGCTCACTTCCAGTCATTGGGGAGGTGCAGATAGCGGTTATAGTCCCCTCTCAGTACAAATTAAGCGTCTGTAATCACTCCCTGGCTCCTTGACAGCCTGCTCTGCACACACACTATAAGGCTGGGTTCACAACACAGTTTTTGGCTTCCTGTTCTGTCTGTTTTGAAAAGGACAGAACAGGATTGTTTTTAGCCTCCCATGCATACCTTTGGTGCCGGATTGGTCATATATGGCCATCTGGTTTTGTGAATTCAGTCCCGAATTTGTTTCTGTCCTGTTTTGTCCTGGCCCCAAAATCGGAGACTGCACCGTTTTTGGCTCTGGTGAAAAACACAGACAAAACCAGACGAAACTAATCTGGTGCAGTCCAGAGCACTTAACATGGGAGTCTATGGTGCTGGATCTGGGAAACAACAGGATCATTTACCTGATCTGGTTTTAGTGTGCTGAGCATGCTCAAAACACTGCTGCACTACTCTGTTCCCGTGTGTGTGCTTTCCCTTTAGCAATAATCTACATACACTGCTAAAGCAAAATAAAACAAAACAATGGTATTAAAAAATAAATACTCACCTCTCCGCCGACCTGACAGCATCAGCTGATCGGTTTAAACCGCCCTCCAGCCGATCAGTTTTGGCGGGCGATTTAAGCCGATCAGCTGATGCTGTCAGGTGACACTTCAGCTGATCGGGTTGCCGCTGCTCAGCTGATTCAGGTTCTTGCAGCGATAAGATGTCTTCTCGGGACAGTCTGAGGAAAGGTAAGTATTTAATTTTTTTATTTTTAATACAATTGCTTTCCTTTATTTTGCTTTCACAGGGTATGTAGATACACTACGAAAGCGAAAGTACAGCCTCAACACCACTTGTCTGCGCTTTGCAGGCTGCTCCCAGCTCTTTCGGTCAGTCCGGATCCCTCAAAATCCCGGATCTGGACAGAGAAATGGCATCCGGAGTTACACATCCGTTCCTGTCTGTGTGGTTCTCCAAAAAACAGGATCCTCACGGACAGCAACAAATTGTGGCGTGAAGCTGGCCTTACTTGGAACTGAGCTGCCAAGTATAACAATATTGCCATACATTTTGTTACTCAACCTGTGACACATTACACGGTTTAATTTTATCTGTCTTTGAAAGATGATTTTTCCATACACTGAAATTCAATAGTGTCCTTTCTTACATTAAAAAGTTACACGTTTGAAAAGCCCTAGTTTGTGAATAATGCTACTTTAACTTGCAGTATGTGATACATCGCTCTTTTCTCTTATTGAGTAATGTATCAATTAAAATATTTGTTTAAAAAAAGTTATTAAATTACATATAAAAAAGAAAAGTACATTTTGACACATTGGTCTACAACTCTAAGCTCCAATTCCGGGCAATGGAGTACTATACTTAAAAAGTTTAACTGCCACAATTTACCCCAAATGTATCACTAAATGGGTTGCCCACTACTCGGACAATCTCTTCTCAATTACTATAGTCCCCATGTAAAATTTAAAAACACATATACTTATCTCCGGTGTCGGCACTGTTCCCGTGATGCTGGGCTGACGTGTCAGTATGTCTCGTGAGCCCTATAGTTAGTCAGCGGCCACTTCACTCTCACTTTTTTTTTGTTGTCTTTTTTTTTTTTTCAACTAAACTGATGTCTGGAAGAAGTCAGAAATGCTGTTGTTCTCTCACTTCCTCTAGATGTCAGTTTCATCTGAAGGATATGAGAATGAAGTGTCTCATTAGTGGTACCTGTTTGGCTGAAGGTTTCACGTGACTTAATAGTGTCACGTGAGACCGGTACCGACATCATTGGACAATTGCTAACATCGAAGGTGAGTACAGGCTATTATTATTTTACATGGAGTAGTATAGTGTCTAGAAGGGTTTTCTGAGTAGTGGTTAGCCAATTTGAGATGCAACATTTAATAAATATGACAAAGTTTACATGAGTGGACAGAAGACTTCCTGAAAATCATTCATTTTTGATAAATGTGAACCAGAATGGTTGAAAAAGCAAAATAGACTTGTCTCACTATTCCTCCACTCATGTGTCTTTGACGCACTGAGTGACTGTTTACTGCACTATGGAATCATTGCTGTTCTGAGATGTCAGTTTTGTGACAGCTCAGTCATCCAATCTAGTGCTGGGGTGTGCTGAGTTGTCGGTGTGTTGATTGATAGTTAAGCCGTCCAGTCTGATACTGGGAGTCCCTGGGTTTAGTCAGGTGTTCCTCGTTCTCTATGATTGCCCAGTTACTTAGCTGAGCAGTTAGTCCCAGATCTCTACCAGTCATAGCGTTTTGCTCATTGGTGTTTGCTGGCTCTTTTCATGTCTGCTCTGTGTTCTGACCTATTACTGCCAGACCAGAGGTAGGGAACTCTAGGCTTCGAGAGCCGCACACAGTCCAGGTTTTAAGGATTTTTTAGTATTTGACAGTTGGTAATTGAATCACCTGCACAGGTGATGATTCTAACTGTCAAATGTTGAGGAAATTCTGAAAGCCTGCACTATGTACGGCTCCCGAGGCCTTTGAGTTCCTACCCATGTGCCAGATCTTAGACCTCCTCTGACTATCCAATTGCCTTGTCCCTTTGCTTTGATCTGCTATCCTCCTGCCATTCTGACACCTGACTGTGACCTAACCAAGCCTTTGTCAATTCCCTTAGTTCACAATATATCTGTACTGCAACAAGGGTGTCTGAGTGAGGCCTGAATTATGGTTGATAATATTAAAACAAATCCCTCAACTATATGCTATCATACATGGACTTTACCATAATGATTAGACAATGATCTGCGTGGTTTTTCATCTCATTCACCACAACCGTGTTGGAGAAGATTAGGGAGACTTTTCCAATAATGGTCCCAGTATTGGAAAAAAAAGTGTATTAATCCTTGAAATACTAGTACTTCTCAATGAATTAGAATATTATGAAAAATCAATGTAATAGGTTTCTGGGAGCCCTGAAACACGTTGACTAATAAATCAATATTATATTCACCCTTTGATGTCTCGTGTAATACGGCAGCACAGTTTTTAACCCTTCATCCTTTCTACTTTAATCTTCTGAGATAATGACCTTTGGGTTTTCATTGGCTGTAAGCCAAAATCATCAACATTAAAGAGGACCTGTCACCAAACCAGAAAACTTACATCCTGCAGTCATAAAGGAGGTGGCTAGAAGCTGGAGCCGAAGGGCAGATTCACACCCCCTGCATGTTTAATCTGCCCATTGCTGCCATCATTGTCTCCCTCTTCTGCAGCGTAACAGAGTTTTTTGTTTTTTTTTAGAAATGGTCTGTTTAGCCCCGCCCCCTGCGGTGACGTCACCACTTATACCCGCCCTGCTCTATAGTTAGCAGAGCAGGGCGGGGAAAGGTGGTGATGTCAGAAACAGGTGAGGCACAGGCGCCCGCCTCCTGCAGGGCGGGTATAAGCGGTGACGTCACCGCAGGGGGCGGGGCTAAATGCCATTTCTAAGAAAAAAAACTCTGTGTTATGCTGCAGAAGAGGGAGAGAATGATTGGCAGCGGTGGGCAGATTAAACATGCAGGGGGTGCGAATCTGACCTTCGGCTCCAGCTTCTAGCCACCTCCTTTATGGCTGCACGATGTAAGTTTTCTAAGTGTATTTACTCGGGATACAGGGGAGCTCAATGGCTGGGGGACCCCTTGCCTGGATGCAGCAGACATGCTGCATCCAGTGATGTAATTAGATCACCATGCCTGGTTTGGTGACAGGTCCTCTTTAACAGAAATAAACACTTGAAATAGATCACTCTGTTTGTGATGACTCTATATAATATATTATTTTTTCTTTTTGTATTGAAATACTGAAATATATTAACTTTTTGATGAAATTCTAATTCAATAAGATGCCCTAGTATCATCTCTGTACCTAAGGTAGGATTGAGAATTCTGCTGAATGTGATGTATGTGAACATGTCCGATGATACGGAAAGATTATTAGAACTATTTTAGATCTCCATACCATGCAATGGAGCAATAATTTGTGGGTTACCTATGCTTTAATAAGCTATGCATACAGTGGTGGCAATAAGTATTGAACACATCACCAATTTTGTAAGTAAATATATCTCTAAAGGGGCTGTTTACATGAATTTCTCACCAGATGTCCGGAAAAATGCAAACAATCCACACAGACAAAGAAATAAAGCTATAGCTGTCTGTAATTTATGTTATGTATAATAATGAGAACTGATTCAGGACAAAAAGTACAGAACATAATGAAATGTATTTAATACGTTTTACAAAAGCCTTTGTTTGTGATGACAGCTTCATTGTACCTGTGTATGGAAAAGCTAGCGGCATGCTTTGCTCAGGAGCGATATACACTTTTCATATCCTGAAGGTCCCAGTGAGCTCCTTCTATGATCTCTGAGCTTTAGTTCCTTCGATAAACTTTCCATTGGACTCTTATAAGGTGATTGCTGGGCATTCTACTGAGACCGATTGAGGGTTTCCTTGGCTGTGTGATTGGGATCACTTTCTTGCGGAAATGTCCAAATTTGTTTCATCTTCATCATCCTGGTAGATGGCAGTAGATATTTATCAAGAATATCTGTCTACATTTGACCAATCATTCTTTCTTTAATTAAAGGGAACCTGTCATGTCCTTTTCTGTTATTAAACTGTCCCAATGTTATTTATATAATGTAGTGTTCATTAATAACCTTTTTTAAAACAAAAACAAACAAAAATTGTTGGATTAATCCCACAAAAGATTTTTTTTTACAATTTATATATTTCCATTAGCTAGCTGGGCATCAACAGTCAAGCAGTCATCTGGCAAGTTAATAGTTAACAGTTCAGCCGAAATTTCAGAAAATGCTGACAGGACCTGTGTGATGTCATGACCATGTGACTATAATAGGCAGAGTTAAGTCTACATAGATCTTAATGATTATGCTTGCTTAACTCCACCCATTATGGTCACATGGTCGTGGCATCACACGGGTCCTTTATACAGAGCAGTTAGTATTGAGTTAAATGGACATTTATGTCCCCCATGCAGACTAGTCTATGTGCTAATTTACATTTTCTTTTGTAAGTTTATAAATGCTTTTTTTCAACTTTAACATTAACTATTAGCTAAGGCCCCTTTCACATCAGCGTTTTGCGCTGATTGCGGCAGTTGCGGTGAAAAAAAACGCAACTGCCACGAGTACCGCATAATGGCTGCACTTGCGGTTCACTGGCGGCAAGCCCCATACAATGTCTATGGGGCTTGCGGTAAGTGTGCGGCAAGTGCGGTTTCGGCGCATGCGGCCGCGGGAAAAACCGCGGCTGACCGTGGTTTTTTCGCTGCGCAAGTGTCGAAACCGCAACTGTACCGCACTTGCCTGCACCTGCCGCAAGCGCCATAGACATTGCATGGGGCTTGCCGCAAGTGCGGCCGTTATGCGGTAATCGCGGCAGTTGCGTTTTTTTCACCGCAACTGCCGCGATCAGCACAAAATGCTGATGTGAAAGGGTCCTAAGGCCCCTTTCACTTCAGCGTTTTTTTAAAATCGCGGCAGATGCGGTGAAAAAAACGCATCTGCCGCGATTACCGCATACCGGCTGCACTTGCGGCACGGTTGCGGCAAGCCCCATACAATGTATAGGCGGGCTTGCGGCAGGCGTGGCAAGTGCGGTTTCGGCACTTGAGGCAGGTGCGGCCGCGAAAAAACCGCGGCATACCGCGTTTTTTTCCGCGGCCACACTTGCCTCAAGTGCCGAAACCGCACTTGCCTCACACTTACCGCAAGCCCCATAGCCATTGTATATATATGTACTACACATAATTTGACTGTTTCATAGTTCGTGAAAATGTACAACGATATGTATTCCATCCACTTTGACCGCATGCTTAATTGGCACGTTCCCTGCAACTATCCTCCCCCAACTTTTGAGAATCGCTACATTAACATGAGGTTTGCACTAATGAAGCCATCATACACATCGCACATAACATGGGATACGGCTGATAATGTGAGTAATGTCATTGTGTAATTCCCTTCAGATCTTGTAGCTGTGAAAAGTTAATTAGAGGATCAGTCGCGCAGACAGCTACAAAACTCTACATGTAAAGTGACAGGAGGGAACGGGAGGTGGCATCATGTAAAGAACTTTAAGGAGATTGCCTTTATTTCTCATAGGCTTCACCAACAATTAAGAGAATCCCTGGAGAATCAGCTGGAATCGCTCCCTACGACGGCTGCCTTGGCCAGCGAAGCCTCTGCAGAGCAAGAATTGATTAAAAACCTACAGGAACAATTGCAGCTTGCTAATCAAGTAAGCTGGGAAGCTCGCATTATTCTGAAATCGCCTTCTATGGAAGAAATGCACTGTCCTGATGGTATCACACCTATATGTATTTCCTTTTCCCGTACAGCCGTGCCAGGATAAACTTAAAAAAAAATAACACGAAGAAATAAAGCTTTTATGACTTTGGTAAGAGCTATTTTAGCTCTGCTGGCACAGCTTTCTTAAACTACACAGATGTACACTAACTCACGAAACATCTGTGACCTATTAAATTAGCTCTTCATATATGGTGTTAGAATAGAAATCCTATCTGGAGTACACAAGGTGCGGCAATATACTGCTTGGTCCTTCAACCTTGGATGAGGCGTACATTGAGAGATAGGTGAGGCAACAGTGCCCCCTGCCTGAGAGGATGCACCGTCTACTAAACCTTCATCCCAATGAAACGTTTTATGTCTCGGTTCAGAAATTGCTGCAGACCCCTGGTAAAAACACCACGAAACTTGTCCTGCCTTATAAATGTTTGCATGTGTCCGTGTATGCACCATAACACTGCCCGCATCCAGGTCACAGCTTACCATTGCCTTTCTTCTTCTAGGAAAGGGACAATGCATTGCAGCTGTGGCAGACGGTGGCACAAGAAATGGATCGTTTGCAAGTCGTGTACCAGAAACATATGACTGATGCCCATATACATGTGGCAGAGAGACACAAGCAAACGGTAGTCTGCTGCATAGGCTGGAGCGCAGTTTATTCACAATTTATAACTTGAATGATACATATTTTTACTGAAATAAGAGAATAGCGGCACCCCCGCCCCCATGATGGGAGAATATGCAGGGGGTGTTGGATGTATAATGGCCTTCCTCTAAAGGTGTTGGGAAGATTTTCAGTGGAACTATATAATTTTTAATTTTTTGATTCCAGTTTGGTATTATTCCTGTGAAGCACCCGAGGGTTAACAAACTACAGATAGCAACTCTGAATTCTTTGCAGGATGCTGATTTTATTGGCATCAATCTTGATTTTTCTTGTTAAAATGTATATATATTCCTATAAAATTTTGGGCAAAGTTCTATATGAAAGTGTCTCTAGCTTTGTTACATGATCTGAGCCAGGGCTGCTGAATGTCACCAGCTTTAATGGAGTTAGAGACCACATCACAGCAACCCTATCGCCCAGTCGTCAGCGCTGACTGAGGTTGTGACGCCCTTGTTGGACACTTTGTATGACTCGTCAGTGGATGCCATGGTAGACACTAATATAAAGCCAGGCAGATATTTTGATTATTGATGCCTACCCATTGCAGAAAGGAAGTGCATTGAGTATTTCTATCCTAGACGTTTCTAGCATGTCCACAGAATGTGCCATAAATGTCTCCAGAACCCACCCCTGTATCTGGAGTCAAGTTTCCACCACCCACCTAATGAGGCAGCATCTTCTGGTTTGGAAAATAAGAGCTGGAAAGTGTCTGACATTCATGGTATAATATGGGGACTTGCCATAAATGTATAAGATAAGAATACCTGTTTAACTAGCAGTGTCCTTGGAGAAGGTCAGAGGGCTGCAATAATGTCCTTGTGCAAGCAGGAAAATAATGTTAATGGGTTTGGCCCCTTTATCTTTATTTTAACAAATGTGTTGGGGAAGTGATTTTGTGACACTCATTGATATACCAGACAGGTGCCTGATTCTATTCAATCGGGAGATTGTAGAACATGTGCGATTATATATTAAGTGGGGGGTGCAGGGAGGGTCGAAGATCCCCTTGCATGATTATAGTGGACAGAAATAAATGCTGAAAAGCCCACCAACTAACTCGGTCACACCCACCAATTCCAGGCTCACGTGACATTAGCCTTTTTGTTGTAATGAGCAGAGCGCTACTGTACATGAGCAGGTGTGTGAATATGGCAGCCGCATATATTGTAGTAATGAGTGGGGGGGAGCAATATAGCCATCGCTGCACCCAGAGCTCTACTGCACAATAGCGGGAGTGCTACTATGGCGGCTACATTAGTTTATGGTGGCTCTGCACATGAGCCTGAAAAGACTGTTTTTACCCTGCAGCCTGGTCAATTAGCACACACCTGGGTCTACCTGAGTTGTGGCCAGTGTCCTGGTTGGCATGTGAGACACTCCCCCCCACCCATCTTATAAGTGGCGCTATTTCAGGACAAACCTGCAGACTTATAGGGTTTTTATTAGATTGGATTAGTATACCAGGTTCTCCTCCTGCACTTGTTCGTACCCTTGGATAAAATGATCAGATTGCAGACAGAGGCTTTTTTTTGACAAGGGGGTTTACTGGACCAGTGCTACCAAAAGATCAGTCTTCATACGCTATGTAGCCATAAGACACGCATCTTGCTTGGGAAGTAGTGTAGGTTTGTAATCTATTTGACCTTGGAATCATCTTTTAAATGTTTTTTTTTTTTCTTTTAACTTTCATTTGTTCTGAAAAATACACTTTGCGTAACACTATATGTTGGTAATGGGATATGTCTTAATTTATTCCTTAGGAAGAGCTAGCAAATCTACAGCAGTTAACCAAACAACTTCATGGTGCACATGAGAAGGTAGAACAGGTAGGTGCAATAACCATAAAGACAGTATTGACTGTGCTGTGTGAAATGTAATGGAAAGGCTGCTGGCCGACTGTGGTGCGAAACCTTCACGGACGTCACTGAAGTATGAACAGAGCATATTTAAGGGTCCATTACAGACTCCTCATAAGGGAAGTCTAATGAGCTGTTCAAATCGCAGCTTCAGTCCATTTTGCACTAAATATACTTTTTAACTGTGTGTATCTAAATGACAAATAAATAGTGCAATGAAGAATAAAGGATGGCAGGTTACTTTTCTTTGGGCCTTGTAATTGTACACGCACACCACATGCACACACACATAAATATGCACACACACTCACACACATAAATATGCACACCACATATATATACACACACACACAAATAAGGACACCACATACACGCATACACACACATAAATATGCACGCCACACACACACACACACACATAAATATGCACACCACATACACACACACAAATATGCACACCACATATACACACACACAAATTTGCACACCACATATACACACACGCACACATAAATAAGCACACCACATACACACATACACACACATAAATATGCACACCACATACACACACTCATACACACAAATATATGCACACCACATATACCCACACACACACACATAAATATGCACACCACAAACACACACACAAATATGCACACCACATATACAGACACATAAATATGCACACCACATACACACACATAAATATGCACACCACATACACACACTCACACACATACACATGCACACACACACACTCACATACACACAAATATGCACACCACGTACACACACTCACACAAACACATAAATATGCACACCATATACACACACATACGCATACACACAAATATGCACACACACACGCGCATAAATATGCACACCACATACACACACACACATACATAAATATGCACACACACACACTCACATACACACAAATATACACACACGCACATAAATATGCACACCATATACACACACACACGCATACACACAAATATACACACACACGCACGCACATAAATATGCACACCACATACACACACACACATACATAAATATGCACACACACATACTGTGGGAGATTCGCTCTGGTTAACAATGATAGGTACATAATAAAGAGGCACACACAGGTTTTCAATCAAAACTCAATGTTTTATTCACGCTGATAGAGAAAAAAGAAAACAGTCTTATGTAGATGGGAATGCAAAACAAATGTCCAGCTTCTTAAACAGCGTAGACTAGGGTCCGAATGAGCCAGTCTGTTCAGGTATGTTGTTTCCACAAAACCTGCTTTATCTTTTCCAGCCAAACCATCATCACACGCTGACGATATAGGGCTGTCTATTTATGCTGTCCTAATGTTTTAAGCTGTTCAACCAAGGCGTTGCCCTCAAAAAGCCCAAAATAGCAGAGCAGGTCCATGCCAGGGCTTGAGCTCCTACCGTGCTGCTCACCAATGCCAGGCACTTGCTGGGAGAAATATATCTCCCATCAAGCACACCTAGCTCTCAATGCATCACAATACATACAAATGTATAAACACACATACATGCGCACACACATACACTGCTCAAAATAAATAAGGGAACACTTAAATTATAAATCTGATCTCGATGAACAAGAAATATCTAGGTAAAATCTTTACTGATAAAAATTGCACAATTCTTTAGAATAATATTGCCTATCAGCGATTGGCATTAAAACAAGTTTCTGGTCAAATGAATCTGTGCATTGTCCTTTCACTTGAACCACTGCACAACTGTAAGATCTGACAATAGCGGTTAGGATTACATTTCAGTATATAACAGCAGTCCCGGTGCTCTTGGCTCTCGTGTGTAATCCTCCTGTAGTACGTCTTCCCAGACTATCGATGAACCACCAATAAACCTTTCACACTGCACTTATCCTAGGCCCTTTGGAAAGCCAGATCCTGCTGGTGATACGTGTAGGCCAGGCTCCCTAATTCTTGGTAGTATTGTTACACTCAGTCTAGCAGCTGATACGGTTGATTTAGGTTGGCACTTGCGCTACTTATTGACATCTTTGGGTGGCATTCATTATTGCTATTGCAGTCTTCCACATTATCTGAGTTTCCAGGATCCTCTAGTGCACTATCTGTATTTTTATTATTGTGTATATTTCTGAATACCTAATAACCAGCTTTGTTCCAACATATAATGTCTCTTAACTATTTGCAGAAATATACCTACAAAATTATATATTGCATTGTGGTTTATACTACACAGTCTCCTTATTGATGCAGGTAAAACTCTCTTTGGTGTTGTCACACCACCACAGGCGGAGCTGACTAGTTGACCCACTAGACCACGGAGATACCATGGAGGTTGATACCAGAAACGAGCCGGACAAGAGAGTCAGATAATGAACAGGGTTTATTAGGCACAATAAGGGATTGATCCCCAAGGGGGGTCCACAGGGCCAGAGCTCCCTCTAAGGGTACCTTTACACACCGCCACCGTGGCGAGAAATCTGACTGGCAATCTGTAGCCCCGTCACCATCGCCGTGAAATTGCCTCGAAATTGCGGCATGTAATTGGGCAATTTGGCGGCGATAAAAAAGGTTGCACCTGGTTCCGATTTCACAGCATTGCTCCAAAATCAGAGGCAATCATGAAGGGGAAATTCCCTGTTTTTGGCGTGTGAAGGGGCGATTGGGATGGATCTGCGTCGCCTACCGATTTCCCGGAGGTGTGCCACAACGTGCTGGAGCCCGTCCCCCCTCAGTGATGATTGGTGGTGGCTACTGTGTTTCCATTGGCTGTCACTTGACACCGCGTCATATTTGAACAGAAGTCCATTCACAGTACACAATGGCAATGGTGTCATGTATTAGCCAGCCATCCTGCGCAGGCTGGCCAATCATAACGCTATTGCGTTGTCTAATCAGCGTCTTTAGGGCGCGAAATACACCAGTCTCACGCCTATGTTCTTGCGGAGTTAACCATGTACGCCCACATTCCTTTGGTGATTACGGGATGTGAGGCAGCAACTGGAGTCTACCGGATGTTTCCCCGCTGTTGGTGTGGCAACTTCCGGGGCGACACATCGCCTTAGGTTGACGGCGGAATTGCGTCGTGTAAAAGCGTCTTCGGCGTTCGGAGGCAACCATGAAAAATGTGCACGCGCATGATAGATTGCCTCCGAACGCTGCCAAAAGTGGCGGTGCGTAAAGGTACCCTAAGGGAGCACAAAAAGAGTTACCCCTATACAGGGATTCCTCCAAGTGCAGCCAGAGAGGTTGCGCTTGGAGGAACCAGTCAACATGTGGGTCCGACCCAAGGCGGAACAGGACAAGGAAACCAGGGAACTGAAGGAGAAGTCAAGGACTGAGCTTGGTGCAGCCAAAGGTGTTCGGAAGGTAGCCAGGGACCAGTGAGAGTGGTACGGGTCTGCGGGTGAATAGACAGGAAGGATCCGGCCCCGAAATCAAGAGAAAACACGTTAGGATCTCAGAGGGCAAGGGAAACCACATGCGCTGATAGGGACCTGAGCTGGCAACTTAGACTAACTACGAAGTTTCCCAGGCACCTCCCATAGGAAGTGGGTGCCATAAATACCCACCAGCCACTCACCGATTGGCTGAGAGGTGGTGTCAGAAAAAGGGCGTACTAGCCCTTTGAATTTGCAAAGAGCAACGCGCGCGCACCCTGTGCACGTTCCCCAGGAAACCAGGAAGTGAGGAGGCAGGAGAGAGACGCCAGGGAGCCGCTGCAGACGGAGCGGGCAGCGTGGACCTGGTAAATATGTCTGCAGTGCACAGGGGGATGCCGGCAGCCATATGGGACCCGATCCCCCTGCACCCTTAGGACGGGCCCTTCTGGCTGCAGGACGACAGGTGTATTTAACCCTCATAGAGGGTTACTTTATCTAATTGGGTTATAGGTTAATACACATATTAACTGAATACATTTTGATTTACAGATAGGTACTTTTTTATTTTCTACTCTTGTCTCTGCACTGTTACCGTTATGTACTTTAAAATTGTTATAACATCTTGCTACCAAACAATGATGCACCTCACACTGTGACCTCAACCCTCAACTTATCCACTGTTATTTGCAAAGTTACATATTCCTGATAAAGGAATTCTTTGATGCACCCTGTATATGCTACTTTTCTTTGTCTTTTTTTGGTGTGCAATACAATGCAATTTATGTCTATTATGGCTTGCACTTTGAGCACTTTATCATTTTGTGCCATTCTATATTCATGGAACATTAGCAGGGAGTCTCATTTTACTGCACTTATTTTTAATTGTGGGTCATTTGGTATTTTTTATGTGTCTTTACTTGTTTCCAATAAAAGTGATATGTATATTTTTCTATATATTGCAGCGGTGATCCCATTTTTTATGGCATAGATTTCTCCTGTCATTTATTACTTCCTTTTATGCCACTGGAGATCCTCAGTAAAGTGGTGCCCTCCTCCTTTTTCCAATCACCAGTCAGTCAGTGCCAATGCATGGTTATAGCCACTAGTCACTATTCACAGAGCAGTGACTGAGGCTGTACCGGCAGCACTTATACGACTGAAAGCCACAGGATGCCAGGAGGAATAAAGTTCATTTCCTGTCGGCCTTCAGTGCAGCAGCTGGACAGCTTTGGATTACTATTAAGCTGCAAATTAACTCCATATCTGTAGGTAAATGACATTTGGAGACGTCACAAGTTTCCTTTAAATTAAAAACCGCTGTAGGAGTTGTAGTTGTAAAAGAACCTATCATTCATATTAGCATAGTGTCAATGTGTTACTCTGCTCACTGACCGCCTCCTATTCTGGTATCCAGTGCTAATCCACTCCGAATCATGTGACGGCATGTCAGAATCTCCAGGTCACACTCCGCTCTCTGTGTGAGACAGAAGTCTCCTTTACAATGTAAGTCTATAGGGCCTCGTTCTGATACTCCATTAACTTACATTGTAATTGCCACCTCTGGGTGACACAGAAAGCAGTGTGATCTGGAGAGCCTATACTGCTGTGAGGTGACCCAGAAGAGGAGCAGACCGGTGAGGTTGGATGGACAGCATTTGTGAACAGCAGTTTTCAGCTCTTTCCACACATTATCGATGGGATTCAGGTCTGGACTTTGACTTGGCCATTCTAACACCTGCATATGTTTATTTTTGAACCATTCCATTGTAGATTTTGCTTTATGTTTGGGATCATTGTCTTGTTGGAAGATAAATCTCCGTCCCAGTCTCAGGTCTTTTGCAGACTCCAACAGGTTTTCTTCCAGAATGGTCCTGTATTTGGCTTTGTCCATCTTCCCATCAATTTTAACCATCTTCCCTGTCCCTGCTGAAGAAAGCAAGGTTTTTTATTACCGTAATCCTCCGCGCTGACCTCAGGAGACAATTTCGATTTTATTCACCACACACACCAAACAGAAGGAAGCCGACGCATTTCATAGCCATATGGCCACTTTATCAGGGCATTAGTTACTAATGTAACTAATGACCTGATGAAGTGGCCATATGGCTACGAAATGCGTCAGCTTCCTTCTGTTTGGTGAATAAAGAATAAAATCGAAATTGTCTCCTGAGGTCAGCGCGGAGGATTCCCGGTAATAATAAAACCTTGCTTTCTTATCCTGGACAGGATCTGCAGCGACCCTTTACATTTACAAGGTTGGTTGTGAACCCTTCACAACCTGCAGTGGATTACTGCAATATTAACCCTTGGTATCCACATTTATTGCTCTATTGTACGCTCCCCCTCCCCTTATATATTTTCCTGCTGAAAAAAAGCAGGCCCAAACCGTGATGCTGCCACCGCCATGTTTGACAGTGGGGATGGTGTTTTGAGGGGGATGAGCTGTGTTGCTTTTACGCCAAACATATAGTTTTGCATAGAGGCCAAAAAGTTTGATTTAGGTTTCATCTGACCAGAGCACCTTATTCCACATGTTTGGTGTGTCTCCCAGGTGGCTTGTGGCATACTTCAAATGAGACTTTTTATGGATATCTTTGAGAAATGACTTTCTTCTTGCCACTCTTACATAAAGGCCAGATTTGTGCAGTGTACGACTGATTGTTGTCCTATGGACAGACTCTCCCACCTCAGCTGTAGATCTCTGCAGTTCATCCAGAGTGATCATGGGCCTTTTGGTTGCATTTCTGATCACTCTTCTCCTTGTTCGAGATTAAAGTTTAGAGGGACGCCCGGGTCTTGGTAGATTTGCAGTGGTCTGATACTCCTTCCATTTCAATATGATCGCTTGCACAGTGCTCCTTGAGATGATTAAAACTTGGGAAATCTTTTTGTATCCAAATTCGTCTTTAAACTTTGCCACAAAAGTATCTCGGACCTACCTGGTGTGTTCCTTGGTCTTCACGATGCTCTCTGCACTTGAAGCAGAACCCTGAAGGTGGCTTTACACGCTTCAATTGCGATCCGATATCGCAGTTCAATGGCGCGGGAGCGCGCATTTAGTGCACGTTTCTCCCGCATCGCATTGAATGTTTAGACGCTGCGATATCGGAATACAACGTCCGTGCGATGTCTCCGCCTCCCAACCCAGGATCGCATAGTTAACATGGGAGCGAATGCGTGACGTTTCAAATCGCATCGTAGTTGGGCGTTTACACAGCACGATCCGGCTTCAATCGCTATGCAATATCGGAGCATTGAATAGCACGCTCATTCAATCCCCGATATCGCATTGACATCGTGCCTGCATCGTATTGGACGTTCACACCATACAACGCAGGCACGATTTCGGCTCCGACGATTGAACCACGTGACATTTGATTGAAATCGTACTACGATATCGCGACGTGTAAACCCGCCATCAGACTATCACATAGCCAGTGCATTTATATGGAGACTTGATTACATACAGGTGGATTCTATTTATCATTACCAGTCATTTAGGACAACATTGGATCATTCAGAGATTCTCACTGAACTTCTGGAGTGAGTTTGCTGCACTGAAGGTAAAGGGGCTGAATAATATTGCACACCACCCATTTCAGTTTTTTATTTGTTAAAAAAGTTTAAAATGTGCAATAAATTTCTCTCCAGTTCACGATTGTGTCCCACTTGTTGTTAATTCTTCACAAAAAATTAGAATTCATATCTTTATGTTTGAAGCCTGAAATGTGGCAAATAGTTGAAAAGTTCAAGGGGGCCAAATATTTTCACAGCGCACAGTGTATA
This sequence comes from Allobates femoralis, assembly GCA_033576535.1. Lineage (NCBI taxonomy): Eukaryota > Metazoa > Chordata > Amphibia > Anura > Aromobatidae > Allobates > Allobates femoralis. The sequence goes on along the minus strand of JARQOC010000003.1, from coordinate 201,779,002 downwards.
TATATTATACATATACATATATATATATATATACACTGACTAAATGGACTAAATGGACCTGACAGGTCAATAGTGGACATTTTCTGCTGTTATTTTATCCCTGTTGCTCCCAGAACTATACCTACTTTTTCTCTAAATCTGCCATACGGTTTTAGGGATATGGGCCCTTTTGATTTGCGGCTATTTTTTATGGCCTATACCAAGGGTCATGGCTCATATGGGTATTTAAGTATGAGTAATGCCCCCTTTGTAAAGACCCCAAAAATCTAATATATAAAGCTGAATGTGTGTGTGTGTGTGTGTGTGTGTGTATATCCGGGATTGGCATCTACACCGTCGCAACTACAGCCACAAAAATTTGCACAGTCACACATCTGGACCCCGAGAGCGTCATAGGCTATGTTGTGAGGCGAAATTTTAACCCTGCGCGTTCCAGTTCACCAAACAATTTTGCCCCTATCTATATAATGGGGAAAAAGTGAATGGAAACGTGTGGGAGGAAAATCGACAGCTGTCAGCTATAGAGACAAAATTTTGCACAGTCACACGTCTGGACCCCGGGAGCGTCATAGCCTATGCTGGGAGGCGAAATTTTAACCCTGCGCGTTCCAGTTCACCAAACAATTTTGGCCCTATCTACATAATGGGGAAAAAGGGAAAGGAAACGTCTTGGAGGAAAATCGACAGCTGTCAGCTACAGCTACAAAAATTTGCACAGTCACACGTCTGGACCCCGAGAGCGTGATAGGCTATGTTGTGAGGCGAAATTTTAACCCTGCGCATTCCAATTCACCAAACAATTTTGCCCCTATCTACATAATGGGGGAAAAGTGACAGTTACCAGTTGACAGTTGTGAATGAGAGGGGCTTAATGATAGCACCAAAGACTAACAGCACATACCAGCATATAATCACTAAGGTGGGGCCCCAACATGAGATATTCACCACACACGGGGACATGTATACACACCACACGCACACAAAGAGTAACAGCAAGTGTATAGTCGCTAAAGTGCAGCCCCAACATTGGATACTCACCACGCACCCCAACACACACACACCACAAAGAGACACACACAATACAGAGACACACACACCACACAGACCCCCCCACAGGGACACACACACAACACAGAGACACACACACACACCCCCAAGGGGACACACACACTCTATAGCAACACATGCACTCACCCCACAGGGACACACACACCACAAAGAGACACACATAACACAGATCCCCCCCCACAGGGACACACACACATAGCCACCCTATAGGGACACATGCACTCACCCCACAGGGACACACACACCACAAAGAGACACACAAACCCCACACAGACACCCCCTCCCACAGGGACACACACACACATACACACCCTATAGTGACACATGCACTCACCCCACAGGGACACACACACACACCACAAAGAGACACACACAACACAGATACACACATACCACACATACCCCCCCACAGGGACACACAGAAATACACACCCTATAGGGACACATGCACTCACCCCACAGGGATACACACACACACACACACCACAAAGAGACACACAACAGAGACACACCACACAGACCCCCCCCCCCACAGGGACACACACATACACACCCTATAGGGGCACATGCACTCACCCCACAGGGACACACACACATCACAAAGAGACACACACAACAGAGAGACACACCACACAGACCCCCCCACAGGGACACACACATACACACCCCAGGGACACACACACCACACAGACAGACACAGATGTGCACAAATCATCTCACACAACTCGCCTCATACGTGTGCTATCTTTATTTTCCAAACATAAACATGTGATTAAAAACAGCCAATGTGCAACACATGTGCCATATAGGGAATTAAGGCAGATGTCAGTCACATGAGCTGTCTATTATGTATATGTGTGAGGTAACATATACTGCCCGGCCAGGGGGTGGGTTTACTGTTGTCTGGAGATTTATTAGGCTGCCTATAGCAATCAATCACAGCTCAGCTTCTATTTTCCTACAGCTCATTAATATGACATATTCAAATTCTATTTTGTTATAGCTAACAGCAGTTATTTATTAACCCGGGCGTAGCCGGGTACTACAGCTAGTTATAACTATAGAAACAAGCTCTCAAAATACAGCAAATTCAAGGAGGAGAGCAGCAGAAATAACATAAAAGAAGATGGCCACTTTTGACCTGGTGACAGGACCTTTTATATTTTCTATGCAGATACTTTGGCATCGTGGCCTTAGTAATTATATGAATAGTTTAGTTCACGTAAAGGGAGAACATTCTTCAACTTCTTTTTTTTATTAAATCTATTAAGATGGTTAGTGCAAGTTATTATCAATACTATGTTTTCTCCATTACCAGCCTATGCACGGAAAGATATACTATATAGGGGTTTTTTACACCACCCTGGACACGGTCACGTTATCATTTCCAGGAGATTATTAGCAGTCTCATATATAGTGGGTGCGGAAAGCATTCAGATCCCTTTACATTTTTCACTCTTTGTTTCATTCCAGCCATAGCGTAAATTCAAAAAATGTCATTTTTTTCTCATTAACGTACATTACTCTGCACCGCATCTTTACTAAAAAAAAACAGAAATGTAGAAATTTTTGCAAATTTATCAAAAAAGAAAAACTGAAATATCGCATGGTTATAAGTATTCAGACCCTTTTCTCAGTATTGAGTAGAAGCACCATATTGAGCTAGTACAGCCATGAGTCTTGTTGGAAATGATGCAATGTTTTTCACACCTGTATTTGGGGATCCTCTGCCATTCTTCCTTGCAGATTCTCTACAGTTCCGTCAGGTTGGATGGTGAACGTTGGTGGACAGCCATTTTCATGTCTCTCCAGAGATGCTCAATTGGTTTTAGGTCAGGACTCTGGCTGGGCCAGTCAAGAACGGTCAAAGAGTTGTTGTGAAGCCACGCCTTTGTTATTTTAGCTATGTGTTTAGGGTCATTGTCTTGTTGGAAGGGGAACCTTCGGCCAAGTCTGAGGTCCAGAGCACTCTGTAAAGGTACCGTCACACGGGGCGACGGTTGCGGAGATGTTGCCGGCGATGCGCGGGAGCGCGCATCCCTGGCAACATCGCCGGGGAGATGTCACACGGAGCAACTTACCGGCGATGTCGCCGGCTAGTTGCCGCGGCTATCGCTCGCTGGGTTGCCCAGCAACCCAGCGAGCGGTAACTCGCAATGTTGGAGATAGGCGGTGTCGCCCGCAACATTGCAGGTTGCCTCGTTACACAGGGCGATCAGGCATGATCGCCTCAGCAACATCGCCAGGTTTCCCAACATGTTGGGAAACCTGGCGATGTTGCTCAGGCGATTTATCGCCTGATTATCGCCCTGTCACACGCGGCAATTCGCCGGCGGTGTCGCCACAATTAGGCCACGCCCCTGTGTTCCCGGCAACATTGCCGGCGATGTCGCCCTGTGTGACGGTACCTTTAGAGGTTGTAATCCAGGATATCTCAGTACTTGGCCACATTCATGTTTCCTTCAATTACAACCAGTCATTCTGTCCCTGTAGCTGAAAAACACCTCCATGGCATGATGCTGCCACCACCATATTTCATTGTTGTGATTGTATTGGGTGAGCAAAGGGTCTGAATACTTATGACCATGTGATATTTCAGTTTTTCTCTTTTAATAATTTTGCAAAAATGTCAACATTTCTGTTTATTTTCAGTCAAGATGCAGTGCAGAGTGTACATTAATGAGAAAAAAACTGAACTTTTTTGTATTTACCAAATGGCCGCATTGAAACAAAGAGTGAAAAATCTAAAGGGGTCCGAATACTTTTCATACCCACTGTAAGTCTCATTTCTAAAATCTGATTCATTAGTGACCACAGAAGTAGTTTAATCGACCTCTCATTTTGCTAAAAGCAACTTATGATGCCGTATAGAGTTCAGATTCATGACACGCACATTACGTTGGGAGAACTTTTAGGACATTGACTCTTCTCCTGACACAACTCACAGCTTAGATTGGAATACACTTTTGGCTACTGAAAACAACAAAAGTTAGAAAGGAAATCTTTGTAATTGTTTGGTCAGCTGCGGATCTCAGACTAGTGTAGGATAAATGGAAATAGGTTTATTTTCCATCTGAGGGCCTACATTAGGAAATCTTTTCAGGCAGAGCCTGGTGGAGAGCACATTGTCCTGTGTTACATATGAACGGTAGATTGGAGTTTGACAAAGAAGCTAAAAGAAGATAACCCCCTGATAGTCCCTCACATTCCTCCAGTTTTATTCACTTTATCTGTTTGGTATAAAATCTAATTTTAAGCCATACAGGTATTAATGATTCCTGTGCTAACTTCATACAAAAGACTTCTTTCTGGGTTATTACATATTGAGCATGGTGCTATAAGCTAATCAGAATTTGATTGCATATTGTTCAAAAAATGTGGAGTTAATGGTGTGCATCAAATATATTATTAGGAAGCATGAATTGCCATGAACAGGCCATTTGCTTGCATTTTTATGCTTAAGTATATGTCTTGTTTATAAATGGTGTGAGGTAGTGACCGGACACGTGGTCGGAAATTGCTTGAGCTCCCCAAGAGTCCTCTCGTATGGATGTTAAGCTTTATACAGGCCTGGGTTTTCATGCAACCACTAGATGGTGACCCGATTTTAACGCATCGGGTATTCTAGAATATGTATGTAGTTGACATACTGTGACTGACAGAACTTGTTCAGCCAACGTGAGTGAACTACATTATATACATATATATGTATATATATATATTATAGCAGTGCTATGGTATATGGCAGTACATTACAGCACATGTATAGCAGCACTATAGTATATGGCCGTACATTACAGTACAAGTATAGCAGCGCTATGGTATTTGGCGATACTCCGCTCCTCACGGCCCTCCGCTCCTCCACAGTAAATGTAAAGGATGGAGCGAGCGGGGCACGATTGAGCGAGCGGGGCAGGATGGAGCGAGCGGGGCAGGATGGAGCGAGCGGGGCAGGATGGAGCAAGTGGGGCTGGATGGAGCGAGCGAGGCAGGATGGCGCGAGCGGGGCAGGATGGAGCTGGAGGAGCAGGATGGGGCCGGAGGAGCAGGATAGAGCTGGGGGAGCAGGATGGTGGCGGGGGGGCAGGATGGTGGCAAGCGGGCAGGATAGAGTGAGCGGGGCAGGATGGAGCCGGGGGAGCAGGATGGAGCCGGGGGAGCAGGATGGCGACGGGGGAGCAGGATGGTGGCGGGGGAGCAGGATGGTGGCGGGGGGGGCAGGATGGGGAGGGGGGGCAGGATGGTGGCGAGCAGGGCAGGATGGTGGCGGGGGGGCAGGATGAAGCGAGCGGGGCAGAATGGAGCGAGCGGGCAGGATGGAGCGAGCAGAGCAGGATGGAGCTGGAGGAGCAGGATGGGGCCGGAGGAGCAGGATAGAGCTGGGGGAGCAGGATGGTGGCGGGGGAACAGGATGGTGGCAAGCAAGGCAGGATACAGCGAGCGGGGCAGGATGGTGGCGGGGGGCAGGATGGAGTCGGGGGAGCAGGATGGTGGCGGGGGGGCAGGATGGGGAGGGGGGGCAGGATGGTGGCAAGCAGGGCAGGATGGTGGCGGGGGGGCAGGATGGTGGCGAGCGGGGCAGGATGGTGGCGAGCGGGGCAGGATGGAGTGAGCGGGGCAGGATGGCAGTGGGGGGTAGGATGGTGGGGGGAGGCAGGATGGAGCGAGCGGGGCAGGATGGAGCCAGAGGAGCAGGATGGAGCCAGGGGAGCAGGATGGTGGCGGGGGGGGGCAGGGTGGAGCGAGCCAGGCAGGATGGAGCCCACAGGGCAGGATGGAGCCGGCGGGGCAGAATGGTGGTGGGGGGGCAGGATGGATCCGGCGGGGCAGGATGGTGGTGGGAGGGCAGGATGGTGGTGGGAGGGCAGGATGGAGCCGGCAGGGCAGGATGGAGCCGGCGGAGCAGGATGGTGGCGGGTGGGGGGGAGGCAGGATGGAGCCGGCAGAGCAGGATGTGGCGGAGGGGGGCAGGATGGTGGTGGGGGGGCAGGATGGAGCTGGCAGGGCAGGATGGATCCAGCGGGGCAGGATGGTGGCGGGGGGGCAGGATGGAGCAAGCTGGGGGGGGGCAGGATGGAGCATGCGGGGTAGGATGGAGCCAGCAGAGGGGCAGGATGGATACGGGGGGCAGGATGGAGGCGCTCCTCCCGCCCCCCTCCTCCACTCCCCACGACCCCCCCACTCCCCCCGTTCCTCCTCGGTGATAATAAAAATAAAAAAGTCCTCAGTGAGGATACTTACCCGTCCGCTGGCTCGCTCCCCCTCTGTCTTGTAGCTCCCAGGACAGGACCTGTCGTTGCCAGGCAACGACAGGTCCTCAAGCCCTGTAGAAGTCAGAAGACGGAGGTGGAGCGAGCCGACGGACAGGTGAGTATCCTCACCCTCAATGAGGATTTTTTTTATTTTTATTATCACTGTGGAGGAGGGGGGAGCGAGGGGGCAGAGGGAGGGGGGCCGCGGGGAGCGAGGGGGGCAGGAGGAGCAGAGGGCAGGAAGAGCGAGGGTGCTTCCGGGAGCTGGGGGCCGCAGGGACCGCGGGCAGGAGGAACGGGGGGCTGTGAGGAGAGCTGCCGCACCGTGTATCCCGGCAACAGCGGCACTGTAGCTGGACTGCAAATTGTCGCGAAATTTGAACTTTGAATTCTCGCGCCTATTTGCATAGTATGCGCTCATTGGTGCCTACCTCCGGCGGGCACCAATGAGCAGCCTCTGTCTGGCGCGCAATTTCTGTGACCGACAGACGCCTTTGACAATTATATAGTAGATAGGCAGGTGCTAAACTCATAGAATTGTAGAGTTGGAAGGGACCTCCTCGATCATCTGGTTTAACCCCCTGCTCAAAGGATTCACTAAATCATCCCTGACAGATGTCAATCCAGCCTCTATTTGAAAATTTCCATTGAAAAAATATAGTGCAACAGAACAATGCCAGAAGTACTCATTATTTACACACTTGGCTTTTTCCATAACCTCTATAGATCAAATTGGCAGCAGTCAATAAACAGATGATGTGTAGTCTGATCCTGCAGTCATTCTCTACCTTGTCTCTTCCCATCTTGCTAATCTGCAAAATATATTGCTGGTGGAATCGAGGAATTGATTGGAGTATGACTGCTGGATCAGACTGCACATGTGTTATGATTGTGGAGTAAATTAACACTAAATAAATTGGTAAAACACTGAATATACTGCAACTGATCAAGCCAGGTTTCTGTGCAGAATTGAGATCCGGGCCTAGTAGTTCCTGCGTGGACTGGAATGGCCCTAACTTCAGACTAAATTATGGCAACTTGGGCCAATACTACCTGAATGGCCACTGAGTTCTCCACATTCCTCCTAAGGAAATGGAGGGTAGAGCAGTGGGCAATATACCTACAGAAAGGAAGAAGTGCCCTGATTGAAAAGGTTCTCAGAGTGAGTAGCAACAAACCACAAAATACTAAAGAAAGGATAAGGTAAATATGCTAGAGAGTATGCCACCTATTTCCTACTTAGAAATACAAGACAGGTACAGGGTGAAAAGCATAAAGAGCAGAAAGATGAACCCTTAGCTAGTCTTTCACTGACTGGCATAAAACAAGGCAGTATGGCTTGACATCCAAATGAAAATATCACCAGCAGGAAATACCAGCAAGGGGAAGGTATTTATAGCTGAAAGTTGACTAACCAGTAAATAACTGAATGAAAACACCTGTTAACCTAAAAGACCAAAACAAGGATAACTGATAATAAACACCTAGAAAGAGTTCAGACAAGCCGACCACAAAGCACACACTCAATGGTTCGAAACCTAACATATGACAACATGGTTTGTTTGTTGTCTGTTACCATGCTGATACATGTGTCTGCAGATGAGCCGTAAACAGAGCATGCATAGATACCATTGGATTCTTTGGAACTGAGATGGAGTGGATAAGTAAAGGTCGGTAATGAATGTTTACCAGCTCTTATACCAAAGCATGTTGCAGACAGAATCTCTAGAAATGAGAATCACCCACCCGACCGCGCCTTTCCCTCCCTGTACATTGCACTTGAGGACTCAATTATCAGAAGATTTATATTGTTACAATGTTTGTTTGTTTTTTTTTTTTTTTAAGACCAATCAACAGTTTTTGCATACAGTGAGTGAGCAACAAATGGAGATCGACCAGCTTCAGAAGCAGCTACGGTGAGCATGCCTGACGGATTGTATTTGTAGAGTCGTTATTGGTAGTATTGTCTCTAGACACTGCATTGTTCTGCAGCCTGAAACGTGGGCAGCAGTAGAAACTTTCAAGCCGAAGTACGGCCTGTAAATCGTCTTGTATAGATTTTACAATGTAATAGTTTACTAATGCGATCTCAAATTTTTCCTGCGTGTTTGTTACTATTTTGTTGTCAACAGAAGCATTTTCCACATGTACAGTAGATTTCTCAGATTATTTTCCTTTGAGCCGATAAGTACAAACTGTGAAAAAGCTCTTTCACAGTATGTGGGTGTCGTAATAGCCTCTTTATTTGGTCCAATTTATATTAACAGGCAAGCAAAATTGGATGTAAAAGTATCAAATATAAAAGCCGAAGAAATGGCTGCAGTTGTAAAAACATGGGAAGACCAGATGACGAGAAAGGTAAGTCTTATTTTTAAGGATGGTGCCATAAATAAGTATAAAGTGATTCTGCTCCTGAAGACAGGACATACAGTAAATTACTAAAGGATGGGTGAAGTAAAGCCACAAGTATTAGATGTTATTTAAAATGGACCTATCGCCAAGGATTGCATGTTAAATTTGAGGCCCCATTCACACACTGCTTTTTTTTGCTGCATATTTTTAAGCACAAGCTCAGCACAAACCAGGAGTGGGTAATTAAACATATACAGTTAGGGCCAGAAATATTTGGACAGTGACACAAGTTTTGTTATTTTAGCTGTTTACAAAAACATGTTCAGAAATACAATTATATATATAATATGGGCTGAAAGTGCACACTCCCAGCTGCAATATGAGAGTTTCCACATCCAAATCGAGAAAAGGGTTTAGGAATCATAGCTCTGTAATGCATAGCCTCCTCTTTTTCAAGGGACCAAAAGTAATTGGACAATGGACTCTAAGGGCTGCAATTAACTCTGAAGGCGTCTCCCTCGTTAACCTGTAATCAATGAAGTAGTTAAAAGGTCAGGGGTGGATTCCAGGTGTGTGGTTTTGCATTTGGAAGCTGTTGCTGTGACCAGAAAACATGCGGTCAAAGGAACTCTCAATTGAGGTGAAGCAGAACATCCTGAGGCTGAAAAAAAAGAAAAAATCCATCAGAGAGATAGCAGACATGCTTGGAGTAGCAAAATCAACAGTTGGGTACATTCTGAGAAAAAAGAAATTGACTGGTGAGCTTGGGAACTCTAAAAGGCCTGGGCGTCCACGGATGACAACAGTGGTGGATGATCGCCGCATACTTTATTTGGTGAAGAAGAACCCGTTCACAACATCAACTGAAGTCCAGAACACTCTCAGTGAAGTAGGTGTATCTGTCTCTAAGTCAACAGTAAAGAGAAGACTCCATGACAGTAAATACAAAGGGTTCACATCTAGATGCAAACCATTCATCAATTCCAAAAATAGACAGGCCAGAGTTAAATTTGCTGAAAAACACCTCAAGAAGCCAGCTCAGATCTGGAAAAGTATTCTATGGATAGATGAGACAAAGATCAACCTGTACCAGAATGATGGGAAGAAAAAAGTTTGGAGAAGAAAGGGAACGGCACATGATCCAAGGCACACCACATCCTCTGTAAAACATGGTGGAGGCAACATGATGGCATGGGCATGCATGGCTTTCAATGGCACTGGGTCACTTGTGTTTATTGATGACATAACAGCAGACAAGAGTAGCCGGATGAATTCTGAAGTGTACCAGGATATACTTTCAGCCAAGATTCAGCCAAATGCTGCAAAGTTGATTGGACGGCGCTTCATAGTACAGGTGGACAATGACCCCAAGCATACAGCCAAAGCTACCCAGGAGTTCATGAGTGCAAAAAAGTGGAACATTCTGCAATGGCCAAGTCAATCACCAGATCTTAACCCAATTGAGCATGCATTTCACTTGCTCAAATCCAGACTTAAGATGGAAAGACTCACAAACAAGCAAGACCTGAAGGCTGCGGCTGTAAAGGGCTGGCAAAGCATTAAGAAGGAGGAAACCCAGCGTTTGGTGATGTCCATGGGTTCCAGACTTAAGGCAGTGATTGCCTCCAATGGATTCGCAACAAAATATTGAAAATAAAAATATTTTGTTTGGGTTATGTTTATTTGTCCAATTACTTTTGACCTCCTAAAATGTAGAGTGTTTGTAAAGAAATGTGCACAATTCCTACATTTTCTATCAGATATTTTTGTTCAACCCTTCAAATTAAATGTTACAATCTGCACTTGAATTCTGTTGTAGAGGTTTCATTTCAAATCCAATGTGGTGGCATGCAGAGCCCAACTCGCGAAAATTGTGTCACTGTCCAAATATTTCTGGCCCTAACTGTAAGTGCACTTGTTTCTATTAGACCTTTCCTCTGAGTGTGCCACTCCCGGTTTTGATTGTTCCACTCCTGGCTTTTTTTGAGCTTGTGCGTAAAAATACACAGCAAAAAAAAGCAGTGTGTGAATGGGGCCTGACACAGGATGTAATAGTAGCTGCATTGCAGAATTTGCCCTTCCATTGTGGAGATATTAGTAATCAAACTATTTGGGACATAATGAGTTAACTTTTGTAACATGTTCAGGATTGGCATGAAAACACCAAAAGTTACAACAGTTTTTGAAGTGCTTTAGCACAAAAATCTGGTGAAACCACTTTGATGAATTGGGGCCTAGGTGTGCAACTCATCCCTGTGGAAGTAAATTGGGCTGAGCTGCAATACTAAACATAGTCCATGAGCCAGAATGGCGCTGTTAAAAAGAGGACATTTTGTTGTTCCCAACAGGGCTGTGGAGTCGGTAAGTCGAACCTCCGACTCCAACTCCTTCATACATGACTCATGTTTAAGTGATAAATTTATTGAAGTACAATGTGAACATCAGGTTTTAATCATTATTACGATATAATAATTAAGATATTTAGATAGAACATAAAAAACGGAATTAGACCTACCGGTAATTCTCTTTCGGGGGAATCCACCACAACAGCACTCAGGAGGTTGCCTCTTAGCCCTAATAGGGGCAGGAACACAAAGAGGTTAAATAGCCCCTCCCATCCTCCTCACACCAGTGTTTAACAAGGACCCATAGAAATGAAGTACCAAGAACCACTTTCACAAGGAGGAATGACAGAAAATATGCAAGAAAAAATTAGGGTGGGAATTACTCGTGCTGTCGTGGCGGATTCCCCGAAAGAGAATTACCAGTAGGTCTAATTCTGTTTTCTCCTCCCATCCACCACGACAGCACTCAGGAGTAATACCAAAGACAAAAATTCAGGGAGGGACCACAGCTTGAAGGACTTTCCGTCCAAACGTCATAGCCGAATGCTTAAGAACTTCCAAAGGATAGTGTCGGGTAAAGGTGTGAATTGAAGATCAGGTGGCAGCCTTACAGATTTGCTCGATGGATGTTTTTGCATGCTCAGTCCAGGAGACAGAAACGGCACGTGTGGAATGAGCCCTCAGATTGTCCGCAGGCGAAAGGCCCTGGCAAGAATAACCTTCAGAAATGGCGTTCTTGATCCACATGGCGATCGTACTTCGGGATGCCTTCTTCCCCTTATTCCGACCACCAAATTGCACAAACAAGTTGTTATAGATCTGCCGGGGTTGTGTTTGTTGGAGGTAAAAGAGAACAGTCTGTCTGACATCCAACAGATGAAATTCCCTTTCCTTCTCGTTCTGAGGATTCTGAGAGAAGGAAGGCAAGACAATCACTTGGGAACGGTGAAAATCAGAAGACACCTTTGGAAGGAATGACGGATCCAGACGGAGAATGATTCTGTCGTCCAGGACCTTCAGGTATGGTTCAAGGACGGAGAAGGCCTGAAGTTCACTGACACGCTTAGCCGTGGTGATGGCCACCAGGAAAGCTGTCTTCCATGAGAGCTTATTCAGGAGGACCGATGATAACTATGATTCAAAGGGAGACCTGGACAGACCGTTGAGGACGACATTAAGGTCCCACGGAGGACAATGGTTGAACACCACGGTTGGTCTGCTAAACGGTGATCGAAGTAGGAGCTGAGTGCTGAAAATTGGACCTTCATGGTACTTGGCTTCAGACCCTTATCCAGACCATCCTGTAGGAAATCCAGGATACGGGCGATGATAGGCCGAAACAGATCAAGAGGAGATGAACCGCACCAGGAGATGAAGACCTTCCAGATTTTAGTATAGATGGCATTGGTGACAGGCTTGTGGTTATTCCGTAGAGCGGAGATCACCTTATCGGAAAGACCCCGCATCTTCAAGATCTGGGCTTCAGTAACCAGGCCCAGAGATTGAGATGATCCAGGTCGGGATGGAGGATTGGACCCTGATGAAGAAGGTCCTACCACACTGGCAGAAGGAGGGGTTCCATCGCAGTCATGGAATAGAGAACTGCAAACCTGCTGCGTTTGGGCCAATAGGGAGCAATCAGAATCGTGTTCACCCCTTCTGCTTGGATCTTCTGTACCACCCTGGGTAATAGAGGAATCGGGGGAAAGGCATATGCCAGCTGAAAGTCCCAAGGGTGAGCCATGGCATCTACGGCGAGGCACCAATCGTCGAGATGAAGAGAGAAATATTGAGTGACCTTGGTGTTGAGGCAGTCCGCAAACAGATCCACTTCCCGGAGTCCCCAAGCAGTTGTGAGTTCCTGGAAGAACTTGTCATTGAGGCACCCTTCACCCGGTTAGTGGGTCTTTCCTGCTCAAATAATCGGCCTGCACATTTGAGGTACCTCATAGGTGAAAAGCAGACAGGGAGAGGAGATGTGACTCTGCCCACTAGAAAATGCGAGATGACACTGCCTGCAGGCTCCAGTAGCGAGTGGCTCCTTGGTGGCGAAGATGAGCCACTGTTGTCATATTGTCCGAGAATACCCGAACATGAGACCATCGGACCAGGGAGCAGGATGCATCGAGGGCTTCTTCCACGGCTCACAGTTCCCCGAAGTTGGAAGACCAAGCCTGCGTTTGGAGGGACCATCGCCCCTGAAAGGTAGCCTGGGAAACCAGAGCACCCCAGCCCTGTTGGCTGGCGTCGGTGTAAATAGGAACCAGTGGGGAGGGGACCCAAGGGGAGAGCCTCTTGAAGACGGTCGCAGTCCAACCACCAATCCAAGGACATCCTGACATGACTGGAAAGATGAATGCGGCGGTTAAGGCCCGATGGAAACCCATTCCACCGGGAAAGGGCGTGCAGCTGCAAGGGCCTGGAATGAGCCTGAGCCCAGGGCACCATCTGTATGCAGGCCGTCATGAAGTCCAGGACTGACATGGCCGTGCGGATGGTGACAGAATCGAGCCTTTGAAGCAGTCGAACCTTGGAGCACAGCAGGAGTTGCTTGTACAGAGGGAGAAAGGAGGATTGTCGACGAGAGTCGAGGAGACAACCCATGAACACCTTCAGACGAGAAGGGGTCAGGCTGGACTTGGGATAATTTATTCTCCATGCTAGGGAAGTGAGGATCTGTAGGAAGGCCTGTAACCTGGAGTGAAGGAGGGACCTGGTTGGAGCAGTGACCAAGAAATCGGCCAGGTAAGGTACTACCGTGATGTCTTGCAGTCGGACATATGCCATTACTTCCGCCATCACTTTCGTAAATACACGTGCTGAGGAGAGGCGGGAGAACCTGAAACTGAAAGTGGTGGACCTGGTCGTGAAACCGAAGAGCGAAGTGAAGAAATTGTTGATCTGATGGACGGATGGGGATATGGTAGTATGCGTCCTGTAGATCTAGTGTTGCAATTAGAAAATGTTTGCCGATCAGGGGAACAGTGGATCCGATGGACTCCATTTTGAACCTGGAATATGCCACATGACGGTTCAGAGGCTTCAAGTTGATGATTGTGCGATATGAGCCATTCGGTTTCTTCACCAAGAACAGGCGAGAATAATGACCCCTCCCCACCACCCCCACTGGAACTGGAACCACAGCACCCATGTGGATGATGGACTGGACCTTCTCCCACAGGGAAGACTGAAGCGACCGAGACGAAAGACAAGTCACTCGGACATGTTGTGGAGGAGGGAAGGAGAACACAATCCTCAACCTGTTCCGAAGGAGGCGAAGAGTCTGGCGGTCTGAGGTGATCACCCGCCACTGTGAGAGAAAAGTGGTAAGTCTCTCCTCCACCGGGTTGGTGTCATTTTCTATCCTGGTGATGAGAGGAGAAGATGCTCCTCCCTTTACACCCTTTGGGATAACTCCAGCGGCCACTCTTCCCTTTGTCCCGTTGCTGAGCTGGCTGCGGTTGTGGCCTATAAGTATGTTGGGGACAAAAGGATTGAGGCTTCGACTTTTGTTCAGGTAGGCCTTTCTTCTCAGTCGCCTTCTCCAACAGCTGGTCTAAAACCTGACCAAAGACGTACTCGCCCTGGAATGGAAGGGAGCACAACTTGCTTTTAGAAGCCATGTCGCCATTCCAGGAACGGAGCCAGACAGCCCGCCGTGTGGTATTTGACAGCACCATAGACCTGGCTGCTGCCCGGATGGACTCAGCCAAGGAGTCTGCCAGAAAACAAGAAGCCTTCTGCAGCAGGGGAACAGAAGCCAGGAGGTCTTCCCTAGGAGTACACTGTGCAATGTGAGCCTCCAGCTGATCCAACCAGCGGGTCATGCTCCTGGCGACACATGTAGCAGATATGTTAGCAGACCCAAGGAAGGAAGAAGACTCCCAAGATCGTTTCAACAGGCTATCAGCTTTCTTGTCCATCGGATCTTTAAGCTGAGATGAGTCTTCGAACGGTAGGGTGGTTTTATTAGCGACTTTAGCTATCTGGACGTCAATTTTAGGGATGTCCAACCAGAGTTTCGACACCGCAGATTCCAGGGGAAACCGCACTTTCAACCCAGCGGGGATCAAATGACGTCTTTCCGGGTACTTCCATTCGTCAAGAACCATCTCTTTCAAACTGTCATGGACAGAAAAAACGGAGATTTGTTTGGACAGAAGACCCCCAAACATAACATCTTGAACCGAGGGGGCAGAAGCCACCTCCTTCACCCCCATAGTATCCCGTACGGCAGACACCAGTTCAGCAATATCCTCCGAAGAGAAATAATATCGTCTGGGGGCATCCTGTACCATCTCCCCAGTCAAGGGAAAATCAGAGTCTACTGCCAACCCCTCATCGGAACCCGAGGTCTCGGAGATCTCTGGGGCCGAATCCTCAAGTGTAATCTTCCGTTTCTTGGACGGGGGAACCGAAGGGGGGTGTGGAACTGCAGCCAGGGAGGATCTGATTTCAGATTTGATGAGATCCTTAAGTTCGTCCATCAGGGACGGTTTTTGACTCTCATGACTTTGTCGGTACACCCCAGGCACAGAAGCTCTTGTAAGAAGATGACAATTTCTGGCTACAGACGCCGCATTTCTGGGGCTGGGACTTAGACTTTGGCTTTTGTGCCTGCTCCTTTTCCCCCTAAAA
The DNA here is from genome assembly GCA_033576535.1 of Allobates femoralis. Classification (NCBI taxonomy): domain Eukaryota; kingdom Metazoa; phylum Chordata; class Amphibia; order Anura; family Aromobatidae; genus Allobates; species Allobates femoralis. Next base: position 201,763,347 of record JARQOC010000003.1, on the reverse strand, counting down.
CAGAGAACAGGGAGAGAAGGAATGAAACTAACCCAAATGTGGGGAGGGGTGGGGGGCACAGAGCCTTATAGCCATAACTTACTGGGGCTGAGACAGCGTTGGGCTCCACAACTGCAGGGCCAGTGACCACATCCTGGGCAGACATCGCAGCCCTAACGACAGTGCAGGTGCTTACCTTGTGGAGCCCCACCAGGGGCTCTTATGTAGTGGAGGGCCGCTGAATCCACCCCACGAAGCCTCCATGCTCCCACCGGTCCCTGCAGCATCGCGAGGCCGGCGTCCGGAACCGGGATGATGTGGCCCCCAAACCCAGAAGTAACGCGCGAGTAGCGAGTAGCACATCCGGGCACGAACTTGTGAGGAATGAGGCCGGGGAGCTCGCAGAGGACCCCGGCCTGATGGCACCCGCCCAGCGTTGCCCGAGAGTGCGGGAGAGCAGTGCAGGCCGGCTCCTCCTGGAGAAGAAGCGACTGTAGGGAGCAGCAGCCCAATCGACCCACCGCCCGGCTGGAGCAATGAGAGGACTGCACGCCCACAGCCTCAGGAGACCTCTTCATGCCCATAGGGACAGGAAACACTGGTATGAGGTGGTTGGGAGGGGCTATTTAACCTCTTTGTGTTCCTGCCCCTATTAGGGCCGAGAGGCAACCTCCTGAGTGCTGTCGTGGTGGATGGGAGGAGAAATAATTCATAATAATAATAAGCACTTTCTGCATTGAACTACTGTACTCAATTAATTATATATTTTAGGAGTTGGAGTCAGTCCATTTTCTACTGACTTTAACTCCTACTCCGACTCCACCAAAATGGGGTCTGACTCCACGACTCCGACTCCACAGCCCTGGTTCCCGATAACTGCTTTATGCAGGACCTTTCACCAACTTTTTCATGTTGGACTGGACACACAGTAGTGTCTGCATTCAAAGTATTTGGTATTTAAGTTAAAGCGTAACCATCGTTTACATTTTTATTCAATAATAATGTAGAACAAGTGAATGTAATCAACTTTCCCATATACTTTATTAATGAAATCAGGAGGGAAACTACTAAAAAAAAAAAACTTCCACAAGCTGCCTCATTAAAGATAAAATTCCCCTCACCTCTGTCTTCAGGGGCATGGCCTAAGCTTCATTCACAACTGAGCTCTCACATTACCTCATTACTCATTACCTCATGCCGACACCTCCATTCACATTCACTGGGTGTTCCCACAGAGTACAGATCAGAGGCCATGTGAAAGGAGTAGTCAGATAAGACCTCACAAGAGTTGTCAGGAGCTGTGTGAGCTCAGCATGGTGGCGGCATGAGGTAATGTGAGAGTCTTATCTGCTCTATTGTGAATGGAGCTTAGGCCACGCCCCTGGAGATGGAGGTGAGGAGAATTTTATCTTCACACACAGCTGCTGAGGACAGTTTGTGGAAGGTATTCTTTAGTAATTTCCGTCCTGATTTTATTATTAATGTATATATGTTTATTATAGTCACTTGCTCTACATTACTATTGAATATAAATTTAAACGACAGTTACACTTTAACTTGTTAAATCCAAGTACGGTAGCTGTTTTCCAGCTATTTTTTAGCGGAGGTGTGTACTACTTCTCCCTCTATGACACTGACCAGTCATAAGAAGGCAATAATACTCTAAAGAAACACGCCCCCACCATAGCTCTGTGTTGTGTGCAGACAGCCCTGTTCTAACCTCCTGCATGGAGTCAGTGGGGGGAGGGGCAGTGCTGCTGAATTTAGTTGTCAGTTCTCCTCCTCTCCTAGCACAATCACCTATGACTTACTGTCCTTTTATTACACTCCCTGTCCAGAGATGAATCAGTAATGACACTTATGTCTGTTATACTCCCCTTGTAATTGCTCTGCGGTGAGATCAGGTCTGTCATTACATGTCTCACAGGAGTCATCTACATGTTTTGTACTGCTCCTCAGTGACAAGTTCAGCACAGCAGACATAAGTGTGATACTGATGCTTTGATCGCTCAGACAGGCTGGGGGAAAGGGCAGTGCAGCAAATGATCCTGGTACTACCTGTTGTTTTGTGCACCTTGATAAATCACTGAGATAATTTGATAGGCCATCCTGTTTGCGCAAATGGAGAAGGGCACATCCTGTTTGAGCCGCTGTAACCTACATGCAGTGGCATCTTGCCTGCGCTGGCAGCTGTGCCTAAGGCTGCCTTCACATTAGTGTTTGTGAAACCTGCGTACCGAACGCAGCCAAACGCTTGCGCACATGGGAACGCATGTGCCTGCGTTTGGCTGCGTTCAGTTGCGTTTGTGTTCGGATGCGCACAATTTGTGCGCACTCCGAATGCAGCTTGTTGCATTTTTTGTGCGGTAGCAGGCAATTGTTTTATCTGCAAGCGCACAAACAATGCATGGATCTCAAAGGATCCGCAGTGTCCTCTGCATGACACCGCAGGAGAACGCTGCGGATCTCATTGAAATCTCTCCCGGTGGCCGCCGCTGATCAGCGGCGGCCACCGGGAGATCATGCAGAGCCACACCTGATCTCCCGCCGGTGTCAGCGGGGAGAAACAGCTGATCTGATAGCTGTTTAAATCTCCCGTGCTGACACCGACACACAGCCACACATCCTATTCACTTGAATGTGGCATTTGCACTATTAAAAGAACAAGTAGAAGGTAAGGTTACTTGGCTTCTCTATGCTGATTATCTGATACAAGAGGTCTTACTCCCTTCTAATCAAACATTAAAGGCCTATCCTTAAAGAACCATGCTAGCAGGGTTTTTTATCAGTGCTGAGGTGTTGCTTGTAATCTTTAAAGGGAACCTGTCAGGTGGTTTATGCCTCCCCAGCTATCACTATCTGTACCTGCAGCTTCATAATACTATTTCAATCATCCCTGTCTGAGCTCATAGTGTAATGTGAAAGGTGAAAGAAAAGCATTTATACACTTACATTTCAGTCCCCACCTTGGAGGAGGGAGACTATCTGGCAGGATAATAGTTAACTCACTTTTAACTTGGATAGCTAAAGGACCCGTGTGATGTAACGATCATGTGACCATAGTGGGAGGAGCTAAGCCAGCAAATGTATTATGTTCTATGAGAACTTAGCTCCGCCTATTGTATTGTAGTCACATGGTTGTGACATCACATCAGGTCTCCCAACATGTTCTAGCACAAGGTTGAAATGTTAACTATTAACCTGCCAAACAGTCTCCATCCTCCAAGCTGGGGACTGACTGTTTCATTACATAAGGAAATGTAAGTGTATCGATGCTTTTCTTTCACCTTTCACATTACACTATGAGCTCAGACAGGGATGATTAGACTAGTTTTGTGAAGCTGCAGGTACAGACAATGATAGCTGACAGGTTCCCTTTAAGTCCCCTGTGTAAGATAGCGATTACGGATCGGGTTTGGGTTTCACCCACTTGGTAGCAATATTCAAACAGAACAGTCTCTTCATATAAATACATTCATGTCAGTTTATTAACAGACCACATAAACCGCATATGGTATAGTCCAAAACAAGTCAGCAGCAGCCATGAGATACACAGTCGTCATTTCTAAAGTGGGTGTGCCCGCACAGGTTTGGATACATCTTTCACCACTGTATCCCTGTGAAGGTATCACAGCCTCCACTCACTGACCTCTTAGTTGGCTGCTCAGGAAAACTGCTTGGCTGAGCACACCGGTCAGGATCTGTCAATGTTCACACTGACTACGGTCAGACCACAGCTCCAGACCTCGTCTCTTCCCATGTGCTTCTGCAGCCTTCAGGACCTGGGCTGACATCACATCCTATGACCAGGCTGAAGTCATATGTTATCAGCCCTCACCACACCCCTAGAGGAGGAGGGGTATGTGGATGGCCAGTCCCTCCCACACATCTGAGCATCCCTAAACCCAGCCCATAACAAATATACAGATTTGTGGGACAACATAACCCAGCAAACTGTCCTGGATTTAGATCGCAGACCTCTGTCTGTGCGATATGTACCCGTCACTCCTAACATAGCCGGTTGGCCCATCACACCTGTCATATACCGTACTCGCCTACATTTGGTTTCACCTTTTAACCAATGCCGCTCCAGTCTCGCAGTGCCATCTTCCGCCCATAACATCTGACTGGCTGGACGCTAGACGTTACACGAGCTCTCAATGCATCTCTATGAGAGATGCCAGAACAGGACCTTGAGTTACACTGAGTTGTGATCTCCAGCACGCTCCATGAAACACTGGAGCTACCAGAAGGTCACAAATCACAGGACACCGACCGGAGCATCTCTGGAAGAAGAGGAAGCCACCAGAAGGTGAGTATAAGACGGGGTAGGGGATTAGATTTAAAACACCACTCCAGCAATGCAAAAAAAAAAAAAGCTGAAGTGGTGATTTAAAGTGTTCTTTTCAGATTTGTGTATGTGTGTGTGTGAATATAGACCACTTGCACATGCTTTGAGACCACCACCGATTGCTCAAAGAACATCTCCAAAGTGCACTCACAGAAAGTGCACAGAGCGGTGTACAGATCCTTGGAGTCTGGACTTTTTTCAGTAATCAGTTAGGGTCTCTGGACCCCCACCAATAAGGGAGCATAATATAAGTATATAAAGGAAATGATGAGTAGCCTTTAAGCCATCAGTGTTTTAATGTAGAACACCAGAAGTTATATAATAAGCCCATCTTTGAACCTATCAATTAATGCTAAGTGATATATCATAGGTGCACTGTGTATATTACTATTATTTTGTGTCTAACCAGTATAAATGGCTATCCCGCATCCTCTAAATCCATTTTGAAGCTTTTTTTGTTGAACTGAATTGCACTTCATAGAGAGAATAACCTCTGTAATAGCAGATCTGTGATATCCTAATCCAGCATCTGCCCTATCTCATTACTGAGAAGAACTTGGATGTTTCACTTCAAGCAATAGCCCCCAAAGGGGTAGCAAAAATGGAAGAGCTATGCCTATCTCTCACTTAATGGCTGAAGCCATAATTGAGACACAGCTAAGAAATCAATAAGTAAACATTGCGAGCGATGAAAATGTATATGTAATGATGTTTTTTCACAATCTCTCCAGCTCATAATGAGCAGAAAGAGATCCAGGTGCTTTTGTTAGTGCTAGAAATGGGTTATGTTGAATTTGTTCTGTTCTCTGTAGGAAGAAGAGGTGTTGGCAGCCCGGGGCAAGGAAGACGCGTCAGACAAACGGGTGCAACAGCTTCAGACTGCAGTAACGCAATTAGAAACCAGGTAATGACTGCTATACTGAATATGAATCATTTCCCTCCATGCATGTAGGCAATGGTGCCATCTAATTAATGAGTGCGCTTTGTGTGAGTAATTGGTTTCATGGTGATCTATTGTAAGCATGCCATCTTTTCATTATGCAAAGATGTCTCCTAGAATGCTGTACAGCAGAACAAAAGGATAATGCGATGATAAGGCTACACTACCACTGATTAGTAATGTGTTAGCCTCAATATTCTGGAAGGTAAAAGCTATGTGATGAAGAACACTTGTGTATGAAGTCGATATACAGAATAATCTTTATTACTTTTAAGTGGAACTAAACTTTTTATTTAATTTCTTTTATTTGTTGTAGACTATTAAACATAATGTCAGTCTCTCATGGTCTCAATCTTCAGACCTCCACGATCAGTCAAATCACAAGGCAGAATCACTTTGGTCGGGTATAGTGTACAGGCCCAATAAAGAGTCCAGGGGTCTGTATACCGCTGTATGCCCTCATACAAAAGTGTAGCGCCTCTGCCTACTCCAATTAAAGTCATTTTGCAAAGTGGTTAGAATAATTGGTGGAGGTATGAGTGAAAGAACCAGGCACCAATGATTTACAGAGTGCCACAAAAACGCATAACAGTGTAGTAATACTTAAAAGTGTAACTGTCGTTTTAATTTTTATTTCACAATTCAATCAAACACATGGGAATTAGCAACCTTATAATATACGATATGTTATCAGAGAAATCGGCCTCTTTTTCTGCCAGGATTGATCAGTCAAAAATCTCAATTCTGAGGTAAAATCTGTAATCAGTGAAGACTTTCCCATTACTGAGATAGGAGATGGTAGATGTTACTGATGAGAAAGAGGAGGAGGCGTGGCTCTGACTCCAACTCCTCCCTTTGCCTCTAGCCTCTCTCTTTGCCACTAGCCTCTCTCTGCCTCTAGCCTCTCTCTCTGCCTCTAGCCCCTTTCTCTACCTCTAGCTCCTCTCTCTGCCTCTAGCCTCTCTCTCTGCCTCTAGCCCCTTTCTCTGCCTCTAGCTCCTCTCTCTGCCTCTAGCTCCCCTCTCTGCCTATAGCCCCTCTCTCTGCCTTTTGCCCCGCTCTCTGCCTATAGCCCTTCTCTCTGCCTGTAGCTTCTGTCCTGTCTCTGCCTATAACTCCTCTCTCTGCCTCTGTCCCTTCCCACTGCCTCTAGCCCTTTTTTCTTCCTCTAGACCCTGCCTCTAGCTTCTCTCTGTGCCTTTAGTTCTTCTCTCTGCCTATAGTTCCTTTCTCTGCCTCTAGCCCCCCTCTGCCTCTAGATCCTCTCTCTGCCTTTAGCCCCTCTCTCTGCCTATAGCCCCTTTCTCTGCCTATAGCCCCTTTCTCTGCCTCTAGCCCCTCTCTCTGCCTCTATCCCTTCCCACTGCTTCTAGACCCTCTCTCTGCATCTAGTCCCTGCTTCTAGCCCTTCCTTCTTCCTCTAGCCCCTCTCTCTGCATCTAGCCCCCCTCTCTGCCTCTAGCCCCTTTCTCTGCCTCTATCCCCTTTCTCTGCCTCTAGCCCCTCCCTCTGCCTCTAGCCCCTCCCTCTGCCTCTAGCCCCTCCCTCTGCCTCTAGCTCCTCTCTCTGCCTCTAGCCCCTCCCTCTGCCTCTAGCTCCTCTCTCTGCCTATAGCTCCTCTGTCTGCCTCTAGCCCCTCTCTCTGCCTATAGCTCCTCTCTCTGCCTATAGCTCCTCTCTCTGCCTCTATCCCTTCCCACTGCCTCTAGCCCCTCCCTCTGCCTCTAGCCTCTCTTTCTGCCTCTAGCACCTCTCTCTGCCTCTAGCCCCTGCTTCTAGCCCTTCCCTCTACCTCTAGCCCCTCCCTCTACCTCTAGCCCCTCCCTCTACCTCTAGCCCCTCCCTCTGCCTCTAGCTTCTCTCTCTGCCTCTAGCTTCTCTCTCTGCCTCTAGCTCCCCTCTCTGCCTCCAGGCCCCCTCTCTGCCTCTAGCCCCTCTCTCTATCTTTTGTTCCTCCCTCTACCTTTTGCTCCTGTGTCTGCCTTTTGCCCCTCTCTCTGCCTCTAGCTCCTTTCTGTACCTCTAACCCCTTTCTCGGCCCCTAGCCCCTTTCTCTGCCTCTAGCCCCTCTCTCTGGCTTTATCTCTTCCTACTGCCTCTAGCCTCTCTCTCTGCCTCTAGCCCCTCTCTCTGCCTCTAGCTCCTCTCTCTGCCTCTAGCTCCTCTCTCTGCCTCTAGCTCCTCTCTCTGCCTCTAGCTCCTCTCTATGCCTCAAGCCCCTCTCACTGACTCCAGCCCCTCTCTCTCACTGCCTCCAGCCCCTCTCTCTCACTGCCTCCAGCCCCTCTCTCTCTGCCTCTAGCCCCCCTCTCTGCCTCTAGCCCCCCTCTCTGCCTCTAGCCCCCCTCTCTGCCTCTAGCCCCCCTCTCTGCCTCTAGCCCCCCTCTCTGCCTCTAGCCCCTCCCTCTGCCTCTAGCCCCTCCCTCTGCCTCTAGCCCCTCCCTCTGCCTCTAGCCTCTCTCTCTGTCTCTAGCCCCTCTGTCTGCCTCTAGCCCCTGCTTCTAGCCCTTCCTTCTTCCTCTAGCCCCTCCCTCTGCATCTAGCCACTCCCTTTGCCTCTAGCCTCTCTCTCTGTCTCTAGCCCATCTATCTACCTCTAGACCCTGCTTCTAGCCCTTCCTTCTTCCTCTAGTCCTTCCTTCTTCCTCTAGCCACTCCCTTTGCCTCTAGCTCCTCCCCCTGCCTCTACCCATATCTCTGCCTCTAGCCCTTCCATCTTCCTATAGCCCTTCCCTCTGCCTCTAGCTCCTCTCTCTGCCTATAGCTCCTCTCTCTGCCCCTAGCCCCTCTCTCTGCCTCTAGCCCCTCTCTCTGCCTCTAGCCCCTCTCTCTGCCTCTAGCCCCTCTCTCTGCCTCTAGCTCCCCTCTCTGCCTCTAGCTCCCCTCTCTGGCTATAGCCCCTCTCTCTACCTTTAGCTCCTCTCTCTACTTTTAGCTCCTCTGCCTTTTACTCATGTCTCTGCCTCTAGCTCCTTTCTTTACCTCTAACCCCTTTCTCTGCCCCTAGCCCCTTTTTCTGCCTCTATCTCTTCCTACTGCTTCTAGCCCCTCTCTCTGCCTCTAGCCCTTCTATCTTCCTCTAACTCCTCTCTCTGCCTCTAGACCCTGCCTCTAGACCCTCTCTCTGCCTCTAGCTCCTCTCTCTGCCTCTAGCCCCTCCCTCTGCCTCTAGCTCCTCTCTCTGCCTTTAGCCCCCCTCTCTGCCTCTAGCCCCCCTCACTGCCTCTAGCTCCTCTCTCTGCCTCTAGCTCCCCTCTCTGCCTATATCCAATCTCTGCCTATATCCCCTCTCTCTGCCTCTATCCCTTCCTGCTGCCTCCTGCCCCTCTCTCTGCCTCTTTCCCTTCCCACTGCCTCTAGCCCCTCTCTCTGCCTCTAGACCCTGCCTCTAACCCCTCTCTCTGCCTCTAGCCTCTCTCGCTGCCTCTGGTTCCTCTCTCTGCCTATAGTTCCTCTCTCTGCCCCTAGCTCCTCTCTCTGCCTCTAGCCCCTCTCTCTCTGCCTATAGCTCTTCCCTCTGCCTCTAGCCCCTCTGTCTGCCTCTAGCCCCTGCTTGTAGCCCTTCCTTCTTCCTCTAGCCATCCCTCTGCCTCTACAACTCCCTCTGCATCTAGCTCCTCTCTCTGCCTCTAGCGCCTCTCTCTGCCTCTAGCGCCTCTCTCTGCCTCTAGCCCCCTTCTCTGCCTCTAGCTCCTTCTCTGGCTCTAGCCCCTCTCTCTGCCTCTAGCCCCCCTCTCTTCCTCTAGCCCCCCTCTCTGCCTCTAGCTCCTCTCTCTACCTTTTGTTCCTCTCTCTGCCTTTTGCCCCTCTCTCTGCCTCTTGCTCATTTCTTTACCTCTAACCCCTTTCTCTGCTCCTAGCCCCTCTCTCTGCCTCTAGCCCCTCTCTCTGCCTATAGCCCCTCTCTCTGCCTCTATCTCTTCCTAATGCTTCTAGCCCCTCTCTCTGCCTGTAGCCCTTCCATCTTCCTCTAGCCCCCCCCTCTGCCTCTAGCCCCTCTCTCTGCCTCTAGACCCTCCCTCTGCCTCTAGCTCCTCTCTCTGCCTCTAGCTCCTCTTTCGGCCTCTAGCCCCTCTCTCTGCCTCTAACTCCTCTCTCTGCCTCTAGCCCCTCCCTCTGCCTCTACCCCTCCCTTTGCCTCTAGCTCCTCCCTCTGCCTCTAGCTCCTCTCTCTGCCTATAGCCCCTCTCTCTACCTCTATCTCTTTCCACTGCCTCTAGACCCTCTTTCTGCCTCTAGCCCCTCCCGCTGCCTCTAGCCTCTCTCTCTGCCTCTAGTTCATCTCTCTAACCCCTCTGTCTGCTTATAGTTCCTCTCACTACCTCTAGCTCCTCTCTCTGCCATTAGCCCCTCTCTCTGCCTCTAGCTCATCTGTCTGCCTCTAGCTCCTCTCTATGCCTCAAGCCCCTCTCTCTGCCTCCAGCCCCTCTCTCTCACTGCCTCCAGCCCCTCTCTCTCTGCCTCTAGCTCCCCTCTCTGCCTCTAGCCCCCCTCTCTGCCTCTATCTCTTCCTAATGCTTCTAGCCCCTCTCTCTGCCTATAGCCCCTCTCTCTGCCTCTATCTCTTCCTAATGCTTCTAGCCGCTCTCTCTGCCTGTAGCCCTTCCATCTTCCTCTAGCCCCTCTCTCTGCCTCTAGCCCCTCTCTCTGCCTCTAGACCCTCCCTCTGCCTCTAGCTCCTCTCTCTGCCTCTAGCTCCTCTTTCGGCCTCTAGCCCCTCTCTCTGCCTCTAGCTCCTCTCTCTGCCTCTAGCCCCTCCCTCTGCCTCTACCCCTCCCTTTGCCTCTAGCTGCTCCCTCTGCCTCTAGCTCCTCTCTCTGCCTATAGCCCCTCTCTCTGCCTCTATCCCTTGCCACTGCCTCTAGACCCTCTTTCTGCCTCTAGCCCCTCCCGCTGCCTCTAGCCTCTCTCTCTGCCTCTAGTTCATCTCTCTGTCTCTAACCCCTCTGTCTGCTTATAGTTCCTCTCACTACCTCTAGCTCCTCTCTCTGCCATTAGCCCCTCTCTCTGCCTCTAGCTCATCTGTCTGCCTCTAGCCCTCTCTCTCTGCCTCTAGCTTCAGCATTCAGCACGGCTGTTCAGCAGCGACCAATCAGAATAGTGGCGCATGCCATGGCGCCATATTTCAAATACACTGTACTCAATCAATTTTAAATATGGCGCCATGGCGTGCGCCACTATTCTGATTGGTCGCTGCTGAACGCGGTGGCCAATCAGAACAGTGGCGCGCTTTGGCGCCATATTTAAAATTCACTGAGTACAGTGTATTTGAAATATGGTGCCATGGCGCGCGCCACTATTCTGATTGGTTGCTGCTGAACGCGGTGGCCAATCAGAATAGTGGTGCGTGCCATATTTAAAATTCACTGAGTACAGTGTATTTGAAATATGGCGCCATGGCGCGCACCACTATTCTGATTGGTCGCTGCGTTCAGCACCGACCAATCAGAGGAGCGGTTTGAATGCCGCTCCTCTGATTAGTCAGTGCTGAACGCGGCAACCAATCAGAATAGCGGCGTGCGCCATGGCGCCATATTTAAAATTATTTTAAAAGTATTGTAAATATGGCGCCTTGGCGCGCCGCTCCTCTGATTGGTCGGCCGCAGCGACTAATGAGAGACGCGGCATTCAAACCGCGCGCCAAGCCCCGCTACTTCTCCAATCAGAAAAGTACCGCGGCTTGGCGTGCTGTTTGAATGCCGCATGGGGCACTACCGCTGTGAGCAACCGGGAGATGACCTGCTGGCTCGCCGCGGACCTCTATGCGGCAGGTGACCGCGGCTGAGCTGCTGCTGCACAGAGGTCATCGGCTCGCCATCCGGGAGATGACCGCCTGACGCTGGTCATCTCCCGGCTGGCTCGCCGCGGACCTCTATGCGGCAGGTGGCTGCGGCTGATCTGCTGCTGCACAGAGGTCAGCGGCTCGCCATCCGGGAGATGACCGCCTGACGCTGATCATCTCCCAGCTAGCTCGCCACAGACCTCTATGCGGCAGGTGACCGCGGCTGAGCTGCTGCTGCACAGAGGTCAGCGGCTCGCCAGCCGCGAGATGACCGGCTAACGCCGGTCATCTCCCGGCTGTCTCGTGCACGCTGCGGCCACCGTCTGGAGATCCCGCTGATCTCCCGACGATGGCCGCAGCTGGACGCGTGTATCCCGGCGACAGCTGCGCCAATGCGGCCTTTATGCCATAATCGTGGAAGTTGCGTTTTTTTCACTGCAACTGCCGCGATCAGCGAAAAACGCTGATGTGAAAGGACCCTAACTTACATTACATATTCAAAGGATAGGTGATATATATATATAGACTTAATGAGGTGACTCACTAAGACTTCCACCCAACACAAGAATGGGGGTCCCAAAAGTCCCCTATAGAAGTGGAGCAGTAGTGAGCATGTGCAGCCTCTGCTACACTCACTGTCTATTGTGGCTGCATATGCTCACTACTTCTAACTTCATAAAGGACGTTTTGGACCCTCCATTCTCAGGAACCATGGAAGTCTCAAGCCAAAGCAACAGCAATCAAACATGTATCATTCATCCAGTTGTTTATGGGGTCTTTTATCAGCAAGTTGTATATAGTAAGAGTGATCTATGCCAACTCCATTACAAACCAGATCTTAATCCTGAGTTCAGATATATACAGTTAGGGCCAGAAATATTTGGACAGTGACACAATTTTCGCGAGTTGGGCTCTGCATGCCACCACATTGGATTTGAAATGAAACCTCTACAACAGAATTCAAGTGCAGATTGTAACGTTTAATTTGAAGGGTTGAACAAAAATATCTGATAGAAAATGTAGGAATTGTACACATTTCTTTACAAACACTCCACATTTTAGGAGGTCAAAAGTAATTGGACAAATAAACATAACCCAAACAAAATATTTTTATTTTCAATATTTTGTTGCGAATCCTTTGGAGGCAATCACTGCCTTAAGTCTGGAACCCATGGACATCAGAAAATGCTGGGTTTCCTCCTTCTTAATGCTTTGCCAGGCCTTTACAGCCGCAGCCTTCAGGTCTTGCTTGTTTGTGGGTCTTTCCGTCTTAAGTCTGGATTTGAGCAAGTGAAATGCATGCTCAATTGGGTTAAGATCTGGTGATTGACTTGGCCATTGCAGAATGTTCCACTTTTTTGCACTCATGAACTCCTGGGTAGCTTTGGCTGTATGCTTGGGGTCATTGTCCATCTGTACTATGAAGCGCCGTCCAATCAACTTTGCAGCATTTGGCTGAATCTGGGCTGAAAGTATATCCTGGTACACTTTAGAATTCATCCGGCTACTCTTGTCTGCTGTTATGTTATCAATAAACACAAGTGACCCAGTGCCATTGAAAGCCATGCATGCCCATGCCATCACGTTGCCTCCACCATGTTTTACAAAGGATGTGGTGTGCCTTGGATCATGTGCCGTTCCCTTTCTTCTCCAAACTTTTTTCTTCCCATCATTCTGGTACAGGTTGATCTTTGTCTCATCTGTCCATAGAATACTTTTCCAGAACTGAGCTGTCTTCTTGAGGTGTTTTTCAGCAAATTTAACTCTGGCCTGTCCATTTTTGGAATTGATGAATGGTTTGCATCTAGATGTGAACCCTTTGTATTTACTGTCATGGAGTCTTCTCTTTACTGTTGACTTAGAGACAGATACACCTACTTCACTGAGAGTGTTCTGGACTTCAGTTGATGTTGTGAACGGGTTCTTCTTCACCAAATAAAGTATGCGGCGATCATCCACCACTGTTGTCATCTGTGGACGCCCAGGCCTTTTAGAGTTCCCAAGCTCACCAGTCAATTCCTTTTTTCTCAGAATGTACCCAACTGTTGATTTTGCTACTCCAAGCATGTCTGCTATCTCTCTGATGGATTTTTTCTTTTTTTTCAGCCTCAGGATGTTCTGCTTCACCTCAATTGAGAGTTCCTTTGACCGCATGTTGTCTGGTCACAGCAACAGCTTCCAAATGCAAAACCACACACCTGGAATCCACCCCTGACCTTTTAACTACTTCATTGATTACAGGTTAACGAGGGAGACGCCTTCAGAGTTAATTGCAGCCCTTAAGAGTCCATTGTCCAATTACTTTTGATCCCTTGAAAAAGAGGAGGCTATGCATTACAGAGCTATAATTCCTAAACCCTTTCTCCGATTTGGATGTGGAAACTCTCATATTGCAGCTGGGAGTGTGCACTTTCAGCCCATATTATATATATAATTGTATTTCTGAACATGTTTTTGTAAACAGCTAAAATAACAAAACTTGTGTCACTGTCCAAATATTTCTGGCCCTAACTGTATGTGCAGTGTTCATTATCTGCTATCAATCTTCTTCACTAGTTGGGCACCTTTTTCCTCCTGACCTTTTTTTTCTGTACTTTTGCTGCTAATAGATCTGTGCTGTGAATGACAAAGTTAATTCCGTATGGGGAAAAAAAAGGATCCGATTTGGTGTGATAGAAATGGTTATAAGCTACAGGTATTATACTGGTCATAAAGAAATCAATGGACCATCATGTACATGGCCTTTCACGACCTGTTCCTTCTATTATTGCTTTATGTTCATCAACTTTAATGCTTGGTTTTCAATACAAAGGCTGAAAGCAGCGGTGCAAGATGTGGAACAGTTAAAAGGGGAAAAAACACGATTAGAAAAGCGCCTTGCGGAGCTACAGACAAAATACTCTGAATTGGAAGAAGAGAAGTATGAAGCGGTTTCCAGAGTGCGAGATAGTCTACAGATTATTGAGGAAGCCAACCTTCAGAAAGACCAGGTAAGGGAAAGTGGTCACTGACATTGTGTGTCATTGATTACACATTCTGCTCTTCATTGATTAAACACAAGAACAAGCATAATTATAGGATTAGGCAAAACAAACCAACCGTAGGCAAAGCAACCTTATGGGGAAGCAAAGATTGCAGCTTGTGTCCATCAGCTCAACAAGGCATACATTGACATACATTGTCAGGTCCCATGAGCACACTGGGATTCCTATACAGAAGTCAGGACTTTGCTGTATGTGGCTTCTGATTAGGTCCATGAATTGGTGTCGGCCCAGTCGAGTGAATTGAGGGAAAAATGTAAATGTGCCAAGGCAAGGACCAAATCTGAGACAGATGCTGAGTTCAGTCAAGTGCGGTACTTTTTGGTCTAGTCACATCTACAATTTCCAGCCGTGACTGGCTTTTTGTTTGCAGCTCAATATATTCGTCTGCATAGCATACATACACAGCAGCTCAATGTGTTCATCTGCATAGCATATGTATACAGCAGCAGGTCAATGTGTTCATCTGCATAGCATACGTATACAGCAGCAGCTCAATGTGCTCCTCTGCATAGCATACGTATACAGCAGCAGCTCAATGTGTTCATCTGCATAGCATATGTATACAGCAGCAGGTCAATGTGTTCATCTGCATAGCATACGTATACAGCAGCAGCTTGTTATGAAATTGGGCCAGACTAACACATGGTGTGATTTTTTTCCATGGTGACCAGCGGTCTGTATGGAAACTTCCAGTAGTATAAAATGTAACTTTCCGTGTGTGGTCCGTCCTGCGCATGGGCTAAATATTTGTATGAACATACCCAAAAACTTGACACCAGAATTACTTCGCCTATGTGCGTATGGTGAGTATTTCTGCAGCAAATCTGTATCTTCTGGCAGAAAATCGCACCTAAATCATCATGCGTTTTTGATGCAGATTTGTGCCTTGCATTTTTCTTAATGAAGTCAATGGCTGAAAAATGCAGGAAATCTGCACCAAGAATTGACATGTTACAGATTGTTTTCTGCAAGGAATAAATAAGCAATGTGTGCACGACACTTAAGAATTCTCATTGACTCTGCTGGCTTCAGGATAGGCATACAGAGTTGTCACAAATCTGCACCAAATATGCATTGTGTGCACATCGCCTCATCGACACCTCAGTTTCTTACATTGACAGGTAACCTCACAACCGTTCACATGAACTGGGAAATCCATCAGTTTGATACATTATGGAATTGAATAAATATGTATGTTCACCTCTGATCACCATTTTGCCTGTGGTACATAAGATAACATTGTAGTAAGTGAAGTTTGTAGGTTTCTTTTTCCTTTCGTAGCATTTGTCTTGCCTTCCCCCCCCCCTTCCCCATGAGATATCTTGACTTTTCTAAAAGCCTCTGTCATAGCTCGTGAAATGTGAGTTAAACAGACCATGATGAAGCATATTTTGCATCTGTAATTGCAGGACCTGTTTGTTAATCTATTTCATATAGACATTATGTCACTTTGTTTGTGCATTAGCTGATGCCTGCTGACACTCGGGCTTTAATTAAATAATTAAAGTGTTTCCTAGCATGGGATCTTATGTTAGTGTCACTCCAATTTACGTAATTGCTACCCAGTCTACTGTAGAGCACCAGACTTTTGGCTCTCGCCCAATAGTAAATGAAACCTTCTTGTTCAAGGGAGGTCAGAAATTGCAAGCTGCGGGAAGTTTGTTGCTGACCTAAGTTGTATTCATATTTGTCTGTCTTTAAATTTGCATGTGTTAAATAGCCGCCTTGTCCTTTATTGCACACAGTCCCACAATCGCTATGTTGTGTTACCTGAGAGAAGAGCTTCTGTTCGGCCTATACCTCCTGGCTGTTATGGATTGAGCAGAGAGTCCTGAATTGCTGTGTGCAGTTTCTAAATCTAAGCTACAACTCTCATCTCGCCCAGTACTTATTAGATGCAGCAAAGGTTGTATCTTCTAAAATATAGCTTTTATTGTTTCTATTAACCCCTTCCCGACATAGGACGTTGTGCAACGTCCTGTGTTTCTGCCCGTTCCCGACACAGGACGTTGCACAACGTCCTGGCAGATTTGAGCTGCTGCAGCTCCTGTGAGTGGGGTCGCTCAGGTGTCACAGATGCTGCTGCTCTGTGACAACCTGTAGATGACCCCACAGGGGTGGATTAACCCCCCCGTGCCCAGGACCCCTCCGATCGGCAGTTTAAAAGTGAAACTGCCGATCGGAGGGAATCACAGGGATTCACCCCTCCAGATCTGATTGGAGCTCTCCAATCAGATCTGGAGGGGCGGATCGGCAAGTGCCCATCCCTCCTCACCCCCCTCCAGCTCCAGGACTGTCCAGGGCCCCCCCGCCGTCCCCCCCAACCGCCCGCCCCCCTCTATTACAATGTATCTGCCGGCGGGCTGCACCCGCGTGCGCCCGCCAGCAACACTGCCTGCTCCCCTGTGCTGGTGCTCCCCCCAGGCTGCCCCCCCATGTGTATGTATGCATGCATGCATGTATGTATGCATGTATGTGTATGTATGTGTATGTATCTATGTATGTATGTATGTGTATGTATCTATGTATTTATGTATGTGTATGTTTGTATCTATGTATGTGTATGTATGTATGTATGTGTATGTATCTATGTATGTATGTATGTGTGAATGAATGAATGAATTGATGGTGGGTGAATGGATAGGGGGTGCATGCGTGGACGTGAGCGTACATGAGCGTGCGTGGACGTGAGTGTGCGTAGACGTGTGCATGCGTAGACGTGTGCGTGTGTGGACATGTGTGTGGACGTGTGCGTGCATAGATGTGTGTGTGCATAGACGTGTGCGTGCATGGATGTGTGCATAGATGGATGTGTGCGTAGACGTGTGCGTGTGTGGACATGTGTGTGGACGTGTGCGTGCATAGATGTGTGTGTGCATAGACGTGTGCGTGCGTGGATGATGGGTGCATAGGTGGATGGATGGGTGCAACAAGGGATCAAGTGTCCTCTTGTTGTAGTCTCTGGGATCATAGTCATGGTGCACTGTATGACAGATCATTGTCATACAGTGCACCATAACTCTGACCCCAGAGACTGTAAGAAGAGGACACTTCATCCCTTGCTGCAGTCTCTGGATTGACCAGAGGCGATCGAGCGTCGTGGGACCTTCGTTGTGGACTACGTCGGAGGCGATCGTGCGTCATGGGACCTTCGTTGTGGACTACGTCATAGGCGATCGAGCGTCGTGGGACCTTCGTTGTGGACTACGTCGGATCTTTATAATAAAGATGGAGTCCGAATTTTGTTTGTGGTTTTTTTTCAAATAAAAAGATTTTTCTCTGTGTGTATTTTCTGACTATTTACCAGAGATTCCTAATGGCGGGTCTAACATTGGCCCTATATTATGAATCTCGGGCTTAGTGCCAGCTGACAATAAAAAGCTGGCATTAAGCCCTTTATTACCCAGTTTGCCACCGGCACCAGGGCAACTGGAAGAGTCTGGGTACAGCGCCAGAAAATGGCGCTTCAATGAATGCGCCATTTTCTGGGGCGGCTGCGGGCTGCAATTCGCAGCATGGGGGGCCCAGAACGCTTGGGCCTCTCCATGCTGCGGATTCCAACCCCCAGCTGCCTAGTTGTACCTGGCTGGACCAAAAATATAGCGGAGCCCCATGTCATTTTTTTTCTAAAATTAGTTCTAGAAGAAAAAAAAGGGCTTTGCTGTATTTTTGGTGGCCAGCCAGGTACAACAAGGCAGCTGGGGGTTGGTGGCAATCCGTAGCTGCCAAGTTGTACCTGGCTGGACCAAAAATATGGCGGAGCCCCACGCCATTTTTTTTCTAGAATTAGTCCTAGAAAAAAAATAAAAATGGGCTTTGCTGTATTTTTGGTTGCCAGCCAGGTACAATGAGGCAGCTGGGGGTTGCTGGCAGTCCGTAGCTGCCAAGTTGTACCTGGCTGGACCAAAAATATGGCGGAGCCCTACGCCATTTTTTTCTAAAATTAGTCCTAGAAAAAAAAAATGGGCTTCGCTGTATTTAGATGCATAGTGAACACTTTGAACCCCCAGGTGCTTCACAAATTGATCCGTAAAAATGAAAAAAGAAAATTTGTGTGAAAACAAATGTACTTTTTCCTTCTTACGGATCAATTTGTGAAGCACCTGGGGGATCAAAGTGCTCACTATGCATCTAGATGCATTCCTTGGGGGGTCTAGTTTCCAAAATGGGGTCATTTGTGGGGGAGCTCCAATGTTTGGGCACACAGGGGCTCTCCATACACGACATGGTGTCCGCTAATGATTCCAATTGTTAGCGGACACCATGTCGCATATGGAGAGCCCCTGTGTGCCTAAACATTGGAGCTCCCCTACAAGTGACCCCATTTTGGAAACTAGACCCCCCAAGGAACATATCTAGATGCATAGTGAGCACTTTGAACCCCCAGGTGCTTCACAAATTGATCCGTAAAAATGAAAAAAGAAAATTTGTGTGAAAACAAATGTACTTTTTCCTTCTTACGGATCAATTTGTGAAGCACCTGGGGGATCAAAGTGCTCACTATGCATCTAGATGCATTCCTTGGGGGGTCTAGTTTCCAAAATGGGGTCATTTGTGGGGGAGCTCCAATGTTTGGGCACACAGGGGCTCTCCATACACGACATGGTGTCCGCTAATGATTCCAATAGTTAGCGGACACCATGTCGCGTATGGAGAGCCCCTGTGTGCCTAAACATTGGAGCTCCCCACAAGTGACCCCATTTTGGAAACTAGACCTCCCAGGGAACGTATCTAGATTAGTTGTGAACATTTTGAACCCCCAGGTGCTTCACAAATTCATCTGTAAAATTGAATAAGTACTTTTTTTCCACAAAAAAATTCTTTTTTTATTTTTACAGATTATTTTGTGAAGCACCGGGGTGTTCAAAATGCTCACCACCCATCTAGCTAAGTTCCCTGGGGGTCTAGTTTCCAAAATGGGGTCACTTGTGGGGGAGCTACAATGTTTAGGCACACAGGGGCTCTCCAAACGCGACATGGTGTCCGCTAACAATTGGAGCTAATTTTTCAGTCAAATTGTTAGCGGACACTATGTCGCGTTTGGAGAGCCCCTGTGTGCCTAAACATTGGAGCTCCCTCACAAGTGACCCCATTTTGGAAACTAGAGCCCCCAGGGAACTTATATAGATGTGTGGTGAGCATTTTGAACCCCCAGGTGCTTCACAAATTCATCCGTAAAAATGAAAAAGTACTTTTTTTTCCATAAACATTTTCTTTTTTCATTTTTACAGATTAATTTGTGAAGCACTAGGGTATTCAAAATGCTCACCACCCATCTAGATAAGTTCCCTGGGGGGTCTAGTTTCCAAAATGGGGTCACTTGTGGGGGAGCTCCAATGTTTAGGCACACAGGGGCTCTCCAAATGCAACATGGTGTCCGCTAACAATTTGACTGAAAAATCAGCTCAAATTGTTAGCGGACACCATGTCGCGTTTGGAGAGCCCCTGTGTGCCTACACATTGGAGCTCCCCCACAAGTGACCCCATTTTGGAAATTAGACCCCCCAGGGAATTTATCTAGATGGGTGGTGAGCATTTTGAACCCCCAGGTGCTTCACAAATTCATCCGTAAAAATGAAAAAGTACTTTTTTTTCTACAAAAATTTTGTTTTTTCATTTTTACAGATTAATTTGTGAAGCACTAGGGTATTCAAAATGCTCACCACCCATCTAGATAAGTTCCCTGGGGGGTCTAGTTTCCAAAATGGGGTCACTTGTGGGGGAGCTCCAATGTTTAGGCACACAGGGGCTCTCCAAATGCAACATGGTGTCCGCTAACAATTTGACTGAAAAATCAGCTCAAATTGTTAGCGGACACCATGTCGCATTTGGAGAGCCCCTGTGTGCCTACACATTGGAGCTCCCCCACAAGTGACCCCATTTTGGAAAGTAGACCCCCCAGGGAATTTATCTAGATGGGTGGTGAGCATTTTGAACCCCCAGGTGCTTCACAAATTCATCCGTAAAAATGAAAAAGTACTTTTTTTTCTACTAAATTTTTTTTTTTCATTATAAAAGATTAATTTGTGAAGCACTGGGGTATTCAAAATGCTCACCACCCATCTAGATAAGTTCCCTGGGGGGTCTAGTTTCCAAAATGGGGTCACTTGTGGGGGAGCTCCAATGTTTAGGCACAGAGGGGCTCTCCAAATGCAACATGGTGTCCGCTAACAATTTGACAGAAAAATCAGCTCAAATTGTTAGCGGACACCATGTCGCGTTTGGAGAGCCCCTGTGTGCCTACACATTGGAGCTCCCCCACAAGTGACCCCATTTTGGAAACTAGACCCCCCAGGGAATTTATCTAGATGGGTGGTGAGCATTTTGAACCCCCAGGTGCTTCACAAATTCATCCGTAAAAATGAAAAAGTACTTTTTTTTCTACAAAAATTTTCTTTTAGCCTAAACTTTTTCATTTTCACATGGGGAACAGGATAAAATGGATGCTAAAAATTGTTGGGCAATTTCTCCTGAGTACACCGATACCTCATATGTGGTCATAAACCACTGTTTGGGCACACAGCAGGGCTCAGAAGGGAAGGAGCGCCATTTGACTTTTTGAACGGAAAATTAGCTCCAAAAGTCAAATTGCCCTCCCTCCCTTCTGAGCCCTGCCGTGTGCCCAAACAGTGGTTTATGACCACATATGAGATATCGATGTACTCAGGAGAAATTGCCCAACAATTTTTAGGATCCATTTTATCCTGTTGCCCATGTGAAAATGAAAAAATTGAGGCTAAAAGAAAATTTTTGTTGGAAAAATTAAAATTACCATTTTTCTGGTCATCATAATGGGAGACCCAGACAATGGGGTTTAGGGCTCCGCCCTCCGGAGGTCACACTAGGTACTACAAGTTTGTAGACACCGCCTCCTCCGCTTATAAACCCCCACCGTAGGGAACATCCTCAGTTTTAGACTTAGTGTGCTCGGAGGATCACGCTTTGCTTGCACTTCACTGCATTCTCACAGACTTACGTGATGGCGTATGAAGACAAGGTAAATGGTCCCGGTCGGGACCCTCGACAGTCTCCCCGCTCACCCTTTGTGGAACACGCTGGTGGAGGTACCGGAGGGCTTTTTAGCCTGGACACTTGCTGTTCTCCCGGTACGCTGTCGAGCTCCTTCCTTTCCATCCCTCCATGGAGGCTCTGGAGAGGGGGAGCCTGGAGCCTTGCACAGCTCCGCTCCGTCCGAGGCCTCCCTAAATGGTGCTTACAGACCGGACGGAGCCAGCCCAGTCCGAGGCCTCCCTAAATGGTGCTTACACTCCGGACTGGTGCTGTACCCCCCGTCCGAGGCCTCCCTAAAGGTGCTTACAGACCGGACCGGCACTGAGGCACCTGGTGTGTCTCCTGTGTGCCTGGGGGTAGTGTCTGTCACTTGGTGTCATGACACTCAGACCGCGCGGTTACCCTCGGGTCCGCGGTTCTGTCGGTGTACCCTGTGCTGGGGTCACTCTGGCTGACCGCCCTGTGTGTCTCAGGGGCTGAGGCTGTAGACTGCTGATGTTTGTTTTGTGCAGGCAGTCTGTGTGTGTATGTGTATTGTTACACACTCTTTTCCCGCGCTGCGGGCTCTGGCACCTCCATTACTGAGGCTGCCTGGAGGAGGAGGAAGCAGCTCTTACGGTGACATCACCGATGGGCGTGTTTTGTGTTCTCCCGCGTGTTCCTGGCCACGCCTATGACTTTACTGTCGGCGGCCATCTTCTCCCTCTCTTCCCGGCTGGGATCTGGCTGCAGCGTGTGTCTGCACTTTCCAGGGGAGACCGGAACTCGCGGAGGTCACACGCACCGCTTCCTCCTACCGCTTACTGCGGTCGGTAAGCCACCGGGATCTCCGGTTTGTTTGTTACAACTTGGCTTATTTCCCCCTACTGTGGCGATGTCCTCAGTAAGGAAGCATGCTGCTAAGGCGGCAGATGGCACCATTACCTGCGCTACATGCAACGGTTCACTGGTGGAGGGGTCCTGCAATAATTGCGGACGCCCAGAGACCCGGACAGTTACTGTTGAATCAGAATCTGCGGGTCTGTACCCTGAGGTTCGGGTGATCCCAGGGACATGGGAAGCGCAGAATAAGATAAATGAATCTCTGCTGTCCCAGATGTCCTCCATGTCGCAATCCCTGGAGGCACTTCATAGGAGACTGGAAAACCCAGCTACTCCTTCCAGTTACCCCCGGGTGCTTCTTACTTCTTCTGTGAGACCCCCTAAGCGAGCTCGTGAGGCCTCTCCAGAGCTCCAAGCTCCCTCTGAGGAGGAGCGTTCCTCTGATGGTGAGGAAGATGATGGGGGTTCTACTCTCGGGTCTGTCTCTGAACCTCCAGATGGGGTGGAGGATCTGGTGTCCTCCATCAATGAGACATTACGTCTGGTCACTCCTCCTGAGGAGGTGACTGTTCACCCCAAGGAGGTCTATCAATGGCTGCGGCCGGAGGCGAGACCAAGTGGGTCCTTTATGGACCACACTAATTTTGGAAGGGTGATTAGAGCACCCAGGTTACATCCTGGGCGGCGTTATGTCCGTAAACCTAAGGACCTTCGCTTTCCCTTTCCTCAGGAGGTGCTTCTGGAATGGTCACAGTCCCCTAAGGTGGACGCTTCCATGACTAGGATTGCAGCACGCTCCTTGTTTTCTGCCTCTGATAGCTCCTCATTGAAGGATGCTACTGATAGACAGGTCGAGCAACTCGCCAAGTCTTCCTATGAGGCTGTGGGGTCTTCATTTGCCCCTAATTTTGCCGCGGTCTGGACCCTACAAGCGATTACCTCCTGCTTGGATGGTATCTCTGATCTAGCTAGGGCCAGCCCAGAGGTCCTGGCACTCACCGACAGAGCAAGGGCTTATGCGGATTACGCCAGGACGGCAACTTTGGAAACTGCCACTCGCTCGGCTGTGGCTTCGGCCAATGCTATAGCGATCCGCAGGTTGTTGTGGCTGCGTCTTTGGGACTCAGATGCCACGTCTAAGAAGATTTTGCAAAATCTTCCGTTTGCTGGTGACAGGCTCTTCGGCACCGAGCTGGACAAGCTGATAAAGGATTCTGCTGAGTCTAAGATACCGCAGAATAAGCCTAAGCCACGGTATACCGTGAAAAGGAACCCAAAACAGTGGTCCTTTCGCCCCAGCTCGCAGTCATCAGCGGCGTCCGCTCACGCGGACCGTGGGGGCAAGCCCTCCACTCAGTGGCGCAACAAAAGTCGCCAAAAGAAGCCGGCAGGGGCTGCAGCTGCCACCCCTAAACCCGCTTCGGCATGACTCGCTCCTTCCTCCTGTCTCCCCACAGGTGGGGGGCCGCCTGTCTCTTTTCCAGGACAGATGGCTCCTCCACGTTCAAGACCAGTGGGTCCGAGACGTAGTCTCAAAAGGCTACAGGATAGAGCTGACGTCACAGCCGGCACACCGATTCCATCGGTCTGTTCCATCCCTAGACAAAGCTCAGGCTTTTCATCTGGTGTTGGAGGGACTCCGCAGAGACGGAGTGGTGGTCCCAGTACCCACGGGAGAGAGGTTCAGGGGTTTTTACTCCAACCTCTTTATTGTCCCAAAGAAGGACGGCTCTTTTCGTCCGGTTCTGGACCTCAAGTTGTTCAACCGCCACGTGTTGGTTCGGAAGTTTCGTATGGAATCCCTGCGCTCCGTAATCGCGGCTGTGTCACAGGGAGACTTCCTGGCGTCCATAGATATCTGGGACGCCTACCTTCACGTGCCCATTGCACCGGCTCATCAGCGCTGGTTGAGATTCGCAGTGGGGGAAGAACACTTCCAATTTGTGGCACTGCCATTCGGGCTAGCCTCGGCACCGCGAGTGTTCACAAAGGTGATGGCCTCAATGATGGCTCTCCTGCATGTGCAGGGACACGCCGTCATTCCCTATTTGGACGACCTGCTGGTCAGGGCGCCATCGGAAGACCTTTGTCGGGTGAGCCTGGAGGTGACCATGAAGTCTCTGGAACAGTTCGGGTGGCTTCTCAACATTCCAAAGTCGACCTTGATTCCGACCCAGTCTTTGACATATCTGGGCATGGACTTCCACACGGACTCAGCCCTGGTGTCCCTACCTCAAGCCAAACAGCTTGCGATCCAGTCAGGAGTGCAGAATGTTCTCCTGTCACCACAATCTTCCCTACGGGGGTTGATGAAGCTGGTGGGACGCATGGTAGCGGCGATAGAGGCGGTGCCTTTCGCACAGTTTCGCCTCCGTCCTCTCCAGTTGGAGATTCTTCGCCGATGGGACAAAAGGACGATTTCTCTGAATCGGCTGGTGACGCTGTCACAATCGACCAGGGACTCCCTACAGTGGTGGCTCCAGCCACATCATCTGTCACGGGGCCGGTCCTTTCTAAAACCGTCATGGTTAGTGGTGACCACCGACGCCAGTCTGAAAGGCTGGGGTGCGGTGTTCTTGCACCACAGGGCTCAAGGCCTCTGGACTCAGTCGGAGTCGGCATTACAGATCAACGTGCTGGAGATCAAGGCGGTCTATCTGGCGCTCCTGGCGTTTCAGAAATTCCTGTCAGGACAACCCATTCGGGTTCAGTCCGACAATGCGACGGCCGTCGCCTACATAAATCATCAGGGAGGGACCAGAAGTGCTCAGGCCCTCGCCGAAGTCCACCGCATTCTAGCCTGGGTGGAGGAAAACGGCTGCCTGATCTCCGCAGTTCACATCCCAGGGGTCGAGAACTGGGAGGCCGACTACCTGAGCCGACAGGGGATGGACGCCGGAGAGTGGTCCCTGCATCCAGACGTCTTCCGGGACATCTGCAGCAAATGGGGCACTCCGGACGTGGATCTGATGGCCTCACGGCTGAATCATCAGGTGCCGCAATACGTAGCAAGATCATGGGATCCTCAGTCTCTGGGGGCGGATGCCCTGATCCTGAGTTGGTCCAGCTTCCAGCTGCCATATGTGTTCCCGCCTCTGGCTCTGATTCCCAGGGTTCTGTGGAAAATCAGGACAGAATGCAGAGTAGCCATTCTAGTGGCTCCAGATTGGCCCCGGAGGTCCTGGTACCCGGACCTCTGGCAACTGTCAGGCGGACACCGGTGGGCTCTTCCAGAACGCGCAGATCTACTCGCGCAAGGCCCATTCTTCCACCTCAATTCCAGGGCCCTCAGATTGACTGCATGGCTCTTGAGGCCTGGTTGCTGACATCCAGGGGCTTCTCTCCTACTGTGGTTGCCACGATGAATCGGGCAAGGAAACCGGTCTCCAGGAAGATATACCACAGAACGTGGAAAATCTTTTTCTCCTGGTGTGCCTCTGGTGGACGCTCACCGTGGCCCTTGTCCATCCCGACATTGTTGGCCTTCCTGCAGTCGGGTTTGGAGTTGGGATTATCCCTTGGCTCTCTGAAGGGTCAAGTATCAGCACTTTCAGTGCTGTTTGACAGGCGCTTGGCGCTCCTCCCGAAGGTTCGTCAATTTCTGCAGGGGGTGTCTCGGGTGGTTCCGCCTTTCAGACGACCTCTGGACCCTTGGGACCTCAACATGGTCCTGGCGGCACTGCAGAAACCGCCGTTTGAGCCACTGAGAGACATCTCTCTCTCTCGTCTGTCCCAGAAGGTGGTTTTTCTGGTGGCAATTACGTCTCTGAGAAGGGTCTCAGAATTGGCTGCACTTTCGTGCAAGTCACCCTTTCTGGTGGTTCACCAAGACAAGGTGGTGTTGCGCCCGCGGCCTGAATTCTTGCCGAAGGTGGTTTCAACTTTCCACCTAAACCAGGAGATTGTTCTCCCATCATTTTGCCCCGCTCCCGTTCATCAGGTTGAGCGCGACCTCCATACTCTGGATCTCGTGAGAGCTGTACGCATTTATGTGTCCAGGACCGCCTCCTTTAGGAGTTCGGATTCCTTATTTGTCCTCACGATGGGTCGTTGTAAGGGGTCCGCGGCTTCGAAGTCGACCTTGGCCAGATGGATCAAGGCTCCCATTCAGGAGGCATACCGGTCTTCTGGTTTGCCTCTCCCGGTGGGTTTGAAGGCACACTCTACCAGAGCTGTAGGTGCCTCATGGGCCTTGCGACATCGAGCATCTGCTCTACAGGTGTGTCAGGCGGCCACCTGGTCCAGCCTGCACACTTTCTCAAAGCACTATATGGTGCATGCCCATGCCTCTGCGGACGCAAGTTTGGGCAGGCGGGTCCTCCAGGCGGCGGTTGCCCACCTTTAAGGGGGACCGTGTATTATCCGTCTTGTTGAGGAACTCTTCCCGCCCTGGGGTATTGCTTTAGGACATCCCCATTGTCTGGGTCTCCCATTATGATGACCAGAAAAAAGAGAATTTTGTTTACGTACCGTAAATTCTTTTTTCTTTAATCATCAATGGGAGACCCAGCACCCACCCAGTTGTTCCGTTGCATGTTTGCATTTGATCTGTTCTCTGTTGAGACAGTGTTTTCCGGGTTGTTCAAACCGTCTGTGCACGGTATTCTTCCCGATGTTTCGGGTGTGGTTCATTTTTCTCCTCGCAGCTTATGGACTAAACTGAGGATGTTCCCTACGGTGGGGGTTTATAAGCGGAGGAGGCGGTGTCTACAAACTTGTAGTACCTAGTGTGACCTCCGGAGGGCGGAGCCCTAAACCCCATTGTCTGGGTCTCCCATTGATGATTAAAGAAAAAAGAATTTACGGTACGTAAACAAAATTCTCTTTTTTTCCTTCCACTTTGCTTTAGTTCCCGTGAAGCACCTGAAGGGTTAATAATCTTCTTGAATGTAGTTTTGAGTAGCTTGAGGGGTGCAGTTTTTGGAATGGTGTCACTTTTGGGTGTTTTCTGTCATGTAAACCCCTCAAAGGGACTTCAAATGTTATGTGGTCACAAAAAAAAATGGTTTTGTAAATTTTGCTGGAAAAATGAAAAATTGCTGATGAACTTTGAACCCTTATAACGTCCGAACAAAAATTTTTTTTTTTTCCCAAAATTGTGCTGATGTAAAGTAGACATGTGGGAAATGTTATTTATTAACTATTTTGTGGCACATACCTCTCTGGTTTAGCAGAATAAAAATTCATAATTTGAAAATTGCAAAATTTTCAAAAATTTTGCCAAATTTTTAATTTTTTCACCAATAATCGCAAAAATTATCGACCTAAATTTAATACTAACATGAAGCCCAATATGTCACGAAAAAAACAATCTCAGAATCGCTCGGATCCAATGAAGCGTTCCAGAGATATTACCTCATAAAGGGACACTGGTCAGAATTGACAAAAATGACCTGGTCATTAGGGTCAAAATAGGCCCGGGGGTGAAGGGGTTAAAACAAGGGTCAAAATGATCCCTTACACACAGTGTAACCTTGTAAAAAGGGGGGTGAGGGGGAATGGTCGCCCTGTTCTCTCCCTACCTCCCCCTGCCTGACAGCGGAGTTTTCACCTAAAAAACCGGTTTGGTGTCCCAAGCTCCTCGGCGGCTAACCCTACTGATCCTTACTTATTAGTGAATGTAGGTGACGTTCCTCCTTTTTGAATTCCCATGTTGACAATATACTAAGGGAACAGTCTGCAGGATCAAAGATGAGTATGCTGAATACTTGCTGTAAAGGGCATCAGCCCCCTGTCTACATTTGGTCCTACTGATCCACTAATGTGTTTTGGTGATTTGTATCTCCTTAAGTGTGGGGAGACCCCGTTGGATACGGGTTACTGACAAGGAGCACTATTGTATTTGTGTATGGTGTGGTACTTTACTGGTGAGGAGTGTACGTCCTGGTTATGTTGGGTACTGGGCACATATGCTGATAACCATTGTAGTTACATCAAAAAGAAAAAAAGTGCCCAATAAACATCATTTCTGGCCTTATGACATCCAGTTCTCCCTATAAAGACATAAACAAGTTGGCCACTTCCATATTTTAGATAGAGTGTCTCCTAGAGTGGGTTTTTTCTACCACATCTGTCTAAGGGATAGACCCGGACAGCGGGGAGACCCATATAGGTTTTTTTGTTCCCTTAGTATATTGTCAACATGGGAATTCAAAAAGGAGGAACGTCACCTACATTCACTAATAAGTAAGGATCAGTAGGGTTAGCCGCCGAGGAGCGGGGACACCAAACATGACGTTCCCCCTCACCCCCTTTTTACAAGGTTACACTGTGTGTAAGGGATCATTTTGACCCTTGTTTTAATAGAAACAATAAAAGCTATATTTTAGAAGATACAACCTTTGCTGGAATTAAATTGTGTTGGTGTATCCATTATCAAATCTTTTCTGAAGTAATACTTATTAGATGCCCACACAGGCATAGTGCTCCAATTGAAGCCCTTCCGTTTTCCTATGCAGAAAGATGCACATTTCATGGCCACCCACACACCAAAAATGTAAGATGCCCCAACGGAACATTCCCTCCTACAGTGCTCCCCATACTTTATGATGTCCCCACAGTTCCCCTCACATTATGATACCCCCTATACTGCCCCACACATTAAGAAGCCCCCTTAGTGCCTCCACACATAATGAATACTCCATAGTACCACCCTATATAGTATGGTGCCCCCTCTCAGTATAATGCACATACAAATTATAATGTTCCCCCTGCTGTTCTTGACACCATAAGATGCCCCCAAAGTGTCCTCATACTATGATGCCACCAATGCACATTCAGTATGTGATGTCATCACACCTGCTGTGCCATGACTTAAACTTAATGGTGGAGCAGGGAGCCCATAGCATTCTGCTCCACCATCACATTCACTGCATACTTCTGACCTCCCGAGACAGGTTATGAAATCTGGGAAAATACCACAAAATCCAGGGCTGTTTTGGAGGAATTGTTAGGCCACATCCCTAGATTTTCTCCAGAATTAAGATAAACATAGTAAATTCAGATGCATAATCCCTTCATGGGGCACTTAGGGGTGGTGCTTTGTTGTGATCCGTATTTCCTATTACTATAGATATTTTACTGTTGAGCTCAATGTGTCTAGCACGTAATATTAAAGGGAACCTGTTGGCTGGGAAATGCTGTGCAATCTGTGTGCATCCTGTTATAGAGCAGGAGAAGGTGAGCAAATAGTAATATAAGTTTGAGGAAAAAGATTCCGTATGACTTATAATTTGTTCATTAAAATCACTTCTCATTATGAGATTAACAGTCCAGTAGGTGGTCTTAATGAGTATGCACACAGTACAGGGTAGGCTGTTCCAACTGGGGCAGTGGGTAGTAAATAACAGAGCGATTTTAATAGGGAGAAATGCAAAGTCCTACATCTTGGCAAGAAAAATGAAAAAAGCATATACAGAATGGGAGGAATAGGGCTAAGGAACAGCACGTGTGAAAAAGACTTGGGTATACTAATAGATCACAGACTGAAAAGGAGTCAACAGTGTGAAGCAGCAGCAAAAAAGCCAAACACAATTCTGGGATGTATTAACAGAAGCATACAGTCTAGATCAGGGGTCTCAAACACGGGGGCCGCATGTGGCCCCCGACACCGTGGACAGTGAGTCATGCCAGCGGTCCTGTGCAGGGGGCCGCAGCGATACTGCTGTATTATCACTTCCAGCCCCTACATTAACACTTCACTGCTGCTCGCTCTGCCGCTAGCTCTGTGCCCTGCCAGTTCAATGCAAGCCGCCAGCCAATGAGAGGTGTATGACGTCACCTGCGGGCCTCTCATTGGTTGGCGGGTTGCATAGGGTGCAGAGCGAGTGGCAGTTAAGTGTCATTGAAGGGGCCGGAAGTAATAATACAGCAGTATTGCGGTGGCCCCCTGCACAGGACCGCCGGCTAGGTTGGTTTTACAAAAGAGTCTGTGTATGTGAGTTAATGTGAGTGTGTGTATGTGTGTGAGGGTGAGTGTCTGAGAATGTGTGTGTGTCTGTTACTGAGTGTCTGAGCCTGAGTGTGAGTGTCTGAGCCTGAGTGTGAGTGTCTGAGCCTGAGTATGAGTGTCTGAGCCTGAGTGTGAGTGACTGAGCCTGAGTGTCTGAGACCGCGAGTGTGCCTGAGCGTGAGTGTGTCTGAGACTGTGAGTGTGAGTGAGTGAATGTGAGTGAATGTGTGTGTGTAAAAAGAAGGTAGACCAGGTTGGGGACATCAGTACAAAAGGGGATCAGGATGAGGATATTAGTACAAGAAAGGGATCAAGATGGGGACATTACTACAAGAAGGGGATAAGGATTTGGACAGTACTACATTGAGCAAAAAATTCTGGTATTGCTAAAAATGTCACTTAGTCCTACAAGCTATGTGGGCCCCCCGATAAAAAAAATTTCTATGTGCGGCCCACCAAGCCAGCCGAGTTTGAGACCCCTGGTCTAGATCATGTGAAGTCATTA
This sequence comes from Allobates femoralis, assembly GCA_033576535.1. Lineage (NCBI taxonomy): Eukaryota > Metazoa > Chordata > Amphibia > Anura > Aromobatidae > Allobates > Allobates femoralis. The sequence continues at coordinate 201,732,962 of JARQOC010000003.1, read as the reverse complement.
TTGCCCTTTACTCCTTCCTTGGTCAGATGTCATCTCCAATGCTGCATCCAGTTCTGGGCTCCACATTTTAAAAAAGACATTGTGAGGTGTAGCGGTGTCGGGGAGGCAGGGAACCAGGCACGGACAGTTCTCAACTCACGATTTATTGATCTCCGTCCGGTTACAGTCACCAAAACACAGATCCGGAGCGCAGCCGGCACACTTCACACCGCTTGGTGTATCTCCCGACCGCTGACAGGCTCTATCAGCCCCACCGGAGATAATCCCTCCCCGGGACCACTTCAACTTTCCTTCAGAGCTCCTCAATCAGGCTCTGCACTGGAGAAAATCTCACTCCAGACTCAAGGAACCACACCCAGGGTTCCTATGTCCTCTTAACCCCTTCTGCTCTGAGAAGAGGAATCCCATCTAATACCTGGGATGGAGTACATCCTGCGGCACTGGAGCACGCACCCAAAGAGGCACATACCGGTCGCAGCATACCGACCCGGCCGGTGCCTCACATATCCCCCCCCCTATGTTCAAGCGTATGGGTTTGAACACCAGGCCATAACCCTGGGCCCTGTGAGGGGACCACGTCACGGCGCGGAGCACCGGCGGAGCCAAGCAGGGGCACCCGGGGGTACCAGCGGTGCCAGACCCCACGAGCAACCAACCCGTTCGGGCTCCCGGCACCCACCAACCCCGGACGGGTACCAACGACAGAGCCCTGGGGCCCTACGAGGAAAACGGGGTTGGCGCGCGGCACTGCTGCACCGTTCCGGACGGGGAGTCGGCGCGGCCGGCGCACGGGGCTCTGCACCCGGGGGTTAGTCACATCAAGTCCTCTGGGTATCCCGGGGGCGGGATCCTCGGGCTCCGGGCCCTGTCTATCCTTCATCCGAAGGGCCATATACCCGTTCCACAATACCCGGAACAAGGGCATATCCCTCCCCAGCACAACATCATAAGGGAGATCCTTTACCACCCCAACCACATGTTGAACCCGCCTGGCTGGGGTAGCAAACGTGACACGCTTCATTGGATACCTGCGATGATCCCCATGGACACTCATCACCCTGACCGTACGGCCGGTGGATTTGGTCCTGGAGACCAAGGAGGCACACACGAGGGTCACGTTGCTCCCTGAGTCCAGTAGGGCCGTCACCTCATGACCGTTAAGCCGTACGCGGCATAGTACATTCTCAGTATCCCGGGGGGCTGAGCCCCGTTTTCTGACGAGGTGGGCGAACATGGACCGCCTCCGGGAATAGTCACAGTCCATTGGTTCCCCGTTGAGGGGACACTGCGCCATCATATGTCCCACCTCCCGGCATCTTCTACATCGGGGTGGTTCCCCGCTATACCAGGGGCCAAACCGCGGCTGTCCGGATCGCTGCTTTGCTGCATGGGGAGGCCCGTTTTCAGCCTGAGCCGGGCGCTCGCCCGCCCGGGGGCCGGGTTGGGGGTCCCTACTGTCTGGTGTGGTGGGCGCGGCCTTGCGGGTAGCCCGCATTGTCCCATTGTCCCGGATCAGTTCCTGTGTGGCCACATGGCGCTCCACCACGTTCACCAACTGGTCTAGGGTACCCGGGTCACTGTGTCCCACCCACTTTTGTATGGGGACGGGCAGCGTACGTACGAAGCGATACACCACCACCCGCTCTACCATCTGAGCCGGACTCAGGGCTTCAGGCTGCAGCCATTTTTTAACCAGATGCAACAAATCATAGGCCTGTGAGCGCACGGGTTTGCCTTCCTCGTAGGCCCATTGGCTCACCCGTTGGGCCCTCACATATGTATTGACCCCGGTACGGGCCAATATCTCCCCCTTCAGGGCTCCATAGTCCAGGGCATCCTCAGTACACATGTCTATGTATGCCTTTTGGGGATCACCAGTCAAATAGGGCGCCAGCACCTCGGCCCACTGGGCGACCGGCAGTCTCTCCCGTTCAGCCACCCGCTCAAACACGGCCAGGAATGCCTCCACATCATCCCCCGGGGTCATCTTTTGCAGCGCCTGTCTTACCGCTTTCCGGACGCTGCAGTCGTCACCTGGTCCTCGAGGCGGATCCCCCGGTATGGTCCGCACAGCCTCGATCAACAGGGCCATCTGCTCCTGGTGCCTCCTCTCCTGCTGCTGCTGAGCTTCCTGTTGCTGCTGCTGGGCCAGCACCAGGTGCTTGAGCACCTCCTCCATGCTGGCTGCTGGTTTGTGTTGTAATGTAGCCGGCCGAATCCAGGACATGCGATGCCGGGCACCACGCAAGAGACTGGCCGCAATGATGACTGCTGCTCCTCTTACTTAGCAGCCGCTCATTAGCCTCATGAAAAGTCACTTCCCCACCGGAACAGAGGGCAACGGTAGTGCCGGCTACACCTCACCGGGCCGGCAATGCCCGCATTCTCCACCATATGTGAGGTGTAGCGGTGTCGGGGAGGCAGGGAACCTGGCACGGACAGTTCTCAACTCCGATTTATTGATCTCCGTCCGGTTACAGTCACCAAAACACAGATCCGGAGCGCAGCCAGCACACTTCACACCGCTTGGTGTATCTCCCGACCGCTGACAGGCTCTATCAGCCCCACCGGAGATAATCCCTCCCCGGGACCACTTCAACTTTCCTTCAGAGCTCCTCAATCAGGCTCTGCACTGGAGAAAATCTCACTCCAGACTCAAGGAACCACACCCAGGGTTCCTATGTCCTCTTAACCCCTTCTGCTCTGAGAAGAGGAATCCCATCTAATACCTGGGATGGAGTACATCCTGCGGCACTGGAGCACGCACCCAAAGAGGCACATACCGGTCGCAGCATACCGACCCGGCCGGTGCCTCACAACATCAACAAACAGGAGCAAGTTCAGAGAAGAATGGCCAGAATGGTGACCGGTCTGCAAACTATGTCATATGAGGAACGGTTACATGATTTGGGAATGTTTAGCTTGCCAAAAAGAAGATTGGGAGGAGAATTAACAGCTGGCTACAAATAAGTCAAGGCCTGTCACCTTGTAGAGGGATCAGCTTTATTCTCATTTGCACAAGGAAAGACTAGAGCAATGGGATATAACTGAACGTGAGGAGACAGATTAGATATTAGAAAAAAACATTTTGACAATGAGGGTGATCAACGAATGGAACAGGCTGCCACAAGAGGGGGTGAGTAGTGATGAGGGAGTAGTAAGATGTTCGGGTTCGGATAGCTCTAACTGAATACTTTGATTGAGTAACAAATCCAATGTAAGTCAATGGAGAAGTCACTTGGATTCGAATTTTGAAACAGTTCGAAGTATTTGGTTAGAACTATCCAAAGATGATTATCTTACTACTCGCTCATCGCTATTGGTGAGTTCCCCTTCAATGGAAGTCTTCAAGCAGAGGCTGGACAGGCACCTGTTCAGGATGATTTAGTGAATCCTGCTTTGATTTGGGGGTTGGACCAGATGATCCAGAAGGTCCCTTCCAACTCTACCATTCTAGATTCTGTCAGTCACTGATTAGCTCCGCCTCCTTGACTGCCAAGCCCATAATTAGCAGAGCAGTTATGCTAATTTGTCTTAGATAAACCTATATATTAATCTTTTCAGCTGCTCCAGCTCTAGGACATGATGCTGGCAGATCAGGATTTGTTTCAATGCCTTGTTATATTAAAATGAATGAGTGTCCATTATTCTCACAAGGAGTTCAGATTGTAATACTCACCCCACATATGGTTCACAGACTCCCACTAATGCAAATATAAACTCTCTTCAGCTCTTTTTCCAGACATGCACTTTCTCTTTCCTTTGAGTCTGTAATACCTTCTTGGCATGGAGTCTTCATTACGTCCCTGCCTTTCTTCAGTACAGTATACAGTGTATTTCCTTAAGTCTAATTCTATAAATCGATAGCTGCTCTTTGTGTTGGGGCACTGTGTAATATATGATGTCTTATTATGTAAATGTCCATGTCATTTGCAGGCACTTCTTCGAGAAAAGCAAAAGGAGGAAGAAATTCAAACTATGCAGCAGGCAATATCGAAGATAATTCATGAAGCTGCTGCAAGAACAAGGAAAGAGGTAGAGATGTCCTAGCTAACGTGTGCCTTGTAGTTCCCTCCACTGACCAGGGTCGGGTTATAGCCTGACCATTCTGAAACCTGCTCATATCGGCCATCCTCTTATCGTGTAGTCTGCGTGCCTCTGCTTCTAGGCTTCACATCAGAGATCCTTCTCAATGAGACAGTGAAATATATTGTCAGCCCTATTCAGGAAGACACTAGCTCTCTGTACATGCTCGCAAACGATGGTGGCACTGTATAATGATAGGTGCTAATGAGCGCTAAGTAAGCATTATGATAATTTTCATTACTACTCCAGTTTTAATCATTGAGAACAGTGAGGACGGATATAACATTAACGTGTATATGGCTTACCAGTCCTAGAGATGGACAAGCCGTCACAGTTTCTTTTAATGGCTTTTGAGCAGTTTTTTCTTTTTCATACAGCTCTTTTATACATGCACATAGTACTGCACTTGGGAAAGCATATGTGTTCTCAAACAGCATGCTTATGTTAAAGGACAGCTGGCAAGACCGTGCCTCCGACTATTAGTCACGCTACCGTTGACCTACATTATATGCCATTTAATGGGAATCTGTCAGCAGATTTCCTTTCTATAAACTCTTCACACTGCTAAATAGGTGCCGAGGAAACAAGTTCAGACATTTCATAACTTAACCAGAGCTAAGAAACTGATGTTCTCTGCCTTTTTCTTTCGCTGCTGAATCATTAAAGGGGATGTCCAGGACTTTGATATTGATGGCTTATTCTTGGGATAGGTTATCAATATCAGAATGGTCGGGATCTTTCACCTGGCACCTAATCAGCAGTTACTAGGTCTATGGCCAGCAGTGTTTAGATTGACACAAATTTTGGTTTTCACAGTTTGTTGCTTCAATAGTTTTAGATTTTTTAGGCCCCCTTTACATAGGCGTTTTTGCCCGTATCCGGCCAAAAAAACGCATCTGCCGCAAGTGCTGCCTAACGGCTACACTTGCGGCAAACCCCATGCATTGTCTATGGGGCTTGCGGTAAGGTGCTGCAAGTGCGGTTGCGGCAGTTGCTGCCGCGAAAAAAAACATGGCCGTTAGGCAGCAGATGCGGTAAATCCGCCGCTTTTTGGCAAAAATGCCAGTGTGAAAGCAGCCTTAGTCAAATATTTTAATGGTTTCCGAAATATACAAGCATTTCAGAAGTTATTAAATTTTTGACAACTACATCAAGTTTATACAAAGACTTAATAGCTAGTGTTGTCCCTTATCTTTCATGAGCTTCTGGTCCAAGTCCTGACTGATCCTTGTCTGCTCACTGCTTGGAGTTTATCGCAGTGTCTGTATTTTTGTTTGTCAATTAACTTTTTGAGGATTGACCATGGTTTCTTAATGGGATAGAGATCTGGGAGCTTCCTCATCGTGAACCCAAAATTATATTGTTTTATCGAGTCACTTAGTTATCACTTTCCCCTTGTAACATTGTCATCCATAAGGCAAAAATGCATTTTTCATCACCAAACTGCTCCAGATTGTTGGGATAAATAGGTCATGGAGGAGGTTTAGATCCTATTCTTTATTCTTGGCAGTGTTTATACACATAATTGTGAGTGAGCCCACTCCCTTCGATGAAGAACCCCCCGTACTTGAAAAGTCTTGGGACACTTTACTGTTGGCATGACACAGGGCTCATGGTAGCTGTTTGGGACATCTGGTAGAATGATTATCTGGGAGAAGAAAAGGCGAGCGCTAGCATGAGTCTAGTGTCTTGCTGGTAATAATGAAGGGAGTGGGCTCACTCAGAATTTTGCTGAAGAACACTGCCATGAAAAATATTTGTATCTAAGCATCCACCCAAAGCAACAGTTCTCATCGAGAACCTGTGGTCAAACCTCAAAAAGCAGGTGGACAAACAACTCTGCATATTCACTGCAGTGGGAGCTGAGTTGCAGTACTGATGAACGGCCTTCACAGTGTATGAAGCTGGGGTGTTCCGGCAATGTACACTGTTAAATCTTGACCACCACAAGACTCACAGCTGATTGGTGGTAGTGGACCCCCACCAGTCTGAAAAAGACAACCTATTCTAAGAATAAATCTTCAACATCAATGTCCTGGACAACATCTCCAAGTGTCCACTCAACATTCATTCTACAGTCAAGTGTCTTGAATTATCATCAGCTCCCCCCTCTTCTTCACTCTTGATTGCAGTCTCCTGCATTATTTGACAACTTTTTTTTAGGGGATGTCAATCAATTGAAGAGGGGATGGGTTTGTGACAAGTTGGCGCAAATTATTTAGGACACTTCACTGTAGAATTGATGTCCATCAGAAGCTTAATGCATACTTGTTAGCATAATCTGTTTATCTTTCAGAGAGCAACGTGACTATATAATGTCATCTGCACCTTTGCTGATGCAGTTTGTGACTGATTCAAATTCCTAATTTAACTCGCATTTAATTGACCCTTTAGTGCTCTGGGAATGTCAAAGCATTTCCCAGTCTGGCCCATTAATTGCTCAACTTCAAGTTCTTCTGCTAGACTGCGTAATCAAGCAAGTGAGCTGTCAGTAAAGCATAGGAAGCTGGAGCTGGGCAGGTAATACAGGCAGGGACGCAGAGGCTTGGGAAGTGCTTAGACACTCCCAGAGCACATATAGTAAGTCTCATGCATATGAATAATAACAGTAATTTCAGATTGTTAGATAATGTCATCCACACTTTACTATCAGAGAGCAACTTGACCATAGAAACAGTTTTATAGGGTGGATTGTGCTGCCATATTCCCTCTTATGCTCAATTAGCATACATCATTTGACTGAGATGACTTTTTCAGGTATAGTTGATTTTATTGTTGTAAAAATTGGAGATGTTTGAGCTTGTTTTAGCCTCACTTGTTTAGCACCGCTCAGCATTTTGGCGTTGGAATCTGCTGACACCCTCCCTTTGAATGGGGCACATTAAATGCTTCCCTATCTCTGTGGTTAAAGTGTGAATCACATAATGTCATGTTATAGCTAACAGTCCTCAATAATAAATACAGTACTGGAATAACCCGTCTTCCATCGTTCTTGGAGTAACTCTTGAGCTCGGCTTTCGGAGGGTCATCTGGGTTGTTGTAACCGATGTACCTTATAATCATAATGAAGCAAAAAGTTACCCAAATTCCTTGGAGAGGGGAACTTTGCGACTGTGCAGATTCTGATGTCTGCAGCCATCTCATTAAATATTAAAGCTACAAAGTATTGCACGCAGGGCTGGCAATGATGAGAAAAGTTCATTTTATGTTTTTTGCAGTACAAATATTTTTACAATGAGTCCATTTTCCTGTAGTGCTGCCCTGAGACACCGAACTGCAGATGCCCACTATTGGAAATTGTACATTATCAGCACTTGGAAAGCTACTTACTTCCACATTGTGTTTAATTAATTATTTATAGATTTTTGTACAAGTGCAAAAATTAAAAATCCTTTTTTTTTTTTTTTTGCATTTACGGTATATTATAGAAAAGAGAAGCAGAACATTTCTACTATCTGGATTGATAGTAAATGCTGATTCTAAAAGAGGAATTCACTTACATATTCATGCAGATATGTATTTTGGGGATAAAACCATTAAAGGGGAACTCAGCGATGATAAAAAAAAATTTGTACTGTCTCTGCCCTGCGTCATGATGAAGCTGAGCTGGCCACTACAGTTCTAGGATCTACAGATCGCTTATAAATCAATAAAATCATATCTGCTCCTCAGCACTCACCCCTCCCTCAGGAGATTGAGAAAGTCAGTCATGCATAGTGCTAAAGTTTAAGGGGACAGGAAGCTACCAAGTTGATATGGGCAACGGGGAGACCATGGCAGTGCTGAATCAATCAATGCAGTTCTCTGGCTCTGCTCCTAGACTGATACGTGACAGCACACATAATGCACCATCATATCATTGCACAGCAGAGGATCACAGCATGTATTTATATCTGCTTGGTGATATGATTGCTATTTGAAAGGAGAACACCCAGGTTCATATATTACATAGCATGTGTATCAGGTGCAGAATTGTAGTGTGACCATGAGGCCGGTGGCCAAACCCCCTGTTGTTACAGAAGTATGAAGGGGCAGGAATGTAAGATGATCCTGGAGCCCTCAGGGTCCATGCCCCTGCCCCATCTGATCTCAGCAGCAGCATGAGGCTAAATTTCTCTGTCTCCGAAGGGAGGGGTGAATGCTGAGGAGCAGATATGATTTTATTGATTTGTAAGCGATCTATAGATCCTAGAACTGTAGGTTTATCATGCAGGAGGGCAGAGACAGTATAAATATTTTTTATCTCCCCGGAGTTCCCCTTTAAGAAATTAGCGTGAAAGTACTTGTCAAATATAAGACCATTTACATGGAACAGCCTTTGACGAACAATTAGTGATGGTTGTGCTATGATGATCGAAAGTGAAGAGGGTGGTACAGAAAACCCATTTTCCTTCCAGAGATAGCACCACTTTTGTCCACAGGTTGCATCTGGAATTAGAGCTCAGCACTATTGAAATGATTGGGGCTGAAATGCAATACCACACAATCTGTGGACAGGAGTAGAACTATTTCTGGAGCTATATTCATCATATCCAGTAGAAACCCCTAGAGTAAAGTTGTCACATATTCACAGAACGGGTAATAATTCACTAATCACTGTGGTCCAAGCTCTGAGGACCTCACTAATCATGAGAACAAGTATCCCATGTTTGAATTGAGCACCACAAGAACACAGCTGTTCAATTCAAAGTCTATGGAACTGATGGAATAAGAAAATCCCAGCACTCAGTATTTCTTTACAAATAAGTCCTTTTTAATTTAGGCTTCACTCCATGGATGTTTCAGCGTCTCCTGAGCTTTCAACGGCTATTGAAAGCTCAGGAGACGCTGAAACATCCAGGGAATGAAGCGTAAAATAAAAAAGACTTATTTGTAAAGAAATACTGAGTGCTGGGATTTTCTTATTTCATTGGTATTGTTATTCTACGTGCACAACACTGATAAGGGTAGAGGTCCGATGAGATTCCTAAAATATGGGACTGATTGACACAGTCATGTACAGTTATCGGCTATCTCCAGGAGTCCCATAGACTTTGAAGAAGCACGGTGTGCTTGCTTGAGCACTGCTTAATTCAAAAGAGAATATTTTAATAGTATCAGTGACACCTTTATCATGGTTAGTAAATATAGTAGATTCTAATTAGAGATGGGCTAACCCACCGATGTTCAGATTTGTTTCTTAAAAGTCTGTGTTTGGGACTGGACTAGACCCAGACTTGATTCCAAACCCAGATTTTAAAGTTAAAAAATGGTGGCAGCATTATACTTACCGAATACCGTGCGCTTGCACTTCCGGGACGCTCACTATATTGGCTCCAACAGCCATTCACAGATGCCCACTCTATGTGACAGCATCTGTGATTGGCTATTGCGCCCCTCACCCATTGTGCCAGCATCTGTGATTGGTTGCCATTGACAACCTGCTATCTTAGGGATGGAAAAATAAATGTTTTAAAAACATTTACGTAGGGCTTTGCTTTATTTTTTATTCTCAGCGCAGATAAAGTGGACAGCTACAGGCTGCCAACCCCAGCTGCCTGACTTTACCTTGGCTGGCAATCAAAAATACAATTAGGTCCCTTTTTTTTTTTGTATTAGCTTTATTTTTGATTGACAGCCAAGGTAAAAACCAGGCAACTGGAGGCTAGTATTTTCAGCGTAGTGAGAGTTTAATGATAGCTGAGAATATTGACAGCTGTCTTTAACCCTATATTGATAATGTTCAGTCAGGCCTCTATGAGATACGCACATTATCATTCATGTGAGTAAATAGTTAAAAAAACAAACACACAGAAAAATCCTTTATTTAAATTAAAACACACAGACAACCCTCATTTTCACATTTTTTAACCCCAAATGTACCCTTCGATAGTAATTCACAGCAGTATCCAGCGAAGCACACAATCCTAGCTCAGCTACATCCAGAGACTGCAGTGATGAAACAAGCATCCTGTTGCTGCAGCCTCTGGGATCATATTGAATGCTGCGGGGAGTGGTGACGTCACTCTCTGAGTCACTGAGAGCTTCCTGCGGCATTCAGAGAACAAAGGTGATCATTCTTCTGGATTGAGGGACATCGCAGTATAGCAGTCCAGCAATCTGGCAGCAGCTTCAACTAAGTTCACATCACCAGTTTCCCACACCATGAACTCAGTTGAATGTGTGCTTCACTGGATATCACTGTGATTACCTCAAAGGGTATGTTTGGGGTTAATAAATGGGAAAATGAGGGTTGTCTGTGTGTTTTATTTCAAATAAAGGATTTTTTTCTATAAATGGTTAAACACATGCAATCAGAGGATTGATAATGGGCGGGTCTCATAGAAGCCTGAACATTATCAATCTGGGCTTAATGACAAGCTGTCATTAACCCCTTTTATCACCCCAATGCCACCGTACCAGACATCGGGAAGAGCCGTGTAAAGTGCCAGGAATTGGCGTTTCTAATAAATGCGCCACTTATTGGGGAGGCTGTGGGCTGCTATTCTTTAACCTGGGGGTCCCAACAACAATTGCCAGGCAGCTGGGGGTGGCAGCCCATAGCTGGCTGGTTTATCTGCACTGAGAATCAAAAATACAACAAGACCTGGCATAATTTTTTGAAATTATTTGTTTCTACACCCCCTGTGACGGCAAGTTCATTGCCAATGTCAACCAATCACAGACGCCGCCACAATGGGTGGGGATGTGAAACAGCCAATCACAAGCACTGTTACAGAGAATGGACGTCTGTCGTTAGCTGTTGGAGTAAATAATCAGGAACGTAATGAATGGCCCAAATTTACAAGCGCATGGTCCCCGGTAAGTATAATGCTTCTGTTTAATCACTGTTTTGCTTATTTTTACAGCCCTCCCTAGCCAAACCCGAACAGTAACACAGACTTCTCAGGGAAATCCATATTTGGGGTCCGTGCCCGAACACTAGGTGTTCAATATGGACCATGAACTTTACAGTTCGGGGTCTCCTATCACTGATTGTAATAGAACAAAAAAAATTACACATAACATCAGTACTTATTAATGTCATATGCAGACAAATCGTACAAAGTAATGAAAAAAAGAGAGAGAAAACCATATACAATCAAACGTCCATAGTTGTGATAAAATGATCAAAAATCTTTATTATACTGAATCAGGTGCTGAAAGGGAACCTGACCCCTAAAAATCAGCCCCCAGCCTATTTATAACTGTCCCTGCACCACCAGTATAGCATTGTAGGCATCCCTTTGTGTCAAAAATGTGTGTTTGTAAAGTTTAAAAAACTCCTTTTTTTACCTTCAGATCTGCGGCTTCTCAGTTCTTGAGAAGTCACACAGGCGGCATTCCCTGTGGCTTCTCATCGCCGCCTGCATATCAATTATTCACAGTCTCTAGAGTAAGGTCCGCTACTCTGTTACCCGGTGCTCAGAAGAAAAAAGTCAATTAGTCACGCCCAGATGGGTGTGCTGAGGCATTGTGATCTCCCTTGCCCACCTCCATGGACGGTATTGCCGGTATGACGCTATTCGCGTTATGTCCGGCTATAGTGACGTCGTACACCTATTTGGGTGTATTGAGGACCTCACGCATGCACAAAGTCAGCAATATACCCAAATGGGTGTACGATGTTACTATAGCTGGATTTGACGCGAATAGCGTCATACCGGCTATACCGCCATGCCGCAAGGACCCACACCTGACACCACCCGCAACCGCCAAGACATTTTGTTGCCTCAGACACACAATGCTCCACTCCATCTGCCACAAACTACGCCAGCTCAGTAACTGGGCATGTGCGTATGCGGCGCGCATGACCAGTTACAGATGGCGGATAGAGAGAGAGAGTGAGACAACACGGGAGACAGAGCGCACAAAGAAGAGACAAAGCACAGGGAGGAGAGACAGCAAGTGGGGGAGAGAGACAGTGCAAGGGGAGAGACATCACAAGGGGAAAAAGCAGGGGTAGGACAGCACTGGGGGAGAGAGACAGCATGAGGGAGAGACAACACAGAGGGGAAGAGAGAGCGGATATGGGGGAGACAGCACAGGGGGAGAGCGAGAGCACAGGGGTAAGAGAGTGGATGGGGGAGAGCACAGGGGAGAGAGACTAAGTGCAAAGCGGGGAGAGAAAGGCAGCACAAGGGTAGAGATATCACGGGGAGGAGAGCACAGGATGAAGACAGCACAGGGAAAGTGGGACAGCATGGGGGGAGAGACAACACAGGGTAAGAGAGAGTGGACAGGGGGGAGACAGCACAGGGGGAGAGAGAGACAGCACTTGGAGAAGAGAGAGTGAACAAGGGTGAGAGCGCAGGGGGGGAAGACAGCACGAGGGGATAGATGAAGTGCACAGGGAGGAGAGAAAGGCAGCACAAGGGAAAAGAGCTGACAAGGGGAGAATGCAGAGGGGGAAGACAGCACAGAGGAGAAAGCCGAAGAGCACGGGGGAAAAGAAAAAGCACGGGGGAGAGAGAGACAGCACAAGGTGTGAGATATCACAGAGTGTGGAGAAATAGCACAGGGGAGAGAGAGCACAGGAGGGAAGAGAGATCAGACATGGGGGAGAGCGCAGGGGGAGACAGCACAGGGGAAGCTAGACAAAGTGCATGGGGGAGAGCCAAAGCATGGGGGAGAGTGCACAGGGGGTACAGAGATACAGCGCACAGTGGTGAGAGAGAGACAATGTACGGGGGGCAGAGATGGCGCACGGGGGAAAGACAGCGCACAGAACGAGCACACAGTGGGGAGAGAGGCTGCACACGGGGAGACAGTTCAAAGGAGAGAGCACAGAGAGGAACAGACAGCACTGTGAAGAGAGAGACTACACACAGAGGGGAGACTGGTCAAAGGAGAGGGCACAGAGGGGAGAAGGCAGCATGGGGCAAAAGAAGGCCATTGCCCTTCCAATGCGATAGCATTGGGCACACATCCAGTACACCATAAGTTTCACACGGAAATGTAACCTGTGTTGTAGTGGCCCAAACTCATATTATTAGATGTTATTTTAGTTAATAATGGAAATAAGTACAATTTCCCACCAATATATTTACTACAGCTTCTGGTCTATTATGGCTGAAAAAGGTTTTTTTTTTTACCTCTTCTGTAAAACCTTTTTCCTGCTCTCAGTGCTCAATAATTTAGCAGTATGGAGTCTGTGGGCTGTGCAGTACTTTGGCAGATTCAGAAGACCACCCAATGTGTAGATGCATCTGCTAAAGAGGGCTAAGACCACCATCCGGCATAAATTAAGATCGTTTCATTTGCCAACGTGTTAGATCTGTTCATTCTTCCAATCCTTGGACGTGGTGTATGGTCACCTGTGTACACAGTCTAGAGGTATACGCCGTATAGACGACCAATAGTCTTCCCAAGGATATAAAGTTTTTCTTTTAGTACATTTTGTTTTTACATTTACGTAGTGACTTCCTCTGCTGCTTGTTTGTATTATTATAATCCTTTTTAATCCTTTTATCGGGGCTTAAACTTAAAAAAAATATATTTCTCTGTACACAACATATTAAATAAAATGTTTCTGTTAAGCAACAAAATGGACTTTAGAGATATGTAAGCCTCTTCATAGAGGAAATATGCTAATAAGTGATTTCAGTGCAGAGAGGACTGCAGTAAAGTACAGTGCAGCCTATTGAGCCGTCTGTTACTATATAGTGGATGAATTCAGTGCATCGTTCTGTATATATTATATAACTGCTATGTAATAAAGCATATCACAGGACAGACTGTATACAGAGATTGCTAACCTGATACTATGGAGTGTACAATCTCTCCTCCAAGAGCTGAAGCTGGCTCAACAGAGAGCTAATTTCCTTACTTCCATGGAGGATTTACGATCATATTTATCGCCATAAACCAGTTTGACAGTCTCCACAAGGAGAAGCTGTACCCCTATTCCATACTATTATGGCAACACACCACTGGGCACCTAGATGAGGATGGGCGGACACATCCACTGTTACCTACAAATCTTTCTCACTTAAGTAAAAACCCATCATTTCAGCTGGATGGAGGATAGAGGATAGGCTACATGTCATCACACCTACTACCCAGTGTATTTCAGTGTATCATTTGTTTCTTCCCACGTGTTTCTATAAATGGGAACTTGTCATCAGTATTGTATACCCCAAACTAATGACAGCTTTAATGATGATAAAATCCATACCTTGCTTGTAGAAATCTGTTTTATCGATTTAGAAAAATCCATCATTGAAATTGTATGCTGATGAGCCACAAGGGGTAGGATGCTGCACCTGCAGCTCCCCCGCCTCTTTCTCTAACAGGTCAATCACGTGACAAAGTATTCACTGATCTCAGGGAGACCAGTTTAAGAAAACACTGTGGGCAGCCGGCTAAAGCGCTCAACACGGTGAATTCCTAGGCCCATTGCCCCTGGGAGTTTTGAATATGCAAATAGCCTCGTTTAGGAGTCTCAACACAGGACTAGCCAGATCTTCCTCCAGGGAAGGACCTAGCCATGGTTCAGTCTACCGAGATCTGTCACCAGCGACGTGCCACAGTAAGATTTTATGATGTCACATAGTATTGAACTGCGCATGCACCGCCTCGGACACTGACCGTGCTGGTGTGATGAGATCTTTTTAAGGTTAGCAGGTCACTGACACAAGAGTAACCTGTCAGTCAGAGATGGTGGTGACCATGTATCCAGGAGAGCTGCAAATGTATTGTCCAAACTAGCCAAACTAAACAAAATACGTCAAAGATAGATTTCTTTAAAATGACAATACAGAATTCTACGAGAAAGATCAGGTGTTCTGGATCTTTCTTGCTACTATGAATTCCTAAGTGTTCTAATTATCAGTCCTTTAGATAATTGTTTAACTGTAGAACTCGCATACCAGACAGCTCAACTCAGCCAGTACTGACCGGGAGAAACGGAGCAGTTGTCTTCCGAAATCTTGTTAATAAGTACAATGCAGCAGGGGAAAAGGGTAATCCTTACAAGGAAGTATACATGTGGTCTGGATTATGGCGTCTGCAGACTGAACACTGAGGAAGAAGGGAGGAGCAAACTAATCCATACCCAACTACGTGAGGGACATAGGGTCTGTGATGTGCCAACCGGCTATATTAAGAATGACAGGTATGTATCGTAGAGACAGAGGTCTGCTGCGATCTTAATCCAGGGTGATTGCTGAGACTTGTTGTTCCACAAGTCTCTATAGTCTGATTCGGGCTGGAATTAAGGGTTACCAGATAGTGATGGGCGGGTCTGGTTAACCACATACCTCCCATGGGGTGTGTTGCTGCTGATATCAGGTGGCCACTCCCTGGTCACATGTCTCTGATGTGAGCAAGTTTTGTTGCTGTTTGGAAGTGGCTGCATGGGCCATGTTCCTGGAAGTACACGGCAGAGAGACCATGTGTATTTGGAGCATACTCCAGGCCTCTGGACAAAGAGAGGGACCTGAAATCCCTATGTAAAGACTGATTAAGGCCAGTGGATGCTCTGTATGGACATTGTTTTTGTTGCTGTGGAGCCTGAAGAAAGGTTCAAGCTTGTGTATCCTGCCTGGTTTATGAGGATATGAATAAACCAAATGAACTTTTAATCTAGAGAAACGTTTCCTTGTGCTACCTTGACAAACAGCAACCTGAGTGAGTAACCCCGTATTGTAACATAAACTGTCACAGGTCAAACTACAAAGCAAGAATCTGCCTAGTAACAAGCAATGCAATGCATAATAAAGAGAAATACACACAATGAGTTGTTCCCATTCGTTGGACACAACATAAAGATATCATCAGCAAAGCTCCTTTATATACCAGCCACTAGTTTGCATTATAAAATCCTGATGACGGGTTCCTTTAATGCCTTTATTTCCTGTTGCCTATCCATGTGTGATGCCTTGTGGGTCTCTGTTTTATGCGTCTTTCTATTTCAGGTAGATGGTGCCAAAAAGTTGTGTAATGTGAAGATTTCACAGTTGACTAGCGACATCTCAGTGCTACAAAGGGTATGTACCTATGTTCTCCATGTAAACCTTATTATATGTAAAGGTAACCTGTAATCTGAATCATGATTCCTGAACCATGGCAGCATACATCAGGGACCGATCCCTGAATTACAGACATCTGTGTGTTTCTTTGAAGCAGTGTGATGATTCAGAGAAATACATAGTTATTAGCAAATCCTTCCAATTAGAAGTGCAGTATAGTTCTCCTGATTAGCTTTGTCTCTTACCTCATGTGCAGGGCATTGCAGCTTAGGTATCCATGGTTAAGACCACAAGAAGTTAACTGTCACAATATGAGTGGTCATAACCATGGATACCTAAACTGCATTGTCCTACACATACAGTAAACGATATAGCTAATCAGGAGAACTATACTGCATTTCTAATTGGAGGTATTTGCTAATATTATTATTACACTTACTACATCTCGGAGATGGGAATTCTCCTTTGGCCTCGCACACACAGCGTATGAATGGGAATGGAGCAATGGCGGAAAATCTCACATTATACTTGTTAGTCAATGAGGCAGAGCAGATCAGCGATTCTTTATTTTTTTTTTCATCCAGTTTCTGGATGAGTAAAAGGTTGCAGCATGCTACACGTAGATACGGAAATTGGACAAGATTTGCCAATACAAGTCAATGGGTGCGATAAAAAACAAACGGCACATGGACCATCTGTATGCTATTTGTTTTTTACAGGTACATTACCATTCTGAAGTAGATCACTGTAAATGGTCCTGTATATCATTGTAGAATAATAATTACTGAGAAAAAAATGCATTGCATACAGATATTAGGTGAGAAAATGATAATTGCACACCACTCGCATGACATACGGCATACCATACAGATTTCACTTGTCCTACTATCCTAGATGAACATCGGACTGATATTTCATATGCTCCTGTGACTTTTTATTTAATAATAATGTAGAACAAGTGATTTTAGCAAACTTTTCAATTAAATTAATTAGAAAATTCTGGTTTCAAACCATTCATAAACCTTCCTCATGGTGCCCCCACTACATTGTGTGTGAAATAGACATATGTATATTCTCACTCACATCCGTCTTTACAGTGAATACAAGCATGTAACCATATAAGGATAATGGGGCGTGGCCTACACTGCTGACTGCAGCTCAACAATGTATCATATTAGCACAGGCTACAACACAGTTGCTAAGCGATGTCAGAAGGTCAGGATCAGGGCAAACTCCTCAGAAACAGCTCAGTCACAATCTGTTAACCCCTTGTCTGCTGGCTCACCACACAGCTCACTGTCAGCCTGCTCGCAGAAGTTGTAAAAATACGCACAGTGCTGGCAGATGCTGGCCATGCCCACAGCACAGAAAAATGTGAGTAAATAAGTCATATGGCACACAAAAGTATTATCTTAGCTGATATATAACCTATCATTAACAACCAGTGCAGTGTTGTGTTTCTTTTTTCAATGAAATGACATTTGACCAGAAACAAGGTTCCTGTCCACTCAGCTAGACTGCAAGGCACTCACTATGTGTGTATATGGAATGGAAAGACCTGTCTACATATGCACACATATACTATATATATATATATATATATATATATATATATATATATATATATATATATATATATATATATGTATGTATATATATATATATATGTATATATATATATATATATCAGTGATTCACTCAATGAATGAACCATGGATACCTGGGCTGTGGAGTGGGTAAACCAAACCTTTGATTCTTCAATGTCACTGAATCAGTGATATCTCAAGGGTCTGGGACTCTAGTTTCACAGGCAGGTGCCATGGGAGGGTACAGTAAAGCGACAGACTCCTTCATATGTGGCCCATGTTTAAGTGATACATTTATTGTGGTAAAATGGTAACATCAGGCTTTTAATCATTATTATGCTATAATACTGTAATCAAGATATTTAGATAGATCATAATTCATAATAATGATGTAGTCTGCATTGTACTACTGTACTCGATATATTATATATTTTAGAATACAGAGTCAGTCCATTTCATACCGACTCCACCAAAATGGACCCTGACTCCTACTCCACAGCCCTGGTGGATACTCGCTTGGCTGCTGGATTGAGGCAGAACAAAGGAACTATTTGATCATGTAGTTTATTCAGGTACACATAAACCACTTTCCAGAAACATAGCCTTCCCTGTGCTTTGCAACAAACACCGTTATACAGTCTGTACACCCACACAGCTTTGGCTACAGCACGGAGTATCTGCTAACTACACCTTCACTCACTGACCTCAGTACATAAGGTTATGAGGTTACCTTTCAGGAGCTATCGCAAGCGCCACACACATCGTCTCCTCGTCATGTGCCTTGAAAGAAGTAAACTCAAGCACAGAGACCACATCAAGAGGGCAGTGATGTCATGATGGGGGCTGGCTCTGTGGAGCTGGGGCGGAGGCTGTCTCTCTCCCCTGTCCGCCCTCTTCCCCCCTGTGTGCTGTCTCTCTCCCCCCTGTGCTGTCATCTCTCCTCTGTGCTCTCTCCTTTGACCTGTCTCCCCCTGTGCACTGCCATCTTTGGACACCCAGGTCCCAGGATGTGTAAATATGGCTGCCGCCAGCGCGGGATATTAAGACATTGGGACCGAAGTGGATGACAGATGGAACAGGACGTTTATGTAAGTACATGAGACACACCCATGGGTGGAGGATCTGGATTAACTAAACACGCCCTTATTTTCTAGCTATCTGCAAACCTTAACCTTTAAATGCCTTTCAAAACTTGTAGCACTACAAGTCCCAGGGTAATCAATCCAGGTTGACATTGTAGATAACCACCACCTCTGCAATACTTAGCAGCCATTCACAATATAATCAGTAACCATCTCACAACATATATATATATATATATATATATATATATATATATTGCGTGTATAGATATATGTATAAATACCAGATCAAATCACCCCTATTTTTTACGCTTTGCCCAATAGAGAAATATATTATAGATGTGTATGTCTGTAAAAGTCCAATGTATCAACATGTAAAATTAACATCATTGGTTAACACTGTAATGAGAAAAAAATATATCAAAACTTCAAAATTGCATTTTTTGTGGGCTGTCGCAATATTTGAAAAATGTGTAATAAGAGGCAATTCAAACGTCTTATCTACCCCCAAAATGGTATCAAGAAAACCTTATGGATCGCAGAAAATGGCTACACAAGCAATTTGTATTTTTTAAACATTTTATTTTCACCAAAAAGTAAAAACAATTACATATATACACTACCGTTCAAAAGTGTGGGATCATTTAGAAATGTCCTTATTTTTGATAGAAAAGCACATTTTTTTTTTTTTTCAATCAAGCTAACATTAAGTGAATCAGATATACACTCTATACGTTGTTATTGTGGTAAATGACTATGCTAGCTGCAATCATCTGGATTTAATGCAATATCTACATAGGTGTATAGAGGTCCATTTCCAACAACCACCACTCCAGTGTTTTAATGGTGCATTGTGTTTGCTGTGTAAGAAGGCTAATGGATGTTTAGAAAACCATTGCACAAGTATGTTAGCACAGCTAAAAACTGTTTGGCTGATTAGAGAAGCTATAAAATTGACCTTCCTTTGAGCTAGTTATGAATCTGGAGCATTACATTTGTTTGTTCCATGAAACTCTCAAAATGGCCAGAAAAAGAGAACTTTCATGTGAAACTCGACAGTCTATTCTTGTTCTTAGAAATTAAGGCTATTCTGTGCGATTAATTGCCAAGAAACTGAAGATTTCCTACAACGGTGTGTACTACTCCCTTCAGAGGATAGCACAAACATGCTCTAACCAGAGTAGAAAGAGAAGTGGGAGGCCCCAATGTACAACTGAGCAACAAGACAAGTACATTAGAGTCTCTAGTTTGAGAAATAGAAGCCTCACAGCTCCTCAACTGGCAGCTTCATTAAATAGTACCCGCAAAACTCCAGTGTCAACGTCAATGAAGAGGTGACTCCGGACGGCTGGCCTTCAGGGCACAGTGGCAAAGAAAAGCCACATCTGAGACTGGCTAATAACAGGAAAAGTTTAATATGAGCAAAAGAACACAGACATTGGACAGAGGAAGATTGGCAAAAAAGTTTTATGGGCAGACGAATCAAAGTTTGAGGTGTTTGGATCACACAGAAACACATTTGTGTGATGCAGAACAACTGAAAAGATGCTGGAAGAGTACCTCCACCATGCTTGACAGATGGCATCAGGCAATGTGATGGTCTGGGGTTGCTTTGGTCCTGGTAAAGTGAGAGATTTGTTCAAGGTAAAACAGATTTTGAATAAGGAAGGCTATCACTCTATTTTGCAACGCCATGCCATACCCTGTGGACAGCACTTGATTGGAGCCAATTTCATCCTACAACAGGACAATGACCCAAAGCACACCTCCAAATTATGCATGAACTATTTAGGGAGGAAGCAGGCAGCTGGTATTCTATCTGTAATAGAGTGGCCAGTGCAGTCACCAATTCTGAACCCATTGAGCTGTTGTGGAAGCAGCTTGACCGTATGTTACACAAAAAGTATCCCTCAAGGCAATCCAACTTTTGGGAGAGGCTTCAGGAAGCATGGCTCAAATGTCTCAAGATTGCCTCAACAAATTAACAGCTAGAATGCCAAAGGTCTGCAATGCTGTAACTGCAGCAAAGGGAGCATTCTTTGAGAAAGCAAAGTTTGAAGGAGAAAGTTATTATTTCAAATAAAAATCATTACTTCTAACCTTGTAAATGTCTGGACTATATTTTCTATTCATTTTGGAACTCATTTGATAAATAAAAGTATGAGTTTCCATGGAAAACACAAAATTGAACGGTATGTATATCTATAATACAGTTTTAAAGAAGGGTCGCAGCACTCCAAATTGATGAAGCAAAGTTGTTTAAGCACATGGCACAAATGTGGCAACATTTTGGGCCCACATGCCCTTAGTCCAGCATAACCCTGGACTAGGCGGTTGGGCCCGAAACGTCGCCACATTTGTTACATGTGCTTAAACAACTTTGCTTCATCAACTTGGAATGCTGCGACCCTTCTTAAAAACTGTATGTATCCACAGGCATCTTGATAGGAATTGCCTAGTTCGCTGTGCACCTATTTTACCAGCGTACAGTGTTGCTCCACTCTATTTGCTTTATATGTGTATGTATATATAATATGTAGTATCACTGTAATTACACTGATCTGGAGAATCATATTGACAGTTCATTTTTACTGTTTAATGTACAGAAATAACACAAAACAGTTGTGGAGTTGCGCTTTTTTCTCAATTTCAACACACTTGGATTTGTTTTCCACGTTTTCCTATACATCACACAATCAAATGGAAGGTGTCATTCAAAAGTACAATTTGTCCAGCAAGAAAAGAAACACAACAAGCCCTCATATATCTGTGTCAACAGACGGATATAAAAAATAAAGTCTTGACTCCTGGAAGAAGAGAGAAAAATAAACTAAAGCGCAAAAAAACCACTGGAAAATCTCCTTGTCTTGAAGGAGTCATGTAAGAATGAAGCTGGAGCTTTTTCCTTGAGATGTGAGAGATGTTAATGTTCTCCAAGTTGTGTCAAGTAATAACAGATTTGATCGTTGCGGCTCTTCTATAGAGTCACATTGCTGATTTTGCCTTTTGAAATTGGCAAATTTCCTATTTAAATTAAGTGTGATTAACAGCACATTCTGTTTTTGTAAATGACGGCATGGCACTCTTCAGTGCAGGCGGAATGATTCTGCAGCCAGTGAAAGTCCTGATAATTCAGGAGCATTTAGTGCTCATTAAATGCAAATAGTAGCATTTAACACTTAAGGGATAATTTGAGAAATGTCGGTAAAATCTTTGGATGAATGTGTTTTTCTTTTCTTTTTTTTTCTATTCATTTACCGTGGTGTGAATAGAGCTAAACCATTAAGAATTCTGCAAGTTAATTTTCTTTCGGCTTCCACAAATCTCTGCAAAAAGTCATTTTGTAAAAACATGAAGTTTTCCTGGCTGTTAATATGCAGCCCATACCACAAGGACAGATCTGGTTTGTTGTGCGATGTAATAGTCATACTATCCTTTGCTAAGATAATACTTCACTTCCATTTACTTGTTCTATTGCTTAGGATATCCGGAACGTTCCCGCCGTGGTCCTGCTCAATATTCTGTATTGATATCCTAAAATATATTGTAATTATTTCTCATCCTACATGTAATTTGCACATAGACTGATAAATTAAGCTTTTAGAAGACAATCTGTAAAAATAAAGTGTGACGATTAAGTGTGAAAGTGTTATGTACAAACGGGGCAATTCTTGATGAGATCATTGGTTGAACTTTTACCACTGTTTCCTTGTACTTTTTTACTACTGTCTATTCAAATATTGGCAAATCCGACTTGTTGGTTCATGTATCTTTTGTTTTTTGTATTTATACATGAAGGATAGTCCTATTTCTGGTGACTGTTCAACTTATATTCTGCAAATTTCACCAGTTTTCCCTTCTGTAAGGTCTATCTTTAGTTTATAGTTGTCAGTGGATTGAGACCTACTGGTATGATGTCCCCATACACAACACACTAGGAGAGATGGACTCCTGCTCTTCTTTCTTTAAAGCGCCAAAGACACAATAGCATGGAGGTTACTATACTGCAATGAAAATGGTAGCAGGGAAAAGGTAGAAGGAAAGTTCAGCTCACCCAGTTGAAATAGTAGTACTCCAGTACAAGGAAATGGTGCACGGATACAGTCCTGGTCTCTGGACCGGCAATCACCAATAATAAAGTAGAAAAATCCAGCACTCATAAACTTGCAATTATGAGGATTTTATTCAAACGTAAACGCCATCCATCTAATACAGGCAGTATGTGCTAACACCGACGCGTTTCGACAGAGAACTGTCTTAGTCGTGGTACCACGACTGCCTGTATTAGATGGATGGCGATTACGTTTGAATAAAATACTCATAATTGCAAGTTTATGAGTGCTGGATTTTTCTACATTATTATTACTATACTGCAGTACTGAGCTTTGTGTCTATATATTCAACACTAAAGTGGAAGCTGCGGCTTGATCTGTTTGCCTTTGCCACATCTCTCACTGTGCTGAGTGCCCTGTGTAATCTGACATTTTAGTGAGCTAGCAATCCTTCATGTTTTATCCAAAATAAATTTGGGGTGTTTTTCAGAGTGTATGGTGAATTCAGAAGATACAGGAACGGGGAAAAAGCAGCTCATAAGTAGCAGGAAAATATTTAATTTTTCAATTGATTTATTGGGGTTCACAGGAACCATGAGGTAATATGCTGCCACCGGGATGCTGTATACATCCTTAACCAATGCTGACTCCTCTAAACCAGACTACCCTTGGGCAGCTCTGCGACTCTACTTGTCTATCACAGCACCATTTGGACATTCGGTTGTCTTGTGGTTCTTCCCAGTATGCTCTAGCAAGGTTAGACCACCTCTAAGACAACTATTGTTCTGTGGTTAAGATCTACCAATGCTGAAGGTTGGGGTAAGATAGGATGCACCTGCGAGGGAACGGTTCTCTTCCTCAAAGGGGTAGAAGCGTCTTGCGTCTGTTCTTCTATTCCATAGGACCCGCTACTTTGTCTTCTGTCCACCTTGTTGTGGGTTCTTACACTGACAAGCAAAAGGGTAACAATGATTTGAACTGTATCTCACCATCCTTTACAACTTTGAACATACAACTAACTTCATTTTATAGACATTAATGTTGGCTATCTCATAAATTTCACTTCAACAATTTAGAGTATGATTAGTTATGTAGATTCTTGTCATGTTACTGCATTGTTACTATTTTGCTCCTGGTGTCTAAAAAATCTTTTTTTCTTGTATACTACAAATTACAACCTGTTCTCACATTCCCTAATAGCTCAGTGTGTTATCAGGTTGATTCCCACGTGAAACATTTGAATTAATGAGCAGCTATGAAGATTTCCAAAAAGAGAAATTGCATCATCCAGCTAAGCAATAGCAATCTAGCTGCCAAGAATATTGCTAAACTGCATCATGTGAGTGCCATGACAGTTGGAAGAATACTAGATGAAATCCATCCATTCAAAAGCCAAAAGGTGGATGTCCAGGGAAAATATTTGAGTGAGCAAGTTTGCTCATCACAAGTCTATCACTTTTGGTATGAAAAACAGAGCAGTGGAGGTGGCTTGTAAATTCCTTCATAGTGAGATCACAGACATCCATGCAAGCACTGTTTGACGCATGTTACACAAGTCTGGAATGGTGGCACGAAGAAAGGTGAAGAAGCCTTGACTTCAAAATCATCATAAGAACCATTGGCTCGAGTTTGCAAAAAAGTACGAAAAATTGACAGAAGATTGGAAATGGGTGATTTGGAGTGATGAAGCGAAAGTCAATAGACTAGACTATGATGGGTGCAAGTGAATCTGGAAGAAACAAGGGAAAAAGCAGCTAGTGGATGAGAGAAATTGTAAGAAATGTCAAGTTCAATGTAGGAAGCCTGATGATATGAGGTATATGATATGACAGTCAAAGGTGTTGGATACTTCACCATGATGAATAAGTGGTCTCAATGCTGATTTATACGTGAATATCCTACAAGATGAGATAATTAGTACACTCGAGTACTATGGATATGAAAAGGATGATATAGTGTTCCAGCAGGACAACAACCTGAAGCATATATCAAGATTGGTAAAGAAATAGTTCAATGACAAATAAGTAGCTGTGCTGGATTGGCCCCCAAAGTCCCCAGACCTCAACCCAATTAAACATTTCTGGGTACAGTTGAAGAAAAAGCTGCATACATACCCAAGCGAGTTGAACAGTATGCACCAACATTGGGAACATGTAGAAGATCAGATTTTGGCTGAGACATACTTGAACCTGATCGAGCGCATGCACAGAACGATCCAGGCAGTGTTGAAAGGCAAAGGTGGATTTACAAAATACTAACAAAATAATAAATATTTAAATTTGAAACTTTAGGAGCAAAACCATAACAATGCAGTGACTAGACAAGAATTTGCCAAATAGTCAAATTTGTGTATGAGATAACTAAGATGATAAAATGAAGGTAGTTTTATACTCAAAACTGTAGTGGATGGTGAGATATGGAGCCTGAAAGTCAAAAGTTCAATATAGTGTTACCCTTTTGCTTGTCAGTATAGATTTTCATCTAAAGTTGCAAGTCTTAGCAGAAGGGTACTACAAGGGTTTTGGGTCTTTTCCTCCTACCGCTTTTGCATTAACTGATGTAACTGGATGTCAGCTGCCCGGATGTAGACTCATGGAGAGGAGTCAGGTTTTTTTTCTAAATTGTATTATTGGTGTCAGCCTCCCAGTGGCAACATATTAACCCATAGTTCCAGTGTCCCCCAATGAAGGCTGCAGTGAGTAACAAAAATCTTTATATTTCCATTCAGTTTGGTTACAAAGTTTTTTATATTTTATTTGACTATTGATTTATGCAGAGTGTGAAACAACAGTGACTATTTAATTTCTGATTGGTGGTTGTCCTGATGAAGGAGTGTGGAATACACCTTGAAACGCGTTGAATAAAGCCACTTGCATTTACCCAATTTCCTTTGTATATGGTCGATTGTACAGCAGCACAGTTAGATTCCACATATTTCCTCTATTTTTCTACTATTGCTTTGGCCTGTGGATACTGCAGCAGGTGTATACAGCCTTTAATACTGGTTGTGTGACACAACCCTCTGGTGAGCAGTTTCCCTTCATTTTACCAGTCACCGTTTGTATCAGATAAGACCCTATTGCACTTTCTATCCCACTGTTCATTCATTCACTGTTTAATTTCTGTAAGGTGGGGGCCCACACCGAATCTGTTACTTGAATTGAGGAAAGTCCAAGTTCAGCTTGGTACAAACAGCAGATTAGTTAGTGACGCTAAATAAAGAATAGAAGGGTCAGCCATCCAATCTTCAGCACAAAGGACAACCAACCTACCCTGGTCACATGTCAGAAAATCACATTGTATA
This sequence comes from Allobates femoralis, assembly GCA_033576535.1. Classification (NCBI taxonomy): domain Eukaryota; kingdom Metazoa; phylum Chordata; class Amphibia; order Anura; family Aromobatidae; genus Allobates; species Allobates femoralis. The sequence continues at coordinate 201,706,901 of JARQOC010000003.1, read as the reverse complement.
TTTTTTATTACAAAGACCCTGCACTTGAGTAAGCCCCCTCAGCTCCACACCCCTCAACATAACCACAATAGGTACAACTTATTTTATGCCACAAGAATTGTTCTGAATAACAGAACTAAATATACTCATTCTTTGTTTTGTAAAATCCATGTTAGCCTCTATGATGTCCGGTAATGCTCCTTGTATGTGAGGCTTATGGGCTTTTATGCTAAATATTAAATAATACAGTCATTTTATTACCCGGTTGGGCCGGTGCATAGAACAAATAAAAGTGCATTTGTTATGTTGTTTGTTATACTATCATTGTTGAAATGACGCCTATTTCCTTTGTGCACAGGATTGTGCCGAGAAGCAAAGCCTAATTGAACGGGTCATAAGGGACAAGCGAGCAGCAGAGGAGGAACTGGAGAAGGTAAAAACAGAAGACTTTATTCCAGAATAATCTTTTTAGATATGTATTTTTTTTTTTAATTATTATGGTACTAATTTCTGATAACTAAACTAGATTTGGGAATACAATTTTTCTTGAATAATTAATTAATGTTAATCAGGTGTTTAAAGCTATTAAGAAATGTTAGTGCATCATCATGCCCAAGACACAGCCCTTCTGGAGTTATGGCCCACCGGCTATATTCCCCATCAAGCACCACCATCATCTGATTAACTGACACTTTATTGGCTGAGAAGATCATGTAGCTGTGAACAAAATATTGTACATGCAATGTTCTTCTAATTGTACCTGCAAAGTGCTTTTCCAACTCTGGACGCAGGCATGGCTGGAGACACGATAGTCATTGGCGAGTATTGTGCCCTGCCACTCTTACATTAATTTGAGCTCTGGTGGCTCTGTCACATACAAATCAGGTGGCATTCTGTTTTTGTATATAAAAGAACTTCTTTACATGATACAAATGTAGTAATGGATACATTCACTTTTCTTTTTCTACTAGAAGATATACCGTATATACTCGTGTATAAGCCGACCCGTGTATAAGCCGACCCCCCTACTTTTGCCCCAAAAATCTGGAAAAACCTATTGACTCGTGTATAAGCCGAGGGTGGACCCCAGCACAGGTATACAGCCCCCAGCAGTGGGTATACAGGCCCCCCAGTGGTAGTATACAGCAGCCCCAGTGGTAGTATACAGATTCCCCAGCAGCCCCAGTGCTAGTATACAGATTCCCCAGCAGCCTCAGTGGTAGTATACAGGAGCCCCAGCAGCCCCAGTGGTAGTATACAGATTCCCCAGCAGCCCCAGTGGTAGTATACAGGAGCCCCAGCAGCCCCAGTGGTAGTATACAGCAGCCCCAGTGGTAGTATACAGGAGCCCCAGCAGCCCCAGTGGTAGTATACAGGAGCCCCAGCAGCCCCAGTGGTAGTATACAGGAGCCCCAGCAGCCCCAGTGGTAGTATACAGGAGCCCCAGCAGCCCCAGTGGTAGTATACAGCAGCCCCAGTGGTAGTATACAGGAGCCCCAGCAGCCCCAGTGGTAGTATACAGCAGCCCCAGTGGTATACAGCAGGCCCCCAGGGGTACATATAGCAGCCCCCAGGGGGTACCCAGCAGCCCCCTGGGGGTACCCAGCAGCCCCCTGGGGGTACCAACAGCCCCCAGGGGGTACCCAGCAGCCCCCTGGGGGTACCAACAGCCCCCAGGGGGTACCCAGCAGCCCCCTGGGGGTACCAACAGCCCCCAGGGGGTACCAACAGCCCCCAGGGGGTACCCAGCAGCCCCCTGGGGGTACCAACAGCCCCCAGGGGGTACCCAGCAGCCCCCTGGGGGTACCAACAGCCCCCAGGGGGTACCAACAGCCCCCAGGGGGTACCAACAGCCCCCAGGGGGTACCCAGCAGCCCCCAGGGGGTACCCAGCAGCCCCCTAGGGGTACCAACAGCCCCCAGGGGGTACCAACAGCCCCCAGGGGGTACCCAACAGCCCCCAGGGGGTACCAACAGCCCCCAGGGGGTACCCAGCAGCCCCCAGGGGGTACCAACAGCCCCCAGGGGGTACCAACAGCCCCCAGGAGGTACCAACAGCCCCCAGGAGGTACCAACAGCCCCCAGGGGGTACCCAGCAGCCCCCTGGGGGTACCAACAGCCCCCAAAAGCTGGCACTGTCCCCCCTTGTAAGGCCTCCCCCCCGCTGCTTATACATTACCATCCCGGTGTTCTGATCGGCGCCGCTCCTCTGTGCTGCGTCTTCATCCTTCCGTCCGCGCTGGCTGCATCCAGGATCTCCGGCGGTCGCGCGATGACGTCATATCGCTGCGACAGCCGGAGAACCCGGATGCAGCCAGCGTGGACGGAAGGATGAAGACGCAGCACCGAGGAGCGGCGCCGATCAGAACACCGGGATGGTAATGTATAAGCAGCGGGGGGGAGGCCTTACAAGGGGGGACAGTGCCAGCTTTTGGGGGGCCATATGCACTGCTTCCCCCTGCCGCTGATTGACAGGGGGAAGCAGTGCATATATAATGAGCGGCCCCACGTGACGGGCCGCTCATACAGCAGCCCCCCCCCCCCCCCCCGCCTCCTCCAGCCTTCACAGCCCCCGGGACACAGCCCCCCCGTATATGACCCGTGTATAAGCCGAGGGGGGGACTTTTCAGCCCAAATTTTGGGCTGAAAAACTCGGCTTATACACGAGTGTATACGGTAATTCATTTCAGAGCTATTCTCATTTTCTTCCTAAACTGCTGCATTAACCGTTCACTTCAGAAGCCAGATCTTCAGAAAAAAATCTTTACAAATGAATGCACCTACTGTACCTTTATAAATAAATGTTCATCACTACCACCTTAACGATGGAATATACAGTGAACCCTGCACTCTTATTGTCTAGGATTCCTGCATCGCTAGATTCTAGAAAGCGTGTGTGCACTCCGAATTTATTAAATTTTACATACCTACATAAACTGTTTAGGGAGGTAATTCTTCATGATGGATTCCTTAATTGTCTTTGCCTTTGTTCTGTTGACACTCAATTGTATTGACATACAAAGGGCTCATCAGAGTTTCATTAGGGTATCAGTCTTTCTGAAGGAAAGTAGAGATTAGTTCATCAGCCCCTAAATGGGGTAAATATTACAGCAATGCAACTCCAGCCAAACCTGTAGACCACTGACTGAGTGGAGGCTGGTTACATATCTGCTGACACAAGACCAGTAATTGAGGCTGGTGGCACACAGGCCATTTATCTGGATACAAGCCCAGTAATAGAGGCTGTTCCAGCTGTAGGCACTTAGGCCATTCGCACTACCAGAAATACCTACAAAACATGACATTTTTTGACAAATAATGCCTTGATGCAATTAAATGCAATCACAGGCAATCAAAGCATCATATCTACCCAAATATGGTATGTCTGAAGACATCAAATGAGGGCACAAAACATAGCCTGTCGCACAGTCCCGGATCCCGAAAAATGAGAACATTGCAGCTCTCGTTAAAATAGCGCCAAAAGGTCAATTTTTTTTTTTTTTTTTTTACAAATTTCTGGATTTTTTTTCATCACTTGAATAATAAAAAAAAAAAAACTTTACAAGTGTTGGGTTTATGAACTTGTACTGACCTAGGGAATAATACTGCCAGGTCAGTTTTACCATATACGAGTACAGTGGGTACGGAAAGTAGTCAGATCCCTTTAAATTTTTCGCTCTTTGTTTCATTGCAGCCATTTGGTAAATTCAGAAAAGTTCATTTATTTTCTCATTAATGTACTCCATCTTGACTTAAATAAAACAGAAATGTAGAAATCTTTGCAATTTTTTTTTTAAAAAGAAATCTGAAATATCACATGGTCATAAGTATTCAGACTCATTGCTCAGTATTGAGTAGAAGCACCCTATTGAGCTAGTACAGCCATGAGTCTTCTTGGGAATGAAGCAACAAGTTTTTCACACCTGGATTTGGGGATCCTTTGCCATTCTTCCTTGCAGATCCTCTCCATTTCTGTCAGGTTGGATAGTAAACGTTGATAGACAGCCATTTTCATGTCTCTTCAGAAATGCTCAGTTGGGTTTAATCAGGGCTCTGGCTGGGCCAGTCAAGAATGGTCACAGAGTTGTTCTGAAGCCACTTTATTATTTTAGCTGTGTGCTTAGGGTCATTGTCTTGTTGGAAGGTGAACTTTCAGCCAAGTCTGAGTTCCAGAGCACTCTGTAAGAGGTTTTCCTCCAGGATATCTCTGTACTTGGCCGCATTCATGTTTCCTTCAGTTGCAACCAGTTGTTCTGTCCCTGCAGCTGAATAACACCCACATAGCATGATGCTGCCCCCAGCATGTTTCACTGTTAGGATTGTATTGGGCGGGCGATGAGCAGTGCTTGGTTTTCTCCACACATACCACTTAGAATTATCACCAAAAAGTTCTATCTTCATCTCATCAGACTAGAGAATCTTATTTCTCACTAGCTGGGTGCCCGATGCACATGCATCGGGATTCTAGCAGAGCGAGTCTCTGACTCGCAATGGCCGCTTCGCGGCCAATGCTTCGCGCTGCTAAGGCGACTCGCCATGCCCGCTGCGCGGGCATAGCGAGTCGCCTTAGAACTGCTCGCAATGGCCGCTGCGCGGCCAATGCTTCGGGCGTATCCACATGACGACATTGACTCGCAGCGTGAGCGGACTCAAAAGGGGCAAAAATCCCATTCGTGATTATATAATAGATAGTCTGGGAGTCCTTCATTTGTTTATTGTTTCTATGTGGGCTTTCATATGTCTTGCACTGAGGAGAAGCTTCCATCGGGCCACTCTGCCATAAAGGCCCAACTGGTGGAGGGCTGCAGTGATAGTTGGCTTTGTGGAAATTTCTCCCTACTGCATCTCTGGAGCTCAGCCACAGTGATCTTGGGGTTATTCTTTACCTCTCTTACCAAGGCTCTTCTCCCACGATTGCTCCGTTTGGCTGGACGGCCTTCTGGTGGTCCTAAACTTCTTCTATTTAAGAATTATGGAGGCAACTGTGCTCTTAGGAACCTTGAGTACTGCAGAAATTATTTTGTAACTTTGGCCAGATCTGTGCCTTGCTACAATTCTGTTTCTGAGCTCCTTGGGCAGTTCCTTTGACCTCACAATTCTCATTTGGTCTGACATGTACTGTGAGCTGTGAGGTCTTATATAGACAGGTGTGTGCCTTTCCAAATCAAGTCCTTATCAGTTTAATTAAACACAGCTGGACTCCAATGAAGGAGTAGAACCATCTCAAGGAGGATCACAAGGAAATGGACAGCATGTGAGTTAAATATGAGTGTCTGAGCAAAGGGTCTGAATACTTATAATACTTATGACCATGTGATATTTCAGTTTTTCTTTTTTAATAAATTTGCAAAAATGTCCACATTTGTTTTTTTCAGTCAAGATGGAGTGCAGAGTGTACTTAATGAGAAAAAAATTACTGTATATACTCGTGTATAAGCCGACCCATGTATAAGCCGACCCCCCTACTTTTGTCCCCAAAACCTGGGAAAACCCATTGACTCGTGTATAAGCCGAGGGTGGACCCCAGCACAGGTATACAGCCCCCAGCAGTGTGGTATACAGCAGCCTCCCCAGCAGTGTGGTATATACAGCAGCCTCCCCAGCAGTGTGGTATATACAGCAGCCTCCCCAGCAGTGTGGCATATACAGCAGCCTCCCCAGCAGTGTGGTATATACAGCAGCCTCCCCAGCAGTGTGGTATATACAGCAGCCTCCCCAGCAGTGTGGTATATACAGCAGCCTCCCCAGCAGTGTGGTATATACAGGCCCCCGGTTGCAGCCACAGACCTGTAAGAGAATAGCTTTCATACTTACCCTCCTCGCTGTCATCGCGCGTCCTCGTCTCCTTCCCGCTCCTACCCGGCGTCATGTGACCATGCACAATGTCGTCATTGTGGATGCGCCGGGTAGAAGCGGGAAGGAGACCGGAGGAGTGCGGGTAACAGCGAGGAGGGTAAGTATGAAAGCTATTCTCTTACAGGTCTGTGGCTGCAACCGGGGGCCTGTATATAGCGCCGGGGAGCCTGTATATACTACGGGGGGGAATCGGTTGGCCCGTATATACTACGGGGGGGGGGGGCTCGGGGGGCCTGTATATACTACGGGGGGGGGATCGGGGGCCTGTATATACTACGGGGGGGATCGGGGGCCTGTATATACTACTGGGGGAGTGCAATGTAATATGCACCGCTCCCCCTGCCGCTGATGGACAGGGGGATGCAGTGCATATTGCATTGCACTAATGAGCGGCCCCACGTGACCGGGCGCTCATATTACAGCCTCCCCCTGCCTCCTCCAGCCCTCGGACACCGGCCCCCCCACACTCAGCCGTATAGTGACTGGTGTATAAGCCGAGGGGGGCACTTTTCAGCACAATTTTTGTGCTGAAAAACTCTGCTTATACACGAGTATACACGGTAACTTTTTTGAATTTTCCAAATGGCTGCAATGATACAAAGAGTGAAAAATTTAATGGGGTCTGAATACTTTCTGTACCCACTCTAGTTAATATGGTAAATAAAAAATAAAACTATTGTGGAATTGCATTTTTTTGTAATTTCACCACACTTCCAGTACAATATGGGCCAGAATGAATGATGTCATTCAAAAGTACAACTCTGCCGCAAACACAGCTATATTGATAGAACACTAAAAAAAGTTACGGGTCTTGGAATAAAGGGAGGAAAAAAACGAAAAATTCCCGGGTGGTGAAGGGGTTAAAAAGTTGTTACTCGTTCCTCTAGGGGAGGTGGCTTAAAGAGTGAAAAGAGGTGTATATACAATAGTTACATTTTTAAATACGAGTCAAATTTATAGAACATTTGTCAATACATTGAACTTTGTGCAAACTGCAAACAAGGACAGAGCAGACTGTAGCACAACTGAGTCCTTCCATGATATACCTCCACATTACCCTATGAGGTTCATCTAGCAAAGCAGTTTCCCTCCTTCATAAGTAGTAGTATTCATTTCTATAGGTTAGTGTCTTGATTGCATTTAGGCCCCTATAGAATGACTCTGGCACGGCACTAGTAAGCACACTCCATGATATTCTATGGATGAAGCTGTTTCTTTCTGCTTTTGACTTTCTGACTTGGCCCTTATCCAGTGACTACATTTCAATCCTTCATAGTAATCTATTGCCAGCCTGATCCAATCTCTTGTTGCAGGTGTATCGAGAAGGCCGGGGAAATGAGAAAGATTCTAGGAAGCTGGAGGAACTACAGCAGCGCTGCCTGATTGCAGAACGCACAAAAGATGACCTCAAGATAAGTCTGAGCGCAGTGCAAAAGAAAATGAAACAACTGGAGCTAAAGTGAGCAAACCCTTTTAATCATCAATTCTATCTGGGGAATGTCAAGTGCTGGTGAAGGTTTCCAAGATGACTATGCAGATTAGCGTCCTCTGGGGAATTGTACATCATTATGAGATAAGGCCACACGTTGTTGCCCATTTATTCCACTGTGCTTTCAGCTTGAAAGAAATGTCTTTAAAATGCAAACTGTAAATTCTGCAATTTGCTCAAATTGCCGTTCCAGGATGCTCCTTTTTTACTCTTATCGTGAGGTTATTGTGAGCCATCACCGGAGCTGCTGTGATTTGTCAGTCTACGCTTGTTATATATTCTAAAAATAGGCCTGTAAATCTGGCAGTCCCTTTATCTTTTCCTCATAATGTCCTTGGTGACTGTTACCATTTTAATCATAGCTTACAATTTCATATCTAACAAGAAAACTTTTCAGAACAGAATAGTGGTGGAAAAGTAGCATACGTTCCTGGTCGACTAGAGGTCAGCGGTGGATAGACGCTCCTGCACACTTGGGTGTATGGCAACTGTACCACCAACGGGTGTAACAGCTGCCGCTGGGGAGGTCTGTTGGTGTGTGTGTGTGGGGGGGGGGGGGCGGAATGTATTTTCTTTTTAATAGCTTTATTTTCCATTTGTTAGCGCAATAAAAATATTAATTAGAATCAAATAAATGATGTTCTACATATCATCGATATCTTCTGAAATCAGTTCTATATGAAGATGGAAACCTTTAAGGTACTGTCACACAGGGACATATCGCCGGCGATGTTGCCGGCGATCGCGGGAGCGCGCATCCCTGACAACATCGCCGGGGAGCTGTCAGACGGAGCAACTTACCGGCGATGTCGCCGGCTAGTTGCCGCGGCTATCGCTCGCTGAGTTGCCCAGCAACCCAGCAAGCGATAACCCGCAATGTTGGAGATAGGCGGAATCGCCCGTAACATTGCGGGTTGCCGCGTTACACAGGGCGATCAGGCATGATCGCCTGAGCAACATCGCCAGATTTCCCAACATTGTTGGGAAACCTGGCGATATTACTCAGGCGATTCATCGCCTGATTATCGCCCTGTCACACGCGGCAATTCGCCGGCGATGTCGCCGCAACCTGGCCACGCCCCTCAGTTGCCGGCAACATCGCCGGCGATATCTCCCCGTGTGACGGGCCCTTCAAGGAAAAAAAATGCTATTAACCTTCATCAGACATGATCCACAGGCTAATAATGTTCTGAACCTTCCCATCACTGAGAGTCCTGCTGCCAAGAAGAAAGGTAGCTTTATTCCTCCCCGCAGCATTTGGGGAGGCGCCGGTGCGGATTCAGTCACAACTCAGTATACAAGATATACAATATGACCGGCACTCTATCCCAGTTGTGGGGCTCGTAGATATATAGCATGAAATGTACAGAACATTTTTGGCACTCACATATTCTTGCCTAACCCCTTAAGGACCGAGTCACTTTGCAGCTTAATGACCAGGCAGTTTTTTGCAATTCTGACCAGTGTCCCTTTATGAGGTAATAACTCTGGAACGCTTCAACCGATTCTAGCGATTCTGAAACCGTTTTTTCTTGACATATTGGGCTTCATGTCAGTGGTACATTTAGGTCATTAATTTTTGCGCTTATTTGTAAAAAAAAATTGGCAAAAATGTCGCAATTTTCAAATTTTTAATTTTCATTCTGTTAAACTGGAGAGTTATGTGACGCAAAATAGTTAATAAATAACATTTCCCACATGTCTACTTTCCATCAGCACAAATTAAAAAAAAAAATTCTTTTGTTAGGACGTTATAGGCGTTCAAAGTTCATGAGCAATTTCTCATTTTTCCAGCAAAATTTACAAAGCCATTTTTTTTAGTGACCACATCACATTTGAAGTCCCTGACAGAAAACACCCAAAAAGTGACACCATTCCAAAAACGGCAACTCTCAAGATACTCAAAACTACATTCACGAAGATTATTAACCCTTCAGGTGTTTCACAAGAACTAAAGCAACGTGGAAGGAAAAAATGGACTTTTTAATTTTTCCAACAAAAATGTTCTTTTAGCCTCAATTCTTTCATTTTCACATGGGAAACAGAATAAAATGGATCCTAAAATTTGTTGGGCAATTTCTCCTGAGTACACCGATATCTCATATGTTACCATGGTGATCGACCCATCACAATTACATTATGATGGGCCGATCACCATGGGGAGAGGGGAGTGACCCTGCACCCCCTCTCCCCGGACCCTAAATGCTGTGATTGTAAGATCACATCACTTAGGGGGAGACACAGGTACAGTGACCACATAGTGATCGCTGCCCCTGGCTGTCAGAACGCTCCTCTCAGCCTCTTCTCCTCCATGCAGGGGATGAGGCTGAAAGGAGCGAGGCAGAGCCGTTGGGCGGGTAACCAGAAGAAGACGGAGGAGGGGCTGCGGAAGGAGGAGAGCGAGTAGCAGGAGGAGGTGAGCAGGCATCGGAGAAGAATGAGAATACGAAGAGCGGGCAGGTGAGCAGACAGGAGGGGACCCGAGGGAGGAGGCATGAGAGCAGGGAGAGGAGGTGAGCAGGGCACAGTACGGGAGCCTGGAGAGAGGGGAGTAGAGGGAGGAGAGCGGAAGGAGGAGAGCAGGGACCGGGCACAGCAGCAAAGGGATGGCGGGCACAGGCAGGGGATGATTGCAGGAGCTGGGCACAGCTGGCAGCTTGGCTTCTGTAGCAATCATGCAGGGAAGTGCTGATATTCACCACTTTCCTGCATGACCATGATGTGATCGGTCAGTCAGGTTGACTGACCGATCACATCGCTCTAAGTGTGAGGACCACTAAAAAGAGTCCCCACACCTCTTTCCTGACCCTTAGCTGTCACTGACAGCTGTTAGCATTGAACTGTCACTGTTTGTTTACAAGCAGTGAGAGTTCAAAGCCATGATGAGTTTGGCCGTCATGGTGCGGGAACTGACACCTTTCCATGACAGCTAAACCAGTCATTGGTCATAATGGGGTTAAATAATCTTTTATCAATCTTTGTTTGTCTGGACGTTTCAGCCCCACACAGGCTTTCTGCAGCAGTACTGCTCTATAAATATGTGAGTGCCGGCAATTTTCTCAACATCTTATCTCTCAGTATACAGTGAGCGGCGGCTATATCCATGCACCAGTACTTACTGACAGCCAACATTCATACAGATCTGGTGGGTGAGTCCATTTATTATATATACATATATTTTATATACAGTGGGGAAAAAAGTATTTAGTCAGCCACCAATTGTGCAACTTTTCCCACTTAAAAAGGTGAGAGAGGCCTGTAATTGACATCATAGGTAGACCTCAACTATGAGAGACAAAATGAGAAAACCAATCCTCAGTAGGCGGGCTGTTGTGGCATTCAACACCGCTACCTGCGCCGGAACAAACGCACCCATACGGCCCAGCTACACACAGCAACAAAAGAGTGCAAGAAAAAACCACAATGACAGAAAACTGAAATTGTGGAAATTTAGTTCGTTTTAAACTATAACAAATTGTGGGGTATTGGTGTGTGTAGCTGGGCCGTATGGGTGCGTTTGTTCCGGCGCAGGTAGCGGTGTTGAATGCCACAACAGCCCGCCTACTGAGATGGGGGCTAATGTAAGAGGCTGGGCATACACTGTGCAGGCCTGTGTGAACTGCGCCCTATATGGAGCCCATTGTGTGTGCAGGACAACCAGTGGTCACTCCCTCTGTGTGAAAGGAGGTTGCTAGTGATTGGGGCTGGTGTCTTGCATTCATAATGCCTTCAGTTATAACCTGGGCAAAGCTGCACACATCACTGAGTGTAATGGTCGTCTGACCAGAATCTGCTGTGGTAAGAAACTTCAGACAGGCCTGGACATGTAATGGCTTAAGCAGGGGAACACGTCTAGCACTGCATGATCTGAGTCCCTGGTGGTGTAATGTGTTACTGATGGTAGCCTGTGTTACGTAGGTCCCAGCTGTCTGCAGGTCCCTCACTAGTTCCCACCGTGTAGTTCTGGGATTTTTGCTCACCATTCTTGAGATGATTTTGACTCCATGGGGTGAGATCTTGCATGGCGCCCCAGATCGAGGGAGATTATCAGTGGTATTGCACGTCTACCATTTTCTAATTATTGCTTGCATGGTTGATTTCTTCAGTTATAACCTGGGCAAAGCTGCACACAGCACTGAGTGTAATGGTCGTCTGACCAGAATCTGCTGTGGTAAGAGAATTTATTTTCTATTTTGTCCTTTGCTCACTTGAGATAAGAATTTAGTGGATAGGACTTGTGATCCGTGGGGAGCCGTGTAGGGGTTCACAAGCTTACGTGTTTAGGACCAAAAGACAAACCAATACCCCACAATTTGTTATAGTTTAAAACTGTCTGAAGTTTGCTAGAGAGCATTTGGATGATCCAGACTGTGAGCCCTCATGGACAGGATTCTCTCCCCTCTTGTACCTGTATGACCTGATTGTCCACATTTATTATACCTATCTTAGTCTGCCCTTTCCTCATGTAAAGCGCCATGGAACCTAATGGCGCCATATAAATAAATAATAATCCAGAAGAGTATTAGGAGAATTATCAGATGAAACCAGAGTAGAACTGTTTGGAAAAAAACTCAACTCATCGTGTTTGGAGTAGAAGGAATGCTGAGTTGCATCCAAAGGACACCATACCTACTTTGAAGCATGGAAGTGGCAACATCATGCTTTGGGGCTGTTTCTCTCCCAAGGGACCAGGACGACTGATCCGTGTACATGAAAGAATGAATGGGGCCATGTATCTTGAGATTTTGAGTGCAAACCTCCTTCCATCAGCAAGGGCATTGAAGATGAAATGTGGCTGGGTCTTTCAGCATGACAATGATTCCAACCACACTGACAGGGCAATTGTGGAGTGGCTTCGTAAGAAGCATTTCAAGGTCCTGGAGTGGCCTAGCCAGTCTCCAAATCTCAACCCTATAGAAAACCTTTGGAGGGAGTTGAATTTCTGTGTTGCCCAGCGACAGCCCCAGAACATCACTGCTCTAGAGGAGATCTGAATGGAGGAATGGGCCAACATACCACAACAGTGTGTGCCAACCTTGTGAAGGCTTACAGAAAATGTTTGACCTCTGTTATTGCCAACAAAGGATATACTTTACAGCACAGGATCATGGCACATTATTTTTGTGAAGTAAAACATTTCCCTGTTCGATTTTTAAAAAATGTTTTACTTAAAAAAAAAAAGTATTATCTATCATCCCCTGCTGTAATGTCTGTTTACTCTTTCACTTCCTCCCCAGCCCAGAAGATGTCGTATGACCAGACCGTGTCCCTGTACGGTGAGCATGGCCATTACACGGTCCATAGCAGGGACACATGTATAAGATTATCTCAGCACAGGAGATGTGGTATGATCAGACCATGTCCCTATACAATCAGACACGACCATTACACAGTCCATAGCATGGACACATATATAAGATTATCTCAGCACAGGAACATTGTATTAAACACATCCAATTTTGGAATTTGTTATTATTCCAAGATCTGTTGATTAAAAATTACTTTGCTCATGGGAAAACCCCTTAAAGTTTTCTCTTAACTGACATCAAATGTAGCTGCCATTCATATAGAGCCATAGCAAGAGTAGGCAATACACACAGACAGTGGGGTACCTCTTTATTAGTAATTTTTTTTTTTTTACTTTTAACCAACGTTTTATAACAATTAAGAACTAACACTCAAAAATCCTTTAAAATGTACCACTGTGAAAAATTTGCCAGAATTTGGTCCAGGAAGAGACTGTAGTGAGATATGCAATATTTGCTTAAAGTCTCATTTGAATAATATGTTTAAAACATTTATATATAAGAAAAGTTGTCGAGGAAAAATGGAATAAAGACTTAACAATAAAGACTGGCTTAAAACGCATAGAGAATAAGGTTTGAACAATAACGCCACTAAAATTAAGAACTTTATTCCAGATAACTGAAGAAATGGCTATGATTAATCGGAGCCAAAATGTGGAGGCTTCTAGTGACTACAACCTTAAGAGAGGCTGTGTAACGTAGGATGCAAATGTTATACAAACATGAATAGTGGCATACCGCTAATGGCTGCAGACCACCTGGCCGCTATGTGACCCGTGAGTCAAGGGAGCCATGTGTCCGCACAGTCATTGAGGCCTGCCCACAATGCCAAGAATGCTATGGTGCAATATATTATATGGAGGACAGGACTACACCATGTTCCAAATTATTATGCAAATGTTCTTTTTCTCTGATTTTCCTAAATGGTCAGTGCAAATGACAGTCAGTGTAATAAAAGTCATCCACTAGAGTATACATCAAATTTTATTGAAGAAACCTCCCAATGATAACAGTATAATCATCAAAATTATAAAAAAAAACTCTAAATGCACTGTTCCAAATTATTAGGCACAGTAGAGTTTCTAAACATTTGATATGTTTGAAAGAACTGAAAATGCTCATTTGTTGAATTTGCAGCGTTAGGAGGTCACATTCACTGAAATAAAAAGCTGTTATACCAAAACATCCTAACAGGCCAAGTTACATGTTAACATAGGAACCCTTCTTTGATATCACCTTTACAATTCTTGCATCCATTGAACTTGAGAGGTTCTGAAGAGTTTCTGCTTGTATTTCTTTGTATGATATCAGAATAGCCTCCCAGAGCTGCTGTTTTGATGTGAACTGCCTCCCACCCTCATAGATCTTTTGCTTGATTATACTCCAACAAGGGAAGGTGGTGGCCACACCATGAGTTTATCTCCTTTTAGGCCCATAGCAGCCAATGACACAGAGGTATTCTTTGCAACATGAGATGGTGCATTGACATGCATGATGATGATTTGCTCCTGAAGGCACGTTTTTTGCTTTTTGTACCAAGGAAGAAAGGTCTCAGTCATAAACTCTATATACTTTGCAGAGGTCATTTTCACACCTTTTGGAGCCTTAAAGAGGCCTACCAGCTGTTTCCCAATGATTCCAGGCAAAAATATGACTCCTCCAGAGCCTTGCTGACATCGCAGCCTTGTTGGGACATGGTGGCCATCCACCAACCATCCACTACTCCATCTATCTGGACCATGCAGGGTTGCTCGGCACTCATCACTAAACAAGACTGTTTGAAAATTAGTCTTCATGTATGTCTGGACCCACTGCAACCGTTTCTGCTTAGGGGTGGCCAAATAGTAGGTTTATGCACCACAGCAAGCCTTGAAAGGATCCTACACCTTGAGGTTCGAGGGACTCCAGAGGCACCAACAGCTTCAAATACCTGTTTGCTGGTTTGTAAGGCCTTTTTAGCAGCTGCTCTCTTAATTCGATGAACTTGCCTGGCAAAAACCTTCCTCATTCTACCTTTATCTGCACGACCACGTCTGTGCTTACAATCAGCCACAAATCTCTTCACAGTACGATGATCACACTTAAGTTTTCGTGCAATATCTAATGTTTGTCGAAGGCATTGTACTATTTGTTGCTTTTCGGCAGCAAAGAGATCCTTTTTCTTTCCCATGTTACATGAAAACTGTGGCCTCCTTAATATTGTGGAAAACCCAGTTTTCCTTTATTGGGCTCACCTGCCAAACTAATTATCACATGTATCTGAGATTGATTTCAGTGATCCAAAGAACCCTGAGACACAATACCATCAATGGGTTTCATTGACAAAAAACAAAAAATCCTATAACACTTAAAATCAATTTGCTTAAAAATTTGGAACATGGTGTATAGAGACTATTATCTTATATGAAGCATTATAGATTGCATTATACTTAATGGAGGACTATAGACGCTGCTTTATACTACCATGTTTCCCCGATAATAAGGCGCCCCTTGAAAATAAGACATACTGGGGGGTTTACTGCCCTGCTGAACATAATGCACCCCCTGAAAATAAAGCAAATCAGTTTATTGCAGGACTGTATGCCTGCTGATCAGAAGACTGGGCATGCAGTTGTGAGTCATCCCCCAGCCCCCAGCCATTGTCCCGGTGCTCGCCAATGCATGTATTGTGGCGCCACTCTCATCCTTGTGCCTCAGAAGTCATATGTGTACGGTGCCACTGGGCGGCCAATCACAGGCCAGCAACCGAGGGCCAATCACAGGCTAGCAGCTAACGTCAGCACATAACATCAACTGCTGACCTGCGATTGGTTGCCCGGCAGCAGCCTTTGATTGGCCGCCTGGTGGCTGCTAGCCTGTTATTGGCTGCCCGGAACCACCATACACAAACGGCTTCTGAGGCACAAGGATGAGAGCGATGCTGGAATGCATGCGTTGGCAAGCATCGGAACAGTGGCAGGGGATAGGAAGCTGAAAGTGGTGCCGGAATGCAGTGGCAAACCGGTGAGAAGTGTCCCTGTGTGTGTGTCCATGTGTATGTCTTTTGATGCTGATACCCGTATTGGGGGATGATTGGGTTAATGAGGATACTCATATATGGGGGTGATGGGGATACCATATTGGGGTCTGCAAGGGGATGATTGGGATACCATATTGGGGGCTGCAAGGGGATGATGGGTATCCCCTATTGGGGGCTGCAAGGGGATGATGGGGATACCATATTGGCATATTGGGGGCTGCCAGGGGATGAAGGGAATAATGGGGATACCGTATTGGGGGCTGCAAGGGGATGATGGGGGATACCGTATTGGGGGCTGCAAGGGAATGATGGGTATACCGTATTGGGGGCTGCAAGGGGATGATGGGGATACTGTATTGGGGCTGCAAGAGGATGAAGGGAATGATGGTTATACCATTTTGGGGCTGCAAGGGGATGAAGGGGATACCGTATTGGGAGCTGCAAGAGGATGATGGGGATACCGTATTGGGGTCTGCGAGGGGATGATGGGCATACCATATCGGGGGCTGCAAGGGGATGATAAATGTTTTTTGTTTTTTTTTGTTTGACAATAAATGTGATTTCTTCATGAAAAAATAAAGACACCCCCTGAAAATAAGACATGGTGCATCTTTGTGGGCAAAAATTAATGTACGACACTGTCTTATTTTTGAGAAAACAGGGTATATGGAGGATTATAGAGGCTACATGATACTATGTGGAGGATTATAGAGCCCACATTATATTATATAAAGGACTATAGATGCTCTGTTATACTATATGCAGGACTATAGAGGCTGCATTATATTATATGGATGCTGCATTATATTTTATGGAGGACTATTTCAGGCCACTATAATATTTTAATGGCTTTTTAGAGGGCATTATAATATTTGGACAGCTATGAGGAAGCGTTTTTACTTTATGGAGGCCTATACGAGGGCCATTATGCTGTATGCAAGCAATTATACGGTGTGAAGGTTTGTGTGAAGTCAATCATACTGTGCAGAGGGCTGTGTGGGGGCCATTATACTATTTGGATTGATAGTAGGGGCCATTATACTATACATAGGTCCATTGTACTGCATGGAAGGTTGTGTGGGGGTCACAGTTGGGGATTATACTTTGCTGGGTGGTTGAGGGTACTGTGGAGGAATTCACTTTGTGGGGTAATAGTGTTTGTGGAGTACTTTTTTGGCAGCATACTTTATGGCTGCAATGAAAAGGAAATCTAGGGGTTTCAATAGGAAAATTTCTTTGTAAGGGCAGCAAAATTGTGAGATATGTTCTTACGTGACCCAAATGAGTATTATTATTATTATTTTTTTTTTTCGTTCTTGGGGGGAGGTGTAGGGGCATGGGGCCCCATGATTTCTATGTATGCCCCTGGACATGAATAACAACTTGTACTGACAGGGAGCTACAGCTATAGAGGGGACCTGTCATGTACCCAAATGCAATTAACCTGCACATATGGGGTTAATCTGAAGGTTAATACTTTTTTAAAACTGCTAAGCTACTACACTGAATTCCTGACTACCAGGAGGAAATTAACTTTACAGCCAGCTCTACCGTGCATCTGTGCAGTACATAGCCAACATGTTGTTACAGCCGCCGGTCACTATGTACTGAAGCGGTGACTACAGCTGCTGAGGTTACACCTCTATAACTGAAAGCCGGAGGCTGCCAACAGGAATGAAGTCCATTAACCAGGCTTTCTGTATGTCTGCCGCACAGCTTTAGAACACTATTGACCTGCAGATTAACCGCATGGCTGCAAGCTAATGGCATTTGAGGACATGACAGGTTCTCGTTAAATGTCCCGACGTAAATGATTATGTAATTACACTTGATTCTCCCTGTTTATTTGTTGCTGTTCTTCCAAAAAATATATTGTCATAAAGAAGACTCCCTATAGAATTACACTGAAAGTAGCACTATGAGTCCATTTTGAATACCATGTTTGGCCATTTGTGATCAAAGTTCTTGGGAATAAATCTCCTCTTCCATAAATACCAACACAGACAAGCTGTTACTTTTTTTTTTTTTTAGAGACTTTCTGGTAGTTTCTTGGTGTGCAATGCTCTGATTGATTTATATGGTCTATAAAAAGTTGTAAAAAGTTTTTATTTTGTTTAGCAGTGCATAAAGGATGCACATGGGAGTGGAGAACTGGCATTTGTAAATCTCCGTATAGCAGTCAAGTCAAAAGCGTAAAGAAATATATGGTAGAGTATTTGAGCCACTTTAATTTGTGCTGGATTTAAAGCTACAGTTTCAAACTGGTATAAGACACACTTTTTTTTGCTTTGCATTTCATCTCATCTCTACAGCTTGATTTATAATAATGTATTTCTTTCATTTGGCTTCATTCATTAACTAAGGCTACTTTCACACCTCCAGTTTTTGAAATCTGGTACAGATTCAGTTTTTCAGCAAAAACAGGATCCTGTTTTTGCTCATTCACTTTAATTGGTGTCTAAAAGCATCCTTTTGCATCATGTTGCTACAGAATTTTGATTTTTAACTAGTGCAAAAAAATGTTTGATGTAACGTTTTTTGGACCAGTTAAAAAAACTGCATCCAACTGGTACAATCTGGCATTAATTATAATGGAAGTCAAAATGTGCGGGATCTGGTTTTGCCATTTCCCATTTATTAACCCCAAACATGCCCTATGACGATAATCCATAATGATGTCCCTTGTTGCATCTCTGCTTTGCTGCATCGGAGGTTGCTCTGAAGAAGAAGCATCCTATTAGTGCAACCTCCGAGTCAGCGGTTTGCTGATGTGGTTACCCTGTTAACTGAATCAGCTGTGTCCTCAGGTTACCTCACTTACAGCATTGCTTGCAAGTTGAAGCTCTCTGTGAACTCATTGTTTACTCAGAGCTTTCACTGATAGGATGATTCCTCCTTCAGTGTGACCTCTGATACAGCAGAGCTGAGTGTGCCTTGTGGGACATCATTGTGGACTGTTGTTGGAGGATATGTTTGGGGTTAATAAATGGAAAAATTAGGGTTGTGTGTGTTTTATTTCAAATAAAGGATTTTTCTCGCTGTGTTTTTTAACTATTTACTGACCGGATTGGTAATGGGTGGGTGTCATGGATGCCTGAACATTGCCAATCTGGGCTTAATGACAACTGGCAATACTCAGCTGTCATTAACCACTTCTATCACCCCGATACCACCACAACAAAGCTTTGGGAAGCTTTCGGCGCTTCTAATGAATTCGACAAATTTGGGGATGGCTGTGGGCTGCTATTCTTACCTTGACTTGGGGCAATAAGTATGGGTTTCTTCAGAGTGAGAATAACAACCCTCAGCTGGGTGCTTTATCTTGGCTGAGTATCAAATTTGGCAAGACCTCATGCCGCAGTTTTTATTAATTATTTATTTAAAAAATTAAACCCACGTGGGATCCCCGTATTTGATACTCAGCCAATATAAAGCGCATAGCTGGAGCCAGCAGTAATCTGCCTTATCTGTGCGAAGAATCAAAAATATGGGGGACATCTCTGCATTTTTAATTCATTATTTATTTATTTTACACACATTTGACATACCCTAATATATATGTCAACCGAGCACAGACACCAGTACAGATTGTTAAGCCCCATTTTGTAATACAACAGTGAATCACAGACTCTGCCACAAAGAGTGAGCATCTGTGATTGGTCGTTGCACTTCAGTTCAGTGAATATTCATGAACCTTAATGAGCAGCTCCTGAAGCAAGCAGATGGAAACTGGTAAGCTCTATCTATACATCTATCATCTATCTCAGAGGATTCTAAAAATGATCTGATAAAAAATGAACTATAACGGGCTGAACCGAATGGTACCATTCTGTTTTTTTACTAGATCTGGCAAAAAAAACAAAGCAATTAATTCTGCTCAATATTAATATTAACATATTAATTGCAGTTATTATTTTATATTAATATAATCACTTAATATTGAGCTGAATTAAATCTTCTGACTTCCCTCATATGAGCCCCCAAACAGGCCTCCACATACAGTATGGGCCCCCACATTATTACACATTACACAGTATGATGCCCCACATAGCCCCTTTTTTCAGTTGGAGCCCTTCACAAAACCCCTCTACATGCAGTATGAGCCCTCACCTAGCCATTCTATATACATTATACTGCAGTATAAGCTCACACATAGCCTCCTAAATACAGTATGAGCACCCACACAGTCTTGTAAGTACAGTTTGAGCCCCCACATAGCCCCTATATACAGCATGATGCCGATGCCTCACATAGTCCCCTGTATATAGTTTGAGCCCCTTCATCACCCTCCTATATACAGTATAAACCCCCACATAGCCTCCTTATATACAGTATAATCCCTCATAGTCCCCTATATACTATATGAACCCCTGCAAAGCCCTCCTATAAAAACAGTATGAGCCCCCACATAGCCCTCCTATATACAGTATGAGTCCCTCTCCATAGCCCTCCTTTATACATGATGAGGTCCCACATAGCCTCTAAAATACAGTATGAGCTCAACATAGCTGCCTAAAAACAGTATGAACCCTCACAAAGCCCCCTTTTTACAGTATGTGCCCTCAATTATCTCTCATATATACAGTTTGAGAACCACATAGCCTACTATATACATGCAAACATCCCATACACATTTGGGGAAAAAAAACAACACATACTCATCTTGCTCCTGTTCCCCCGGTGGCTGCTCCTTTCCCCGATGCATTGAACCTCCATACAGTGCTGCAGTTATATCAGCAAGCCAAGGTTTGAGAAAGAATTGTCATATCCGAAACGTCACCACGCCACTAGGCAATATAAAAAAGTTCACACCACTATTATTTTGGTGCTGCTTTTTCTTTTTTTTGCTATTTTGTATATATATATATATATATATATATATATGTTCATGTAAAAAGAGATGCGAAGCAGCACTCACCGATTTCATAGATTTCTTCTTTATTGAAGGATAATCTTCAGGTTAGCAAGACAAGGACCCGTCGAAGCGGCACTGTCCGCGAAACGGCAGGCCATCATCCGCCACATGTAACCTAAAGATTATCCTTCAATAAAGAAGAAATCTATGAAATCGGTGAGTGCCGATATACGGTATATAATATATATGCAAAAAAAACTTTTTTTCTGTATATGTATCTATAGATATGTATATATGTATATAATATAAATATAAAGAAAAAATGAAAAACCGCACCTAAAATTAAAGTGACGTGGACTTTATTGCCAATAATAATAATAAATTGGCAATGAATTCCACATTGCTGTAATTTTTGGTGCTGTTTTTCATTTTTTCTTTATATCATAATAAAAGGACACTTGGTTGGTGTTTGGAAATCGCTGCACCACTGTAAGGTAATTTTTGTTCTGTTACTATTTTTTACACTATATATAATATGTTGTATCCCATGATAAATGCATTTAGGCACGCAAATCCTCATAATCCACTACTTGTAGACCTTTGCAATTACCGACCAACGATGTCCAAGATAGTGTCAATGGTATAACATTTAGGCCACACTGGCTACTCACATTAGCACAAGCAGTATGCGACCTGGTGTTATGTTGAAAAAACACTCCTGGGACACTTCGACAAAATGACTTTACTATTGGGTCTATGACTAAATCAATATAATGCAATGCTTTTATTGTACCTGGAATGAAGACTAGAGAAGTCTGGCTATTCTATATTAGGCCACACCACACTATAATCTTGAAAGCAGAACTAGTGTGATGTTCCTTCGTGAAGGTCTCTTCATGGTGATGCCCCCTCGTGTATCAACACAGCTAGAATTATCTTTTATGATGATTGTGGTCTAATCTCTTCCTTCTTATTCTATTTGGAAAAATCATAGTATACGTCTCTTCAGTTAGGTTATAATTCATATATAAGAAAGGGACTGGCAACACCAATGTTAGGGTACCTTTACACGCGGCTACATTTCTTGGGTGGCTACAGGTAACTTACTGGTTGCAGTGAAATCATGGAGAGATTATTCCATTTATACACAGCAACAAGATAGAACCTTGTCTCCATGATTTCACTGCAACTAGTAAGTTACCTGTAGCCACCCTAGAAATGTAGCCGCGTGTAAAGGTACCCTTAAGGTGCAAGCAAAAAAACCAATATATTACAAAAAGAGAGATTGCTGCAACACTAAACATTATATGAATGTGGAAAAGCTAATGGCTAATGACTAGGGGATAACAATGAAACACAGGGCTATATGTACAGCTAAAGGGGATATATGAAATAGGATCACAGTAAATACTGCACTGGAAAAAAGAAAAAGAGAGACTTAGCTTCAACATTGGCACCACTGTGTATTTTGTAATATATTGTTTTTTTTTGCTTGCACCTTAACATTGGTGTTGCCAGTCCCTTTCTTATATATAATATTAGACTTTTTTGAACTGTGCACCCTTCCCCTGCCCTGTAGCTACACATGCCCCTCCATTTTGCTGTAGCCCTGGTCCTGGGACACACCATCCCAGCTGATTTTAACTGCATTCACAGGCTCATAAATACATCCAAGCAGTAGTACACAGCATAGAGTGTTAGCGTAGGACCCGGTAAGATGAGAGCACTTTGTCGTAGTTACCGGGCTCTTCCGCAGTGGCGCCAATGTTGAAGCCAAGTCTCTCTTTTTCTTTTTTCCAGTGCAGTATTTACTGTGATCCTATTTCATATATCCCCTTTAGCTGTACATGTAGCCCTGTGTTTCATTGTTATCTCCTAGTCATTAGCCATTAGCTTTTCCACATTCATATAATGTTTAGTGTTGCAGCAATCTCTCTTTTTGTAAAATATTAGGTTATAATTCAGTGCCAGTCAAAGTGTTTCTCTTGTTCTTTATTGGAATCTGCACATGGTATAGTCAGACTGAAAGCGGCAAACCACAAAGGTGAACACCTTTCATATGCAAACAAGGAGTAAAGAAAAATGTTAGAAATAAACAAGAATGTGTTTTAAATCTTGGATTTCTCAAAGTACCTTTATAAAATGTAATTGCTTCATTATAGCCACTCTGTCCTCCTATTCTATCTGGAAAAGTGACCTTCTGGAAACTACATGACTTTGTTCTGTGAAAGGGGTTCACCATCTCAACCTATAGTAACTCCATTATGATGAATTTCCATAAATCCATTCCATTCTTTACTTAAGCTTCTATCACAGTTCTAATGATGACTGCACAGCTCTTATCACATAATTATATTTCTGGCAATTCAGCTTCCCTAACTGTATAACTATAGTATATTTAGGCAAAAAAGCAAAAAGACTAGCGGCACTCACCAGAGATGATCTTCATCTTTTATTAGTCATTACATACACTTACATTGGAATGTACACAGCAAGGGAGGGAGTGCATGGACAGGGGACGACGGCCTACCGTTTCGCGGCTTGATGCCGCTTCTACAGGTCCTGAATAATATATTTAGTTAGCTAGGAAAATATAGAGGAATGGATAATTACAACAACATCCAAGAGATTGGACTGGCTCTAACTAGTGGTCTGATTCTGTACTGATGCATTATGGGATTGATAGCAGAGCACAGATGAATTAAATGCGGGATGAGAGCTTGGAAGTATGACGGAAAGTATAGAGAAGAAAACAGAACACTGAACTACAATGAAGTAACTGCAGAGTGTGGCTTACAGTAAGATGGGGGTGCAGTTCAAGAAAAATAATACACGTGCTTCTTTAAGACCTAGGACATTTTGGTATTTTTTTATTATTTATGAAGTATAATTTTTGAAGTGATCTTTAGCAGTATATTCAGAAACCGCTGTATGACTATATAATGAGGTCTCATGTAGCCGTGGCTTATATGAATAAAACTTTGGTGTTGAGGAAAGTGTCTGGAGCCCGGATATATTTTAGGAAACACTTCTAATCCCGGCACCACTGGAAGCAGAGATATGATGCGCATCTCATGTTCTTTGATTTCTATAGTCTCCAGTTATCTGAATAGGATCTTCTATGCATTTACTTAACACTTGAGATTTTCTTACACCTTCTCAGTACCACGTATTATTTTATTTACTGAAAATAATGTGTTTAGTCATAGAAGAAAAATATTATTGGGCCATAACTTCCAGCTTGCTTTTTTTATGGCCACTATCCATTTTTATGTGATTCTTTCTTCCCGTTTTTTATACTCTAGTTTTTTTATGAGCACTTTTAGCTTTTCAGCTGCATAAATCTATATGTAATACGTTTTTCTGAAAAGTTGTGATTACAGTTACAATTGTAATTCTCCAAAGGGCATATTTTTCTGTCTGGATTCAGACTACCTAAAGAGCTCCGCTGTTCGGATCTGATGCAAATCAAAGCTCACACACTTTAAGCTATTGTTCCATGTCCTGAATTAGTAACTGCAGGATGACAATATTATATTCTGATTTTCCCCGCAGTCACTTTTGATTAGCACATTATTCCTAGGTAGAACACATGGATCACAGCCTGCTGATCTGTGGCATTTGGGAGAATGGCTTCACCCTGCATTTTGTCTTCTTAAAATGTGCAGGTTGAAGGAAAATACATAATGTAAAGATTCAACGTATTTCTACAAAATAGAAACTTCTGTAAAATAAACGTTATCCTCTAGTTTGCTAGCTGTATAAAATGACTATTGCCGTCTCATAGCCGCTCCTCACTCCTATTCATATAGATAGTCTGGATTTTTTCTTTCATTCGTCAGACTGACCTATAATGTAAAGTGTAGGTCTGTGCTTAGATAGGCATCGTATAGTATATCTGTATATATCCTCACTATGGCGTGGGCAAAATGCAGACCTTCCAGCGGATTACCTGTGGACTTCACATGTGAACTCCACTAGAAAGTGTGACATCCACAACAGAAATTGTTATGATGCTGATTATAAAAATAGCATCACAGGTCAGTGGTGTATGCTGGAAATACCTGCATCAAGTACCCGCTTTCCCCAAAAATAAGACACTCCCTTATCCTACCTTTTGTTAAAAAAATGTCTTATTTTCAGGGGATGTCTTATTTTTCCATCATTCACTTCCAAACCCCAATATTCTAATTCAGACCCCAATATCCCCATCATTCCCTTGCAGCCCCCAATATTTCTGTGCGATATCCCCCCCTCCTTCCATGACACCCCCCCGGCACAGAAAACTTGGTCAAAGTTGGTCAAATGCAGCACATAATTAGCAAATACTGGAGGGAAATTTGCATTCATCAGCCCAGAAGTCATGCATGGGACCCACTTGGATGTCTCAATGTGACAGTGATGATCAACCTTTTGAGCTTGGTGTGTCAAAATTCGCTGAAAAACAGAGCATAACTCGCGTGGTGTATCACTTCGAGAAAAATCCATAATTTTTTTATATTTTTAGCTGTAATAATAAAATCTTATCCTGGATATAGCCCACATTCTGGTATATAGCCCCTTATGCAGGATATATGTAAAGAAAAAACAACAACAGCTTGTAGTGCGCCTGTACACATGGGGCTGTTAACGGGCGGTTCTTTTGCGTTTAAACTCACCTGGTCTGGTTGTAAACCACAGCCCGTAGATAAGCTTATTAATATGAAGCAGCGGAATCCTCCGGTTCCGTCCTCGTGCTTCCTACGAAGTCTTCTCCGGGGAAACACTAGTGCCGGGCGGCGTCACGTGTCTAGTAAAGGGGCCGATCTTGAGAAAGACGTGTATGCACGTCGAAATGCATCGTGGGTTTTGAGAGCCTTAAGCTTGAATAATTATAACTGCAATTATTTTAATAAAGTCCGGAAAAGAAGCCAGCATCAGAGATCTTCCTTACCTCAGCGCCCAAACATACACCACGCTTCCATCTTTTTGTATTATGCAGGATATAGGCCTCCATCCTGGTACATTACACTCCCATCCTGGTTATGGTGCCCATTGTGGTATATAGCCCCTTGTCCTAGATATAGCCGCCACCTATCCTGGCACATTACTACCCCATTCTGATGTATAGCCCCTTGTCCTAGATATAGCCGCCACCTATCCTGGCACATTACTACCCCATTCTGATGTATAGCCCCTTATGCTGGATATAGTCCCCATACTGATATATACTGGGATATAGCACCCCCCCCCCTATATCCTGGTACATTACTTAACCCCCCCCCCATCCTGACTATGGCTCCCATTTTGGAATATAGCCCCTTATCCTGACTATAGTCCCCATACTGAGATATAGGAACCCCCCCCCCCCCCCATTCTGGTACATTACCCCCATCTTTGATATGGTCCCCATTCTGGTATATAGTCCCTTATACTGGATATAACCCCCATGCTGATATATACTGGGATATAGCACACCTCCATCCTGGTACATTACTCCCACATCCTGGAAATGGCCCCTATTATGGTATATAGCCCCTTATCCTGGATATAGCCTCCACACTGAGATATAGCAACCACCCATCCTGGTACATTACCCCCGATTCTGGATATGGCACCTTTTTGGTATATAGCCCCTTATTTTGGATATGGTCCCTTATCCTGGGCATAGCCTCCATGCTGGTATATAGCCCCTTATCCTGGATATAGCCTCCACACTGAGATATAGCAACCACCCATCCTGGTACATTACCCCCGATTCTGGATATGGCACCTTTTTGGTATATAGCCCCTTATTTTGGATATGGTCCCTTATCCTGGGCATAGCCTCCATGCTGGTATATAGCCCCTTATTCTGGATATAGCCCCCCCATACTGTGATATTGCACCCCCCATCCTGGTATATAGCCCCTTATCCTGGATATACTGTAGTCCCGCCATACTGGGATATAAATCCCCCCATTCTGGGTATGGCCCCCATTCTGAGATATGGCCCCCTTATCCTGGATATGGCCCCCACTGTGGTATATAGCCCCTTATCCTGTACATAGCCCACATGCTGGGATATAGCACCCCCATTCTGGATATGTCCCTCATCCTGGTATATAGCCCTTATCCTGGATATAGCCCCCCCATACTGGGATGTATCACCCCCCAATCCTGGTACATTACCCCCATCCTGATATATATCCCCTTATCCTGCATATGGATATAGCCCCCCCATACTGGGATATAGCACTCTCCCATCCTGGCACATTACTCCCGATTCTGGATATGGCCCCCATTCTAGTGCACACACAAAAATAATGAACAATGTAACTCACCTATCCCTCGTTCCTCTTCGTTGCTCAAAGTGCCAGCAGCCCGCCACTAATAACATAATTAGCTCTGCTGCATTATCATTGCTCCCTTGTCCCACCTTCAGATGCTGAAGTGACACTGTGATCGCATGCAGTCAGCTTCAATCCTAGTGTCAGCACCATCCACAACTACCACAACAGACTTCAAGCTGTCATTGATGTTAGAGGGGGCAATACACAGTATTAAGAACTGGGGTATGTGAACTTTTGATCGGGGTCATTTAGATGCTTTTGCTTGTCATTATGATTTAAAAAGAGAAAACACAGTAGTTTGACAATAAATTGATTCACCCAACCAGTAACCATAAGTGGGGAAAAAAGTTTTTGTGTTTATCATTCATATTCGCTGAAAAAAAAGCCAAAAAAGCGAAAAATCTGCTTGGTGTGTAAACTTTTGAACACAACTGTAGTTCAGAGGAAAGGAGCGCTTTAGTCCAGCAGATACTTTTTTTTTACTGTTATTCAGCACATTGGTGACACTCAAAAGAATAGTGAACAAGTCAAGTCCCAGGAATTTGGAGCTACCCCTGAAGTCCCGAAAGAGGGTCAAATGACCCTTAGTCCAAACTGACAACTCTGATGGTTCCAATTAGTATCCTTTCATTTGTAAATGTGGCCTAAAATCCTTCAGGTCATTCGACCCTTCTCTGGGTTCCAAAGGTGGAAATGTTAAATGACCCCTCTCTGGGACTTCTAGTGTTAATGTGTTCCACAACCAGTAAAGTTTTATGTTTGAGTAAACTTGAGAAAGAACCCAAATACATGCAGAAATATTATTTAACCAAGATACATGGCCAGACAAAAGTTTCTACATGCTGAGAAGATCAACCTGTGTGGCCTCCAGGTTTGTAGATATCGGAGATGTGGAGATTTTAGTTCTTTTGTACACTCCTGGTCTTAAAGGTTGAGTAAACTTACTGAGTATTATTTGTGATTAGCTGATAAATATTTCATGTAGAAATATCTTGTATTTTCAGTTCTGAGGAGGAGCTGTCAAGGTGTCATGAATCTATTCTCAAGCTACATGAGGTTTTGGAGTCAGAGAGAAAAGAGGGGAGCTGTGTGAGCGAGGAAAGGTTAAAACTCGTGCAGGAAAATGAACAGTTACGGAGAGATGTGGAAGAGTGGAAAAAGTCAGCTACAGAGGCACAGCAAAAAGTCACATTTCAGGTAATATTCAGGGTAAGGTTGTGTGCAATACTCTTATTTGTTTCTGTCTTTGCCACAGAAGACGTTGTGGAGAAATATAAAATATTCAACCAATGGACCTTTGGTAAATTTGTTATGAAAAAGCAATAGCCTAGTATGCTATTACTGGAAAAAGAACATTTCTGGTTCATAGATTGTCATTCTCCAGACTAACTTCATGCATAAATATTATCCTTTTGATAGTGTTTTCTTACGACAAATGTTACAGCATATTTCTTGCATAACTCATCGATGTCAAATTACTTGGGATTCACCCAACCACAAATTCTTAAACTAATGGTCCACATCACTGGGTATATATGTAAGGGATGCTGTCCTGACTCACATGAGGCCACGGGAAACTGAAATAATAAACCCTTTTGTCTCAAGGCACTAAACATGGCATTGAAACTGAGTGTTTACCACTGTGATCCCAATGGAGAAAGGTTATGTTTGCTTTCTACATTCAGACAGTTGCCATTGAAACATATTAGATCACAATAACATATGAAATGACAAATGCATCACCATCCAGAGAAGGAGCTTGAAGGCAATAGTATGTTACCTCAACCCACCGGCATCTGTTTATACTGTATGTAGATTACTGCCTGTAGTGCTCTAATGGCAATGTAGCTTTATTTATCAAAATACATAACATTGAATTTTTAGAAGTCTCTAATTTTGATCTTGTATATCAGCTAAACGCATGAGGTAAGTTAGAATTAATATAGAAACCTCATTACATTTGTTCATAGACACAGGTATTATGTACGCATGCAGGGCCTTGTGAAAGTATTCGGCCCCCTTGAACTTTTTGACCTTTTGCCACATTTCAGGCTTCAAACATAAAGATATAAATTCTGATATTTTTGTGAAGAATCAACAACAAGTGGGACACACTCGTGAAGTGGAACGAAATTTCTTGGATTTTTTAAACTTTTAACAAATTAAAAACTGAAAAGTGGGGCGTGCAATATTATTCGGCCCTTTTACTTTCAGTGCAGCAAACTCACTCCAGAAGTTCAGTGAGGATCTCTGAATGATCCAATTGTGTCCTAAATGACTGGTAATGATAAATAGAATCCACCTGTGTGTAATCAAGTCTCCATATAAATGCACCTGCTCTGTTATAGTCTCAGGGTTCTGTTTCAAGTGCAGAGAGCATCATGAAGACCAAGGAACACACCAGGCAGGTCCGAGATACTGTTGTGGCAAAGTTTAAAGCCGGATTTGGATACAAAAAGATATCCCAAGTTTTAAACATCTCAAGGAGCACTGTGCAAGCGATCATATTGAAATGGAAGAAGTATTAGACCACTGCAAATCTACTAAGACCCGGATATCCCTCTAAACTTTCATCTCGAACAAGGAAAAGACTGATCAGAGATGCAGCCAAAAGGCCCATGATCACTCTGGATGAACTGCAGAGATCTACAGCTGAGGTGGGAGAGTATGTCCATAGGACAACAATCAGTCGTACACTGCACAAATCTGGCCTTTATGGAAGAGTGGCAAGAAGAAAGCCATTTATCAAAGATATCCATAAAAAGTCTCATTTGAAATTTGCCACAAGCCACCTGGGAGACTCACCAAACATGTGGAGTAAGGTGCTCTGGTCAGATGAAACCAAAATCAAACTTTTCCGGCACAATGCAAAATGATATGTGTGCCAAAAAAGCAACACAGCTCATCACCCTCAAAACACCATCCCCACTGTCAAACATTGCGATGGCAGCATTAATTTTTGGGCCTGCTTTTCTCCAGATGGTTAAAATTAATGGGAAGATGGACGGAGCCAAATACAGGACCATTCTGGAAGAATACCTGTTGGAGTCTGCAAAAGACCTGAGACTGGGACAGAGATTTATCTTTCAACAAGACAATGATCCCAAACCTAAAGCAAAATCTACAATGGAATGGTTCAAAAATAAACGTATCCAGGTGATAGAATGGCCAAATCAAAGTCCAGACCTGAATCCAATCGAGAGTCTCTGGTAAGAGCTGAAAACTGCTGTTCACAAACACTGTCCATCCAACCTCACTGAGCTCGAGCTGTTTTGCAAGGAAGAATGGGCAAGAATTTTACTCTCTTGATGTGCAAAACTGATAAAGACATATCCCAAGCAACTTACAGCTGTAATTACAGCAAAAGGTGACGCTACAAAGTATTAACTCAAGGGGGCCCAATAATATTGCACGCCCCACTTTTCAGTTTTTTATTTGTTTAAAAAGTTCAAAATATCCAATAAATTTCATTCCACTTCACGATTGTGCCCCACTTGTTGTTGATTCTTCACAAAAAAAAATTTGAATTTATATCTTTATGTTTGAAGCCTGAAATGTGGCAAAAGGTTGTAAAGTTCAAGGGGGCCAAATACTTTCACAAGGCATTGTAGATAAAGTTTAGTTTGCAAAAATAAAATGGCTAAAATATAAATAAAATGCATATGTACCCTTAAATTGTTGTATTTCAGATTCCAGAGTGTTAATGCAGAATTCTGGTGGGTCAGTGGTTACCAGCACTTTTAGTACTGGTGTCATAAGTTCTGTTCCCACCAAGGGTAACAACTTCCTGTTAACCTCGATATGTTCTACCTGAGTTTTCCTCTATTTGCTCTGAATTCCTAACTGCGTCAGACTGCTCAATGACTTTAAAGGGAACCAACCACCTCAGATGACGTGTATAAGCTGTTAATACATGTCCCTGGACCCTATGTACACCATTGCAGCTATGTTTTTGCTAAGAATATTGATAACAGCAAACCGAAATAAACAGTTTATAAACTTACATGATTTAGTACTTGAGGGCGTCTCCCTCGGGCTTTAGTACGAGAGGGCTGTGTGTTATGCAGCCTGAGTGGCTTTCCTCCCCCTCCCTCTCTGTTTGCAGGACGTCACTGAGAAGACGTGCACGGACGGGAGCTGCCTTGGGTGCCCGCCCACACCAAGATAATATCACGCCCTAATGTGACGTCCTGCAAACAGAGAGGGAGGGGGAGGAAAGCCACTCAAGCTGCTGGAGACACAGCCCTCTCGTACTAAAGCCCGAGGGAGACGCCCTCAAGTACTAAATCATGTAAGTTTATAAACTGTTTATTTCGGCTTGCTGTTATCAATATTCTTAGCAAAAACATAGCTGCAATGGTGTACATAGGGTCCAGGGACATGTATTAACAGCTTATACACGTCATCTGAGGTGGTTGGTTCCCTTTAAGGTCCCGCTCGTACTCCTCACTGATGTTCTAGAATGTCATTGCTTAGTAGCACAGCTACACGTTATCGTGGATCAAGGAACCAAGATATGGCTGTTAGAGACAGACTGTGTTCCCATAAAGAAGGCGGAGACTGTTAATTACTAAACAAGTGCTGTGTATCCAGTAGTAGAACAGCGCTTCCTCCTCCATACTCAATAGTCATGTGATCGCTGGGTATGGAGAAGAAACAGGCACCATGCAGCCAGGATGTTACATTTTTTCAGTAACTGGAGCAAACTTCTAAATCCTAATAAAATATTATAAAAATATCACTGTCAATTCAAATTGCTGTTACTAGCCCCTCCCACCTTTATAAGAAAAAACTCGTATCCCTATTGTTACAGAATAGGGAACAATTTTATCTATTTTAGTAATTCTCTATGGTCATAAACAAAAATGGAAAAAGAATCACTTATGTCCGTTATTTGTCCACCATTATTGCCTGATATAAGCAGAAAATAAGAAAGAATATGATTGTGACATAAAAATGAAGCTCCATGAGTCTCGGAATAAAAAAGATAGATTTATTTTATTTATTTATTTATTTATTTTTAATTTTGCATTTATTAGAAGTAAGATAACAAACAATACAATATCATATGATATACACAGTATATATCATATTGTTTAGGAAGAACCAGGCACTACAGTTTCTGACCAGATGTCGGACACCAGCAGAGCTTGTTAGGTTAGTGGAGTGGGGGGAGCTCAGGCGTTGCTCTGTTTCATATGCATAGATTAATAGAGATAAGTGTAGAAGATACGGCACTCAGCTACAAAAATTCTTGGGATCAGCTTGTATTTCCAGTACTTCATATAGACAGGTGCAGGGAAGAGGAGAGGATGGACAACGGTCAACCTTTTCATACCAAATTGGTACTTCTACGTTGAAGTACCTATTTGGTACTAAATGGTGGACCGTTGTCTGTCCTCCCCTCCTCCCTGCACCCGTCTATATGAAGTACTGGAAATACAAGCTGATCCCAGGAATTTTTTTATATGAGTGCCATTTCTTCTACGCTTGTCCATATATATATATCGTATGTACGTGGTTGACTTAACACATCATGCACATACTACATGGCAGCGAAACCCAAATAGCGAGTATCCAGTTGATAATATAGCAACTCCAAATATGTAATTAAGCTATTATTTTAGTAAAGAATAACCACAGAGTGGGAGGGGAAGAAAACAACTGCGGGGGGGGGGGCAGAGGGAGGGGAGGGAAAGAGAAGGGGGGGAGAGAAGGGGGAGGGTGGTGATACTCCAGAGGCCAATAAAAGATGCAGTTTTTACTTCAACATCCGAACTTTAGACTGTATAAACAAAAAAATGACTAGTCAGCAACAGGGTACATGGTCTCAAACAGGGTACATGGTCTCAAACAGAGTACGTTTTCTACCCCCCTCAATGAGCTCCAATGAGTGGGTGAGAAGGAGACATTAGGCTGGGAGCCCCAAGGTGAGCAGCAATGATTCGAAACGCGGCGGTCTGTCCACAGCGCTGTGAACCTGTTGTCGCTATATAATTTTCAGAAACTCAATACACGGACTTGTAAAGAATCATCCATGGTCATTTGAGTCTTTCCAGGAACTATTGTTTTCCATTTCATGAATTTCTCTCTTGAATAAACTTGTTACTTTCCAGTGGGTAGATGTAGTTTCTCACAGCTGTGAATCCAAACGTTGCCCGTCCTAAGCCAACTTTTTATGCTAACAGCAGAAGTGGAAAGAAAACACTGGTTTTATTTCTGGTCTGAGAAGGCCATGCAAAGATTTATTTATGTATATTTCCGTACAGTAATTAGAAACTGAGCACTTTCCATAAATTACAATTCAAAAACGCCAAATATATCCATGCAAATTACCGCAACAGACAGATGGCAAATTGAACAATGCAAACACTTGAAGCGCTCTGAGAGCAATTATTATATATTGTAATCTTATTAACATGAATAGTATTTCTTCTTATCCGCTTTTTGAATTATTCTGTAAAAACATTCATATCTGCATCTATAACTGATATTATAAAGAAGTAGAATACAATCAGAATATAGTGGTATAATAGAGCCATGTGGACTCTGACATTTGCTACATTACTTACAATTTCCTGCAGAGACAGTGACATGCTGAGTTTATAAACCTAGTTGATGGGAGCTTGAGTCCTTCCATATAGTGTCCAGTTGTATAAAAAGTCAGATAATATGCTTTTGTCTTATTTGTATATATGAATCATCCCAGAATATTTGAATTTATTTACCATATCATTGACTTGAGATGGAAATCATCCCGAGTTTGTTTTGAAAGTAGATTTTTGCCAATTAGCACAAACATCACAGACCCCCCACCATTTGTTCTGGCTGTCCCTTTGCCAGCAGAATAGACAGGGAAATTATACCTTTTCACTGTTGAATTTAAAGGGGTTGTCCACTACTCAACAACCCCTTCTCAATCTCCATGTTTTCCCCCATTAAAATAACAATGCTCATATTCACCTCCAGTGCTGGCGCCATTGCAGCAGTGTTGACATTTGCTTTACCGTCACTAATGTGACAGTATTACGTCATGTGAGCCCTGTGCCCAATCAGCGCTGGCTTCACTTTTCCCACCTTCTGAGGTATCAAACATCAACATGAAGTGAGCAGCCAGCTGCAGCTCTGAATTCCTCTTTATGCTTGATATGTCTGAAGATGAGGATAGTGATAGCAGCACTAATTAGGCGCAGGGCTCACGTGACGTAACACTATCACGTGAGTGCCGATACCGCAGCAATGGCACTAGCATCGGAGGTGAGTATAAGTGTTGTTATTTTAATGGCAAACAAGGAGATTGAGAGGGGGAAGTCTGAAAAGTAGACAACCCCTTTAAGTGCTTATCTACAGATCATGCAAGGTAGTGGTATTATGCTGAAATAAAAAACTATCACATACTTAATGGATAGGTTAGTAGCCGATCATCAGAATAGGGGACTTAAATCCATTGGTGAGACCCACTTCAATATAACTAACATCTCCTACCCAGATGATAGTTGATATCTTTTAAATCTACTTTCAAAGACAAACGACAGTATTGTTATCGTTATGTTTGTGATAATATATATATATATATATATATATTGCAGTGGATCCATAGGTTGAGGACTCTAGAACCCGATGGTCTTAATGTAGACTACAAACTGCAAACAATACTTTGAAATGTCTTTGTGAATCTGAAACTGTATAAGTTACTGATTGAGTGTGATTGATTGTGATGTAGAATAGTTATTTTGTGTTTTTAGTGAAGTTTATTAATAATGTTTATTATCACCTTGTTACACAGGAATTAAATTAATGCAGATGAACACAGGGAGGATTGGACACTTTGCACACGGGGTTTGCTTTATTCGATAAAAATGGTATTATACCAGGACATGCCCACAAGAAATAATTTTTTGTCACTTATTTGTAATAAGCGGTCCCGTACATATAACCTATAACCACATAATGAGTATCACTACATGTTTAATATTAATTTGATTTGGTTACTTATATGATAAAATAAATATTTGACATATATGGAATTTGGCTATCATCTTTTTGAAATTTAGTGAATGGATTATGTGACAGAGATTAGTCACAACAGACTTGAGTATGAAGGCTAAAGTAAACTGGGGATTTATATATGGCCAAGATAGTCATGAGTGTTAACCCGGGGACAACTGGGAAACAAGTCCTCCCAATCCTTTGGGCAGAGAGTGATGTAGGGGATTATGACCACGAAACCACTGTACTGACAAGGGAAGTGTATACCCCAGAAATGGGGTACACTTTGGAGAAGGATATAGAGACCCCTGATCCCATTGGGTAATATTCAAAACAAAACGACCAACAAAACAAACCCAGTAGCCTTACATCTGGAGTGGTTTTAAAAAATATTTTGTTATAATGGTACTGTGCTCAAAAGAATACAAATATAAAGGGTTGATCCCAAATTAAATTTTTATTAAAAGTCACTAAAGTAACAATATAATGATCCTTTTTATATATACCACAAAAATAATTTTACATTTTTTCACCAGGTGGCACTAGAGCACTTCAGTCACTAAAGGGTTAATTACCCATATATGTAAATATATATATACAGCACTTTATTATTATTATTATTATTTATTTATTTATATAGCGCCATTATATTCCATGGCGCTTTACATGCTAAAAGGGCAGACTAGGACAAGTAACATAGTAACAATACAAGTTACAATAAATGTTGACAATTCGGTTGTACAGATACAAGAGGGGAGAAATCCTGTCCGCGAGGGCTCACAGTCTACGCACAGTACTTTAAATAAATATACATTTAGGTGCAAGGAATAAAATTTTATAACACTAGCACTATTGAAAGTACCATTAGTAGTGAAGACAATGGAAGTTGTATTGAAAGATACAGTAATAGCGATATAGATGCAGCAAAATGTCGATCGAGGAATGGAGAAACTAGCATGCAGGCGTGGGAGTCAAAATATGGCGGAACATCTGATTCCGGGTAACCACGGCAACGCTAATGCGGTGGAGGGTTCGCGCATGCGCAGGACCACTTCCGCAATGGATAGAAACACGAGATGGCAAGCCCCTGTGAGCATTAACAATAGATCAACAAACGTAATGAATAATTCAGCAAACATCTGGGGGTGCGAGGTGTCCAATTAACCATAAGAAGTGTACTGTATGCAAGTAGTAAATAAGTTACCTCTATTGATATAAGGGGATTAATGAAGACAACATGAGAATACAGTCCATAATAAGATCATGAGTAATATGGTTGGAAACTTATAGATTTGTGATATACTAGATTAAGACCCGATGCTATCGCAGCGGGAGGATGGTGATATGATATTGACCATGTGTTGTATGACACTAAGAGCAGCACACCTTGAGATGGAGATGTGGTGAACAGCCATCCCACCCATCTCTTTAGCTGTTCACAAAAACCCGACCCTGTTATGAGAGTAAATTACATTTCTCAGCAGCTATGATGCTGGAGCTTTACATCCGGGTTCATATCCCAAAATTCAAAATTTGGATGATACACATCTCCCGTCTTATACTTAATGTGTGTTAAACTTATATTTTGAAAGATGTGTAAATGTATCACACCTACGTATTTATGTACAGAGGATGTATACATAGTAAGCCCCAAGAGAGACATCATTACTCATGTCTGTAAAGTACTATGGAATTAATAGTGCTATATAAATAAAAGAAAGTAGTGTAATTATTATGACCTAAGTTATATACGTATGTGTTGTCTGTGTAGTTGAAATCTGTATACGTGTGCACATATTTTTTTTTTATTTTCTATTTTTTCAAATGTATGTATAGCTATATAAATAGGGAGGTCAGACTCCAGGCTGTTGTAGCAGGCGACAAATGCGGCCAGTAGAAATGTTATATTTATAAATAGGGAGGTCAGACTCCAGGCTGTTGTAGCAGGCGACAAATGCGGCCAGTAGAAATGTTATATTTATAAATAGGGAGGTCAGACTCCAGGCTATTGTAGCAGGCGACAAATGCGGCCAGTAGAATCTATTATCAATATGATAATGAGATAAGATGTATATAAGATCCAGCACTTACATGAAGTGGCTGCTGGAAGAAAGTCCATGTGACTGAAACATCGCAAATTTTGCCTGAAGGCCAAATAAAGGCTGGAGACGAGGGTTCTTGTCAAGTAATGAGTCAAAACTGTAAAGGAGACTTCACAGGTCGGTCACTCTCTCTTGTTGGTGCCACTTTTCACACACTGACCACCACTTCTATCCATACAGTGGTTGCTGGTGGAGTCATATGACCAGCCCTGTCTCTCGGTTTCTCCCAATAGAAATGCAGCTTTCCCATGTGAGGGGTTTTTCTATTGGAGGAGGCTGCTTGACTGGTCTGGTCACATGACTCCACCATCAGCCATTGTAAGGACAGAAGTGGTGGTCAGATTCTGAGGAAAGTGGCACTAACAAGAGAGTCCAACCCCTGTAAAATGTGGCTGTTAATAATCCACAACGAGCATTATTGTTGTCCCCATTGTGGGTGGAATTGATGTATAAGTAACTCTTTCCCACGGGTTATCTGTGTCATTTTCAGTGTACATTACTTACTCTTTCAGGTAAGCACTTTGGGACATGAATTTTCAGTAAAGGAGCAAGGTTTCAAGGTGCAGTTACAGGAAATGGAGGATGGATTTCGGAAGTCTATAGAGGAATTAATGAAGCTTCTGATGGCTCAGCAGAAGGCAAGCTCCAAATGGAAAGAAGAGACGACCAACCTTACTAAAAGCACAGAGACCAGGTTGAGAAAACTGCGGTATGTACACAACTTGTAACTCATGACACAACCTTTGTGAGCCTCGATTCACGTAAATTTCTTCTTCCCATAGAATATAATAGAGAGACATGGTCTCCACACTCCCTTCACTCCTATCTTATTATCTCACACTTGTCACACTCTGTGCCATTTAATGCCAATCTGTGGTGGATAACTGTTACATGGATTGGTTGGCACTCTATTCACTATTATATGGTTACTGAATTGCAGGTTGTTGTGGCTTTAAAGTTTCAGAATGGGCAAAAGGAGCTACTCATTTCAAACCAATGACCTATTCTCTACTAATTGGATTCTCAGTTCATAACCATCCATTTAATGTCTTATAGTAGAGTTAAGATGGCTGTTCCCATCTTTGCCCCATTCCCAAGATAACAATTTCTGTGATTTTTTATTTTTTACTTGTCATTGACCAGGAGACTGGCCCCTGCTGTCTAGCAGCAGTGCCTGAATATGTGGTGTGCTTACTACCACTTTGTTATTGAGCTTGTAATCACAGCAGTACGGGATTAGCTCCCAGCCACTTTCTGTAGCCCCTGTTCCCCCATATGCTATAGCGGCAAGGTATCCTCACATAGCAGCATCGAGAGCGCATACCACTTAGGCCAGTAACCCAGGAATTCTGCTGGCCAGATCTTTCACTCAAGTAGGAGCATCTGCCCACCCAGCAGGCAGAAAGTCAGGAGGCTGGGGGAGCTGTGTGCCCCTGCTTCAGTGAATGAGGAGAACCCTTTCATATGTAGAGCTAATCTTTAAAATTAATTTTTATTGAAATTGTTTTTATATTTTGAGACTTTACTTTTACAGAAAGCACTCACTACTCCATAGCCTGTTACCTCCAAATTGTCCTGCCAATTTCACAAAAGGCCAGATTTTAGCGGGTAACCCCTTCCCTCAAGTCATTAATCACAGTGGATTACCAGCACCAACATTTCATACACTAAAGCTACTTGACACGGTCGGCTTGACATTTACAAGATTCTATATTTTATTGAATTTGCTCCGTTTGCAGTCTTTTATAGTTCAGAGAATTAAACCACACTGTGTATAATGTAAATGTAGTTTCTTACAGCACTTGTCCCATCCTGCCTTCCTGTTATAAGGAATATGGTTACTCAAATATCGCTACGTACAGTGAAGACATGAATTACTGATGTCATCCACTTTGGACTTACCTTGTCAATTGGTCACAACAGTGAGCTGATTTAGTGGGCAAGATTGCCACAAGCTCATAGCAATTCGCATCAATAGCTGGGGTGGGTGGGAGGAAGGTTAGTTACTGTTCAGTTTTCTGGCCGACTGACATTGGTTATCATGTAATACACACATGGCGCCTTTCATTGTAGCCCTCTACTTTGGCTCGCAAATAGCAGTCATTACAAAAAGAAATGCCCCATTTTCATGTGGATGTAAAAGGTCTTCCGGATGAAGAGCCT
This sequence comes from Allobates femoralis, assembly GCA_033576535.1. Taxonomy (NCBI): domain Eukaryota; kingdom Metazoa; phylum Chordata; class Amphibia; order Anura; family Aromobatidae; genus Allobates; species Allobates femoralis. The sequence continues at coordinate 201,667,833 of JARQOC010000003.1, read as the reverse complement.
CCAGTGTGGGGTGGGTTAGAACATCTGTAAGACTTTGTACTGTGTGTCTTCTTGTTCATTCCATGTATTAGACCATATTTTCAGGATTTCCTTAGTATTGGAATCATCACCAGTGGAGGTGATTCAATTATCACCTTTGCAATTTCTAAGGAAATCCTGAAAACCTGGCCTGTTTGCAACCCTCAAGGCCTGGAGTTGGAGATCCCTGTATTAGACTATTGAGGTGTAATTATAGATGCTTCACATTATCATTTATGTGGATTTGGGGCATTTATTGGTATTTATTGGTACTACCGAAGTCTTAGACAGTGCAGTTAGACTAGACAGTCTTAAAATGGGCCAGGTTATTCACACATGGTCTATGCTGATCAGTAAATCTACCTCATTTTAAGACTGTCTACTCAAAGGGCCCGATTCATCATCTCAATCTATTGAAGTCACATTTCTTTTTCTACCTGTGGTATCAACTGTCCTGAGGAAGTGGTGTGAAAACCATGAAATGCGTCTAAAGTCTATTTCTCTCTTACATCTACTTGGACTCCTCTGGTACATCATTATGATAGTCGAGCAGCACAGTCTGATGCCCCATTCTCTCCACCTAACAAAGGATTATTAGTACAGAATAGAATCTACATACAACATGGCATCAAGATCCCAACGCGCGTTTCGAATACTGCTTCCTCAGGGAGGCATGTCTTTGTGTTATGTTGTTTTTAGTTTCTATTATAGTACTAATAAAATCATAATTATTTAACAATAGTGTATATTTATTTGTTTATCATACTGAATGGATGTTCTGGTGGAGCAGTAGTCTACAGTCATAGTGGGCTATTCATCACTATGTCAACCTGTGTAATTGCAGGCAGTTGTGTGAACATCAGGGCTGAATATTCATTTTCATTGATTCTGTAGAATCACTTTAATATCCATGTAGTTAGAGCCAACAGCTGCTCTTTGTATAACTGAGCCACCTTCAGCCAATTGGAGAAGTAGGAGAATTCTTGGAAAAATAACTTGAGCCATTTATTGAGTTCTAGAATAAGCTAGAAACACTGTAAGCAGAGTCCCCGGACTGTCAGATCCCCCAGAAGTAGTGTGTGTAACCCACGCTTCATATTTCCCCTATTAATACATTGTGTTTTGCTAAGTCAGCTATTTTATCACAAGCTTAATTTTAGCCAAGTGAAAACCGTCCTACTCAAGAATATGTCACCATGATATAGCGGATTCTATTTTTATTCTACTAGGAAACTTTATTTCTATTTTGCCAGGGAACCAGAGTGAAGCAAATAATTAATAGCGTGGCACCAGCGTACACGCCCTTCATCTGTATTTACAAATATGCATTGCATACACATTTCTTTCATTCTCCGTGCCCTTTAGCTGACATTTTTGCTGAGACTTGAAGCTCATCCAAGTACTTTGCTTTTTCCAAGGTATGCTAATTAAAAACTTGCTCAGCAGAATTTAATGTTGCAGTGTTATTTATACTGCTTGAGAATGGCTTCAGCAAATAGTGACCCTGAATGGTGCCGCTAGTTTAAGGAAAATACAGCTGTTATGTGTTTAAACTGGATGGTTATTCAGAATGGAGGCAGAGCCGCATTTGGCATTTGTAGTTTTGTTTTCCGCTGGATATAGTATTTGAATATAAGTGCACGTCTGTGTCTTTTTTTTTTTTTATTTCCTTGTTTGTGCGCTGACAGAAGAACTGTAAATCTTACAGAGACTATGCTGGAACCGTGCCCAGATTTTTAAATTGGTATGGGAGAAGCAGTCACTCTGAAGAGTTAGCAGCCTAATAGAAGCCGTATCTGCAGAACATTGAGGCAGACAGAGCAATCTATTGTCATTGGCTGCTTCTGTGCCATCAGCTTCTTGGCATATTGCAAATTGAGGCTCCTCTTCCTACATCAAAGTGATGATTACATGGGTGTTAATGTACATGATATTTCACGTCGTCATGCTAGCTTATGGGACTGTAGGTCATATTCACGAGAGTGTCTATTAATTTAGACTCCAGCATCAGTTATGTACTGTACATGGAAGAAGATTAATTACTTTCATAGCTGGTACGACTAGAAAACAATACTCATCCTTTCAGACATGTGTAATAAAGTGTTGCAAGTGCAAGTAGATTGTACGTTAAAGACTGACAGCTAGCGTCACATTTTTGAACAAGTGTTTCCATCATTGCTCCTTCCTTTTTTGTATGTCCATGTTGTTTAGATTTTAATTTACAGCAATTTTTTTTAAAAGCATTTTAGTTACTAATACATAGATTCATCTCCCATAAACTGATCTAGGCCTGCTCACTTGGTCGTAGCTCGTGGTCAGTTACAACCCATTGATGATCTAAATTCCAAGGCTGTGGAGTCAGTAAGCCAAACCACCGACTCCTTAATTTCCTTGACTCCAACTCTGACTCCAAGACTCTGACTCCCTCATACACAGCTCATGTTTAAGTGATAAATTTATTGTAGTACAATGTGAATATCAGCAATTGTGAGACAAAACGTGCATAGAGTCTTATCTCTAGGCAGAGTGGGGCATCCGCCCAATGACATATGCTCACCTGTGTCGGATGTGTTAAAACACACCCACCAGTATTAGCGCTTGTATAGCTGCCGCAAACTCTAAGTGACAATTTGCATATGCAATTTCCCAGAGGAGCATTGCGGCTTAAAGTCTCCTCATCTGCCAACTAGCAGAATACTCTCCTCAAGACCTTGTTTGACCTCTTATCTTAAGTCATGTGGCAAGTCCATTTAAAGGGTTGATATTGACTTTTAGGATTGCTACATTAAGGAGGTGGCACCAGAGATCAAGTCCTTTTCATTCGCATAGGTTGATTGATATTCACACCAGGTCTCCTGATTTTGAATAAGAAGTGTAGCCTCAATAGTGCAGCCTCTATTTTGTAACCTGTAGTAAAAGCCACATATTTAAACTGCGCCCCAGCTAACGATTGTAACCCACAGCATCTCCTGCTATTCTAACAGTCAGCACCAACATCGATGCACTGTACAGGATTGTACAGCATAATGCCAGTGCAACCAAACAGGGGAGCTGAAGGGTTGGAAGCCATTTCAATCAAACTCATTTCCACTGTGCCCTGCCCCACAATCAGCCGTGTATGTTGAAGGTGGCACATTCAGTTCAGTAGCTCCTGCTTCACCAGTCTGTGCCAGCATGCACCACCCATTCACATTCACAGTGTCTGTCCTGGGAGGGCTATCTAAAAGTGTTTTACACATTTATATTGTAGATTTACTTTGAAATGTACATAAAAATGAGTGCCCTATCTACTTATATAATCGGGAGTTTGGAATTCGGGCACTGTAGCCGAATCCCAAGCTCCTTTGCGGCAATGCGAGCGATGACGCGCAGCGTATCGCGAGCCGCAGCCGCACTACCGTTAAAAAAAAAATATATATATATGCTCACCTCTCCCCGTGCCCCCGCCGTCTTCCTGCAGGCTCCCGGTGGCTCCCGCAGGCTCCCCGGTCTCTGCAGAGGTCTTCTACTGCAGTACAGGACCTGCGGTGATGTCACAGTCACGTGACGCCAGGTTACTCCATGGTAACTTGCGGTCACGTGACTGTGGCATCACCGCAGGTCCTGTACTACAGTAGAAGACCTCTGCAGACACGGGAGCCTGCAGGGAGACGACGGCGGGGGCTCGGGGAGAGGTGAGCATTTTTTTTTTTTTAACGGCAGTGCGGCTGCGGCTCGCGATGACGCTGCGCGTCATCGCTCGCAGTGCCGCAAAGGAGCTTGGGGTTCGGCTACAGTGCCCAAATTCCAAACTCCCGATTATATAAGTAGACTAGTAAAAAGGCCCGATGAAGTCGAGAGTTAAAATAGGATCTGAGTGGCACAGAAAAGCAGGAAAGATGGCAATCAGTAAGTATATTACCACACTTATGCTACATTAAACTCACATTTCCATTAGTTTAGCTGACAGAAAAAAAATATTGGAAGTGCATATTTAATTAGCTTAAAGTTTTCATAAACACCGGGCATTTAAAAGAAGTGACCTGACCATTCTTCAAGTGTTCTCCACTATGAAGCCGCTCCACACTTAAAGGAAAACTGTCAGGTCAAAAATCCATATGTAACTTCTATCATTTTGTAATTCCTCACTCTAAGCTCCCTCTATTGATGTATTTCTTTAATTTATATTTCCCACCTATCTTCTGTAAACTGCAAATAAAGAGATTCACTCCATCTGTCACTCACATTGAATGATCCACTCAGCTCTCTGCTGTTCACGCCCCTTAAAATTAATATGTATGTCACATATTCACATCACTGCACAGGAGATCAGTGTGGGGGGAACTGTATTCTCCTTTTTGCTCTCTGTGTTTGCAGCATCACAAAAAGGTCAAATACAACACAGAAACTGTCACAGCAGGGATTCCTGCTTAGAGAAACAAATGGAGTCTAGATAAGGCAGATCTGTAAATAGCTCTCTCCCTCTATGTCCTCAACAGAACAGACCTTAAGTGACACCTGACACTGCACTGTTAGCAAAGGGAGGGGGAAGCTGCTGAGAGGGAGTGCATAATTACATGACAGTTTATACAGCAGCTGGACTATTCCTGTTTGGTTATAATGAAGAGGACTAATCCAGGAGCTCCCTGCAGGGTCTGACAATGCTGATAACATCAAATATCTGCAAGTTAGAGACAAAACAGAGCGCAATGGGTCTTATCGTATGGGGAAACTGAATACCCTTAAGATTGCATGTGCTCACCTGGGCCAGTTGTGTAAACCCACAACTGGTGTCTGCATTCATACAGCTACTTCTGGATCCACATTTCCACTTGCAAAGTCGCGTATATACAGAAATTCAGGTAGTAGTGCTCCTACGATCCACGCTGCTGTTTCAGGAAATAAAGGGGCCACACGAGGTCTTGATGCAACGGTGTTTTATTCCCTACACGGTTTGGTGCTGTCCCAGCTTCTTCATCAGGAGTACCCCCGATGAAGGAGCTGGGACAGCACCGAAACGCATAGGGAATAAAACACTGTTGTATCAAGACCCCATGTGGCCCCATTTTTTCCCGAAACAGCAGCGCGGATCGTAGAAGCACTACTACCTGGATTCAATGCTGATAACATGAAAACTACAAGCGGTACAATAATGATTTTACATGTTTTTAAAAGGTCTGCCCAAGCACTATTCGTATCATACTAACAAATGACCTGACAGTGTCCCTTTAAAAATAGAACAATACACTTAACAATAACTGTTCTTGATGCATTTTCACCTCATTTAATTTGTTGCCTATTGGACATCAAAAACATCCCTTCCACCCACCTTCTAAAAAACACTAAAAAGAATATTAACAAAATGTTTACACAAACAGATTCAGGGAAATGCGAACCAAAGTTTTCTGAAAAAATATTAACAAAATCTGCTGCAGAATTTAAAAAAACACAGGCTGCCTTCACATTTGCGTTCCCATCCGCAGCGTTCTGCGGAGGGGAGCCGCAATGTGACCGCAGCACCGCAAGCCCCTATCTTTATAATGGGAGCGCACGGTGCTGAGCTTGACTGCGCATGACCTTGCGCACCCATTCACTGCCATATGTGATCTGTGCGCAGGCGGACGCCTGCGCACAAATCACACGCTCTCGTCCACACCAGAAATGCAACATATCGCGTCCCTGGTGCGGACGAGACTGTTTGATTTGTGCGCAGGCATCCGCCTGCGTACAGATCACATATGGCAGTGAATGGGTGCGCACGGTCAAGCGCAGCACTGTGCGCTCCCATTATAAAGATAGGGGCTTGCGGTGCTGCGGTCACATTGCGGATCCCCTACGCAGAACGCTGCGGATAGGAACACAAATGTGAAGGTAGCCTTAGAGAACAGCACATAGAAAAAGCATTTCCTGTATTGGTTTCCGGCTAAAAAGCATGTTGTTTTTGACAAAAAACATATTTTGCACATAACCCTAGATGACAAAGGGACCAAATGTATGTACTTGTGGTCACACTTTGGGTTTATCAATGGTTCTGGAAATTTTACAGATTAATTCATTGAGGGAAAACACTATAAAAACACAAGAGAGAGGACATGTATATTTTTTTTTTAAGAGGAAACAACGTAGATCGAGTCCAACAACTGTTTTATGAAATAATTCATTTTTTTTATTTTCATTCACTTTCATTTAAAATTTGGTAGCAGTGTTACATTTTTCTTTGCTGAAATCTGCTTAAAGGGAATCTGTCACTAAATTTTTGCTATGTAATCTGAGAGTAGCTTGACATAGGGGCTGAGACCCTGATTCCAGTAATTTGTCATTTGCAGGTCTGCATGCTGTCATTTTGATACAATCACTGTTTTCTCTGGTGCAGATCTAGCAGTGCTAAGATAGCTGAGCTCTGTATAATTCCGTCCATACAACTCATTGGCAGCTTTCTGTGTTCAAAACTCCTAATCAGTGGTAGAAGTGGAGTTATACAAAGCCGTTGACTAGAAAGCATGAAACAACTAGTCCTGTATTGATAATCCTAAACTGATAAAACACAGATTTTCTTAAAGGGATCCTGTCACCTACAAAACGCCTCCTAAACTATCAAAACATGTCCCTGCAGCATCCTATCACTAATCTCACACTCCTTTTGTCTCCTAAAAGCATCCTGTGAAAGTGCATAAAAACGTTTTAATACTCATTAGTGATTATAATTAGCAGGGGCTATATTCTTTAGCCCTTAGGGCGTGTTGTTTTGTAGCCTCGAGATCCACCTCTCTCTGTCTGTGCTGCTGTGATGTGCAGCTGAAGGCAGGACTAATGATTTGCATTCTGTGAGTGATAGAGAGGGGGGAGGGTAAAGCCTGCACAAGCAGAGCACACAGACAGAGAGAGGGTGGATCCTCGAGGCTGCAAAACAGCCAGCCCTGGTGACTAAAGAATATAGCCCCTGCTAATTATAATCATTAATGAGTAAATATTAAAATGTTTTTATGCACTTTCACAGGATGCTTTTAGGAGACAAAAGGAGTGTGAGATTAGTAATGGGATGCTGCAGGAACATGTTTTGCTAGCTTAGGAGGCGTTCTGGAGGTGACAGGATACCTTTAAAATAGGAACACAGCTTAGTAAGTGGCACAATACTAGAATCAGGAATCAGCCCCTACATTATGCTGCTCTTAGATTACATAACAGAACCAGATGTCAGATTCTCTTTAAGGAGAACCTGTCAGGTCGCTCTACCCCCCTAACATATCACTACCTGTCCCTGCACCTTGCTAGCTGATCCCTAACCATCCCTGTCTGATCTAAAGGTGCCCTGTAAAGTTTAAGAAAAATGATTTATAACTTACAAACAGTCTACCACCGTAGACTGGAAATGTGGGCTCTATTCTCTCCTCCTCGCTGGCCCCTAGGATGCCCCGTTGGTCGTCCTCATTCTTTCTGCTGTGTTCTTTTTGTAATTCCTGCCTCCTTTGCTGCTATGATACGCTGGGCTGGAGCGTCATATCCAGCCCAGTGCATTGTGGGGCTGATCATGTGGTTCGGCCCAGCGCATGCGTAGTTTGCATATTGAATCCGGCCCATACACGTCATAAGCCCCCACAATGCATCAGGCTGGATATGACGTTTCGGCCCGGCGTATCATAGCAGCAAAGGAGGCTGGAATTTAAAAAAGAGTTGGCACAGCACAAGGAATGAGGACGCCCAGCAGGGAGTGCTAGGAGCCAGTGAGGAGAGGAGAATGGAGCTCCGGAGCCCGCCTTTCCAGTCTGCAGATGATGTAGACTGCTTGTAAGTTATAAATTATTTTTCTTAAACGTTATAGGGCACAAGTATGGTTAGGGATCAGATCGCAAGGTGCAGGGACAGATAGTGATATGTTAGGGGGGTAGAACTAGCTGACAGGGTACGTTGAAGGGTTAGTCACATCTGGTTATGTGAACTTAGAATCATAGAATGGTAGAGTTAAAATTGACCTCCTGGGTTACCTGGTCCAACCCCCTGCTCAAAGCTGGATTCACTAAATCATCCCAGCCTCTGTTTAAAGACTTCCATTGAAGGGGAACTCCCACCACTCATGGCAGCCTGTTCCATTCATTGCTCACCCTCACTGTCAAAATGTTTTTTCTAATATTTATCGCCTCCCATTCAGTTTCATCCCATTGCTTCTAGTCCTTCCTTGTGCAAATGATAATAAAGTTGATCCCTCCACATTGTTGACAGCCTTTGACATATTTGTAGACAGCTGTTAAATCTCCTCCCAGTCTACTTTTTTGCCAGCTAAAACTTCCCAAATCCTGTAACCGTTCCTCATAGGACATGGTTTGTAGATCGGTCACCATTCTGGTCTAGTCTGAACTTGCTCCTGTTTGTTGATGTCTTTTTTTAAAATGTGGTGCACAGAACAGGAGTCTGTATTGGAGATGACATCTGACCATGGTGGAGTAAAGGGCGATAATGATTTAGACTGTAAGCCCCTGTTAATACATCCCAGAATTGTGTTTGCCTTTTTTGCTTCCGCATCAGACTGTTAACTCATGTTCAGTCTGTGATCTGTTTGTATACCCACTTCTTTTTTTACATGTTCACTGTATGTTCTAGGCAAGCTTTTGTTATTTGCATCGAACATAACTATAGGCCCCCTTTGAACTGACAGCGGCCAAAAGGGTGATATTTTGACTTCTGCTGGTTAGAATGTCACAACATCCCCTTTCCCATTTTTGCTTTAAAAAATGTATAATACACTGAATAATTTTTTGGTTATTGACCATACTACATACTAGCCAACATCTACTATATGACTACACAGCAGCATATGTCCAAGATATACATGTGGCGATGCTTCTGTTAACCCTGAACGAGATGTGAAGAAAGCCTTATTTCTACTATGTTACATAGGTAATTATGCATTTTTTTTGGTATAGCGCATGAATCCAGCAAATCTGATGAAGGCAGTGAAACATACATTTGTTAGATAAAGAAGCATTACCAAAAGGATAATCTGTGCCTGGATGCTGAACTTATGCGGTATACCAAAAAACCTCATACTAACCTCTGTACCACTGATATCCCCTTGGAGCGGTAGGAGCTGCAGCTTACAGCGCCGGAGCATAGAAAGTGAAGGAACTGCGGTGACGTCACTCCCAAATGACTGGCCAAGCCTGAACGCCAGAGAATTGTTCAATGTGCGATTACACACTAGAGGCCCAACATTGTGGTTGTGCAGAGGTGAAAACCCCAAAAGGTGAATGATCTCACAACCCCCTTCCCCAAAAATCCCCACTAGACCACCAGGTACACACAAGGGTGCCTCTCTGTATATTTTACTTTTCATTTATTTCTACTATTATCTGTCATCAGAGCTCCCATGATGTTTTGCTCTGTGCTAGCAGAATGTTGTGGCTAGCTTCAAATGTGAATGGAGAAGGAAAACTCATGTAACCTAGGCAGTGGCGGACCTAGCAGCCTGCCGGGCCATGGTGCAGCTTTGGGGGGAGGGGTGCTGGAAAGTGTCAGGTGAGGAGTGGGGAGGGGGTTTTGTGCTGGCTATCTGGGTGAGGAGCGGGGGGGGGGTTTGTGCTGGCTATGTCAGGTGAGGAGCGGGTGGGGGTTTGCGCTGGCTACGTCAGGTGAGGAGCGGGTGGGGGGTTTGTGCTGGCTACGACAGAGGTGAGGAGCGGGGGGGGTTTGTGCTGGCTACTTCGGGTGAGGAGCGGGGTGGGGGGGCTGCGGGGGGAATTGCCGGCGATGTAGATCTTGGAGCCGAGGCTGGAGAGGAGGGGAGGGGCGGGAACAGCCAGGGAAGCTTCCCCTCGGTTAACCTCCTCTCCTCTGACATAGGGTCACGGGGGCCCCCTACAGGTGCTTGAGGGGCCTGGTGCAGCTGAACCAGCTGCACCACGGTAGGTCTGCCCCTGAACCTAGGATCAGTACAAGGTTAGATTTTTTTCCCAGATGTACTAATAAATGTAAAATTCTGTTTTAGAAGTATAGTGATCCTTACACACAAGGTGTGTCCACGTCACAGTATTTTAGACCTTTAGAGTCCCCTTTATTATTTGTAGTTGCCAACACCATAAAACAAAATGAGATTATTCATCGTGCTGGAATTTTATTGCCTTGTATTCTGCAAGAACTGAGCCGATTCCCAATGCCCCAATATAAGGTGCATGCTAATGCTGGCTGCACTCCTTTCTGTGCTTACTTCTGAAAGTATTACTTCTTTTATATTCCCGATCTGCATGTGAGTTTTGCTTGGCAGCTGTCCTATCTTGACAAAAGAATATCATTAAAGAGGTTTTTTTTTTCTGCTGGTTGAGTAAGACAGCTGCAGGTACTGGCACAATACAGAAATCCATAATCACGGAGAGTAACTAAAGCATATTGCCGTTTTTTCACTAGAACAAAACACATCTGGCACAAGCTCTGATAATTTGTTATCTGTGCATCATGAATAATGCACCAGCTACAGCTGGCACATCCTAAACCTATTTGCCAAGCTATGAAATAGAGCACATTTTATTTCTCAATACTTTTGTCTGTGTTAAACGTCTAGCTTTTCAGAACTCCTTAATCAGTATCATCCACATCTCCACTGGCACAGCCGAACGTTCCAGGTTGATTTTTACCTTCAAGTAGCTTTTTGTATTAGTACTTTTAAGCAGCTTGAAAAGCATTTTGTGTACCTTTCAGAAGGCAGCAATATTGGCATCTACTCATTTTGAAAATGTTACAGCCTCTCTGGCTCCTTAAAGGTTGATTGCCGTAATGCGTTTCCAATCTAGTTTTCACAGCTATCTAAAAACAACATATAAAACACAAAGTCTAGTAGCAGGCAGTGCCGCTCATATTGTTACCCAAGTAGGATCGAACAAAAATGCGCCAGGCAAGAATTGCTCAACAATATTTTGGTCACATACGTTGTTTGACTGTTTTATTTCAAAAGTCCACATTTTTTTTGTGTGTAAAAAATGGAGTGAAATGAAATCTGAACTTCATCTCTTAAAAATGCATAGAAAAGTGAAAAACTATCAACAAGTTGTTACTAGACACATCTCCTACTTTCCCTTCTCTTCTCTGTGTAATGTGTTTGTGTATTGCAGTTTATCTTCCGCTTCAAAATGGTCGAAAGGCAAATACTAAAATAATGGTCTATCTATTAATTTGTTGTGAAAATGAATAGAGACTCAAAGATTTTAGAGGAAATCTTGTTGGATCACAATATTACTATGGCTCGAGAAATTACCCTTCATGTCTATATCATACCTTGTCTTCTAGAGACCAGTGATTTCTTCTAGCTGCCCTCTGGCCTCCACTGTAATAGGATCCTGAGTACATTCTACTACCTCTGTATTCACTATAGCAATGTGCCCATGCTGCGGATTCACAGCGAATTTTGCAATGTATTTGCCGCATATTTCTGTGAAATCGCAGTACAGAGCTTCCCTGCAGTGTATGGGAAATAAGAAGTGTTGTGCCCATGCTGTGGATTTTCCTGCTTCCAGGGACTCCTGGGAGCACGCTTAGGCCACATATGCAGCACACCCCCAAACTTTAATAGGGCCAGTGATGCCCTACCCAGAAATGTTTCTCTGGCTGAGAAGCACAGAGTATTTCACGTGCCTTCCCCATTTGCAAGGTGCCTGAGCAACATAGTCTATGCTTTAGAGACATGCTGCTAATTGTCTGGTCCCCTCTGCTTTGTCCAATGTCTTTGCCTTGTCTAATCAATGTCTGTCATTACTTCTTCTGACACGCAAGCATCATCTGAACTAGCCTGCTGCCGACCATCTTCCCCCTACCCAGAGACTGTGCCTATAATAACAGTAGGCACGTATGGGCTAGGCCTGTTACCAGGAGACCTGTGCAACGTACGGAAGCCTTGGGACGAGGAAACTGGAGCTGGAGACACAGCGATGTGAACGTGGCATTGAGCATATTGACGTTCCTGCCGGGAGGCGGGTAAGGGACCATGCAGGGATGCCGGACCTGATTCTGACAATATATCACTTAGTTTACTGGTGCAGCAGTTGTGACACAATCAGAGTTCTTAGATGCGGCATGTAGCATAGGTGAGGTCAGCATAACTCTGCACGTATCATAATTTAAAGAAACATTACTCTGATCTCCCTCAGACTCTAACTCACAAACACTATGCTTGCAGGCAGCAGCTCTAGCTCTGAGCCACAGCTCATTCTGAAGATGAGCTTTATTGCAGACAGTGAACCCAGAAGAAGGTTACACAGGTACACTGCTTTGTACAAATGTATCTTTCTGTCTGTGTATTCTAGGGGTGAAGAAATAATCAGCTTGGTTTCCTACTAAAAAATTACTACAAATTAAAAAATAACTATTTCAAAAATTAAATTTTCCCTTTATTTATGAGTGTCCCAGGAACTGGAACACACAAGCTCTACTATTGCAGGCAGGAGATAAATCTGAGTCACAGGCTTAGCTAATGTCATTGGGAAAATTTTGTATCCTTGATCTGCATTGCAGGCTCTGATTCCACAAGCAGATGGTCCTGGTACATATGCAGTAGGGCTGGGCGATTTTGGGAAAAATCAAAATCTCGATTTTATTTAAACCTATGGACGATTTTCGATTTAAATCTCGATTTTTTTTTCTATTTTCTATTACTTTAAGGAGACCACATCTATTGAATGGAGCAGGTTCCCCCAGGGATATAATCTATGAGGGGGAGGGGATATAGGACCCAGGTATAGAATATATAAAGATGGGGAGGCGATATAGGACCCAGGTATAGAATATATGAGGGGATATAGGGCACAGGTATATAATCTGTAAGGAGGGGGAGGGAAATAGAACACAGGTATATTATAGAATCTGTAAGGAGGGCGAGGGGATATAGGACCAGTCACCCAGGTATATAATCTATAAGGAGGGGGAGTGATATAGGACCAGTCACCCAGGTATTCTATAATCTGTAAGGAGGGGAGAGATATAGGACCCAGGTATAGAATATATAGGGAGGAGGATGGAATATAGGACCTGGAGTATAATTCCTGTCACACAGCAACTATAAACTGCCTTTACCTTCAGTTATTATCTACTTTAGCTATGTCCTGCATTTCCCACAGCACGCACCACCACAGCACGCACCACCACAGCACGCACCACCACAGCACGCACCACCACAGCACGCACCACCACAGCACGCACCACCACAGCACGCACCACCACAGCACACAGCACGCTCCACCACAGCAAGCACCACCACAGCACGCACCACCACAGCACGCACCACCACAGCACGCATCACCACACAGCACGCACCACCACAGCACGCACCACCACAGCACACATCACCACAGCACACAGCACGCACCACCACAGCACACATCACCACAGCACACAGCACGCACCACCACAGCAAGCACCACCACAGCACACAGCACGCACCACCACAGCAAGCACCACCACAGCAAGCACCACCACAGCACGCACCACCACAGCACGCACCACCACAGCACGCAGCACGCACCACCACAGCAAGCACCACCACAGCACGCATCACCACAGCACGCACCACCACAGCACACAGCACGCACCACCACAGCACGCACCACCACAGCACGCACCACCACAGCAGCCTTCTCCCCGTTTTACCTCGCCTTATCACATCTCCACGTACCCTTCTCTATGCCATTAATCAATATATAAGGCGGGTAGCTCAGGGGATGCCAGAACAACATAGGAACTATCGTGACTGACCTCGGTTCCCGGGAAACATTTAGCCAGCTCGGCCTGTCAGTACATCCCCCGGTCCTCATCCCCCGGCTGCACAGCAGAGGCGGCGGCGGTGGTGCTGTGCCGGGCTCAGCCAGCTCGGCCTGTCAGCACATCCCCCGGTCTTCATCCCCCGGCTGCACAGCAGAGGCGGCGGCGGTGGTGCTGTGCCGGGCTCAGCCAGCTCGGCCTGTCAGCACATCCCCCGGTCCTCATCCCCCGGCTGCACAGCAGAGGCGGCGGCGGTGGTGCTGTGCCGGGCTCAGCCTGTCAGCACATCCCCCGGTCCTCATCCCCCGGCTGCACAGCAGAGGTGGCGGCGGTGGTGCTGTGCCGGGCTCAGCCAGCTCGGCCTGTCAGCACATCCCCCGGTCCTCATCCCCCGGCTGCACAGCAGAGGCGGCGGCGGTGGTGCTGTGCCGGGCTCAGCCAGCTCGGCCTGTCAGCACATCCCCCGGTCCTCATCCCTCGGCTGCACAGCAGGGTCGGCGGAGCCCCCCCTCCGGTCCTCTTCCCGCGGCCGCTGCAGGGGCGGCGGCGGGCGGTGCTGGGAACATGTCAGCACCCCCCCCTTCCTCCCGGGGGCTCATCAGCAGCAGGGGCTCAGCCGACCCCAAACCAAGTCCTCACCCTCGGCAGCGTTACCATCAGCAGGTAATCCCGAGTGTGACTCGGGGTTACCGCTTCTGAAAGTGAAAGTCAACCCCGAGTAACACTCGGGATTACCGCTAGGCGTCCGGAGCGCTGTTTAGAAGATCCGGCCGGCTTCTAAACAGCGCTCCGGACGCCATTTTAAATCGAATTTGACGATTGTGGTTAAAACCACAATCGTGGCCACAGCAGGGGGCGAATTAATCCGATTAATCGCCCAGCCCTAATATGCAGTATATTTCTTTGTCCCTGTATTATAGTGTGATAATAAAAACAAAATAACCCATGTTTCACATTTTGGATGGTGTCCTTAGACTTCAATTATTTAAAGAAATAATTACAAAAAAACAATGTGGGGCTTTGCCGTATTTTTGTTTGCTAGCCAGGTACAGCTAGGCAGGTGAGGGTTCGAATCCTCAGCATGTGGAAGCCCAAGTGTTCTACCCTTCCTAGCCCCGCTGCAAATTGCAGCCCACATCCGCCCCAGAAAATGGCGCATTCATTAGAAGCGCTATTTTATTGTGCTGTACCCTATTCTTCCAGTTGCCTTGGTGTCGGTGGCAAATTGGGCAATAAAGGGGTTAATGCTAGCTTTGTATTGGCAGCTGGCAGTAAGCCCAAGATTCATCTCAGGCCATAATAATCCACAACACACAGAGAAAAATCATTTTTATTAGAAGAAAAAATACAAACACATAGCTCAACTCCATAGTTTTTACTCCCACATACCCCTCCACGATCCTTTATCCAGAGTCTGCAGGGAGAGAACAGGAGCCCTCTCCCTGCTGAGTCTGCAATCTCACTGACCACAGGGCCTCAGTGATTCAGTGAGTGACATCACCCACGGCAAGCTCTGAGTCACCGGGGCTCCTCATGGCTGTGAGCTCACGTGACCCCACTGTTTGCGGGTCACTTGAGTTCATTGCTGTGGGTGACGTTACTCACTGAGGCTCCACGGTCAGTGTTATTGCAAACTCTGCAGGGAGAGGATGTTTGTTCTCTCCCTACAGACTGTGCATGAAGAATCGTGGAGGGGTTTGTGGGAGTAATAAAGATGGAGTTTAGATGTGTGTTTGTGTTTTTTTGTTTTAATAAAATGATTTTTTTCTGTGTTGTATATTATTTACTAGAGATTCATAATGGCTGGGTCTAACATTGGTCCCTTTATTACCCAGTTTTCCACCGACACCAGGGCAACTGGAAGAGTCGGGTACAGCACCACAAAATGGCGCTGCTAATGAATGCGCCATTTTCTGGGGTGGCTGCAGGCTGCAATTTGCATGGGGGAGCAGAATGCTCGGGCTTCCCCACGCTGAGGATTCCAGCCCCCATCTCCCTACTTGTACCAGGCTGGGAACCGAAAATACAGCGAAGCCCCATGTAATTTTTTTGTAATTATTTCTTAACATAATTACAAAAAAATACAATGTAGGGCTTTGCTGTATTTTTGGTTGCCAGCTAGGTACAACTAGATGGCTGCCTATTTGTACTTGACTGGCAACCAAAAATACAACGAAGCCTCATGTCATTTTTTTTTTTGTTTCATTTTTTTTATTATTTCAAATAATTAAAAGAAAAATTACATCTACCTAGCATTTTTGGTTTCATACTAGGTACAAGCAGGCAACTGGGGGCTGTAATCCTCAGAGTGGGTTGCCACAAGTGTTCTGGGCCTCCCCTCGCTGAAATTACAGCCGCAGCTGCCCCAGAAATTAGCGCATTCATAGAGGCGCCATCTTCCTGTGCTCGACTCTTCCCGCTGCCCTGGGGCGTTGGAAAATGGGGTAATTGTTTTTTGGGTTGATGGTAGCTGGGTAATGTCCGCTGGCATCAAGCCTAGAGGTTAGTAACATTGAGGTGTCAATCAGATACCCAATATTACTGACAAGTCAGTGAGGGCACAAATAATTCCTCTTTCAACAATTTATTTACTTTTTTAAATTAAAATACATTTTTTAAAATAGAAAATGATATCTGTCGCAATCCCATGGATATCCCTCGAAGTAAAAAATCTGCCAGCATATGGAGGGCATGATCAGAGATCGCATCCTCCAAATGCTGGGGGAGCAGTAACTGCCCAACACACTGCAGTGACGTCACAAAGGTTACTAGAGTTCAGACTTGTGGAGTCACATGGGCTATTCCGCGAGTTTGAACTCTAGTGCCCTTAGTGATGTCACCACACATCACATGCAGAAGACTGGGAGCTGGGTGATAATTTTGTGCCTGAGACCCCTGCGGTTCACGTATAGTTAGCTGAGTTTTAGGCTCTGCTTGCAGTAGGGCAGGGCACAGTGCCCTGTATTAGCTGGAGAGGCATCTGCACATGCACAGGCATCAGGTGGAAAAATGGGACATGGATAACGCAGGAAGCGTTGGACATGTTTGATGACACTATAATCGTAACGAACCGACCAATACAATGATCAGATTTATTGTAATAGCTAAATGGTATTAATACATGGCATGATTGAATGATTATTTTTTCCTATTAAACCCATTAAAAAATTTACAAAAATAATGCTGATACCGCGTTTACATGTAGCGTAAATGCTGTGGTGTTTCTTTCTGCTTTTTTTCTGTACGTTTTCTCCAGGTGTCTGCACCACACAATGCAATGGCAGTCTTCTCTGATTGTGTGTTTGCAGTGCTTCTTTTGTGTGTTTTCCCCCTTATTTTATACTTTTTTGTTGAGATGTAAATTTGCATTTTTAATACAGAAAAGCTTTGATTCTGTTTTAAAAATGGCGTTTTTTTTAGAGAGAAAAAAAGCACCCAACAGCATCTTCAGACTCACTGAAGGAGGAGATTTCATGAAATCACATCCGCTTTGCTTGGATATTCAGTCCGTGTTCACATGTAATTTGGTGTGGACACCTGCAGATGGGCGCACCTATTGTGAGGCAACTTGAAGTGTTTTGCGCGCCACCTGCTGGTAGCCGAGGGCGACATCCGCGGGGGCCTGGTGGTAGAGCGGCCCCGCAGATGCCGCGCCCGCTCATATATTCCTTCCCTACTGCTGTCGTCTGCATTCTCTTCTCTCCCACATCAAGGATTGTGGCTCCTCCTCCATCCGGTGATCAGGAGGGTGGTGATGGTGCCATGTGCGGTGGCTGAGCTCTGGAGGATACAGCTGCCCCAGACCAGACTGTGATCTCCCACTGTCAAAATCCTCTGGAGCTCAGGCACAAGTAATCTTCAGTATAGAGCTCTGCAACAGCCACCAGGCTTCCTCCTTCATCTAAGCCTTCACAGCGCAATTCGCTGCACGATATCGCTGACGTGACTTGCAGCGATATTGCGCGTGTGATATAATCACAGCGATAATGCTGGTGATATCGCCGTTTGATCTTCTAACTCCTATTGCGTGTTCTGTGATCTCATTTATATTGTGTGCACTTGTAAGCAGGGACTTCACCCCCTCAGAGACCTCGCAGAGACACACAGCTCCTGTAGATCTGTGGCTTGTATTACTGGCTCTGTGCTTCCTGTAGTCATATTATTAGTATGAGCACTGCAGGGAATCCTGAGAATTCTGTATATACATGAATGACTCAGGAGAGTTAGCAGTAAATATTCCTGTGAGGCTGGCTTCACACCACATTTTTTGTATCCTGTTTTGTCCGCTTTGAAAAGGACAGAACAGGATCCGTTTTTACCTTCCATGTATCCCTTGGTGCCGGATTTTCCAGAAATTGCCATCCTGATTCTGCCAGTTCAGTCCCGGATTTGTTTCTGTCCGGTTTTTTACCCTGCCCAAAAATCGGAGACTGCTCCGAATTTGGGCTCTGGTGAAAAAAAAACAGACAGAAACGAATCCGAGGTATTCCGGCACACATAGCATGGGAGTCTATGGGCGCCGGATCCAGGAAAAAACAGGATCATTTGCTGGATCCAGTTTTAGTGTACTGAGCATGCTCCGTTCACGAAAACTGCTCTGTTCCCGTAATTTCACTTTAGTAGTGTATCTACATACACTATCTACAAACACTGCTAAAGTGAAATTAAGGAAAGCAATGGTTAAAAATAAAAAAATAAATGTTCACCTGTCCACCGAGTGTCCCGTGATGCATCCACCTCCGATTACTGCAAGGACCTTAATCAGCTGACTGGGAAGGGGCAGGGCAACCCAATCAGCTGATGTGTCACATGACTGCATCAGTGCGGTTTAAATTGATGATTGGTTTTGTCTGGCTCGGCTCCCCCAGCTCTTTCTGTGTCTGGATCCGTCAAAATCCCGGATCCGGACACAGAAATGGCATCCTGAGTATACAATCTCGTCCTATCCGTTCCTATCCGTGTGGTCTTGCAAAAAACAGTATCCCACAAACAGGTACAAAACTGTAGTGTGAAGCCAGCCTAACTTTACTAAAGGAGGAAGGCTACATTACACATAGCGTACTTCCCGCGCTTTTTTGGGGAGCGCATTTTTCCCGCGTTTTGCGGCCGCACTAATTAGCGCCAGTAAAAAAGTGCGGTGTATTCACACACTGTTTTTTTTCGGATGCATTTTTCCCCCAATGACGCAGGGGGAAGTGATGTCACACATGGGGCAGAATAATTCTGTTCCCGTGCGATGTGTGTACTTTCGCTTTAGCACTGTTTGTACATACATTGCAAAAGGGAAATAAAAGTGAACAATGGTGATGAAAATAAAAAAAGAAAATGCTCACCTCTCCGCCGAGTGTCCCAGGATGCGAGGTGTCCACCTCCGAACGCTGCAAGGACCTGAATCAGCTGACCGGCAGCAAACCAATCGGTTTTGGCGGGCAGTTTAAACGCTCAGCTGATGTGGTCATGTGACACATCAGCTGATCGGTTGCCGCTGGTCATCTGATTCAGGTCCTTGCAGTGATCAATCGTGGACACCTCGCATCATGGGACAGTTTGTGAAGAGGTGAGCATTTTCTTTTTTCATTTTTCATACCATTGCTTTCTGTTATTTCACTTCAGCAGTGTATATACATCACTGCTAAAGTAAAAGTACACGCATGTCATTCTTCCTCCCCCCGTGTGCAATCACTTCCTCCTGCGCCCGTGTTTTTAGGCACTGGAATAGAGCATTGTATGATTGACAAAGCGTATTTCAGCGTTTATAATGGCGCCTATGGAGAGATGTGTGCGCTATTAAACGCAAATAATGAACATGTTAATTCTTTATATGGACGCGCTTTCAGACCCAAAAGCGCGGCGCTAAATTACGCAGTGTCTGAACGGCAACAGTGAAAGTCCATTCACTTTGCTGGGAATGCTGACGCAGATGCGCTTTTGAGCAAAAGCCCGATTCCACTTTTCATTACCAGCATAGAATAGTGCAGCAGACAGCACTGAGCAAAAAATATAAAACACAGAAAAACTATAAAAATCTAATACAATTTTCAATTAAAAAAAACATAGACATAAAGTAATAGTGTTTGGAATTTCAACTCTGTAAAAGTTTGAGCTGGAAAATAATCAAAGTATTTAACCCATGCAGAAAACAATCTAAAAAAACCCTTCAAAATTGCTGTTGTTTTTTTTTTTGCTGCATCCAGAGATTCTACTGTATAAATACTGATTAAGGGTATGTGGTCACGGTCCGGAAGTGCTGTATTATGGACACAGCAGCCCCGGACCTGAGGGTGCCCGCAAAGACACCGCAGCCGCCCTGTACTCACCATATGCGGTGGGTGCAGAGCGGGTTCTTCCTGCGTGCACCCGATGGCAGCGGCAAGACGCTGCATTCAAAAGACTGTGTTCACTGGTTGTGAGTATGCAGCCAAAAACTTAGTATCTCCTGTATATAGATGATATTAAGAAAAACGTCAGCTTGGCACAAATGTATGTGTAACTCCAGGGAGTACAGGGAAGGGGCGCACCTATAATGAGGCCACCTGAGTTGGTTACCCCAAGTGGCACCACCTGCTGGTAAGCAGAAGGCTGCATCCGCAGTTGGTTCGGTGGTAGCACGGGCCCACCACAGATGCCACTGCTGGCCACATTCTCCTGAGTCCCGGCCATCGATGTCTGCCCTCTGCAGCTCAGCACAGCAGGGCACAATGACATCATGAGTGAGCGCGCTGTGCTGAGCCATGCAGAGCGGCTGACACACTTTGAGGAGACCGGAGCTGTGAGAAGAGGGGTGAGTATTTACTTTTCTTTTTTGATCAGTGAGTACACTGGTGGGAGACTATAAAGCACTATAGCAATATGTGATGTGTAATATAATATAGGAGGACTATAGGGGGTGCATTATACTATCTTAAGGATTGTGTGGGTGCATTATAATATATGGAGAACTATGGGGGTGCATTATACTATATGGAGGACTATAGGGGTGCAATATATTATATAGAGGTCTATGAGGGTGCAATCTACTTATATAATCCGCAGTTGGGAATTCGGGCACTGTAGCCGAATCCCAACATGCTTTGCGGGACTGCGAGTGATGACGTGCAGCGTCATCACGAGCCGCAGACCCGCACTACTGTAAAATAAAAAAAAATAAAAAGTTAATGCTCACCTCTCCCCGAGCCCCCGCCGTCTCCTGCCGTCTTCCTCCAAGCTTCCGGTGGCTGCCGCAGGCTCCGAGTGTCTGCAGAGCTCTTCTACTGCAGTTCAAGGACCTGTGGTGATGTCACAGTCACGTGACACCAGGTTACTCCATGGTAACCTGGTGTCACGTGACTGTGACATCACCGCAGGTCCTGAACTGCACTAGAACAGCTCTGCACACACTGGGAGCCTGCGGCAGCCACCGGAAGCTTGGAGGAAGACGGCAGGAGACGGCGGGGGCTCGGGGAGAGGTGAGCATTAACTTTTTTTTTTTTTTTTAACCCCTGCCTTCCTGTTTGGAGACCTTTTACTGTACTGAGCATGCTCAGTACAGTAAATGTCTCCTCCAGCCTCACAGCCTCCCCATCCTCACTGCCTCCTCCAGCCTCAGTCTCCTCCAGCCTCACAGTCTCCTCCAGCCTCACAGTCTCCTCCAGCCTCACAGTCTCCTCCAGCCTCACAGTCTCCTCCAGCCTCACAGCCTCCCCATCCTCACAGCCTCCTCCAGCCTCACAGCCTGCCCATCCTCACAGCCTCCTACAGCCTCACACCCTCCTCCAGCCTCACAGCCTCCCCATCCTCACAGCCTCCTCCAGCCTCACAGCCTCCTCCAGCCTCACAGCCTCCTCATCCTCACAGCCTCCTCCAGCCTCACACCCTTCTCCAGCCTCACAGCCTCCTCCAGCCTCACAGCCTCCCCATCCTCACTGCCTCCTCCAGCCTCACAGTCTCCTCCAGCCTCACATCCTCCTCCAGCCTCACAGCCTCCCCATCCTCACATCCTCCTCCAGCCTCACAGCCTCCCCATCCTCACAGCCTCCTCCAGCCTCACAGCCTCCTCCAGCCTCACAGCCTCCTCCAGCCTCACAGCCTCCCCATCCTCACAGCCTCCTACAGCCTCACAGCCTCCTCCAGCCTCACAGCCTCCCCATCCTCACAGCCTCCTCCACCCTCACATCCTCCTCCAGCCTCACATCCTCCTCCAGCCTCACAGCCTCAGCCTCACAGCCTCCTCCAGCCTCACAGCCTCCCCACACCTCACAGCCTCCTCCAGCCTCACAGCCTCCCCATCCTCACTGCCTCCTCCAGCCTCACCGCCTCCTCCAGCCTCACCGCCTCCTCCAGCCTCACAGCCTCCCCATCCTCACTGCCTCCTCCAGCCTCACAGCCTCCTCCAGCCTCACAGCCTCCCCATCCTCACTGCCTCCTCCAGCCTCACAGCCTCCTCCAGCCTCACAGCCTCCCCATCCTCACTGCCTCCTCCAGCCTCACAGCCTCCTCCAGCCTCACAGCCTCCCCATCCTCACTGCCTCCTCCAGCCTCACAGCCTCCCATCCTCACAGCCTCCTCCAGCCTCACAGCCTCCTCCAGCCTCACAGCCTCCCCATCCTCACAGCCTCCTCCAGCCTCACAGCCTCCTCCAGCCTCACAGCCTCACATCCTCCTCCAGCCTCACAGCCTCCTCCAGCCTCACACCCTCCTCCATCCTCACTGCCTCCTCCAGCCTCACAGCCTCTCCATCCTCACAGCCTCCTCCAGCCTCACATCCTCCTCCAGCCTCACAGCCTCCTCCAGCCTCACAGCCTCCTCCAGCTTCACAGCCTCCCCATCCTCACAGCCTCCTCCAGCCTCACAGCCTCCCCATCCTCACAGCCTCCTCCAGCCTCACAGCCTCCTCCAGCCTCACAGCCTCCCCATCCTCACAGCCTCCCCATCCTCACAGCCTCCTCCAGGCTCACAGCCTCCTCCAGCCTCACATCCTCCTCCAGCCTCACATCCTCCTCCAGCCTCACTGCCTCCTCCAGCCTCACAGCCTCCCCATCCTCACAGCCTCCTCCAGCCTCACAGCCTCCTCCAGCCTCACATCCTCCTCCAGCCTCACTGCCTCCTCCAGCCTCACTGCCTCCTCCAGCCTCACTGCCTCTCCAGCCTCACAGCCTCCCCATCCTCACAGCCTCCTCCAGCCTCACATCCTCCTCCAGCCTCACAGCCTCCTCCAGCCTCACAGCCTCCTCCAGCCTCACAGCCTCCTCCAGCCTCCCCAGCCTCACTGCCTCCTCCAGCCTCACAGTCTCCTCCAGCCTCACATCCTCCTCCAGCCTCATAGCCTCCCCATCCTCACAGCCTCCTCCAGCCTCATAGCCTCCTCCAGCCTCACAGCCTCCCCATCCTCACAGCCTCCTCCAGCCTCACAGCCTCCTCCAGCCTCACAGCCTCCCCATCCTCACAGCCTCCTACAGCCTCACAGCCTCCCCATCCTCACAGCCTCCTCCAGCCTCACATCCTCCTCCAGCCTCACACCCTCCTCCAGCCTCACAGCCTCCCCATCCTCACAGCCTCCTCCAGCCTCACAGCCTCCTCCAGCCTCTCACCCTCCTCCATCCTCAGCCGCACTACCTGACACCGCTGCCATCCTGCCAACCGTCGGCCCCGCACCATCGCCACCGCCCTCGCGCCCTCCGCGAGGTCCATGCTGCCCGGATGCCGCCGGACCCTTCCGCCCCTCGCCACTCTCTCCCCGCTGGGCTCTCAATGTCGCCATGCTGGTGGAGTAGCGGTCTACGGGCTGTGGCCGGGTGCCGGGAGCCAGGGACGTCGTCCTGTGGCCGCCAACAGCCAATGGGAGTGAGCGGACCGTGTCAGCCTGCAAAGCCTGACACGCCCCGCTCACTCCCATTGCCTGCCCCTGCAAGCGGATTGGGCGCTGTGTTGTACACACAGGACGCCCATCCCATTGCCCAGGACTTGGCGTCCTAGACCAATCGGATGACCGTCCTGTCTTTACCACACACCGCCCAATCCGCTCCTTCCGCTCAGGTCACATGTGTGACCTGAGGGCAAGAACTGATCCCTCTCTGCATCACCCAACCCGCCGCAGAGGACAATGCCGTGTGACTGGGGCTGCGATCAGCCCCAGCACGCAGCCACGTCCTGCCGCCGAGCGGTGATGTCACCCCTCCAGCCGCATCTCTCCTCACCCCTCCAGCCAGACCTCTCCTCACCCCTGCATCTGGACCTCTCCTCACCACTCCAGCCTCTGCTCTCCTCACCCCTCCAGCCTCTGCTCCCCTCACTCCTCCAGCCTCCCGCCACATCATACTCTGCTATCCACAGAGCCCCCTCTATACTCTGACACCCACAGAGCCGCCTGTATACTCTCCTACCCACACAGCCGCCTGTATACTCTGCTACCCACAGAGCTGCCTCTATATTCTGCTACCCACAGAGCCGCCTCTATACTCTGCTACCCACAGAGCCTTCTCTATACTCTGCTACACACAGAGCCGCCTGTATAATCTGCTAACCACAAACCTGCCTGTATACTCTGCTACCCACAGAGCCGCCTGTATACTTTTCTACCCAGAGAGCCGCCTGTATAATCTGCTACCCTCAGAGCAGTCTGTATACTCTGCTACCCACAGACCCGCCTGTATAGTCTGCTACCCACAGAGCCCCATATATACTCTGCTAGCCACTCACCCGCTGTATACACACAATTCATTTCACCGCGCTCCCGATGCAATTGCATCGGGCCTTTTTACTAGTATATAATATTGAGGGCTTTGGGGGTGCATTATACAATATTGAAGACTATGGATGGTGAATTATACTATATGGAAGACTATGGATGGTGCATTATACTATATGGAGGGCTGTGGAATGTGCATTATTATTATTAATTTACTATTTGTATGGAAGATTATGGGGTACATTATACTATATAGTGGCCTGTGAGGGTGTATTGTAATATATGGAGAACTGTAGATCATGCATTATAATATATGGAGGACTATGGATGATGCACTATGACATATGGAGCCACTTATACTATATGGAAGCCATTATAATATTTGGAGGACTCTGCGGGGGAGCATACTGTGCGTGTGGAGGGTGCTGTGGAGAAATCACATTAGGGGATCATACAGTGTGTGTGGGGCACTTTTGCTGGGATAATACTTCATGGCTGCAATGAAAGGGGAATCTAGGGTCTTCAATAGGAGGAAAATTTACCTTGTAAGGGCTGCAAAGTTGTGTGATACGTTATTATGTGACTCAAGACAAATATTTTTTTTTGGGGGGGAGGGGCAATAAGAACTTCTGTTTTGGGGCCCCATGATTTCTATTTCCTGATACAGGATGCATTGTCCATTTTGTGCAGGACTGATTGGCCATAACTTACACGCCAGATCCAGTGCCGCCCCTCGGTACATACAGTCATTACAGCCATGTTTCTCCCGAGCCACAGCTGGTCGGTGGTGCTCGTGGGCCCTTCTTGCTCCCACATCCCTCTCCCAACCCAATTGGACAACCCCTGCTATTAACTCCTGACAGCCCAGTGTACAGTGCTTGTGATTGGATAAGCATTTTAGGAGAAGTCGGGGTCTGTTGGGGAAGACACACCACTTTACCAGCTTAGTGCAGTGGCGGCTTGTTGATGCTTAGACTGCAGGTCGTTGCATGTGGTGTGGATGGTGCTGCATAGTAGACATGTCTGACTAGTTAGTGCCAGGCAGCGGCCACATAGGAGCTGCCCATAGTTTTGTAGGTGTGTACTAGAGATAAAAGGTTGGCAAACAGTGCTGCATCCTGTGCTATAAGGATGCAGGACTGTGTCTGCCTACAGAACCACAGCTCTGTCAGCCATCATTGTGTCTGTACACTTGTGCCCAGCCTGCCATTGCCATTAATGATCGTTGTTCTGGATTCTTCTGTGTCGCTTTTGTATGTGCATGTGATGGCGCTGACATCCTTGTGTTTGGGGGGGTGTCGTTTTGAAGTTCGCCTCAGGCAGCAGAGAGGCTAGGTTCACCCCTGCCTGCAGAAAACAAAAAGCACAATATTTATGCAACGTGTGAACACAAACTTACAGGCGCAGAAAAGCTACATGTTATATAACGAAGCTAATTAAAGATGATAAAGTTCTAGCTTCTACAACTATGAATGCATGAACAAAAAAAAAAATCAATAGGTCCCACCAGTGGCGTAACCACTTTGATCCGGGCCCTGGTGCAGGATTTTCTCCGGGGCCCCTCATGGGGGGGGGTGCTAGTAGAAATTTTTGGGTGAGGTGCTGGTTGAGTTTCGCCGCTGCCTATCACTTACCACTGCCGCCGTAGGCATCCAGCATCCCGCTGTCGGCAGTGAGGGGGAGGGCGGGCAGAGCTGCAGGAAGTGATGTTTCTCCCACTTCTGTCCTCCCTCCTCTCCGGCCGGCGCTCTCGTGGTCGCGGCGGCCAGCTGCAAGGTAAGTCCTTTGCTGGTAATCCATCCAGCCACCTGGTACCACTGAAGCTCGACCGGAATCCCCTGAATTGTTCTGCTCATCTCTAGTTCCAACCATCCTGGATACAGCAGAATGTCCCAGATTTGGGTCTATGTCTTGCAGTCTGTGGTGTCTACTGAATGTCCCTCATTGCTACCCTCTGACGTCTCCTTCGGTCAGGGTTTGAAAGAAATGGCAAATGGGTTGGCTATGGGCGTGGCTAAAATTTCACATGACGTGTATAGCATTTGTCCATCTTTGTGTTCTTCCAAAGATGGGAGGTATGTATAAAACCATGGTGGCAATATGTCGTAGAGACGTATTTCTATTGCCAACCATGAAACTCTGTATTAAGAACATATTGCTATAATACAATCTAGCCCCTCATTTTTTGTAAAGCCTGTCACTATGTGATGAGATGTGATTTATTATTTCTTTATTGAAGTTTTAAAGATATTCCAACCACATGGACTTACGTAATTAAACTTCAAATGAGATTCATTTTCACTTATATTATGGCTGATATATTTTGACTTCCGTGCACTTCAGGGCATTTACCAAAGTACACTATAAAAATGCTGTCACCAATAATATACACCACGGCTTGCTCCATAGATTTATAAAGGAAGGTTATCCTTGTTTCAGCATTATAAAGTAATTCTCAGTTTTCATTATTTTGTGACTCATTTAGGTAAAATGGACTTGGCATTTGATTAAACCCGTGTCTGCTTTCCACCGAAGAACCATTTAAATAGTTTGTTATAGAATGAATTGCTTTTTATTGCTCCTCTGCTAAGTGGGATTATAATCATCAAGTGACCTCTAAATGAATCTGCAAACTTTATCCTCATGAGTGTTCACTTGCTGAGGGTAAAATACTGGGGGATCAAGAGGCATTACAGAAGATTTACACTGCAGCTGCGTGCAGATATAGATTCTATGGCTTCAATATCCTAATGATATTATTAGCACTTGAAATTATTGCATCCAAGTATAATTAGTGGTTGACGAGTGAGTAATACTTGAGGACTTCAGCACTTCTGATAATAAGGGTTAACACATCCACAATAAATAATTTCTTACCATCGTATTTTCCTTTACAGAAGTCAACTGAATGATCAGAAGAGAAACAATCAACAGTTAATCTCTAGGTTAGAAACCTCCCATGAGAAAAACATTGAGGTTAGTAGATATTGTGAGTCTAACCTGTGAGCCCGAATAACATGACTAAACCCAGGGAACTATACTGTATGTTAATACCGGGTGAAACGTGCCAAAGTAATTTGTCATCATTATAGTGAAGTAGACATATGACTTATTAAATAGCCTTATGGTAGGACCGTTCCAATTGGGGTACACCTTGTTGCAGTTCGTTGGCTTTTACTCATTTTTTTCATAAATAGTGTTTATTGTGTACCCTGTTATTTATAAGAATTACTACCATTTACTTATTTACTGCAGGGTATATGCTCATTTTGTTTCTGTCTTAGGTTTCCTCTGTTAAATGGCCACAGTGCGAACATGCTCCTACAGGTTGCATGTATGCCTAATTATGCTGTCTCATTTCCTTGGTTTTGCTGTAGTTTCTTGTACTTTGCACAGAACGCCCCACGTTTTGAGCTACTCATTTAATTTATATAGCTTCTCATGGGCAGGTCTCTGAACAGTCAACCCCAGTCTTCCTCTGCCCCATCTTCATTGAGGTCAGTTGACACAAGGTGAGGTTTTAATACCGTAGACAAGATAGGACTATACAAATTGGGCTACACCTTGTCACAGTGGGATGACTTTTATTCTTTTTTTTATCAAAAACAATGTTTACTGAGTACGCTGTGTTATTTATATGCATTATTCACTGCAGGGTATACGCTCATTTTGTTTCTATCTTGGTTTTGTCTATTAAATGACCACAGTGCGAACATGCTCCTATGCAGTGCATATAAACCAACTTATGCTCTGGCTCATTTCTTTGGTTTTATTATAAAGCATCCTTGGACACTCCTTTTGTTAAATGGCTGGTGCTGCACTCAGGACTAGTCATGGTGTTCTCGCTAATAGCACGGTCACTCGGCTTTGATAGCTGTCCAATCAAACATGTGAAGCTTTGCCACATAAGAACATCAACCAAAGCTTAGTGGATTTGCTAGCAGAGTAAAAGCCATTATTATTCCCTAATTGATTGGAAGCCGTTGCTTGCATCTGTTTTATGTCATTTTTCTTATCTCATATTAATGCTTTTAATTTACACAGGTACATGTTTACCACTGTATTAGTATTGTGCATCAATACATGCCTTGAGTGGAAGCACCACTCCAGCGTGTTAGTTTTTCAGCACTGGAGTAATGCCCACAGTTTAATACTCTCCCTCTGACATTTTCATACTTTTTCAGCAATGCTCTGGTCCATTGGTGCCATGTGCTCATAACTTCTGAATGGTCAGAAGTCAGAAGTTATGTAACAAACTCACAAAACATTTGTATGATGTTCTCATTGTTACATTGAATTGTGATCTCCAATGCACTCCATGAAACTCCGGAGCTGCTGGCAGGTCACACATCTTCAAAGCCCAACAGGAGACAGGAGATGAAGACAACGACAGGTAAGTATCAGACAGGAGTCAGGGGGACTTAGGCTACGTTCACACAGTGCGTAATTTTCACTCTTTTGTATGCTGCGCTTTTCCACAAAAGCGCTTCTGCGTCTGCGGCAAAGTGAATGGACTTTCACTTTTGCCGTACAGATGGTGTGTAAATATACGCTGCGCTTTTATGGGAGAAACGCGCACATAAAATTAATCAACATGTCAATTGTTGACGCTTTTTTGTGCACATTTTCTCCCATAGGGGCCATTATAAGCGCTGGAATTACACATCGCCGTTCAGATGATGCGCAATTCCAGCACATATAATGTTGGCACTGCAGGATGTGATTTCACACGGGGGAGGAAGAATCCTGTGTTCCTCCCCTGTGTGACAGCCTTTTTGGCTTTCACAGTGTATTAATATACACTGTGAAAGCTTAATAAAAGTAATCAAATGGTATGAAAGATAAAAAATGTAAATACATACCTCTCCGGCAGCTGTTCCGGGTTACTGGGAGCCGAGAAATCCACCTCTATTGCTCTGCCAGGACCTTCCAGATCTGTGATTGGCCGGTAGTGATCATTTGGTATCACAAAACTGGAAAATCTGAAAGGTCCTGGCAGCGCAGTAGAGGTGGATTTCTTGGCTCCCGGAACCCGGAACAGCCGCCGGAGAGGTAAGTATTCTCATTTTTTATTTTTTTTTTTTCATGCCATTTGTTTACTTTTATTTAGCTTTCATAGTGTATATTAATAGACTGTGAAAGCCAAAAAGGCTGTCACACGGGGAGGAACACAGGATTCTTCCTCCCCCATGTGACAGCACATCCCTCCTGCGCTTTTGGGGGACGAATGCGGCCGTAAAAATCGCGGTGTGTGAATGCACTGCATTTTTTTACATGTGCGAAATAGCAGAGCCACAAAACATGGCAAAAAACTTGCGTCCCCAAAAAGTGCAGGAAATGCGCAGCGTGAATGTAGCCTTAGATTTAAAGTGCCATTCCAGCGGTGCAATAAAAAAAAACGCTAGAGTGATTCTTTGAGTCATGTAAATTGGATTGACAAAATCTCTTTAAACGTTTTTGCTTTGTTTTGTTTTTTGTTTCTTTACTACTATCGATGGCCATGCTGAACTCAATCTGCCTGCCCTCATCAGATTGCAGACGTTAAGCAGTTTGAGGCCTGTCTATTTTTTTGTAATGTCAAGAACTAAAGAATTTAAATTTAATTAAAAAAAATACATTATTATGAATAAATTGATGAATACATTGTTATTTATGTTTCTTTGTTTACGAGGCAATTATTAAGGTTTTTCAAAATGGCTGCCATCATAACATTTTAGAATCATAGGATGCTGGCGTTGGAAGGGACCACCTGGGTCTCCTGGTCCAAACAGCTGCTTAAAGCAGGATTCACTAAATCACTGAACATAAAACCTGGACCAATCACCCAGCAGGAGAAGGACTGGTTGTATGACTAGAGAAAGCTCTCCTGCCTTCTCTGGCTGTTAACTATGAGAGACATGAGTTAAAGTTTGGATCAAAGCAGAGATAACTTCTCAGCTGAATCATAGGCAACTACATCAGAAATAGTGAGGAGGAGAGACGAGATGGGACCATGTGCATATTTTGTTTTCTGAACGTGTAAGTGCTGCTATACTTATACACTCTGTTAGAAGACAACATCTATGGTACAACTGCTTTCATTTCATCCTGTCCATCTTTTTCACTCCAAATTTCTTTGAATCTTTGTGTTCTTCTGTTGAGATGTTATCTCAGCTTTCATATACGCATATTCCCTCTTGTCTCTCCTTATAGCTAATGGCCAGAGGAGGCAGGAGTACTGTCTCTACTCACACAACCGGTGTGTTTAGGACTGTTTTCTTTTTGTGTGTGATCAGTAATTTGATGGCAGACATTTTTTTAAAGCCTTATAATTAATCAGTAGACATGACAAGTGTAAATAACTAACTAAAAGTATTTATCAATTTATTTCTAATGTTTTTGGGGGAAGTGGAGGGAGGTCCAAAACACGTAAGCTGGACCCACGCGGCGCGACCTGAGGGAGGTGATTGATCTACGAGCGAAGCTAAGGGCCTTGGCTCTGGAAAAGGTTGAGAAGCTAATTCGATTTTCCCGCCAAAAATACTATGAATATGGTAATAAACCTCACACGATGCTTGCAAGGCAACTGCAAAATAAAGCTACAAACGGAAACCCCACCGGGATTAGGGGGGCTGACGGCGCAATTAGATATGACCCTGAAGGGATGGCTATGGCCTTCCACAGTTATTATTCTTCTCTGTACTCGTTACCCTCCCCATTGCCAAATGACACTAGAGATGTGTTACTGAACGATTATCTCAATAGCTGTCAACTACCTAAACTACCTCGGTCTGCTCTCGATGACCTAAATGATAAAATGTCTGCTGAGGAGGTTGAAGGCATTGTGAAAAAATTGCCCTCTACTAAAGCCCCTGGCCCTGATGGTCTACCATATCTCTATTACAAGACATATCTACCTTTGCTTTCGCAGCATATGGTCTCCTTGTTTAATAGCTTTATGACCGGAGGAGAAATTCCTGCCTCTATGCTTCACTCCTATATAACAGTCATCTTGAAAGATGGTAAGGACCCTGTAGACTGTGCAAGTTATAGGCCCATAAGCCTTTTAAATTCGGACTTAAAAATTTTTACAAACATTTTGGCGGAGAGATTGAACAACTGGTTGCCTCAATTAATCCATAAAGACCAGGTCGGCTTCGTTCGGTTTCGCCAGGCAGGCGACAACACTTGCCGCTTACTGGACTTGATAGACGTGGTGAATAAGAGGGGAGACGAGGCCATCCTGTTGAGTCTAGACGCGGAGAAGGCCTTCGACAGGCTGGATTGGGACTTTATGTTCTCTGCATTACAGCATTTCAGCCTGTCGGGGTCCTTCATCACCGCGCTGCGGGCCTTGTATTCTGCCCCGAGGGCGACGATCCGCTTGTCCCATGCGCATTCTAAGCAATTGGAAATTCGTAACGGCACGCGCCAGGGATGCCCTCTTTCCCCGTTGCTATATGTTCTTAGCATCGAACCTCTTGCAGCTCACCTACGCAGAAGTCCCGACGTAGCTGGAATCCGGATTAGGTCAAAGGAATTTAAGGTTTCTTTATTCGCCGATGATGTCATGCTTACACTGACTAACCCCGTAGTAACCCTCCCTAATCTGAGTAAAATTCTGGAGTCATATTCCCGCCTGTCTGGGTATAAAGTGAACCCAAGTAAAACTGAAGCACTACCACTTAATATACCGGAACCTAAACTTGGATATTTGCAGAAGTCCCATAATTACACTTGAAGAACTTCTTCCATTAAATATCTGGGGGTACACATTACTTCACGATATGGCGAGATGTATGGGGCAAACTTCCCCCCTTTGATCCGAGATACTGAGATACGATTACAGAAGTGGTCCTCATTGCCGGTCTCCTTTTTGAGTAAAATAGCAATCATAAAAATGTCGATTCTCCCCAAATTCCTATACCTGTTCGAAACAATCTCATCAAAAGTCCCACAGAAGATATTAAAGAAAGTACAGTCGATCTTCCTGAACTTTGTCTGGCATTCGGGGAGACATCGTATTCCTAGAACAGTGATGTGCGCTCCCAAGTCTCAGGGGGGTTTGGCCTGCCCAGATATAACTAAATATTACTATGCCGCACATCTAAGACTCATCCCCCCCTGGTCGACTCTCCTCCGCATTCAGCAAATGAATGGAAATCGAAAAATTGTGGCTGGCTCCCTATCACCCAGCAGCCCTGATATGTGGTCCGCCTAACGAGATTTCTCGGACTGCTCTCCTAGGTCCTATGGTATTTACCATGGACATCTGGAACACTCTGAGAATCAAATACCAGTTAGCTACTCATGCATCGTTCCTAACACCGTTCCTCTATAACCCACAATTGGAGGACATTATGGATTCGGGGGCGGGATCCAGTTGGGCCTTGGCGGGCCTTTTCACATATAGGGACCTGGTGGATCCCCTGACTAGGGGTTTAGAACCTTTCTGACTATCCCAGAAGCATAACCTACAGAAGACTTTATCCTACTCATACCAGCAAATATTATACTATTTTAGAACAAAGATGGGCTCCCCAGAGACCCTTGAACCGACTGATTTTGAGAGGATATGTGTAAATAATGCATCAACTAAGGGGCTCATTTCTGATATATACACCCTACTTCACTGTCCCAACACCCAGACGTACAATTGTCACACATATATGACGAAATGGGAGTTGTGGTTGGGACACCCACTGACCCTGAGACAGTGGCAGGTGGTCTGGTCGAGAGCTCACAAGACCTCTATCAATACCCTTCACAAGGAGAACCAAATTAAACTTCTGATGAACTGGTATTGTGTCCCCGAGGTTCTCCATAAGATGAATGGATCCATCCCGGATGTGTGTTGGAGATGCGGTACCATTGGGGCATCTCTTTTTCACATTTACTGGGATTGCCCGATCCTGGGGGGTTTCTGGAAGGGAGTGGGGAGATTGCTGAGCACGGTTTTTGAAGTTGAAGTGCCAGTTGACCCCCCATATGTTCTTGTTAAATCTTACACCTAGGGGATGGGACAAACCCCGCACGAAGTTACTGACCCATCTTTTGACTGCTGCCAAATGCCTCATTCCAATATACTGGAAAAAAACAGCGGCCCCTACATCGCTGGATCTTTATACCAGAATCCAGGATGTATATGTTATGGAGAAGATTACAGCCTCTCTACATGACAATATGGATAAGTTTGACAGGGTGTGGGCACCGTGAACTTTATTTAGAGGAGATCCACTGGGGTAATAAGGGGAACGACTTGACCCACTATGCAGAGATGGGTGGCTGCGCAAGATGGACCATGATTTCCCATCTTTAAGAAGCAAGGGGTTAATGTGTGCTACCTAGGGTTGGGACCTCTATGCAGGAGCTTAATAATTTGAAAATCTAACCGCTGGGAAATGAGAATAGACACGCTGAATATATTATTACTGTTTTGTTATTGTTTTTGTATATTTTCTTACTGTAATGTATAAATGGAGATTGTCAATTTGTTTGATATTGGCTTTTGTCCCATGTTATAAATCCAAAATTTTCTAATAAAAACAAAGTTGAACCAAAACACGTAAGCTTGTGAGAAGTGGGGATCCGTGAAGTGGATCACAAGTCCTAGCCACTAAATCCTAGCCACTAAATCTGTGTCCAAAATCAGCAAAGGACGTAATTAGAAAATTCTATCTTACCACAGCAATAGTTTGGTCAGTCGACCACTGCACTCATGCAAGGTGCAGCTTTGCCTTGATTATAAAGGAAAGGCATCACTAGTGCAGGACACCAGCCTCCAATCACTAAAAACCTCCTTAATCTTAGAGGGCAGCGACCACTGGTTGTCCTGCACAATGAATAGGATTCACATATGACGCTTTTCACCCAGGTTACTGCAATGTGTGCCCAGCCTCTTACATTAGCCCCTATCTCAGTAGGTGGGCTGTTATGGCACTACAACAATGCTACCTGACAGAACAAACGTCCCATATGGCCTAGCTGCACCCTGCAATATAAAAGGTGCAAGAAAAAACATACAATAAAGTCCAAGGATATATCCAGGCACTACCAACTCTTGACCTTATACACACTCCAGGCCACTGGGACCTGCGCACATAGGGCTCTATTTAGGGCTGGGTGTTGCACAATCCTGTAAGTCCATTATTTTACTGCTTTAAAGATGAGAAAAAAGGAGGCACTCACCATTCGATGCTCTGTATTTTTTTATGTACCTTTTTGCCAGGTTACATTACAGCCAGGGAGGGGGTGATGGAGGCCGACAACGGCACGGTTTCGCGGTGATTCTGCTTCAACGGGTAGACCCGTTGAAGCGGAATCACCGCTAAACGGTGCCGTTGTCGGCTTCCATCACCCCCTCCCTGGCTGTAATATAACCTGGCAAAAAGGTACATTAAAAAGTACAGAGCATTGAATGGTTAGTGCCTCCTTTTTTCTCATCTTTAAAGAAAAACATACAATAATAAATCATGAAATTGTGGGGTATTAGTTTTTATGTTGGTCCAATCTAATATTTATACATGAATATAAAATAAATAGTATTATTAAATGACAAAACTAGGTATTGTGGGAGGATTGGCACTATAACTTTATAGGCTAGATGGTTTTAAAACTTAAAGGTGTTGTCCCCTCCACTCAATGCTTGGCCCCCACTGCAGTTTGTTAAATAAAAAAAAAAAAAAAGAAACCACTCTGTACTAATCTTCCTCAAGTCCACCAGTGAGTCTCAGTCATTGTTTCTGGCATTGGCTGTAGTGCTGGTGTCATGCTGATAGCCAATTGGTAAGCACAGTGACTCTGAATAGCAGTCAACATGATATCAACACCTCAGTCAACGCCAGATACTGGGAATGGAACAGGGGTAGGGGAAAATAGCTCAGTTTACGTTTTTTAACAAACTGCAACTGGCACTGACTATTATATGAAAGGGAACAACTCCTACAAGGGGATTCTGTCAGGTAATTTTCTAGTATAATACTGTCATCTTTAAAAAGGGCTTAAGCTGCTCTTTCAGGATCAGTAACTTCTGGTATCTTGCTATAAGCTCTGGAGAATTCAGTGTGACGTAGTAACTAAGATACAACTGTACATACAACTGCATATGTCCTGCTCCCCCCTCCCACCTTTCAGTGCTGACATCAGTGATAGTAAATCCAAACTGAATTTCCACTTCTGCCTCCACCCATACTCTCCCCAAACTCAGCAGTAACAGTAAATGCACTGTGAGGTGGATTGGGGGGAGCAGTGCATAAGCAACTTGTATTTACATACACTTGAATAGACGACACATGATGCTGAATTCTCTGGAGCTTACAGCAAGATAACAGGAGAAGGTACAGCAATAAAAGTTACTGATCCTGAAAGAGCTGCTTAAGCCCTATTTCAGCAATGTATTAGAAAGTTACCTGACACATTCTCTTTAAGATATAGCAGTTTGGTGAAGCAGTTCGGAGCAGTTGAACAAACCAAAACTTGCTCATATTGCTGTGAGTTATGCTGTGCGCTGTCTCCTCAGTGTGAACACTTTGTGTTACTTGGGTATTTACCGTATATACTCGCGTATAAGCTGAGTTTTTCAGCCCAAAAATTGGGCTGAAAAGTTACCCCCTCGGCTTATACGCGAGTCACTATACGGGCGCCCCCCCCCCCAGAGGTATACAGGCCCCCCCCCGTGCTCCTTAAACCTGTAAAGGAAGAGGATTATACTTATCGCTGTCCGGCTGCCGTCCCCGCTCTCCATCGCGCTCCTCCATCTGCATCGCGCTCCTCCATCTTCCGGCTTCCTGTCTGCACCGACAATGACGTCATTGTCGGCGCAGAACACAGGAAGTCGGAAGCCGGAAGATGGAGGAGCGCGATGCAGATGGAGGAGCGCGATGCAGATGGAGGAGCGCGATGGAGAGCGGGGACGGCAGCCGGACAGCGATAAGTATAATCATCTTCCTTTACAGGTTTAAGGAGCACGGGGGGGCCTGTATACCTCTGGGGGGGGGGGGGGCTGTATACCTCGGGCTGCTGCTGCATATAACATGGGGCTGCTGTATAACATGGGGCTGCTGTATATAAAATGGGGCTGCTGCTGTATAACATGGGGCTGCTGCTGTATAACATGGGGCTGCTGTATATAAAATGGGGCTGCTGCTGTATAACATGGGGCTGCTGCTGTATAACATGGGGCTGCTGTATATAAAATGGGGCTGCTGCTGTATAACATGGGGCTGCTGTATATAAAATGGGGCTGCTGCTGTATAACATGGGGCTGCTGCTGTATAACATGGGGCTGCTGCTGTATATAAAATGGGGCTGCTGCTGTATATAAAATGGGGCTGCTGCTGTATATAAAATGGGGCTGCTGCTGTATATAACATAGGGCTGCTGCTGTGTATAAACATGGGGCTGCTGCTGTGTATAACATGGGGCTGCTGCTGTGTATAACATGGGGCTGCTGTATATAACATGGGACTGCTGCTGTGTATAACATGGGGCTGCTGCTGTGTATACCATGGGGCTGATGCTGCTGTGTATACCATGGGGCTGCTGCTGTATATACCCTGGGGCTGCTGCTGTATATACCCTGGGGCTGCTGCTGTATATACCCTGGGGGCT
Source organism: Allobates femoralis (assembly GCA_033576535.1). Classification (NCBI taxonomy): domain Eukaryota; kingdom Metazoa; phylum Chordata; class Amphibia; order Anura; family Aromobatidae; genus Allobates; species Allobates femoralis. The sequence goes on along the minus strand of JARQOC010000003.1, from coordinate 201,630,851 downwards.
GCTGCTGTTTATACCACTGAGGCTGCTGCTGTATATACCTCTGGGGCTGCTGTATACTACCACTGGGGCTGCTGTATATACCTCTGGGGCTGCTGTATACTAACTACTGGGGCTGCTGCTGTATGTACCACTGGGGCTGCTGCTGTATACCTCAGGGGCTGCTGTATACCACACTGCTGAGGGCTGTATACCTGTGCTGGGGTCCACCCTCGGCTTATACACGAGTCAATAGTTTTTCCCAGATTTTGGGGGCCAAAGTAGGGGGGTCGGCTTATACACGGGTCGGCTTATACACGAGTATATACGGTAAGTGTTTGTATTGTTTCCTTTGTAGACATTTCACATGGCTCCACTTTAGTGTCAGGAGTAGATCTAGTTATTTACGGTCTAGTCTCCATTCCTGATTTTATATATTTTCTACAGTTATTATCTATACATTAAATATTTGACTTACAATAAAGAAGACAGATATTTTGTATCAGGCTTATTTATTCATGTATAAAAAAAAATGTGATTGAAAAACCTATAAATCCTCTCTACTAAATCATCTTTTTATTAATTAGCTTGAAAGTGTGGTAGCAGATTTACAGGAAAAAAGCATGAGGCTTCAGAAACGCCTGGACCAAGCCGAGGAGCGAGCAGTAGAGGCTTCAAAACAGGTATTAGCAAATAGCAAGAATTATTCTATATATGTCTTCAGATGAGCATTTATGCCACATAATATGAAGCTCATTATAAAAGCCCATTTTATGTATTTCCGCCTCTAGCCAAATGCAGTCCTGGAAGTTTTAACAGTCTCAAAGACTTTATTAAACTTCAGTAACTCTGGTGCATGAGCCTTTCCTCCAGATTGTCATGAGTCACCCGGAAGTCTGCCTAGGAAATATTCAGTCTGTTGGATAACATAGAAAATTGAGATTTTTTTATTTAATCAGAATTGCACTTAAAATCAAACCTGACATTAATATTAATATAGAACCATAAAACTTACATTTCAGCATATTTTTCATACTGTTCATGTACAAGTTAAAAGTAAAGTGTCAGAATCAAAAATTTCCGTATACATATATATTGGTCCAGTTCTTTGAATCTACGTTTGGTCTTTTGACATATGTTAAAAAGAAGAACCAGATACATTCAGGTATGATCAAGTAAGACAATTTGTCATAGTCAGCACGGCTCACTGTGACAGTATTATTTAGCCTTATGTCCCACTGAAATTGAATGAATTAGGAGGACACAATGTGTTAAATTAGTGTATGGAGAATGCACAAAAAGAGAACTCTTCATTACTGCTCTGCAGTTTGTCACAAAACCGACGCAAAGTAAGAATAGTGGCCAAGACAATCAGCCTACCTTTAAATTGTTGCATTTTATTACCTAACGGAATGGTCCCAATTGTCACTTCTTGATCGTTGTCTAATCCGATCCACTATGCGTCACATAGGGAAAAGCTCTAACATTGTTGTAAGTGTAAAGTCCAGGATCTTTATAGTATCTCTCTGCATATGATATTGGCAGGGATTAGCTTTGGGTTATTAAGAAGTTTTTCTAATTATGGCTTATGTGATAGCCAAGTCCAATAACTGATCCAAGTATGAGTAAGATCTAAAATATAATCGTTGCATTGAGAGTTTGTGGCAGTGCTTTAAGCTGCATGATTAATAAGGTGTTACTAAGCCAATCTAGGCCACAGCGTATTGACAGTAAAAAAGCACAATCTACTAAATTAAGATACATAATGACAATCAGCAGCAAGTTGTTGATAGTTTTCATATAGCAGGACAACTTTTTCCAAACAAGATAAAAATAAATTAATAAAAAATAATATGGCATGGTATATAAACACCTAAAAGATGCTAGATTTTCTCTTTAGCCAGTGTTCCTTTTTTGCAATTATTTCCATTATAAAAGACTTGCCAGTGTTATTAGGCCACACTTAAGAGACAATTGCTGCACTGGGGAGAGACGTTTGGCTTAGTATTGCTCAGTATTGTTATCCCATTGTTTAACACTTACAACCTTCTTGCCTTTTCGCGGTACATAACTGTGCTTTTTGTATATAATTAGAGAATTAGCGGCCTAAATGTATAGGCGATTAAATTTCCGATGCTTTAGAAAATGACACAGACCACACATCCAGAATCATTAGTTGATCTCGTGGCGGTAGGCAAAAATTTATAAAACTGAACATGAGGTTCTTAATTGAACATTCTGATCAGACGGTATGAAGCTCACTGCTCCATCACAGTGAACCTCTCAGCAGGTGTCTAATAATAAATTGCCATAAAGTTGCAGCGCAATGCGCCGACCACCACTGCAGGGTGTGCAACCTGGTGCCCCACAGCACCCATGTTGCGAGGCTAAATGCCCATAATTCCAGGCTATATCACCCCACAAGCACAAAACCACGGCAACAATGGCTGAAACAGCACCAACACCAAGTAAAATAAGCTGGAAAACTCACCTTCTACAAGTTATCAGAATGTGAACTGAGAACAAAAATAGGCAACTGTGGGGTGGTGTGGCCTGGAGTCATGGGTACTCAGCCTTAACCCCTTCATGACCGAGGAATTTTTCATTTTTCATTTTCGCTTTTTGCTCCCCTGCTTCCAAGAGCTATAACTTTTTTATTTTTCTGTCAATATAGACATATGACGGCTTGTTTTTTGCGGGACGAGATGTACTTTCATATGCAATATTTTATTTTACCATATAGTGTACAGGGAAATTGCAAACAAATTCTAAATACAGTGAAATTGCAAAAAAAGTGCAATAACACATTGTTTTTTTGGGTATTTTAGTCGCCATGTTCACTATATGGTAAAACTGACGTGACGAGGTGATGCCTCGGGTCGGTACGAGTTCGTTGACACCCAACATGTATACCTTTACTGGTATCTAGGTGGTGAAAAAAATTCAGAAGTTTGCAAAAAAACAAAAACGGACTTTTTGCGCCATGTTCTGCGACCCGTAGCGTCCTCATTTTTCGGGATCTGGGCTGTGTGACGGCTTATTTTTTGCACCTTGAGCTAACGTTTCTAATGATACCATTTTTGGGGGGATCCGCAGTTTTGATCGCCCGTTATTGCATTTTATAGCAATGTTGCGGCGACCAAAAAAACGGAATTTTGGCGTTTGGACCATTTTTTCCATTACAGAGTTTATGGCTCTCATTAATGGATTTAATATGATGATAGATCCGGCGATTCTGAATGCGGCGATACCAAACGTGTATTGTTTTTATTTTTTTAATAATTTTATTGTGATTGGGGGTAAAAGGGGGTGATTTGAACTTTTATATATATTTTTTTTTTTTTACAGGTTTTTAAAAACTTGATTTTTTTTATTAATTCTTATTTTTACACTGCCCCTTTAAGAGGCACCTTGCTGCACAGTCCGATTGCTTCTGGTAGATACAGATGAGCTGTAGCTCATCTGTATCTCTCAGAATCGCGGACCTGCTGTGGTTGGCAGCGCCTGCAACCACAACAGGAAACTGCGCTCTGACAGCATCTGGGGTCTAACTAGGACCCCGGGCTGTCACATGAGCGCCAGAGATCCCGCGATAGTATACTATACTATATACTATAGTATCGCTGGGTCTCCGGAGCAGGCGGGGAACAGCGCGTTCCCCGCCGCGGCCGCCTTGGGTCCCACTGTCAGAGATTGACGGCGGGATCTAAGGGGTTGACAGCGCCGATTGAATCCCGGATCCGATCGGTGCTGTTACCCCAACATCCCAGCTGATGAGATCAGCTGAGATGTTGTTGCTTTGATGTGAGCTCTGCGCCGGAGCTCACATCAAACCCCCCGTACCGGCCCAGGACGTTGTACAATGTCATGTGTCGGCAAGGAGTTAAAGCATAGGTGCTGTGGGGCACCTGGTTGCCTGCCCTGCTGATGCATTGTTACTACAGCGGTGGTTGGCACATGGCGCTGCTCCTTTAAGGGAATTCATTATTACATACCGCCTGAGAGGTTTGCCATAACTTGGCAGTGGGCTTCGTACAGTCTAATCAGAATGGTAAACTAAGAAAAATAGTAGTCCGCTCACCTGGTCTCCTTCTCCACTCCTCCTCTATCTCCGCATGGACCACAGCGGGCTGCTGCTGCACTATCAAGCAAGTTTCAGAAGTAGATCCAGCGAGTAAAAGGAGCTGTCAGCCATCTGAGTTCTTATAAAATATCCATTTATTTTAGCTAAAGTTTAAAAAACAGGTTTACAGCACATAAAAACAAATTACAGATCAGTTCATGTTGGTCACAGGTACATTGAGGCGACATAATTTGGCCAGCTGGTAGCCTTCTTCATGATCTTCATGTTAAACTAAGAACCTCATGTTCAGTTTTATTCATTTTTGCCTAACGGCACTATATCAGCTGTTGATTTTGCATGTGCGGTCTATGTCTTTCTCTACAGCATTGATATGAATGTATAGATGACTGCCCACCAATAGAAATAATTCCTTTTTTGTTCTTTACCAGGAATGGGTTATCTTGTCTGTGAGTCATATGCAAAGCAGATTAGAAATGCACTGGAGGAAGGGTGTCATTAAACTTGACATCTAAGTGCAGTGCCACAGCCCGAGTGCACTTCTAGGCTGATTTGATCATGACCTCTATAGTACATTTGTCATTAATAGGATCTTTACAAAAAGGTTGAATTGTTATTTGGGACATTTTTGTAAAGCCATAACATGACTTCCACAAGGGGTGACCACTTCCTTTTAAGAAGCGCAAGAGTTGGAACCCAAGTTTACACTGGTCCCTCTCTCAATAAATACAGATTGGTGGTCTGCCTTCACATTTCTCCTCTGGTTCACTACAGGAGCTTAGTGCTGCTCGCTTGGGAAATGCTGTTTTATTGAACAAAGTTCTGTGCAGATTTAGAGTCAGCTTGTGCTTTATTTGTATATCTACAACTTTGATAGTCTTGTCCAATTACCCAGCAACATTATTGCAAAAACCTACTGGCAAAAATTGGCGATTTAATACTGTATGTGAAATTGTTATTCTGTCACTCAGACCAATTTTCTTTTAACCATTTGCATATATTCTTACAGCTCAGCCGTGTTGTTTCCCAGAGGAGAAAAACAACTCATGAACTGGACCTTGAGAAAAGCTAAAAATAAAAGTACAACTGTTATAATTGGGATTATATAACCTGCAGGAAAACATGGAAGAACATAAAGAATTAATGACTTCTTGTCAACGCTGCAGAGAGCAGCAATATAAACCTTTCAGTTGTGGACAATCTATGATGGTTTTATAATGAGAAATAAAATCAACAGTTGCACAAATATATTTTTATTTTATACCTAAAATGCTGTATGTTTAGCAATGTCATTTTATAAATAAAACTATTTATACTAAACTGACTGTTATTAATTGCTCATTATACGTATTAATTGCTCCATTTCTGTAGTAGTGAGCGCCAATCTTTCTTTCCTCCACCCAATTGCTTATGAAAATCTGTTCAGACACTTTCACCATTACAAGGGGGTTTTGAAAAATTTACAGAAGAAAAGTGAATAAAAAAAGTTTTACTTACCCAACACTGTTAGTCCCTGACGGTCCAATACAGATCGCATTCCATACAGTATCCACATGACCACTGCTACCAATCTGAAGCAACAGTGTTTGCATGTTGTACAGCATCGGTGTAAGTTAATGGTTAAGTAATGCTTAATTGTTAATTTTAGAATATTCTTCTTTTTTACATTTTTTCGATACCAGAAAACTTTTGAAATGATTAGTTTGTATTTCTCAGTACAAACCTCCTGGCAGAATCATCCATCAGTGGTGGAATATGTATTGCTAAACTAATTAAATCATACAGTACCCAATAAAATTATTGTAAAGTACCCAGTCTGATTCAATAAGTCTGGGCAACAAGTGTGGCATATAGTCTGCAACCTCCATATGATTAGGCCATCAAGGCCTGTTGTGCCATGAACCCAAATCTTTCCATATTACAACTACTGTAAGTGATGTATGGATCTTTAATGTGGATTCTCATAGAGGTTAATAAGTCCCATACTATAACTCCAATATGTTTAAAAAAATATATAATGAGGTTTTTTTTCTGTACGAAAGTGACAGAAAGGAGAGAACACATGACATGCTCTTTCATACCCCTTATTTACAGAGTAAGTGTCTCCTACAAGCATTGATTCAATGATAAGTAACCATCAAGGTCCTTTATCAATATGTATGAGCTTTAAGTAAGAATCCAGCAAGTGAGACCTCTAGCAAGCCTCAGTGTTATGCTCATGTACATGCTAGGCCAGTCTCAACTCCCTTCTCCCTATACCACAGCCCTTTTCGGTGCTCCACATCAAGCTGACCAACGTTTCATTATATAATTTCCCTAGGTCTCTTATGGGGATGTCACACGCGTCAGTATCGCGTGCAAAATCGCTGCTGCACATGACGTTGCAGCGATATTGATGTGTGTGACAGGGCGCATCAACCAGCGATAAATCGCTGGTTGATGGTCGCCAGGTTTTAGAACCTGCTCTAAAACCTGGCGATGGCCGCCCGGTGGACATGCAGCATCACTGCGTGTGACATCGGGAGACGAGCGAGAAGCCAGCTCCCAGCGCCTCTCAGCAAGCGCTGGGAGCTGGTATCCATGGTAAACTGCCGGCAACTAAGCACCACACGGTGCTTAGTTACCCGCTTGTTTACATGGTTACCAGCGTTCTCGCTGGTACTGATCACTGGTGAGTCTGCCTGTGTGACAGCTCTCCAGCGATCAGCCTTCAATGTCGCCAGCGATGAGATTGCTGGCGACATTGACGCGTGTGACATCCCCATTAGAGATCAGTTAGAAACACAAGTGTCTTGTTATTGAGACTCTCCAATTCCGTTGTTGTGTGGACTGCTCCACCATCAGTTCTCACTGTGCAGTCATCTTGCAATACTCCTTTGATTCCTGAATACCTTCCATCCTGCCAATTAACCTTGTGGATTAACCCGTTGGTTGCAGTATATCACAAACTGCTATTGTTCATATTGTGGATTCATCTTTGCAAAACTCCTTTGTTCTTTTGCCTTTCACTGTACTACTTCAGAATTGCCATTTCCCTCTACTTTTGCCCTTCTGGTTCTATGGTTTCCAGTTTGGTGAAATCCTCGATGTTCCTTGCTCCATCTAGCCTGCTCTGTTGATGCTCTGGGTTCATGTGTCCACCCTGATCTACAGCTTCATGAACCCACCTCACCAGGTGAGCCTATCACATGGAATAAGCCGTTTCCATTATGCAGTTTCATGGAACATTGGCAATCAAATCGAGTTATGGTACCGGAGCTGTCACATCACATCTCATTTTTCTTCAATGCACAATATCCAATCCAACTACTACTTCAAGGTAAATATTCGGACTCAGCCTGGACCAGCTTATTCCTACAGTTGGTTAAGTACTCTCTGGGTTCCTACTAATGAAATAGCTAAACCACTTTATATTCATAAAGCAACATATTCCTTTTCCCTATAGAAATTAATGAAATATTAAAGAGAGTCACAAACCCTACACATAAGCCTCTTTTACCCTTGCTATTTTCATTTCTTCCCCATTACTTTCTACATATATCTCAGTGTAATATTTAATATTAACACCCGCACTCCAAAACCCGTAAACTAAATATATGACTTCAGTGAGAAACTTAAGACTATTTCTCATGATAAAAGCTTCAAATATTTTTACATTACCAGAATGATGATGGTGTAAATATAACATAGGACAGCATTGCCCACGTAACAACTGACAAGTATTGTGATTCTTGTCACAAGAGAAGGTATACTATGAGATAAATTTGTAAAAATAACCACCTTTGTGCTGTACATTCTCTTCTAAATGACTCGCCTGTCAGAGCTTATAGCCGTGAGGATTTCTTCTAGCTACTAAGTCTCTTGCATTAGTTTAGAACAGGAAAATATATAATTTTGCATTAGTCACCAAGCATAATTTATATAGTAAATTTACACTTCAAAGGGAATTCAAATGACAAGAATTCTTCATTTAATTAAGGGCATGTTTTCTTCACATTTGCATATTTCACTAGAAAATATTTTTTTTCTATTTTAATACAGTTTTTTTTCTGTATTTATAAGATAAAAGGCAATGCGTATGAAATTTACATGAAGATTTATGCAGAAAAATACATCATATTTAGGCTAAAGTGATTTCATTTTAACCAGTATTTTGTTTGAACACAAAAGTAGCTGGGTTAAAAATGGGCAGATAAAGTGGTTTCCATTAAAGGGTCTTTGTCAGGTCATTTTTCAGTATGATACTAATATTACCCTTGAATAGTGCCTGGGCAGACCTTTTAAAAACATGTAAAATTATTATTGTACCATTTGTAGTTTCCCTGTTATAAGCATTTTCAGACCCTGCAGTGAGCTGGTACATTAGTGCTCTACATTATATTCACAGCCGAATAGTCCGACTGCTGTATAAGTGTTATTTAAATATCCATGCTGTCTTGCTAAATTTACCTGGATCGGGGCAGAGCCCGTACTTACGTAGCGCTCACTGACTTACAAATCAGGCATGAATAATAATATTCTTTATAGCAAGATTAAATTTATTTGTTACAAAGTAGCACATGAATTGTCATCAATTGAATACAGGCTTAACATAAAGTATACTAATTATACCTAGACTTAATTATAGCGAATAAGCATCAATACGTTTACCGTGTATTGTAGCTGCGTCACCTTCTTCATCGGGGAAGACACGATCAGCGAGAAGGGACCACGGCTTGCTTCACATAGACGTCCATTCATGTTGGACTCTGTAAAGGTTCTCCTCCCCCTCACTGACTGTGACTTCAATTTATACTTTGAATACCTGATCACGTGCTGATGGCATGATCCGGCGTTTTTTAGGACGTGACCACCAACGACATGATATTCACTTCTTTCCTGTGCAATACCCCCATCTGTTTCCTTGTCAGAGGATGTGGTTTAAATTCAGCTCAGCTCATGATTTCAACATAAGGCATAATGTGAAAAAGAGGAACTCCCCATGTTTGTATCTCAAACAAGTACTGATGCATTTATATTGAACATTGAATGATAATGCCTGTGGTCACTATTTTAATTATGATTACCTATACCTATTCACATCCACACACCATTCTTATCACATTGGTATCACAATCGGTCCTTGACCACAGGAATTATCTTCATTTTCCATTAAAAAAAACATCAGTAGTTTTGGCCTTCTACAGAGCATTTTGTATGCTATGTAACAATTCCAGTTTAAAAGTGGAACTACTATAGTAGCAATCACCAACACAGGGTGAATCGAGAAATTCAAAATTCTTCCAGCAAAGAGTCAACATTCCATGAGAACATTATGCCAATGATGAGAAATTGCATCTGCAACTATATTTGATCAATATATCAATAGGAAATCACTTTCTGATTTCAACTTCCTTGATTTTTTCAAACAATATTGAAATAAAAATACTATCACTTTAACCGATACATATATTAAAACTAAAAACAATATGACCTGGAAGGCCCCTTGCAGAAGCCCCATTAACCATCCTCCAATTCCTTTAAACCAATTTGCTAGATTCAGGAAAGCGAATGTATTGGCCCACCAGCTATCTTTGTGGTCATTATTATCTTTCTAATATTTATAAGCATTTTGCCCACACACCCAATACATCCCTCTGGAGAGATCTCATATAGCTGAATATACACCACCCCGGTTTTTGCCCAGTAGGACTACAATATCCTGCATCAGGGTTACTACACCTTGGTTCATTATCTTAATATTCAGAAGATTCATTACACATTAAATCACCTGGTATATTACTACATGTATAATAAACATAGTGGCATTGTCCCAAAACTTATATGTATATTGTTCATAGGGAGCAGTCCCTAATCAGTCAACCCAGTTTTATTTCTCGGCCCCCAAACTTCTCCTTTAAAGGCCGTATACTGCAAGTTCTTAATTGTCCCGCTCAGATTTCAATCTGTCTGAGCAATTGTCCCGCATCAGGATTTCTTCCATTGTTACCAGTATCGCCAGGAAAGGAATACTGGTCGCTGTCACAGTGGAATATGTTCCAATCCAACAATCTGTGGGTTGAGTGTTATTCAACATTTCTTCTGTCACTTGATGGTGCACCAGGAACTTGTTGGCTATCGGCCCCTCTCGGTGTAGGTTACTCCATCCATCAGCTACGCCTAATAATGCGCTTCCAAAGATTCCACTTAAGTCATACCTAGAGTACAATAAAAGATGGCATCATTCCCGTACAAAACATTTCTCCTGTGGGACATATTCCCACTTCTTCACTCCTGATCTCACTATTAAGAGTGTTCTATATTTTCCCACTGTAATGACCTCAGCCTCAGCTGGCGGTCCTTGGGTATTCTGTACCCATATTTTGGCCCCCACATTAGTGATATTGGAGGACCCAAAACCTTTATCTCCCCTGATTGTCAATTCTGTAGGGGCTGTTCCTTCCTTAACTTGGAACAAGTTTACAGGTATAAGTAACATTTGGGCAATCCTTTGGCCCGTAGACAACATTAAGGGTTCTGTCTCTAGATTCAACATGAGAGCCTTAATTTCTCCTTGATAATCAGGATCAATAACACCTCCTACTACTATTGCACCTTTTAAAGCAAACTAGATGCTGTTGAAATTTCATCCACATGTAATCTTGCATGCAAAACCAGTAGAAATGGTACTTACCTTACCTGGTGCTATGAGCACTGCGTCTACTGAGTAGAGGTCCATAGCTCTGAAAGGAATTTGTGCTTCCTCATTCCATTTCTAATAGATCAGTGTATCTATATGTACTTTATGTATGCTCAGATTATGTGTAGTCAGTGATCAGTTTCAGTGTTCTCAAACTACTCCACTGAGTGGCAGATTTACAAAGAAACCTCACCATCAATCCTGAGTATGTGTCTGCAGCTGTGCAGATATATCTACAACTTCTACTCTCTGGCAGAGGACCGGTGAAATCCATCTGCCAAATCTAAGCTGGCAATTCACCTATGTGTCCCATTACAGTGTGTGGAACTTCCCTTTTCTGTGAGTGTTGACAGACTGGACAGTGTAATGACATCTAACATTAAGGGCACTCCTCTGTCTTGTGCCCACCTGTAAGTGGCATTTTCTCCCAAGTGTCCACTTTTCTGAAGCGTCCAGACAGCTATACCTTGCAACCATATTCTTTCTCTTTATCAGGTTCAGTACCTGTGACAGACATTGAGGCTGCCGCATCTGCTTGGGAATTAAACAGACATTTCAATGAGTCAAGAGAAACATGTGCATCAACATGGAAAGAGTATTTTTGGTTGTTTGGACATATTCTTCAATATTTTGCCAAACTTATTTCCCCCACAACTCTTTCCTATGAATTTGTCAATCATTTTATTTTTCATCCTATAATCCAAGTAGCTGAACCACTAACTACCAACCATGAATCAGTGAACAAATATTATTTTATACCTTGTTCATATTTATATTTTTTGGCCTTAGAAAATAGCTAATACCCAATTTCACCTTCTAACTGTATAGCATCACCTGCCTTGGCAGGGATTCCCTCAAGTATATTCACAACATCAAAGGGTTATAAACCCTTGAACTTATTATTTCAAGCATCAGCTAATCTACTATATAACAATTTCTGCACTATGATATTGTAGGGAGCCTCGGACCAGCCTCGGACATCCAACTTTTCTGGAACCCACACAAAATCTGCAGAACATTCAACACAATCACTTCACTTGCAGCCTCCCCAAATATTAGTTAGTTTACTGCAAAACCACAGGCCACCGGCAAAACACGGACAGGACAAGCCTGACTACGTGTATTCCCAGTTTCTCTGCTTAATTTCGCAATGTTAACAAAATACTTGGTTTCAGCTTATCTCATTCTCACACGTGTGACTATGTGTTTTTTCACTTTACTAAATGTTCCTCGTTGTATCCCGGATGCCAGTTGACAAGGGATCACAACTAATTGGACTAAGTGGACTCCTTTATACAATCAGGATTTTTATTTTTAAATCCTTATTACATGCATACGGTCATTCAGTTCAATCAAGGAGTCTCATACCAGTCACCATCTTTCACGCACAATTATTCCACAAACAAATGTTAATACACAAATGCAATGTGTTTGCACTATCCCTTAAACAAATTTATCTATCTATTTTAATTTAAAAATTATGCAGCTTTGAAAACTTTTTTTGATAAAATGCTAACTGATTCAAACTGCACACCAACAACGTGCTCTTCACTTCCTTAACTAGCTGATAATTTTTACTATAAACTGTCTTATAGGCTGAGGCTAGCGTCCAGTTTCACTTCCCCAATATTACTTCATCACCTGCCTTTGCAGGGACCCTCTCGAATAATTTTAACAACATCGAGGGGTTACCACATCACCTGCCTTTGCAGGGATCCCCTCTCGAGTAACTTCACAACATCGAGGGGCTACTACATCACCTGTCTTTGCAGCAGGGATCCCTCGAGTAACTTCACAACATCGAGGGGTTACCACATCACCTGCCTTTGCAAGGATCCCCTCTCGAGTAACTTCACAACATTGAGGGGTTACTACATCACCTGTCTTTGCAGCAGGGATCCCTCTCGAGTAATTTCACAACATCGAGGGGCTACTACATCACCTGTCTTTGCAGCAGGGATCCCTCGAGTAACTTCACAACATCGAGGGGTTACCACATCACCTGCCTCTGCAGGGATCTCCTCTCGAGTAACTTCACAACATCGAGGGGTTACCACATCACCTGCCTCTACAGGGATCCCCTCTCGAGTAACTTCACAACATCGAGGGGTTACTACATCACCTGCCTTTGCAGGGATTCCTATAAGTACATCAACAACATTATAGGGTTCAGAATTTATTAACTTATCCTGCCATTTTTCCGCCAGTCCACAATTGACCAATTCATGTGCTATAATATTATATGGCGCCTCGGTCAAGCCGGGAACCTCCATAACAATTTCCTTAGCTGTTTCCTTACTTTTTCTGAACATTTTGGTACTTTTGCCAAAAGATCAAGAAATTTGGAAAAATGCCAAATAAGAAAATATTACTAAAAAATGTGTTCTTTAAATACCCCACTGTGGGGTATCCTGCCGACTACGCCAATTAATGTCTTGCTAAATTTACCTGGATCGGGGCAGAGCCCGTACTTACGTAGCGCTCACTGACTTACAAATCAGGCATGAATAATAATATTCTTTATAGCAAGATTAAATTTATTTGTTACAAAGTAGCACATGAATTGTCATCAATTGAATACAGGCTTAACATAAAGTATACTAATTATACCTAGACTTAATTATAGCGAATAAGCATCAATACGTTTACCGTGTATTGTAGCTGCGTCACCTTCTTCATCGGGGAAGTCACGATCAGCGAGAAGGGACCACGGCTTGCTTCACATAGACGTCCATTCATGTTGGACTCTGTAAAGGTTCTCTTCCCCCTCACTGACTGTGACTTCAATTTATACTTTGAATACCTGATCACGTGCTGATGGCATGATCCGGCGTTTTTTAGGACGTGACCACCAACGACATGATATTCACTTCTTTCCTGTGCAATACCCCCATCTGTTTCCTTGTCAGAGGATGTGGTTTAAATTCAGCTCAGCTCATGATTTCAACATAAGGCATAATGTGAAAAAGAGGAACTCCCCATGTTTGTATCTCAAACAAGTACTGATGCATTTATATTGAACATTGAATGATAATGCCTGTGGTCACTATTTTAATTATGATTACCTATACCTATTCACATCCACACACCATTCTTATCACATTGGTATCACACATGCCCACCCAACCTACTGTTCTGTCCCTCCCCTCTATGCTGGGAGGTAGGAGGTGCTTTGTGCTGCAGCCTGTGTTATCTGTAAGATTTCTATGTGTATATATGAACTTTTGTTTTCCTGCAGACATGTAATGTGTGTACAGTGGTGTTCAAAAGTCCTGCATAGGCATAGGATAAATCGATTTTTCAAGTTTTAAACCTTTTCTGTCGAATATCTTCGATGCTAATATGACATATTATATATGGATTTGTTCAGAATACAATTTTGCATTCTCTCCTTGTAATATTTTTAGCTTTTGAAGCAGTTTTGCCTGAACTTATTGCAACAATATGGGAATTGAAAGCACAACTAAATATTGTACAGCTTCAGATCCAAAATTAGCCAATCACAGATGAGGTTCTTGTGATCAATCATAACCTGGATATGGCAGCCAATCACTTTCCATTACATTGCATCACATCTGCTGATTTGTTTGTTTGTTTTATCTGTTGGTCTATCTAGTGAATCATACTGTAGAGCTTTATGATGGGAGCCTTCAGATTGTTGTCAGGGGAGGATCGTGTGCGAGTTGTGGTGCTACATGAAGAGGGTTATACTGGCCCCCAGATCGCTAGGAAGGTCGGCTGTAATCAGAGGACAGTCGTAAGAATTTTGCAGAAACATAAGCAGCTTGGAATTACCCAGGACAGGCCCAGATCTGGTCGACCCAGAAAGTCAACTAAAAGGGAGGATAGAGTACTGATAAGAACATCCCTTGCCAATCGAAAGCTCACCTCTCCTTAGCTTCTGCGAGAATGGCAAGAAAAGTGCAATATTGAGGTAGCAACATCAACTGTTAGGAAGAGATGTTTGGAAGCAGGATTGAGAGGGTGCAAGACCCGAAAGAAGCCATTGATGACAGCCAAACAAAGACAAAGGCGAAAACTGTGGGCATTGAAATATTCAAAATGGAGGAAGGAGGAGTGGGAAAAAGGGCTATTTAGTGATGAAAGCACTTTTTGCATTTTAGGAAATGATGGCAAGTCTTATGTGAGAAGGTTTCCACATGAAGAGTACAAGCCAGAGTGTTTGAGCTTCTCTGTGAAACATCCGATGAAAGTAATGGTCTGGGGCTGTATGGCAGCCAATGGTGTTGGAAGGCTTCATATTGTGGAGGGTATGGTTAATGCATAAAAATACATAGACATCCTTAATAAGAAAATGCTGCCTTCTGCTCAACACCTGTTTTCAGGGAATGATATCTTCCAGGATGATAATGCTCCTTGTCACAGAGCTAAGACAGTAATGGAATGGAAAAAAAAGAACAAGGTGGCTACTATTGACAGTCCCCGGACCTCAATCCAACTGAAAAATTGTGACACAAGGTATCAATAGAGATATCTAAAAAACAGCCAAGGACCAAGAGAAAGTTGATTGAGGCTCTGATACAGGCCTGGAACTACATCATCACTCGTGAACATCTGCAGAAGCTTGTTCACTCAATGCCACAGAGATGTAAGTTGGTGCTCAAGAGCAGAGGCTGGCCAATAAAGTATTAGAAGCTAAAGATGCACTCAAAAGGCCCTTTTCAGGACTCTGAATTAAATAAAAAATGATAAATCTTAAAAAGTAAAATTTAAGTCTGTGTGAACTTGCATTGGAAGTTAATGAACTTAGAAACCTGTTCACCATTCAACACACTGTACTGGTGTAAGTATGGTTATGCTGTAAAAAAAAATATAAAAAATGTGCATACCATAACAATTTATACACTTGGGACATTCAAAAATGAGTATGGCATACAATGAGGGATTACAAAAACATATATGTTCCACCAGTTTCACTGTAGAGATGCAGAAGTATGAAATATATAGTTTTCTTCACGCCTATGCAGGACTTTTGAACACCACTGTATCTGCTGAGCAAATGATCAAATGTTCTTATAATCACATAGAAATATCTCAGACTGCACATACTACACATGTCTCAGATACACACGACATGAAGAGCTCATAGCTGCGGCTAAGCTCCCCCTTCCCCCCCTCCCTCCTCCTCTGTCTACAGCGAATGAGTCACACAACATAACAGATCAGAGACAGGCAGGACACTGTAATGATGCATGAATATTAATTCATTGGGGAGTGGGCAGCACAGAGCTTACTGTGATTGACAGATGGAATTAATCTTTTATTTTGAAGTTTACACAATATAGAAGGGAAGTATAAATAATAGAAGTACATGAATAGAGAGAGCTTAGTGAAAGGAATTAGAAAATGATAGCAGTTACGTATGGATTTTTGACCCGACAGATTCCCTTTAAATTTAAATAACTTTACATATAAAAAGATCTGTATATTAATCATCTAATTTTCATAGAAAAGTACTGGCAAAAAGCGTTATATAAGTGTACAATAAAAACAAATCTGCTCCTTTGGTACAGGATAACATCAAGTATTCATTGTAGACAAAGTTTTAAAACTTTAAGGAGTATTAAAATGTATCTAGTGGATTTTTTTTAGCTCTCTACAATGTTTTTTATGGTAACTATCATGTGTTTATATTCCAACGGTAACATACTATATTGTTTGTATTTTGTTCCTCTATCTGCAACAGTTTCCCCCACATCAACTTTCCTATCAAATTGACCCAGGCATTTCTAACATAGGGAAAATTGATTGTCACCATTCTCCTTGTCCTCAACAGCTGCCGCAGTCTCCAGAGATAAAGCATATAATCACCGGTACAGAAAAGGTTAAACTACCACGCTGCTGGATCCGAATGGACAACAGACTTCGGAGGACATCAAATAGGATATAACAGCTGTGCTTTATTAGTCAACGTGTTTCAGGGCTCCAGGACCTATTTCTCAGGACAACCAACATCTGTCCTGAGGAAGGGGCCCTGGAGCCCTGAAACATATTGACTAATTAACCACAGCCATTATATCCTATTTGATGTCCTCCAAAGTTGTCAATTCGGATCCAGCAGCGTGGTCATTTAACCTTTTCTGTACCGGTGATTATATAATGTACAGTACAGACCAAAAGTTTGGATACACCTTTTCATTCAAAGTTTTCTGTATTTTCATGACTATGAAAATTGTAGATTCACACTGAAGGCATCAAAACTATGAATTAACACATGTGAAATTATATACCGTATATACTCGCGTATAAGCCGAGTTTTTCAGCCCAAAAATTGGGCTGAAAAGTCCCCCCCTCGGCTTATACGCGAGTCACTGTATACTGTATACAATGTATACAGTAAACAGTGCCCCCCCCATATCAGTATACAGGCCCCCCCTTGGGTAGTAATCCTGTAAAGGAAGAGATTAGTATACTTATCCCTCCGCTGTCCCGCTGCCGCTGTCCCGCCGCCATCGCGCTCTTCCGTCTTCATCCAGCGTCTTCCGTCTTCTTCCGGCTTCCTCCGATGGTCTCAGGCAATGACGTCATTGCCTGCGCGACAGAGGAGGGAGCCGAAGGAAGACGCTGGATGAAGATGGAGGGGCGTGATGGCGGCGGCGGGACAGCGACAGCGGGACAGCGGAGGGATAAGTATACTAATCTCTTCCTTTACAGGATTACTACCCAAGGGGGGGCCTGTATACTTATATGGGGGGGCTGCATATACCTCTGGGGCTGCATATACCTCTGGGGCTGCATATACCTCCTGGGGCTGCATATACCTTCTGGGGCTGCATATACCTCTGGGGCTGCATATACCTCTGGGGCTGCATATGGGGCTGTATATGGGGCTGGGGCTGCATATACCTCTGGGGCTCCATATACCTCTGGGGCTGCATATACC